>CM074723.1:161013035-162213035 GCA_037306005.1 Rhinophrynus dorsalis
GGGAGAGAAAGAGGGAGAGAAAGAGGGAGAGAAAGAGAGAGAGAGAAAGAGAGAGAGAAAGAGAGAGAGAGAAAGAGAGAGAGAAAAAGAGAGAGAAAAAGAGAGAGAGAGAAAGAGAGAGAGAAAGAGAGAGAAAGAGAGAGAGAGAGAGAGAAAGAGAGAGAGAGAGAAAGAGAGAGAGAGAAAGAGAGAGAGAGAAAGAGAGAGAGAGAAAGAGAGAGAAAGATTTTACATACACACTTAAAACAAAACAAAAATAAATAAATATACTACTTACTTGACACCTTTGCGGGACACTACTTTTCCAGATGTGACATTGAAAACCTTTTCAAATCTTTTTAATTTATCAACAGTCATTCTGTTCAGGAAACAGTTTTAATAGAATCATTATCGTATGTGGTAGTTTCCAGAAAAAAACATTCCTAATTATAAGAACATGCTCTTTATCAAGTCACGCTCAATTATTTATCGTTAAGAAGGCAAGCATTTTATCTGTAGTAACATAAAGCAACTTAGCTAAATTTGTTTAAAAGCCATTTAGAAATGTTACCATGAACTTTCATGCTAGTTGTCAGAGTCTGAAATGCAGATTTTAAAGATTTTAGAGTTCTTGCAGAATCAGATGTCAATATTGATAAATTTGTGGTCCAAATGTTACCAAAACTCCTCCTGAAATTAAAATCAAATCTTTTGTCTGGGTCTCCATTTAAAAAAAAAAAAGATTATTTGTATGATCATACCGAAATTTTGGCTATGCCTATTAAAATGTTATTTTGATTTGAAATTCAAGTTTAGAGAGGATTCCAGAAAATGCAATGGATTATGTGCCAGAAATACTACAAGAAGCCATATTGGAGATAGCAGATTATTTAGGACAGAGAGAAATGTTTCATTTGATTTTTAGGAGTTTGAGTTCCACATTAGTAGTCAGCAAGTAGATAATTGGAATCACAGGGATGGAAGCATAGGTTTTTTGTTTTGTTTTTTTTATTTATTTTTAAACTTACAAATCCTATATAATAATTTGCTAGGATGTTTATCAGAAGCCATCTTGTGCTGCAGTCATGAGCAGTAGAGACTGCCTGCTCTACAGTCACGCACAGTACCGACTGCCTGAATGCGCCACGGCTGATACAGAGCGGGGCTCTCCGAATTCAAACCAGAGTCCTCTCTGCGCACCTTCCTGGGACCGCTTGGACTACAGTATGAATTCGGAGCGCCCTGCTCCGTATCAGCCGATGCGTGTTCAGGCAGTCAGTACTGCACATGACTGCAACACCACCAGTGAGGAGAGGCTTTGGCCACCAGCCGAGGTTGCTGGGTGGCACTGTGGCCCGTGTACATGGGCTTTAAAACTAGTCTTAACCCCTTAAGGACCGGGAAAATCTGAGGTCATTTTCCCTTAAGGACCGGAGCAATTCTGACCTTTTTGACTATGTCTTTGTTCAACAGTGTTTTCCCTCTTTTATTCCACCCCCATAAATTATATACTGTTTTTTTAAGCATAAATAGGGCTTTCATTTGATACCCTATTTATATGGATAACCCACCATTCACTTTATTAAAATTTAAAAAATTTAAAATAAAAAGGTAAAAAAAAAAAACAAAAAAAAAAAAAAACACCATTTTTGATTTTTCTCTTAGGATCAATTGGCCACAAAGGGTTAAATTTTTATGGAGACTGCATGAAAGGTATGACTGGTCAGTCATACCTACAAAATGCGCAGTTTAAAGTGGCCACTGTCCCCCCTGGGTGAAAATCCCCATGTCCCTTTTTCCCCACCCTATTTTGACACTTTTTTTGTCCCTGGCATTTGGTGGTGTATATAAGTGTATTACATGGCTCCACAACAATCACACTTGTAATATTGTTTAATTATATATATATATTTTTTTTTTTAAATAAAAATGTTTTGTTTTTTTTTTTTTTTTAAAAACACAAGTGTAAAATTGCAGGTCAAAAATTGACCTGCATTTAGCCAGCCTCCTGCACCAGCAGTGAAGGGGTTAATACCCCCAACTGCTCTATTTTTTTTTTAACCACTAGGTGTCTCCCGTCTACTTACTTTGAGAGCAAGGGAGACAGAGGCAGACGAGACAGGCACAGACAGCATGCTTTGCATGCTGCCTCTGTCTGTCACTATGCCGGTACATGTGATCGCTGATACGGCGATCGCATGAACCGGAGGAAGAAAGAAGGGCTGAGACTGAATGCCCCGGTCTCGGAGCGCTCAGTCTCAGCCTGGATTTAATGATAGCAGCGTGCACGGAGGCACGCTACTATCATTTAAGCCATGACGGTCCTGGACCGTCATGGGTCGTTAAGGGTATAACAACCATGACGGTGCAGGACCGTCATGGGTCCTTAAGGTGTTAACATAAAAGCCTACAATTTTAAAAATGATACGTTATTGAACCATTAAATTCATGTATTCTCATCTAGATTACATTTTTAAATTTTAGAATATCATAAAACAGAATTCTGTTGATATTCAAGTCAAGATTTGCTCATTTCCTGCAACAGACAATGTAAAATGACTGGGACAATAATATGAAAGAGCTTCAGTAGAACACATTCGAGCCAGTGAGGCTAATGTACTAAGAAAATGGTACAATCCTAGTGCAAACCTACTTTACCATAACTAAATTCTTTCCTCTAAGTCCTTTGAGGGATACAGGGACCATGGGATGAAGGGATAATGGAGTTTTAATGTGTGCCTCCCATTTCCTAGTGGCTAATCCCAACTCCAGCAGCACTACCATTAGTTTTCATTTAACAAAGTCAGGAATGGAATAGATACTAAAAACAAATCCGACCAGAACGGCAGGGCATCCTCTCCCAATTAGTTATATGTGGGCAGGATGCCCTCCATCTCTCAATGGACTAAGAGATAAGGAATTATAGGCAAGTAAAAAAATAGATAAATAAAAAATCCCCTTTTCTCTAGCTTCATTGAAGGATGCAGAGACCACGTGGTCATCCCAAAAATTGTGGGAGGGGAGAACACTAAAACAATGGCCTCTAGAACTTTGCGGTCAAAACTGGCATCTTGATGATCATGGCTCATACGAGAGGACTGAAGAGCCTCTAGTACTATATTTAAGTTCTATGGTGGAACAGGGTCTCTGTATTGGAGGAATTATTCTGTTTACTGATGAAGAAATGTTTGAATTTCATGGAGAGTGGCAATTTCAATCTGAAAAAGAACAGACAACTTTGAAACCTGAACTTTCAGGGAGTTAACCCTTGGATCCTTTTCTAGACCTGTTTGCAAGAATTCTAGTAAGGAAAGGAGATGGAAATGTAATGGTTCTAAACCACTGTGAGAACAGAAAAACATATATTATCCAAATACACTTATGTATTTGGCAGACACAGGTTTGTGAGCTCTTAGAATGGTTTGAATGACAGGATTACTCAATCCCTTGTTAATATTTTGGGTTTCAAATTCCATAGTCAAAATTATATTGAGTAGGTTGTGGTGGTGAATTGGTCTTTGAGATATGAGATCTGGAATATGAAGAAGACTCCATGGCTCTGGGATTCGTAGTTAGTGGAGGGAAGACATACACTAGTCTGTAAATCCATGGAATATTTAAAGGGATAGTAATACTTCGTTTTAACTTTATTTTATTTTGTAGGCATTAAAAAAACATGAAGAATGATATAAGTCTTATCTCTCAAACCTTTATGGTTTATGAGATATTCACAAGCAAAGTTTCCCCCTCCCGCCCCTTTTACCTGATGTAAACAAACTCTTCTCAGAAGTGGAATGCAGTCCATAGACTGGACAGATAACAGAAGGGGACACTCTTATTCCTATGAAAACAATGAAATCCCTGCCCCCCTTGACAAGCTTTTCAGGTTTTTCACTTATCTTAATTGAAGATTGTTCCTCTCTGCAGTCTACCTGGGCACCTCCCTTCTGCCTTGGCTGAGAAGTGTTACATCAGTAAAAGGGGCGGGAGGGGGACACTTTGCTTGTGAATATCTCTTAAACCATAAAGGTTTGAGAGATAAGACTTATATCATTCTTCATGTTTTTTTAATGCCTACAAAATAAAATAAAGTTAAAACGAAGTATTACTATCCCTTTAAGGCATCCACTGCTATCAATTGTGTCTCTTGCTCTTGAACAGAGAGGTGACAGTTTTCTGTTTATTCTTGACTCAATCATGTCTATTTCTGGTACTCCCCCTCAATCTTATCTGAAGGAATATTTCCAGGGTCTATGGTCTGCCAGCTGAGGTAATCTGCCTACCAATTCTCCCAGGATATTCCTAGCCAGTAGTGCTGGGACATGGTTCTCCACCCAGAGGAGGATTTTCTCTGTTTCTCTCCAGGCAGCCTTGCTGTTTGTTCTTCTTTGTTGATTTATGTAAGCCACTGCTGTGGCACTGTTGGATTGTATCTGAACGGCAAGGTTCTTCAGAATTTTGGTCCTTGCCCACAGTGCATTGCGAACTGCACATAATTTCAGTATGTTTAAGGGTAGACTTGATTCTGATAGAGTACACTGACCCTGAATAGAGTGATGTTCTTACACTGCTCCCCATCCGAGCAGACTGGCATATGACTATTTGCCATTCTGTTATGAAGAAATGTTTTACCGTGAACAGGTTTGGACTTATGAGGCACCACTGTAGTGACTGTCTGATGGTCTGGGATATAGTCATCCAGTGGTGAATATGGTTTGAATTTCTGGACCAACTGCAGAGCAGTTCAAATTGTAGTGATCTCATATGAAACTGCTTCTATTGTGGCTACCATGTTTCCCACAATCTTCATGCAATGCCTGACTGAGATTTCTGGTTGGGTGAGAAACATCTAGATTTCCTCCTGAAGTTCTGAAATGTTCTCGTAAGGTAATTTCACCCTTTGCGTTTCAGTACTGAATACCAGCCCCAGGAATAGAATCTTTTGAGACGGTACCAGTTGCGATATGCATGTGTGTGTGTCCAGATCATTAATTTGTGTAATGCATTGTACTGCTGATCCCATTGCTGTAGTGTGTTAGGGGCTTTGCTAGAAGGACACAGCTATTTGTGTCAAGTATGATATTATACAGGGCAGAAATATTCTGGCTTCATGTCTGTTGTGGGCTAAGCCAAGCTTGTGTACTCCCTTACTCCCTGCCTTTCCATACTTCCAGCACCTAAGAGGTTAACATCAACATGATTTAAGAGTTACATTAATACTCCAGATTATGTTTAGTTCTTAAGATTCCTTAAGGTACGGGGGAGCAAAATGCCCCACCCCCTTGCTTCTGTTGGACTACACTTCAGGAATTGTGTCTACCAAAAATGTGTTCTGAAATCACATAACCCCTTGGATGCTAGAGGTGTGCTGTAGACCTCTGGAGGGGTTAAATATTATTAAAGGGGATCTATCACTCTTATACATGTTTGTCTAAGCACTCCAGCTTACATGCAGAAAGCCTCAGTCATTGGAGGAGGCTGGATTGATGGAGAGGAGCAGAGGAAGAGTAATAGACTGTGGTACAGAGTTGGTAACAGCAGTCTGTCTGGAAGGAAGCCGCAGGGTCATTCTCTTTTTTTAATTAAGATGTTTAATTTGGTCAAAATTTTTCTCTTTTGTTTTAATGAAAATAGTTTTCAATCTAATCGGTATATAAACTAAAGTGATAAGGGTGATAGATCTCTTTTAAAGAACTGCAGAGAGAACAGTTCACACGTTCACTTCAACTGTGAAAAATATATGTTTTTTAATTCTTTGCAGATCAGAATTCAGCTTGGTGTTATCAGCAAGGAGGGCACCAGAGAGGGCTGATAAGGCTTCTCTCCCCCTAACTTGACCCTCCTTTAACACTCTCGGTCATAAGAAAAGGACATTATTCGTTTTATACAAGTCACATCTATGGACAGATCTTGCGCTACTTGGTGTTTGATTCCTGTACTCCTGTGTGTGTTTAAAAACAGAGTTAAAATCTAATCCCAGCTGGAAGCAGAAATATGCTCTAAGAGGTGAACAGACTGCACCTCTGTAGTAGAATTCACACAGAGACATACAAGAATCAGCATTAGAATCAGTGCAAGATCTATCAGTAGAGTTCACTTGCATAAAGCAAGGATTGTGTTTTTTTCGTATGATGGGGATTGTTAAAAGTGGTCTAGGGGAGAGAATCCTTATCAACCCTCCCTGCTGCTCACTCCAGTCAGTCTACGCTTCATTTGGAAATAAATAATTTAAAAAAAAAAAAAAAAAACCACAAAATTTCTCAGTAGTAGTGAAGGTCTGAACTACCGGACCTCTGCATTTTAACTCTTTGCATGCCTCCATATACTTACAGAGTTCTTTCTCAACCCCTCTCTCTTCCCAAAGACTGTTTAATACCTGCTGCTGCTGCTGCTTCCCTCTGGATGTAGAGAAGATCACAAGTAGCATAGCACTTTATGAATAAAGTCATGTTTGACTGCTGTGATTGGCTGACCATCGTGCCAATCACAGTAATAATAGAGCCCATTGCATAAAGCGGCCCTGCTCAGAAGGGACCCCCAGCTTTGCCGGGCCCTAGGCAGGCGTCTGGGGTGCCTTGCTCATGACCCGGCTCTGGCTGTTACCTCCTGGGACGAAACTTTTAGCAACAGCTCATACAGGTATGGAGTCAGGTTTACTACCTTTGAACGGAGGTGCACCATAACTTTGGTGAACACTCATTGCTGTGGCTAATCCAAAAGGAATTGTTGATTTGGGAACACAAACCTGAGATACTGAGTGTTTGGTGCATATCAGTTTGTGGAAGTATGCATCTTTGACGTCTAAGGATATCATGAGCAACTCTGATTCCATGGCTGCTATCACCTGTTGCTCTTCAATTCCCTACCTTCCGGCTTGCCGGGTTGCCTGCATCTGGTTGCGCGTCTGTGCAGGCCCATATTTCTGACTACCGGGTCTTGGATGCTGCCGACGTCATGGTGCATGACGTCAGACGCCACCACTATATAAACTCACGCCGGCTGAGCTTGGGAGCTCTTGCGTCGAGTTCCTTCCACGCTTAAGTGGTTCTCTGTGCATTTTTTTTTTCTTGTAGTGTCTGATCTGGTTTTGACCCTTGCCTTGTCTCTGACCACGCTCGTACTCTGCCAGCCCCTGACCTCGGCCTGTCCATCGTTCATGCACATACTCTGCCAGCCCCTGACCTCGGCCTGTCCATCGTTCACGCTCGTACTCTGCCAGTCCCGACCTCGGCTTGTCCTCACTATGTTTTTCGGTTCTTCCTTGTTCGGTCTTCTCCTCGGTACGTTTTCTCTTGTGTTTGCTGGCCTGTTCCATCTTCAGAGTATATTCTTGCCGCTTGCTAGCCAAGAGGCAGACACGGAGCTAGTACTCAAGTGGCTGACAGTACACAAGAGCCAATACTACTCTCCATATGGAACCCGCTGGGCTGGTAGACGCCCTGAATTCTCTGGGGAACCAAATATCGGCCTTGACCCTGACTGTACAGGAGCTGCAGACTAACCAGGCCCATCTACAACAGCAACGCCTTGATTTATAGCCTGGTTTTCCTTCCCCAGCTGCTGCTGCTGTTGCAGATGCAATACCACTCGCCGCATCATCCGGAGCCCAGGGTGCCTCTTCCTGAACGATTTAATGGGGATCGAAGCAAGTACCGATCCTTTATCGCATCATGTGAATTATTGTTTGACATAAACCCCCACACCTATGCCACAGACTACACTAAGGTCCGCACCGCCATCACGTTATTGACTCGTGAACTGCAGTCCTGGGGGCACCATCTCCTCCAAAGTAACAGCCCTTTACTGGCAATGTGGACTGTCTTCCGTCAGGCCATGGATGCCCTCTATGATGACCCTTTCCGCGTCTCTACTGCCCAGGGAAGAAGACCAGTAGAGGATTACAGCGCCGATTTTCGTCACTTATCCTGCGACTCACAGTGGAATGAAGCTGCTCTATACGATCAGTTCCGGCTAGGGTTATCAGAGGCTCTCAAGGATGAGCTGGATAGATTGATGCACCGTTACCTCCCAGACGTCCTGTGGGTCTCCCTGCCATTGAACCAGTCTCCGGCACTGCTCCTGCACCCTCAGAAGAGCCCATGCAAGTAGGGGTGGTCAGAGGCCCGCTTACTAAAGCGGAGAGGGATCGCCGCAGGCAGTGGAATCTTTGCCTATACTGCGGAGAGACAAGGCACTTGTTACGATCTTGCCCCTCCAGACCTCGCTCTCCACAAGGTAGGGGATATACTCTTCTTCCTCCTCTACCTCTCATGCCTTTAACCACGGCCTCTTACCTGTCTGTTTCTGTCATTCTGCAGTGGAGAGACCAGCAGACTAAATTAACAGCCATGATCGACTCGGATGCCAGCAGCTACTTCATGTATCAAGAACTAGTCCATGGTTTGGGAATCCCAGTTCAGCAGAAACAACAACCGCTCAAAATCCAAATGGCTCACCAACGTAGTCTCCAATCAGGTCCCATTGTGTTGGAGACCTTACTCTTTTCCCTGCAGTTCCCTTTGGGTCATGAAGAGAGATTGCAGTTTGACGTCATGCCATCCTTTCTATTTCCACTTATCCTAGGCCTACCCTGGCTTCGTACCCACTATCCTACAATCAAATGGTCCTCTGCCACGATTACCTTCAGTTCCCCTTACTGCATGAAGAGATGTCTACCAACCACCATTGTGACAACACTTTCTCCCTCAGAGGTCGAGGCTCTGCCCCCTCAATATCAGGATTACTGCGATGTATTTGATGAAAAGAGGGCCTCTCTCCTGCCGCCACACAGGCCCTACGATTGCCTGTTCGAGCTCCTACCCGGAGCTGCGATTCCCTGTCGGTGTATCTACCTGCTTTCTGGGCTGGAAACGCTTCACTTGAAGAAGTACATCACTGAAAGCCTAAGACAGGGCTTTATCCATGTTTCTACATCCCACGCTGGAGCAGGGATCTTCTTCGTACCCAAGAAACACGGAGGATTGCGACCCTGCATCGACTACAGGGAACTGAACAGAATAACCATTAAGAACAGGTATCTGCTTCCATTGATTCCTGATCTTATCACGGTCCCCGTGATTCCCTGTCAATCTCTGTGATGATACCTGTGCATTGGAGGAGGCTGACTGTCCCGCCCAGGATGTTCCTTTATATACTGGGTCTATGGCACCTGTCAGATGCCCTTTCGTGGTGTTCCTGATCCTGCGCATTTGTTGCTGTGTTCCTGCGTTCCTGTGTACCGACTTGGCTCGTCTGACCATTCTGCTGTTCCTGTTCGTGATTGACCTGGTTCTGGCTGAAGTTCCTGCTCCGTGATTGACCCGGCTCTGGCTGACGTTCCTGCTTCGTGATTGACCTGGTTCCGGCTGACGCTCCTGCTCCGTGATTGTTTCATGTGTTCCCGTGAGACATCGGTCACCTACCGGCGACATTCTGAAATGTGCTGATGGTATCGCTCTGACTAATCACTTCTCTGCAAGCTGAGCTGTTGCCTCCATTCCTAAGCCTGTCAGCTTGGGTCTTGCCGAGCTGTTGCCTCCGTTACCGAGCCAGTCTGCATAGTTTTGCTGAGCTGTTGTCTCCGTTACCGAACCTGTCAGATACCCTTGCTGTGCTGGTTGCCTCCGATATTGAGCCTGTATCTGTACACTTGCCAAGCCTGTTGTGTTCCATCCGAGTCATTTAACACTTACTGAGCTGGTGCCTTATTGACCGAGCCTATCCGTTAAACACTAGCAGAGCAGTTTCCATTCCGGTGCTCGTTCAGTTCCATTGTTGCACCGCCTGGTGCTAGTGGGCATTCTGTTAGCTCTTCCAGTGTGTTGCTCCGTGCCGGCTCCGGAAGGGTGTCTTGGCTCTGGTCTCCACGTGCTCACTGTGTTACGCTATCTATCGCACTACCGGTGCGTTGGCTCTCAGATCGCTTGTGCATTGTGTTTCTCCGTTGTGGCACCCAAGGGGTGTTCTTGGCTCTGGTCCCATTGGCACATGCAGGGTTTCTTCCATTGAGAGAACTAAGGGCGTTTCAGGTTCTGGTCCCATTAGCTCCAGCAGTGGCTTTCCTCTGTTATATCACCCTAAGGGGGTATTGGCTGAGCTCTGGTCAGTCTTTGCTGTATCATTGGGCGTCCTATTGTACAGCTATCTGAGAGTGATTCAGTTCAGTCGCCTACTGCACCTTCCTTTGCACTAAGACTGATAATTCCTGCTGGGCGTTGGCTAATTACCATCACAGAGACTGATCAGTTGCTCTAAGCATTAACCCTTGTTCCTACATTTATTCTGATCATTACTGTTTGCTCCTACATATTTGGGCCTGTATTTCTGTCATTACCTGTCCTGGCCCCCAGGGGCGCTGTTCTTTAATTTTAGTTCAATAAAACTGTTTTTGCTTTTAACCTTTGTCTGAGTGTCAGAAAACCGTAACAGTGCGAAAGGGCCATGACCTCAGACAGTAAAGGTGACGGTAATACACAGAAACTCCACTGGAGGATGGATGTTCACGAGCAACGCCTGGACCAGTTGGCACTGGCCATGCAGACCTTACTAGAACGTATGGTACACCTTGAGAAACCTAACCAAAATCCGGTGGTCCCCCCAGTTCTGACACCGGATAACCATGCTGGGCAAATGGTTGCTTCCTCCAGAAGTTTAACGGCGGTGGCGCCGTTACCGTTAACATATAATGGCGAACCCACTCTGTGCAGGGGGTTTATTAACCAGCTAGAGATATTCTTAGAACTGACACCTCATGCCTTCCCGAATGACCGAAGCAAGGTGGGGTTCATGATATCTCTATTAACAGGTAAAGCCCCGGCGTGGGCTAACCCCTTATGGGAGAAGGCCAAACCATGTACTCTGAACTTCGTTGAGTTTGTCAAAAAGTTTCAGAGAGTATTCAAGCTACCTGGGAGAGCCACCTCTGCTGCCAAAAGATTGATGGAAATACAAATGGGCGATCATACTGTAGGCGATTACTCTATAGAATTTCAGATACTGGCAGCAGAGGTAGGCTGGAATAATGAGGCATTGGTGGCAGCCTTTGCCCAAGGGTTATCAGACTCTATTAAAGATGATATTGCGGCCAGAGAGGTGCCTACCGACTTAGACGAGTACACAGACTACGTTATGCTCATTGATACTCGCATTCGCGAGAGGCGCTTGGCAAAGAGGGCAAGATCCAGAAACTATGGGCACGATAGTCCTTTAAACCCACCCTCGCCTCCCAATCCTCCTGACCGGGTATCTGAACAGGGTGAGCCTATGCAACTCTGGTTCACCAGACTTTCTAAGGAGGAGCGGGCACACTGCAAAAGGCAGGGTTTATGCTTATATTGTGGTAAAAGTGGGCACATACTACGTACATGTCCGGTACGGCCGGGAAACGCACGCACCTAGGGTAACTTGGGGGACAGGCCCTAGGTGGTTTACAATCGTCCCCAGATTCCTGTACCAAAAAACCCACCATCCTGGTGAGTTTCCTCCTAGGTGACCAAGCTGTGGAGGTACTAGCTCTGGTAGATTCCGGCGCAGCAGGCTATTTCATGGACTGGGCTTTTGCTGAACGGCACAATATTCCTTTGTCTAAAAGATACTCCGCTAGCCATTGAGGCCATTGATGGCAGACCTCTAGAACCAGGTTTCATCACTATGGAAACTACTCCCATCACTATGTCTACTGGGGCTCTCCACAAGGAGGAGGTATGTTTCCAGATCATACATTCACCCCATCACGTGGTCATTCTGGGGTTCCCTTGGTTATTGCTGCACAATCACCAGTTTGATTGACAAAGATGTGAGGTTAAGTCTTGGTCTGATTACTGCACTAGTCACTGTTTGTCTCATCCAGAAGATCATGTGTACCTCTCCCTCCGTGCCAGCTGAATACAGCAAGTTCAGTGACGTATTCAGTAAGGGAGAGGCTAGCGCATTACCGCAACATAGGCCTTATGATTGCGCTATTGATTTGCCCCTGGGGGTGGTGCCACCGAGGGGCAGGACGTACCCATTGTCCTGTGAGGAAAATAAGGCCATGGAGGAATACATTGAGGATGCCCTCAAAAGGGGAATCATTCGCAAATCATCCTCTACGGCAGGTGCAGGGTTCTATTTTGTGAAAAAGAAAAATGGCGAATTACGACCATGTATTGATTACCGTGGACTTATTAAGATCATGTCCAAGAATGCATACCCCATACCACTCATTACGGAGTTATTTGACAAGTTGAAAGGCTCTTCTATATTTACGAAACTCGATTTACGTGCCGTCTACAACCTGATAAGGATCAGGGCCGGAGATGAGTGGAAAACGGCATTCAATACTAGGTCTGGTCACTATGAATATTTAGTGATGCCTTTTGGATTATGTAATGCACCTGCCGTATTTCAAGAGTTCATTAATGATATCCTCCGCGATATGCTACAGTCCTGTGTAGTCGTATACCTTGACGATACATTGATTCACTCTGCTAACCTAACCCAGCACATCCAGTATGTGTCAGAAGTTCTGCTCCGGTTACGCAAGAACAAATTGTTCTGTAAATTAGAAAAATGTGAATTTCATTGTTCCAAAGTACCCTTCTTGAGTTTTGAAATATCTAAGGATGGCATTGTCATGGATCAAGAAAAATTGGCTGCAGTCCTACAATGGCCACGACCAAAAGGGTTAAAAGCTATCCAACGGTTCTTGGGCTTTGCCAATTATTACAGAAAATGCATTCAGAATTTTTCCACCATTGTAAAACCTCTCTCTGACCTCACGCACAAGGGCGCTAATCCCTCTCAATGGTCTGAGGCAGCAGAAAAGGCCTTTGAAACTTTTAAATTTGCTTTTGCCTCCACTCCTATACTGTCCCACCCCAATCCCACCCTCCGTTTACGTTAGAGGTCGATGCCTCTGAGGTTGGGTTAGGGGCAGTTCTTTCTCAACGCCCCAAAGAGGGTGGCAACCTGAGACCTTGTGGGTTTTTTCCAAGAAACTATACAGTGCCCAAAGCCATTACGAAATTGGTGATAGGGAATTGTTGGCTATCATCCTGGCATTAAAGGAATGGCGACATCTATTGGAAGGCACAAGAACCCCGGTATTAATTCTTACGGACCATAAAAATTTGATTTAGCTTTCAGAGGCTAAAAGGCTGTCCTCTCGCCAGGCTAGGTGGGCCCTATTCCTGTCAAGGTTCAACTTCATAGTGTCCTACTTGCCTGGTTCTAAGAACATTAGGGCAGACGCTCTATCCAGACAGTTTTGCACTGACATTGAGAGGGATGAAGCCCCGGTACCTATTATTCAGCCAGATAGGATTCTGGCTACTACACGCACCAGTATCACTTCGCCACTGGGGAAGCAAATTTTGGCATCTCAAGCACGGGCACCTCCAGAAACCCCAGTTGGCAAGTGCTTTGTGGATGAGCCTTTCCATACCAGTTTACTCGAGACCTATCACTCATCTAAGGCAGCTGGGCATATTGGGAGGGATCAGCTGGCATGTTCTCTATCACAAATGTTTTGGTGGCCTTCCCTGAAAGCCGATTGTTCCGAATTTACTGCTGCCTGTGCCCGCACTAAGACCCTCAGACATCTCCCAGTGGGTCTGCTCCAACCAGTGCCTAATGGTGAATGCCCATGGTCCCACATATCTATTGATTTTTTGGGAGAGTTGCCGGTATCTAAGGGCTATACGTTTATCCTGATGGTGGTAGATAGGTTCTCGAAGATAGCTCATTTTGTGCCCCTCTCTGGCCTTCCTTCAGCCCAGGAGTTGGCAGTAGTTTTTGCCAGAGAAGTATTTCGCTTGCACGGGGTTCCCAGAGTGATAGTGTCGGACCGAGGGAGTCAATTCGTGTCGAGATTCTGGAGGGCATTCTGTAGCCAAATGGGCATACAACTGTCCTTCTCCTCCGTCTACCATCCCCAGACCAACGGGGCTGCTGAGCATGCCAATCAGGGACTGGAGCAGTTTCTGCGCTGCTTCGTGACTGATCATCATGATAATTGGGCCGACCTGTTGCCGTGGGCAGAGTTCGCCAGGAACTGTGCAGTTAATTCATCGTCTGGGAGCTCTCCATTTCTCGTTAATAATGGGTTCCAGCCATGTCTGCTCCCAGACTCTTTTCAGTCACAACAGATTCCGGCTCTGGATGAGCACATTGAGCAGCTCCGCTCCACTTGGGCACAGGTGCAGAGGTCCCTCAGCCAGTCCTTCCAGAGACATCAGCGGCATGCCAATCCAGACGGCTGCCAGCGGTATCCTTCTAGGTTGGGGACAGGGTATGGCTTTCCTCCAGGAATCTCAATCTGAAAGTGCCATCCAACAAATTGGCTCCCCGGTTCATTGGTCTGTTCAAAATTATCTGTAAGGTTAACCCTGTGGCATACGCACTGGAACTCCCGACTTCTATGCGCATTCAAAATGTGTTCCATGTGTCACTATTGAAGCCCTTGGTATGCAACCGATATACTACCACTCCGGTGGTTCCTGGGCCGGTGGATGTTCAAGGCCAAGAGGAATACGAAGTACCGAGTATTACTGACTCCAGGAGATTTAGAGGCAAATTGCAATATTTGGTCCTCTGGAAAGGTTACGGGCCTGAGGAGCGTTCTTGGGTCAACCAGAAAGACCTTCATGCTCCACAATTAATGCGCAATTTTCACTCTAAATATCCTCAGAAACCTAGACCCTCAGCCAGGGGAGGGGGTCTTTGAGAGGAGGCAACTATCATGGTCCCCGTGATTCCCTGTCAATCTCTGTGATGATACCTGTGCATTGGAGGAGGCTGATTGGCCCGCCCAGGATGTTCCTTTTTTATACTGGGTCTATGGCACCTGTCAGATGCCCTTACGTGGTGTTCCTGATCCTGCGCATTTGTTGCTGTGTTCCTGCGTTCCTGTGTACCGACTCGGCTCGTCTGACCATTCTGCTGTTCCTGTTCGTGATTGACCCGGCTCTGGCTGACGTTCCTGCTCCGTGATTGACCCGGCTCTGGCTGACGTTCCTGCTCGTGATTTGACCCGGCTCTGGCTGACGTTCCTGCTCGTGATTTGACCCGGCTCTGGCTGACATTCCTGCTCCGTGATTTGACCCGGCTCTGGCTGACGTTCCTGTTTCGTGATTTGACCCGGTTCCGGCTGATGCTCCTGCTCCGTGATTGTTTCCTGTGTTCCCGTGAGACCTCGGTCGCCTACTGGCGACATTCTGAACTGTGCTGATGGTATCGCTCTGACTAATCACTTCTCTGCAAGCTGAGCTGTTGCCTCCATTCCTAAGCCTGTCTGCTTGGGTCTTGCTGAGCTGTTGCCTCCGTTACCGAACCTGTCAGATACCCTTGCTGTGCTGGTTGCCTCCAATATTGAGCCTGTATCTGTACACTTGCCAAGCCTGCTGTGTTCCATCCGAGCCATTTAACACTTACTGAGCCGGTGCTTTATTGACCGAGCCTATCCGTTAAACACTAGCAGAGCAGTTTCCATTCCGGTGCTCGTTCAGTTCCGTTGTTGCACCGCCTGGTGCTAGTGGGCATTCTGCTAGTTCTTGCAGTGTGTTGCTCAGTGACGGCACCGGAAGGGTGTCTTGGCTCTGGTCTCCAAGTGCTCGCTGTGTTACGCCATCTATCGCACTACCAGTGCGTTGGCTCTCAGATAGTTTGTGCAGTGTTTCTCCGTTGTGGCACCCAAGGAGAGTTCTTGGCTCTGGTCCCGTTGGCACACGCAGGGTTTCTTCCATTGAGAGAACTAAGGGCGTTTCAGGTTCTGGTCCCATTAGCTCCAGCAGTGGCTTTCCTCTGTTATATCACCCTAAGGGGGTATTGGCTGAGCTCTGGTCAGTCTTTGCTGTATCATTGGGCGTCTTATTGTACAGCTATCTGAGAGTGATTCAGTTCAGTCGCCTACTGCACCTTCCTTTGCACTAAGAGACTGATAATTCCTGCTGGGCGTTGGCTAATCACAGAGACTGATCAGTTGCTCTAAGCATTAACCCTTGTTCCTACATTTATTCTGATCATTACTGTTTGCTCCTACATATTTGGGCCTGTATTTCTGTCATTACCCGCTTATACCTGTCCTGGCCCCCAGGGGGCTGTTCTTTAATTTTATTTCAATAAAACTGTGTTTATGCTTTTAACCTTTGAGTGTCAGAAAACCGTAACAGATCTACTGGAGCGGGTGTCCATCGCCAAGGTATTCACAAAGATCGATTTGCGAGGAGCATATAACCTCGTCCGCATCCGCAAGGGAGAAGAGTGGAAGACAGCATTCCGTACTCGGTTTGGTCATTTTTAATATAGAGTGATGCCTTTTGGGCTATGTAATGCCCCAGCCACGTTCCAGCATTTTGTTAATGACGTGTTTAAGGATCTCATGGATGTGTTCGTCATCATATTTGTATGACATCCTTATCTACTCCTACTCCCTTCCAGAACATCGGATTCATGTAAAAACAGTGCTAGCCCGTCTTCGTGATCATGGTTTATTTGCTAAAAATCAAAAAATGTATATTCGAGACCCTAGAAATAAGCTTCCTAGGGTTCCTGATATCTCCTGGTCGTATAAAGATGGACCCTCAGAAAATTATACTGGAAAAGTTATACTGGACTGGCCCACTCCCGCAGACAAGAAAGCAGTACAACGATTTACTGGCTTTGCCAATTTTTATCACAGGTTTATAGGGGTTTTTTCTGGTCTCATAACCCCTTTAACCACTCTCACCCGAAACACCCATTTTCTATGGACCTCAGAAGCACAAGAAGCCTTCGATGAACTAAAAATGGCCTAAACCCAGGCTCCTATCCTCCAACAACCTGATATTTCCAGACCATTTCTTCTTGAAGTTGATGCCTCCAATGACGCTACTGGAGCAATACTCTCGCAACAGTCCTCTGGCCATCACCCCCAGATGAACGGACAGACAGAACGCACAAACCAATACCATGAACAATACCTGCGCTGCTTTTCAACACATTTACAGGACAACTGGTCACGTCTCCTACCACAAGCAGAATTCACCTACAATAACCACTACCACCGTATTTTACACACTTCCCCTTTCCATGTGACCTATGGTTACCAACCAGCTGTCCTACCCAACCTGCCACCAAACACTCCCATTCCTACAGGCAACCAACAGATACAAGAATTATAGCAATGTCACCAAGAACTGCACCATTTACTGCAACGCATGCAATCAACCTACAAAACATAGGCTGATAAACACCGTTGAGAAAGCCCTGTATACTCTATTGGTGTCAAAGTATGGCTATCCTCAGCACGTTTGATTATCCTGACCATCCAGGAAACTGGGCCCCCACTTCCTAGTGCCTTTCAGTATCGACTGCATCATTAATCCAGTGGCGTACCATTTCGCCTTGCCTGCAACATGCAAGCTGCATCCAACTTTTAATGTTTCACAGCTCAAACCTTGGACTCCTAGTCCTTTTCCAAATAGAGAACACACACACGACCACCTCCGCTCATCGTGGATGGTACTGAGGAATACAAAGTCGAAGACATCCTGGACTCCCGGTACAGACAGGGTAGATTGGAATATCTAGTCCACTGGAAGGGCTATGTCCCCGAAGACCGTTCCTGGGAACCCTCCTCCAACTTACATGCCCCCGCATGTCTTCGAACCTTCCACCTGGCTCATCCTGAGCATGCGTCTGCGCATGCGCGGCCCCATATTTCTGACTTCCTGGTCTCTGACGCCGCCGACGTCAGGCGCCACCACTATATAAACTCACATCGGCTGAGCACAGGCGCTCTTGCGTCGAGTTCCTTCCATGCTTAAGCGGTTTTTTTGTGCATTTTTTTCTTGTAGTGTTGATCCGGTTTTGACCCTTGCCTTGTCTCTGACCACGCTCTTACTCTGCCAGCCCCTGACCTCGGCCTGTCCATCGTTCACGCTCGTACTCTGCCAGTCCCGACCTCTGCTTGTCCTCACTACGTTTTTTGGTTCTTCCTTGTTCGGTCTTCTCCTTGGCACGTTTTCTCTTACGTCTGCTGGCCTCTTCCATCTTCAGATTATATTCTTGCCGCTTGCTAGCCTTTGTGAAGTTCTCTCTTCACAGAGAGAGTTTCCAAAAGGCAGACACGGACCTAGTACTCAAGTGGCTGACATCACAAAATTTATAGATTCCATCTTCAGCCCGGGTACTCAAAGGAAATGGTTAAATTCCTTTAAGTCCAGGACTGAACGGAATCCTCAGTCTTCTTTGGGTACCATAAATATTGGAATTGGGAATTATCATCCCATTCTCTAGGGATTGTCAAATCACTTAATGGGATGCTTCCTGGAGTGTACTTTCTTTGGGTACCCTGGACATGAAGAACTGTAACCTTCTTGTATCAGATGAAATATCCATTCATCTGACATGGACATCTTCCATTTTTTAAATTAGTGTCAGAGTCTTTCCCCTAGTGGAGGAAATGTGAGGGGCTCTGAACCACAAACTTTATGCTTTAGTGGATTTATATTCAGCTGTATTGGGTACAGTTTTCTTATGAGCCCAAGCTGGTTTTGTTTTGCCACAAAAAAAAAAAAAAAAAAAAAAAAAAAAAAAAAAAGACTGTACTCATGTGGTAGGCAATGCTTGCAACTCTGATAACGTGCAATTGGCTGCTATTTTTGCTATTTAGGCTGCTTTGCCTATATAGGTGGTGACTCCTTGTAGGTAACCCATTATACCCATTTTGCTGTATGGTATTGTTATAGGTTTAGACAATCTGGATATTGTGGGGTCAACTGTTGGAGGGTTAGACCAAAGGTCTACTTTGTCTTCAAGAAATGGGTATTTTTCAAATTTCTTGGGTATAACGAAGGAATTAGCTGGATTACTCCACTCTTCTGTGACGATCTGATCAAGTTCCTCATAAGAGGATTATTTCATTTTATGCTTAAAGATGGATTTAGATCAGTGTTTCTCAACTCCTGTCCTCAGGACCCACTAACAGGCCAGGACTTAGGGATTTCTCTGCTGGAGCACAGGTGTGGGGATCAGAGGTTCATTCACATTGATTAACTCAACTGTGCTCTAACAAGGAAATCATCAAATCCTGGCCTGTTAGTGGGTCCTGAGGATAGGAGTTGAGAACCACTGATTTAGATGAAGTAGTCTTAACTTTTTCATCCGATACTTGTAGAGCTTCTAGAATAACTTTAATCAGAGAATCTATTGATTATCTGTCATTGTCATCGTTCATGGACCACTCTGCCATAGACATAAATGCTACTGCTAGCCATTTATCTAATACTCTTTCTGCCCTTAGTTTTCATCTCCTCCCTTTGCTGTCAATGTAGTCACAAAAATGTAAGATAAATGGTAAAGTCACAATTCAATTAATTTTGGCAGACTACAATAAATATTGTCCCAATGAGGCTATAGTTACAAAAAAGTAATGTCTGACAGAGGAAACTTTGCTCCAATGGAACTATGCTAAATTAAAATCTCTTTCACACATGCTGCAATGGCACTGTTATCATTAGAAGTAGGAAAGAACCCTCCATTCCACTTTCTGAAGAGAATGCAGTGCATATGCAGTGTGTGAGCAGGAGCACACACTACTCCTGTGAGATGCTACCAAGGCAAGTAATATATAAAATGGCAGACAGAGGAAAGAAAACCAAGGACAAACATGTGGCCAATCACTGTTGCACTCTCTCCCATCATAGTATGGCAAAAAAGTGCCACACCGGATTAATTTCACCGGTTTCTGAAGACTCTTCTCATTTTGCCAAAGGAGAGTTGCTGGGGTTAAAGTTATTGCTCAGTCAAAGGAGGAGCGCAGATATTTCATCTCATAAGCTTGAAAATAGCTGTCCCAGTGGAACTTGGTAAAAGTAAGGTGAAATGTTTCTTCAGAGGACTTTCCTTGCTACGCAAGGGTCCTTGAGTCCAAGTAATGAAAATATTAAAATAAAAACTAAAATGAAGAATTTTCTTCAGTGAAGTCCTGAACCTCCTGAGAGATATTCTTGGAAAACTAACAGTAGAGCTGTGGGGTGGGTGCTAGCCACTAGGAAGTAGGAGGAGTTTTATTTAGAGTGTCCTGCCTCCTAAAGGCACTCTCCAAAACCCCATGGTCCCTGCATCCCTGTTGTCCCTGCATCCTTCAATGAAGCGAGAGAAATACAATTTGCTATTGAATAAAATATATATTTTTTTATTCCTCAGATGCTAGACAGATCAATGCATTGCTTATCAAAGCGTTAGCGACCTCTAGAATCCAGGGGTTAAAAAAACAATTGAAATCCATTGAGAGTTATTTGTTCCCTGTGGCTCCCATGGTTTCCCCCAAAACTGTACCACTTTACTTAGTACATCGGCCTGCTCAGAGTGATGTACTAAGAAGAACTGGAACATTTCTGGGGGCAAACCAACTGAAGAAAAAAAAAAAAAAAAAAAAAAAAAAAAAACACCATTGATATCCCTTTGAATGCTAGAAATCTCCATTGCATTGCTTTGCAGTACTTTAGAGACCTCTCTAGGGTAAAGAGGTTAGAAGATCAATTTAAAGAAATGAAAATGTAGAGATATTTCCCCCTGAGATGCAGTTAGTTTGCTCCAGAATTGCTCCAATTCTTCTGTCTCAAAAGGCATACTTACGCGTAATGAAATCCAATATCATGATTACCAACAACAACTATTAGCTCTGTATGTGGAGGGTGTCGAAACATGTTTTGGAAGCGTGAAACATCTTCATTCCATGCCTGGTGAAAGAATACATAATAATAAGCTTTGTAGGAAACATCCATTCACGAATTTTTGAGTACCAGAGAGCAACTCAATGCATTGAAAGGATTAAACAAACAACAGTGAGTGTAACTCCACAACAGATCCCTCCAGTTCCATTTGGAGGCCATCCCAGTTTTGGATCTATAATTCAACAATAGTCAAAGAGACCGTTTGCCCATACAGTGCAAGCTGAAGCACAGGACTGTTTTCCAGGCACTTCTCTCTGCTACTGAGCATACAGACGATGTACTAAAAATCTTGGTACAAACTGTATTATAGGGGGAAAAAAAAAAAAAAAGGTGATTTTTGTGTACTTAATAAACCCTTTTCTCCTCACAAGCCATGGGGTAAATTATCTTCTGGCCAGGAGGGCAGGGCAATTCCACAAAAAGCGCTCTCAGTTAATTGGAGTTGGGAGGGAGGTCCCTGCCACCCATCACCAGATATGTTCAATTTCAACATATAGAAAAATACTGAATTGGTAAAAAAAAAAAAAAAAAAAAAAAAAATGATGCACGACAGGAAGGTGGTCACCTGAACCAGAGGAAAACAAAGGACCCTCCTCCAGGAGAGAAGCTGTGTGTTCTACATGGACTAACAGAGAATTTAAACTTGATAAGTACACAAAAAGGTGAAATTTACTCACCGATATTTGGTTTTCCTCTGTGTCCGTCCACGGCAGGAAATCAATGGGTTAGCTCCGCCTCCCAGCTGGTAGGACCAATTAACAACTCTTAAAAGAGACTCCTGGGAAATAGGATTCAGTTAAACTTTTGTCCAAGCTGTAGGAGAGAAACATGTTGTTAGTATATACAATAAATCCAATATTCCTTCCCAGAAATTTAAACATACTCTCAAATAAACATAACACCCCCTAGCACATTTACTGAGAAATATGTCCAGATGGGTGTCCCAAATATGGGAGGGTGTGCCGTGGACGGACACAGAGGAAAACCAAATATCGGTGAGTAAATTTCACCTTTTCCTCTGTGTCCTTACCACAGCAGGAAATCAATGGGATTTCCCAAAGCAGTAAAACTAGGGAGGGATACTACCTCAGACAGGCACCACCGCCTGAAGGACCTTTCTGCCAAACTTCGCATCGGCTGAGGCCTGGACGTCAAGTCTATAGTGCCTGATAAAGGTTGACAAGGAAGACCAGGTTGCTGCCTTGCAAATTTCCTCTGGTGAGGCTACCGCCTTCTGAGCCCAGGAAGTTGAAATTGCTCTAGTAGAATGTGCTTTAATACCTACTGGAGGATCTTGACCAGCAGTCATATATGCCAATTTGATGCAATCTCTGATCCATCTGGCTATAGAAGGTTTGGAAGCAGCGGAACCTTTGAATTTCCCAAAGAAATGGACAAATAATGATTCTGACTTGCGAAAGGATTTTGTCCTTTCAAGGTAGGTAGACAGGCATCTGACCAAATCTAGATTGTGAAATATCTTTTCCTTGGGATGCTTAGGATCTGGACAGAATGAGGGTAAAACAATCTCCTGGCTAAGGTGGAATTCAGATGACACCTTACATCTGAAGGATGGTCTAGTTCTAAGTACCACCTTGTCTTGGTGGAAAGATGTGTAAGGAGGTAAACAGGAAAGGGCCTGTAATTCACTAACTCTTCTGGCTGAAGTGATAGCCGTTAAAAAGGTTGTTTTGAGAGTCAGATTTTTTACTGAAATTGATTGCAGGGGTTCAAAGGATTCATGGGATGCCAGTTGAGTGAGAACCAAATTCAGGTCCCATGCCGGAATGATTTCTCTAATGGTAGGTTTGATCTTAGTAATAGCAGTCATGAACCTTTTAACAATATATTCCTCTGAAAAAGGGGTAGCCAAAACTGCTGATAGAGCAGAAAGTTGGACTTTTAATGAAGAGGGTTTTAATCCTTTCTTAAAACCCTCTTGCAGAAAATCCAGGATGGTGCTGGAAGAAATATCTTTTCTGGATAGCTGCTTCTCAGAACACCATTTGTGAAAAATGGACCAAATTCTATAGTAGATCCTAGAAGATGATGAACGTCTTCCTGAAATAATGGTGTCCGCAACCTGAGAGGAGATATTTCTTAACCTGAGTGATCTCCGCTCAGCCTCCAGGCCGTTAGCTTCAAGAAGGAAGGGTTGGAGTGAAGAATGGGACCCTGGGATAATAGATCTGGAAGAAGAGGCAAGGGAAACGGAGGTAGGATGGACATCCTCACAAGATCCGCATACCAAATTTTTCTGGGCCAGTCTGGAGCAATCAGAATGATCTGGGCCTTGTCCCTTCTGGTCTTCTTTACTACTTCTGGCAGAAGAGGCAGAGGAGGGAATATGTAAGCCAACTGGAACTTCCAGGGAAACTTGAGAGCATCCTGCCCCAAAGCTCTGTGGTTCCTCCACCTGGAATAGAACAGGTGACACTTGTTGTTCTTGTCTGACGCCATCAGATCCACTACTGGATGACCCATGATGGATGTTATGGTCTGGAAGACTTTGTCCTTTAAGGACCACTCGCCTGGATCCAGAGTTTGACGACTTAGGAAATCTGCCTGGGAGTTTAGAGACCCTGCTAGATGAGATGCTGATAGGTGGGACACATTTAGCTGAGCCCAATTTAGGATCTTTCTTGCTACAGCATTCAAACTGTGACTTCTTGTCCCTCCTTGATTTAAAATGTAACTGACTGCAGTTGCGTTGTCTGATCTGACACAAACCGCTTGTCCCTTCAGGATTTTGCTGAAATGCTTGAGTGTCCTCCATATGGCTTCCAACTCTAAGAGATTGATGTGGAACTTGCTTTCCTTCTGAGTCCAGAGGCCTTGAACCGTCTTTTGGTTGTAAATGCCTCCCCATCCTGTGCTGCTTGCATCCGTGGTGACTATGTGCCATGTGGGATCCAGGATGGTTCTTCCTTTCTGAAGATTTTTGTTTCTGAGCCACCAAGTCAGTTCTATCTTTGTGGCTTGCTTTAGGTGGATTAGCTGTGAGAAATCTCCTGGACGCTTTCTCCAACTTGTCAGGAAGTTGTCCTGAGTTCTTCTGACATGGAATTTTGCCCAAGGAACTATGTGTACTGCTGAAGATAGGTTGCCCAACAGTTTGGAGAAGTCTTTTGCTGTGTGCATCCTTTTTTGAAGGAAGTTTTGTACTCTGGATCGAATTCTGGCTTGTCTCTCCTCGGATAGACTGGCAAGACCCAGCTGAGTGTTGAACTGAATGCCTAGAAAGACTAGATCCTGGGATGGGATCAGCTGGCTTTTCTGATGATTGATGACCCAACCTAGCTGAGACAGAAACTGTAGACAATGATGAGTACTTTGAATGGCTTTCTCTCTGCTTTCTTCTATGAGGAGAATGTCGTCTAGATAAGGTATTAACCTCATACCTTCTTTCCTTAGTGTTGCCATGACTGGAGCTAGGACTTTGGTAAAGACTCTGGGGGCAGATGCCAATCCGAAAGGAAGAGTCTTGTACTGGTAATGTTTTCCAAAAATCGCAAACCTCAAGAACCTTCTGTGGGATGATAGAATAGGAATATGATGATAGGCATCCTTCAGATCTATCTTTGTGAGAAAGGCTTGAGGAGGAATCACCCGGATTACTGATGCCGGGGTTTCCATCTTGAACCGTTGTGTCTTGATAAATGAGTTGATCCATTTGAGATCTAGAATCATCCTTAAACCACCCGAGGATTTCTTTACTGGAAAAAGAATTGAATAAATTCCAGAATGCCTCTGGTCCAGAGGCACCTCCTCTATAACATGGGCTTCCAGAAGATCCTTGATCATTTGAACCACTTTGATCCTGAGACCTCTGTTCGTTACTTGGGATGTCATGAATCTTGATATGGTTGGGACAGAAAGAAATTCTAAGGGGTATCCCATCTCTACTATTTTCAGAACCCATTGATCTGTCTGGATCATTTTCCAAGATTCTAGGAACTGACCCAGTCTGCCCCCAACTGGGAGTAGAGATGGGGCCCTGTGCTCTTCATTGCGATGGTTTAGGGAACTGACCCTTTTTGGGAAATTCCCTTCTGGATCCACCTCTGGGATTTGGTACAGGACCTCTCTTCTTCTGGTCATAGCTCCGTCCTGGTCTGTATTTGCTTGCTTCCCGAAAGGATTGCTTGCGAAACCCTGAGGACTTGGAGAAAGGAGATCTGTTCCTTCTATCTTGAGGCAGGAAGGTACTCTTTCCTCCTGAAGACTTCTTGAGGATCTCTTGTAGACGATCCCCAAATAACATTTCACCAGAGAAGGGTAAGGATACTAGACGGTTCTTGGAAGAAGCATCTGCCTCCCATGCTCTAATCCATAAGGCTCTTCGTGCCACTACTGAAAGGGCTGATGATCTGGCTAGTAGTTTAATGACGTCCAGTGACGCGTCACAGGAATAATTGACCGCGTCTTTGATGGAAGCAACCTCTTTCAATAGTCTGGAGCGGGATACTGAAGAATCAATTTTTTCTTCTAATTCAGTCAGCCAAATTCTAAGGGAACGAAACATACATGCCAAGGCCGTGGCTGATTTCAGATTATTACCAATGGCTGCAAACTGCTTTTTCAAGGCACTGTCAGCTCTTTTGTCCATGGTGTCTTTCAATGTAGCTCCATCTTCTAATAATATGGTGGTCCGTCTTGAAATCTGAGCAATGGCTGCATCAATTTTAGGAGGAGAGGTCCATGCTGCAGTTTCTTCATCAGAAAAGGGGAACATTCTTCCAAAACGTCTGGACATGGCTGATCTGCGATCTGTCAGTCCCCATTCACCTTTAATTGTGTCTTGAATGGACTTGTGCACAGGGAATACCAGAGCAGGCTTCTTATGACCTATAAATGCTGCATCCATAATATCCAATTCTTTCTGAGTATCGGAAAGGCCTAGCGTTTTTCTAACAGATTTAAGAAGACCCTCCAATTTCTCCAGGCTAAACGAACCACTTTCTTCTGTTAACTCTCCTTCTTCAATGGATGAGGCAACAGAATCTATATCCATAATACTGCCTTCATCTTCTATCTCATGCATAGCAGAAGTACCTTCCTCTGGATCTGATGCTCTATGCCTCTTCCTGGATGATTCCTGCATTGCAGAGAAAGTCTCCTGCATAGAAGACCTCATCCATCCAAGGAAATCCTGGAATTGAGCAGGAATCTCAGTGTTGGCCACTTTCTTCATGCAAGCTAGGCATAGTTTAGCAGAATCTGAGGCAGAGAGCTTAACATCACAGCCTGCACAAGTCTTAGACTTGGTGGTAGGCTTGTCCTCTTTGGGAGTCACTGCATCTGTAGCTGTTTTAGTCTTATCAGCAGAAGATGATTTAGGAGCAGCAGACATGGTACTTAATCAAAGGATACAGATAAAGCATCAAATCAGCATAAGGACTGAAGATCACTCACCTAATGGAAGCTCTACATCTGTGGAACAGGGTCTTTTATCCTCCAGGATGCTGCCATGCTGAAGAGACGCCGAAAACGCCGAAACCGGAAGTGCGTTCCACCGGTGGAACGCATCGGGCCGAACTTCCGGTTTGGGCTCAAAATAGAAACGCCGACTTCCCGCGCGCCCTCTTCATACCGGATGAAGAGAGAAGCGTGCTAGAGGCAAGGCAGTGCTGTGCGGATAAGAAATTAATGCTCCATGGTCCTCAGGGACCTATTAAGGTATGAGGACCGCAGTGCTCCCAGTAATGTGTCCAGCGTTTGCAGGCTGGACACATGGAAGAGAAAATAACAAACAGAAACTTTTTTAAATCAGGAGACCAATGGCCTCCGTCTACCAGCTTGGTAGGACCAAAGAAAACTGAATCCTATTTCCCAGGAGTCTCTTTTAAGAGTTGTTAATTGGTCCTACCAGCTGGGAGGCGGAGCTAACCCATTGATTTCCTGCCGTGGTAAGGACACAGAGGAAAATACCCTTTTCCCTTTCTTCCACTGTTGGGCACAAGAACTATGAGTATGTACCAAAGCTATGCAGAAAGGTTGCAGGGAGGGAGAAAAAAAAACCTCACAAAACACAAACGAGATTCAAAAGAAACAAATTTGAACAGTCATGAACCTCAGGGGTCATACATGTAAACACCAAACCAAGTAGCAGAAAAAGGACTGCTGGAACAAGAGTGAATAAGGACAGCTACAAGGGCCTGTATGACCTTCCAACCTAAACTGGATACAGCCAAAGCCACAACACTAACTCAGTAGTGCTTAACAAACTTGTGAAGGGATGGGCATGTCTGTTCTTGCCAAGGACTGATTCTTATAGTCCGAGGAAGCACCTACCACTCTGGTGTAATGAGTCATGCTCTTAAAAGGGCAAAGGCTTTTTTTTCCAAGGAAATAGGCCTAGCAAATACTAGCCTTCATCCAAGAAACATCCTCAGGAATGACAAAAATTGGGTCAGATTTTTGGAAAAGATCCATGATATGAACAAAATAATTCAAGCACATATGTGACATACAAAACAGTGAAGCTTACTCTCCCGTATGTTAGTTGGAGCTGGAAAATGAGAAAATACAAGGAGGTACAGTTGCAAGCAGAAGCAGCTGTCTTAAAGGTCAAAAACTGAAGGGAAACAAAAGACACAGGCTCAAAGAGAGCTCTCTAAAATACTCCCAGGACCAAGTTAAAGTCCCACATAGTAATGGTATCATGGCATCAGCCACCCCTTGCACAAAGGTGTTCACATCTGGCAATATGCCAGTGAAAAAAAGCACAGATAGTTAGGTTCTATCAATCCCCAGATTCCTTCTCTAAGACCTCACTAAAGCTAAATCTAATACAGAAAAAAGGACAAAATTGTTAACAGACCCCATGTCTTCTCTTCACTTCTAAAACAAAGACCATGCATAATGAAATGCTTTGGATGAAACTGGCTTTAAGGTCTTCGTTCTAGTAGTGATGACAAAATCAGTGAAACATTTCTTCCTCAGAATGCTGGCTTAAAGAGCCAAGCCATCAAAGCTATCTTCTCCACTGCAGGGTGACAAAAGTCAGGAGGTACAGGAGGAGTACAAGACAAAGATTCTACAACAGATAGAATAAAAAGGCATGAGAAACATGCCCCATTAGGCCAGTAAGGAACAATCAGGATTACATGTGACTGTTCCATCTAGACCTTCCTTACACAGTGAGAATCAGAGCAAAAAGGAGGAAATGGATATGCCAGAGGAAACTGCCATGGAATGCACATAACATCCATAGACAGAGGGTCCCAATACCTAAAACAAAACAAAGGAACCTTACAATTCCACTGAAATGTCATCAGATGCACAGCCGGGAGACTGCACCATCAAACTATGGAGTAGAACAACATTTGGTTGAGATCCCAAGTCCAAGAATCCAGTTATTTACAGCTGAGAAAATACATCAGAACGTTGTCTACCTAGAATGTGAGCTGCTGGTAGAGCTGGCAAATGAGCTTCCACTCAAGAAAAAAAATCAACCAGACTTCTGACAACACGGCTGTGCTTCTGGTTCTCCTATGGTTGTTGATACAAGACACTGCCTATCCATTGGCTGACTAAATCAGAGAGTTTAAAACCAATGCAGCAGAGCAAGGTGACTTGCCCGCAGTTCCAGCACATTGATGAACAGAAGTCAGTCTCTCTCTCAAGGCCCTAATCTACCTGAGAGCCAAAACGAGGGCTTACTAGCCTGTTAGGATGATATCTGTTGGGACTGCAGTCCAATGGTGGATCAAGAGTCAGATGTGAGACCTGAAACCATCAACTATGATCTAACTTCATCCGGCTGGAAAGACAGGTGAGATGACACTGCTTTCTAAACAAATTCTTCAGAATCCAAGTGTGGAACTGGGCAAAAAGAACTGCCTCCAAGGCAGAAACCAGATACCTCAGTACCTTACTGTAATCCCTGACAGGCAGACTAAAGCCTGTGACACCTGCCAAAATAATAACCGATCTTGTCCTCTGGCAGAAAGACCTGTACAACTGATCACCCAACCATGCTACTTGTCTATCACGTTCCTGATCCTTAGCTTCCATTTTTACATTAATCCTGTGTTGCCTTCCCCTGACCACTCTTAGATTTTCCCCTTTGGTTTTGTTTGTTGGACTTTTGTTTTTGACCTCTCTGCTTCTGAGTAAGTCTCATCTAGCCATAAAGCTGTACACCTATGTACCTCTGCCTACTGCCTTCAGCAGACTGTTCAGCTCTAATCCTGTACAAGCTAAACACCAGAGTACCTCTGCCTACCGCAGACTGTTCAGATTTAACCCTGCACAAGCTATACACCTGTGTACCTCTGCCTACTGCCTTCAGCAGACTGTTCAACTTAACCTTGTACAAGCTATTCATCTGTACATGTCTGTATCCTATCTTAAGCAGTCTGTTCAGCTTTAACGCTGTACAAGCCATACACCTGTACAGGCTATATACCTAGTGTATATCTGCTTCCTTCCATCACTTGTTGATCAGTCTTACTCTGTATCCACTATTTCTGCATACACAGCCATCTCTCTGAATTTGTACCCTGTCATTGGGTTCCATTATCTGTACACCATTTCCAGAATAAAGAAGCTTTCTGCTATAACTCTGTGAAGCCATGTCTTCTCAGAGTAAGTTCCAGTAAGCTTACATTCACAGAGTTAACCTGTTGTGTGTCCATATTAGAGTAGGGTCAGATCTGCAGCTGAAGGTGCAGAGCCTCCTCTGAACAAGCTTTCAGTAAAAAGATAATACAGATAGGGAGGAAGAGAAATGCACAGAGAACAAATGTGAGCAGGCAAAGCTGCCTTGACCTTTGTAAAAAAACCTGCAAAACAGACACCAGTCCAAAAGGGAGGGCGGTGAACTGAAAATTCCAGGCAAAAACAAAGGAAGCTTTGATCATATTGGGGTTCTTTATGTCAAAGGATACTAAAAATTATGCTGGAGCCATAGCTGTGATGAAGGAGCACAAAGACTCCATCCTGAACCAGGGCATATAAACAAAGTGATTGAGATGCTTTAAATACAGCATAAGACAGCAGCCACTGTCCTTTTTGGGAACTATGAAAGGACTGGAATAGCATACAAAGAATTTTTCCCAAGGAGGAAGAGTCATCAGGACATGTACGTCCACCAGAGAATAAATAACTTCTAAGAATAAATGGCCCACACCAAATTTGAATTTGAAACCTGTGTGATAACCTTCTGAGATCACCTGCAACACCCACTGATACTCCACCTGGGAGATCCGCTTATTGTGAAAGAGAAGTAGATGTCTGCCAAGTGCCTGTAGTGGACCTGACCCCTGCAAGTCATGCAGAGATGAACTTGCCAACTGGGGCTTTTGAGTAGGTTTCTTGCCTGGCCAGGCCTCTTTGGAGAAGGGAGCTCTGAGGTCTCCGAAGGAGTAGAAGCTCTGCTCGCATACCCATATTGGTGGGGCAAAAAGAAAGATTTAAACTGATACAGAAGAGTGCTCTAGCTCCTAAGCATAGCTAATCTTCTCCAATTTGGGGCCAAAAACTGTTTACCCACAAATGGGGGAGAGATTGCAATGACTTTTCTGAGGACTAGTCTGCTGACCACATTTTTAGCCAAACTAGCAACAGAGAGCGATAAGGACTTACCAATGAGCCTGACAGAATTGAACTCAAACTCAGAAAGGTACGCATTAGTCTCAAGGACCTTAAAAACAGCAGCAGGAGAGAAATTCCTGCCAGAAACTCCTCACCAAGTAATGATAGGGGGGGCTTGTAGCATTTCTCTTACACCTCTTGAAAATATCTGGGGATGAAGAACTGGAATCGGAGGCATCAGAGAAGTTAAGGGTCTCCAATACTGCCCCAATAAGACCCTCAATAGGTCTAAAATTTTTCCCCAGGACTAAATGAGGAGTTAAAAGCACCCTCATCAGATTCCCCTTCAACAAAAGAACCCCCTTTCAAAAGGAAACCAGCACATACAAGATGAATGTATAGTCTTTTTGGAGCGAACTGGGTGGTCCTAGTTTCAGGACTCAAGAACCCCCTTAACAGAAGAAAGATTATTATTCATAGTAGAAGTAAGATTTAATGCATGTAGGCTCCTGTTCAGGAGAGGAGGAGGTCAGAAGCTTCTGTGTAGGGAAAAAAAATACAAGAGTGACATAATATTCAAGTGATTCACCTAAGAATATCAGTCTGCCAAGAGTAGCAAAGGGTTAATGAAGAAAACCCTGGTGGTCTTAGACTTGTCCAGGTCTCCTTTGTGCTCAGCTTTGTCTCGGATAACCCCAAAAAGACAATATGGGACAAAGAGTAAGACAAAATACATATCTGCCTGTAAGGGGTTAAAGACAGGATGCCAGGAGAGAGATTCAGCCACTAGAAACAGAGCTGAAAGGCAGGAGCCTTGTGGGTCACTTGCTGCAGATGAAAAGGAAGTGCAGAGGCACTGGACCTCCTCTTCCCTTCACCTGGCCTCATTGGAAAAAGCTTCCCTCCAAACAGCATGAATGTCATGGTGGCTCCCCAGCCATCATATATCTTCATCACCCCAGCAGCAGGGGGACCAACTTGAGAGAGTTCCCCCTTATAATAGTTCCACAGCCCACCCAGTGTTAAAGGAGACTACATGCATGCAGACCCAGGTCCCTTAAAAGTCTGTGCTCTGGTCTAGATCAACCAATGAGGTATGGAGATCGAAGCCTGCCTAACGAGGAATTGAACAGCTCAGTTTAAGTTAAGAAAACAAAAAAGTTAGCCAAGAGAATTTTTGCCCTGACCATCACCTATGAAGTCATTTTTAAAACTGAACATGTTTGGTGGGGGTAAAGTGGAATAGGGTAGCAGTCTCTGCCTCCAGAGAGCTCTTTTTATGGAAGTGCCCTGCCCTCCTGCAGGAGGATCCTGTGGGAAACCAATGGTTTCTGTGTTCCACAGTGGACAAAAGAGAAATCTCCATTGATTTCAGCAGCACTTTTAACCCCTTGAAACCTAGAGGTCTCCATCACATTTAAATGAATGAGAGGTTTCATTTGCTCCCTGTGGTACATTGATTTGCCCCAGAATTGCACCCATTTTCTTAGTATACCAGTCTCAATAAGTAAGGCTTCCTACATACAGATGTAACAGCTGTAACCAGGCAACTGATTTTGGTGCAAAAAGTAAACGAGAGTGGTGCATACTGCTAAGAAATACGTTAACTTAGTATTTAAGAAATTCCATACATAGGCAAAGAAAATAACAGGAAATTATGATAAACATCTAAAGAGGATGATGGAATTGTAGTCCCATAACAGAAGGACAGCGGATTCCTATCCCTGTCTTAACCCCTTTACAATGTGTTAGGGACATCTCTAGCATCCAAAGTTTTAATCTAGAGACACAAGTGGAGGAAAGTGCTTCAGTTAGCCTTGGGGAATTTGTATAATGGCAAATGAGAAGCAATTTTGGGGCAAAACAGCTGCACAATATTTGTAAACGTAACCCATAGGATGATAATGCTGTCTCCAACAAATTGCCGAATGGTTAAATTTCAGATTTGAGTGTAAATTAATTTCTATTTATATATATTGTGCAGTTTTATCCAAAACTTACTTCACACTTGTCTTTATATGTATACACCAATTATTCAGTTTTGTCTTCCAAGGGGTTCCTGTCACTCGGAACAGTGATGGGTTCACATGCTCTGCTCACCTTTGAGCTGCTCCACTTTCCTTCATCAAACACATCTCCTAGGATGAAGACAATGTCTGGCCGCAGTAACCACAGGGCACTCTGGTATGACCTTTCCATTTGCCATTCCCTTAAAATAGAAATGAAAATGATTATAAAAATAAAGGAGAGCTTTTTGTAACCCGTAAATGTGGAATTCATGCTAACAGGAGGAAGAAAGCTAGAAGAGGTCTGTTTTCATTTTGCTTTGTGAAGATATAGCATAGCAGAGCGAGCTGGACAATAATCCTTTGAATGCAATGACAGTGTACTCTCTCTACCACAAATACATGCTGACCTTCTCCTACAAGCTTCTTCCCTGCATCCCCACATCTTTCTGGGAAGGCGGCATTGCAAGAATTGAATGAATGGGGTCTTAACTGCATGCAGGACCATCCCTGGAAAAACTGGGTAAGCTGCAGCCTACCTGTGCCTATTCCACTGGTAGGCAAAGATGGCCATCTACTTTTAGATTGGCTGCCTGAGTGGGGACACATAGTGGTGTTCATGCTATCACGACGTGAATGCAGAATGCAATGGGTACTATACTGTGTGAATACAGTTTATTAACTGGATATATGAGCAAGAGATAAGTCACTGATGTGTGTGTACTTTCTTGGTTTCCACTGGTAATATATAGAAGTATTGGCACACTTCAAGAATAATGTTTATGAAACACCTAAGACTCCTAATAACTTCTCATCCTAATGACCTCTATGAATTAATTACATGTTGATTTCTACCCAAAAAAATCTTTACCCCTTTCAGTGCCAGAGGCGTACGCAACACATAGAAAGCAATGCTTTGCGTACATCTCTGGCATTGAAAGGGTTAATTATAACTGGATGACATGTTCACAGAAGTGGGCATGACTGCTTTGTGGTCAGATTCGAGAACCCCAAACTCGAACTGAAATCTTAAAAGAAGAAGGAAGACTTCAGAGTGACGAGTATGAGATCCTGGAGTCCAGAATCACGCCCAACTCATTGGACAGGATACCCATTACTAATAGGAATTAATTCTGAGGACCCAATCCATGCAGAAATTGTTCATATTGGATGCCTTTCTGTTCATATAAAGGTAAGTGTGGGTTATTCTTATGGGGTATTTGTATTCCTGTAAAAATTGTGAGATTAGGAAAGTCAAAAGCATTTTAGCATTTTTGACTTGAAAGCCCCCTTGACAAACCCAGCTCGTAAATTCATACCATGGTGGATATGCCAAGAACCAAAATGCAAGGTGGCAGAAAAAAAAATGTAAAAGATCATTGGCTCCCAGTCCATATTACATACAGTTGTAATCAATATTATTCAACCCCCATTGCAAATCAGGTTTATTGTCAAAAGTTACAGACTTTAAACTGTTTGCAATGAACAAATCAAACAAAAGCAATTGAAGTAGCTCAACACAACAAATGCTTCAAGTGGTTTCCCCAAATTCAACTGAAAATGCAACTTATGATTTCTCCAGTTTCAAAATTATTCAACCCCCTGAATAGAATCCCTCACAACAGCCCAAATATGCAAAACAGGTGTTGTCTCAAGCACACCTGATGCAACTAATCAAGGGCTTAATTAGTTGCCCCAGGTGTGCTTGAGCTGGAACACATGAAATACGTGAACTGGTTAGGGGTTTGTTGAGTGTCACTTTGACTGCATGTTAGAAATATGGCTAAGTCAAAATAATGGTCCAAAACTTAGTGAAGAGATCATTGCCCTTCACAAGCAAGGAACAGGATTCAAAAAAGATAGCGAAGGCACTGAATGGTCCTAGAGACAACATTGAAAGCATAGTTTGCAAGTCCAAAGCCAAAGGAACAGTGGTTACACTACCTTGACGGGGCAGAAAAGGGAAGCCATCAACAACAGCTGCAACCAGATTTCTGAGAAGGCAGGTTGAGAAAAACCCTCGATGACTGCAAAAGACGTGCAGCAAGACTTGGTGGCAACAGGCACTGAGGTTTCAGTGAGCACAGTAAGGCGTGTACTAAACGCAGAAGTTTTTCATGCAAGAACTCAAAGATGTGCACCACTACTGATGCAAAAGCACAAGAAGTCAGCTCCAATATGCTCAAAATCAAATAAATAAACCACAGAAGTTTTGGGATTTTGTTCTCTGGAGAGATGAAACAAAACTGGAGCTTTTTGGCCCGATGAATCAGTGGTATGTCTGGAGAAAGAAGAATGAAGCATACGCTGAAAAGCGTATTTGCATCCTCTGGCACTGAAAACCTGCAGAATGTGGAAGGCAAGATGGATTAATTGAAGTATCAATAAATTCTAGGAGAATACATCATGCCGTCTGTGAGGAAGCTGAAGCTTGGGCGTCATTGGACCTTTCAACAGGACAATGATCCCAAGCATACCTCAAATTCCACCAAGTCATGGTTGCAGAAGTAGTCCTGGAAGATTCTACAGTGGCAATCATAGTCACTTGACTTGAACCCCATAGAAAATCACTGCTGGGATTTGAAGAAGGAGGTTGCAGCATGCAAACCCAAGAATATTACTGAACTGGAGGTCATTGCTCATGAGGAATGGGCTAAGATTCCTCATCAATGATGCCAGAAGCTAGTGTCTGGCTATGAATCTCATCTGAAGCAGGTCATAACAGCAAAAGGGTGCTCTGCCAAGTTCTAAAGATGCTTACCATGAAGGAGTTGAATAATTTTAAGACTGGAGAAGTAAGTTGCATTTTCAGTTGACTTTGGGGAAACCACTTGAAGCATTAGTTGTGTTGCGCTATTTCAGTTGCTGTTTGATTTGTTCATTGTAAACACTGGAAGTCTGTAAATTTTGACAATAAACCTGATTTACAATGGGGGTTGAACACTTTTGATTACAAATGTAATTATTTGGAATCACGATGGTTGCCTGAACAGGTTCTATACTATGCTTGATAACGTTACATGTACAAAATCATCAGTATTTATTTTGAAAAATGCAACATTGACAGGAGGTCAAAAGAAAAATTAGCCATTTATTCAAAAACAAGTTCTCACCTTCTCAATTTATCAAACCAGTGACCCCGGATTTCTCCAAGAAGGTGTGGATCAGACAAAAACATTGTCTTCAGAGTGGATGCACTGTTAATGGGTTCTCTTTGTATGTCTGGCCAGTTGCACTGAATTATAAAGAGATAGTAAACTAAAAGCTCACAGAACAAAACAACAACAAAAATGCATCCCAAAAACTTCAGCAGGAGTAGATTCCTCTTTCTAAGATGAGCAGTCATGTTCCAGCCAAGTCCACCTCTCAGAGTAGCCATGCGTTTGAATATCACAGCAGAAAAGCACATGAACTGTATCCATTGGCCTCTCAGATGAATTCATGGGATTTCCAGCTTAAAGGAAATATATTAAATGTGAACTTAAATATAATTTCACATAGAAAGAGAAACAAAATAATAACAATATTGCTACATTTGTCACCAGTGGTAACCACAAATGTATTAAATTATTAACAACTAAAAATTAACTGGGGTTATATACATTAACAGGAACCTATTAACAGCAAGTGTGGATAGTTTCACATTTAGTATCAGTCATTTCTTATCTAGAAAACTAGTTTTTGATTTATTTAGTTTTATAAATGATGCTATTTAAAGGGATAGTATAGTCCCATAAAAAGTATGTCCTAAATCGTAGCTGCAGTAAAAAACATCCAATGTGCTTAATCCTCTCTCTCAAACTGTTAATAAAATACCTATCTAAAAGACCTCCGCTCCCTCCCCCTTCTCATGCGTCCACTGTACAGCGGACATCATGAAATCCTGCTTCCGAGACCAGACGGCGGCTCTTCAGGAGCGCTGTCATCTAGATGTCTAAGTATAATTACTTCATCGGAATGGTCCACAACGTGTGCTTGCAAGCCAGGCACACATTGTAGACCATACCGATGAAGTAATTATACCTAGATATCTAGATGACAGCGATCCCAAAGAGCCGCCTACAGTCGGGCGACCAGATTTTGCCTCTGACAGCTTTACAGCTCGTCAGGCAGAAAGGGGAGGGAATGGAGGATTTAATTTTCTTATTTCTCTCAAACCATAATGGTTTGAGAGAAAGGATTAAGCACACTGAATGCATTTTTTAGTGCAGCTACGATACAGGACATATTTTTAATGGGACTTTACTATCCCTTTAAGGCCTTCCTTGAAGGAACTTTTTGTCGAAGGCCTTGCTTTCACTTGTGATTTGAGTGCTACACTAATTGCAAGTACTTGTTTAATAGTTAGGCAGTTATTGCCATGAATGAACAGGATATGCTGCAACTCTGCAGAGTAACTGTGCAGATCGTTCACACAAGCTATTTGGATGTTGAATGTGAAGCTCAGCATGTAATGAATGGGCAATTTTCACGGGCATCATCCAATAATACAGATGCCCTGCTCATTGAACAGAATTTCTTTCACTTTCTTTGATACATAAACAGAAATCCCCCATACAAGAGAAAGGAATTTATTAGGTCAAAATGACTGCTAAGTAAATATGCAGTTAAGGAAGGCTTCATCTGTATTTGGTTGATGCTGACATAGGCTGCCCATCAACCATATCTCTGCCACTACCTACTGCTATGGGATTGTAAAGAGAATTTGGACATATTGTACGCTCAAATTAGATGGCTATAATCACAGCTCTGTTTAAGTCGCAAGTGTGAATCTAGTCTTAGCCCTACATTACCTCCCTCCACTCACTGACTGTGTTCAGCAATGTACTGCCAAACTCCCTTAGCACTAAAAGGGATATGTCACCGAGCTGGGAAGGTAAAGTAAGGTTAAGACAATAAGTGGATGCACAGCATGCCTTAATTAGAATATATTTAATGTATAGTGAGGGAAAAAAATATTTGATCCCCTGCTGATTTTGTATGTTTGCCCACTGATAAAGAAATGATCAGTCTATAATTTTAATGGTAGGTTTATCTGAACAGTGAGAGACAGAACAACAAAAAATCCTGAAAAACACATTTCAAAAAAAGTTATAAATGGATTTGCATTTTACTGAGTGAAATAAGTATTTGACCTCCTATCAATCAGCAAGATTTCTGGCTCCCAGGTGTCTTTTATACAGGTAACAAGCTGAGATTAGGAGCACTTTCTTAAAGGGAGTGCTTCTAATCTCAGCTTCTTACCTGTATAAAAGACACCTGTCCATAGAAGCAATCAGATTCCAAACTCTCCACCATGGCCAAGACCAAAGAGCTGTCCAAGGATGTCAGGGACAAGATTGTAGACCTACACAAGGCTGGAATGTGCTACAAGACCATTGCCAAGCAGCTTGGTGACAACAGTTGGTGCAATAATTTGCAAATGGAAGAAACACAAAATAACTGTCAAGCTCCCTCGATCTGGGGCTCCATGCAAGATCTCACCTCGTGGAGTTTCAATGATCATGAGAATGGTGAGGAACCGGCACAGAACTACATGGAAGGATCTTGTCAATGATCTCAAGGCAGCTGGAACCATAGTCACCAAGAAAACAATTGGTAACACACTACGCTGTGAAGGACTGAAATCCTGCAGCGCCTGCAAGGTCCCCCTGCTCAAGAAAGCACATGTACAGGCCCGTCTGAAGTTTGCCAATGAACACCTGAATGATTCAGAGGAGAACTGGGTGAAAGTGTTGTGGTCAGATGAGACCAAAATCAAGCTCTTTGGCATCAACTCAACATCATCCCCACCGTCAAACATGAAGGTGGAAACATTATACTTTGGGGGTGTTTTTCTGCTAAGGGGACAGGACAACTTCACCGCATCAAAGGGACGATGGACAGGGCCATGTACCGTCAAATCTTGGGTGAGAACCTCCTTCCCTCAGCCAGAGCATTGAAAATGGGTCGTGGATGGCTATTCCAGCATGACAATGACCCAAAACACACGGCCAAGGCAACAAAGGGGTGGCTCAAGAAGAAGCACATTAAGGTCCTGGAGTGGCCTAGCCAGTCTCCAGACCTTAATCCCATAGAAAATCTGTGGAGGGAGCAGAAGGTTTGAGTTGCCAAACGTCAGCCTCGAAAACTTAATGACTTGGAGAGGAACTGCAAAGAGGAGTAGGACAAAATCCCTCCTGAGATGTGTGCAAACCTGGTGGCCAACTACAAGAAATGCCTGACCTCTGTGATTACCAACAAGGATTTTGCCACCAAGTACCAAGTCATGTTTTGCAAAGGGGTCAAATACTTATTTCACTCAGTAAAATGCAAATCAATTTATAACTTTTTTGAAATGTGTTTTTCAGGATTTTTTTGTTGTTATTCTGTCTCACTGTTAAATAAACGTACCATTAAAATTATAGACTGATCACTTCTTTGTCAGTGGGCAAACGTACAAAATCAGCAGGGAATTAAATAATTTTTTCCATAACTGTATATATGTCTACATACATTAAAAAAAAGGTTTCTCATGCAAAATACCACCAAAATCCTAATTCATACCCTCTATTGCTGGTCTTGATTATTGAAATACTCTCATAACCACCCTCTCCCTTCCATTTGATTGATTCTGCAAGGTTAATATTCCTCACTTATATCTCTAATAACAAAGTTGCCCTGTGTCTTTCACTGAACTGACTTTGTGTTCCTTCTACAATCAATCAATTTCAAAATCCTGATTCTAACTCAAGTTTATACCCAAGGCAATACAAAGTGTCACAGCATCCTGGATGAAATATTAGCTCAGTGACTACTCAATTTACATGAGCAAAGTTAATCAAGTCTCATCCACCATTCAAATGTATTTATAAAATCTTCATTCTACCCCATTTATTTTATCACTATTCAGGGGTTTAACTCTTTAAGTGCCAGAGGGGCATGTAACACATTGCTTTGCAATGCATTGTGTTGCATACCCCTGTGGTACTTAAAGGGTTAAGAAGCAACTATGTGGCAACTATGTATCGGCTTAGAATTTCTGTTTCAACTTACAGTGGAACATATATTTAAATTGTCTGAATTCAAATTGAAATGAGGAACCTAACATTGTGGTGGGCAATAGGTGTCCAATACAGTCCTCAGAAGCTTCTCTTATGGTCCCCCACTCTGTCTCTGGTACTGTGGCAATGGGAGATAGGAAGATTTTAATATACTTTCATACAATAAATTTCTCTTAGTCTACGTGGAACACGGGAACCATGGCTGTTAAGTCTCTTCCTCCAGGAGGGCAGGGCACCTCAAATAGTAGGATTTTAGCTTTTCTCCAAGTCCATATGGAACACAAGTACCATGGGAGATGATCTTCCTTTTGGAAGGAGGGAACATATCAGAAGACAAGGTCTTGAGGGTGGAGCCTTCTCTCTCCAGGCTAACCCCCACCCAGAGTTTTGATATGAGACAAGCTCACTAGATAGGACAGAGAGAAGAAAAGGTAAGCTGATGTGAGAAAAAGACCCAAGAGAGACTCCCACGTCCAAACAGGAGCGACCGAGAGAGGTCCTTTTCTCTGAGTGGGAGACCAGTATTCCATATGGACTAAGAGAAAAGCAATTAAAGGGGAACTTTCACCTGTAAAAAACTTTTTCCCATATGCTTGCATACGAAAATAGTATTAGGAAACGGGTTTTGGTTTTTTTTTTCTCATTTACATTGTAAGATATTTAGTCTTCAAGCTGTGCATTTCCGCATTCTGCGGCACGCTGAATCTTCGAAGTGCACAGCTTGAAGACTAAAGATCTTACAAAGTACGTAAATGGGAAAAAAAAAAAAAAAAAAAAAATTTATATATATATATATATATATATATATATATATATATATATATATATATATATATATACACACACACACAGACACACAGACACACAGACACACAGACACACAGACACACAGACACACAGACACACAGACACACAGACACACAGACACACAGACACATTTCTGAATACTATTTTCATAGGTATGCATATGGAAAAAAGTGTTTTACAGTTGAAAGTTCCCTTTTAACAAGGTAATACTAAAATCCTATTTTCTCTTTCGTCCAATATGGAATACAGTTACCATGGGATATACCAACAGTAGGCTCCCAGAGGTAGGAAAAACAGAAAGATCTAGTTCTGGTCCACATGATACCAGAGTTCCCTAGGACTATCCAGAACTATGAACCCAAACCTAACTAAATGTCAATGGACACTGAAAATTAAGCACAGCACACAAGAACAAGAGCCAACTGGGCTCAAAACAGTTGAACAACAGTAAGGTACAGGAAAAAATTAGGTCCTTAGAGAGGCAGAACTGCCTGATGGACATTCCTTCCAAAGCTGGCTTCAGCCGATGCCAGAACATCCACACAATAGCCCTCCGTGCACACATTTGCATAGCACTAAGTCGCAGCTTTGCACAGCTGTTCATCCGAGACCTGATTCTTATAGGCCCAAGAAGCCCCAACATACCTGGTAGAATGTGCTGTAACGCACAATGAAAACAGGTTTCTTCCCAAGTTCGTATGCCATACGAATAGAAGACCTGATCCAAGAGGCAACGGTAACCTTGGAAGCAGCCTGACCTGCCCTAGGACCCTCAGGGATGATAAACAAGGTATCAGTCTTCCCAAAAAAAAAAAAAAAAAAAAAAACACTGTATGGTGAACATAGAACTTGAGACAGATCACAACCACCTCCAACAAGTGAATATTCCTCTCCTTGTCAGACTTAAGGTCAGGACAAAACAAGGACACAAGAATCTCCTGACTGATGTGGAACTCAGAAACCAGCTTGGGAAGGAATTCCTGTGAGGTTCGAAGAACAACCTTGTCCTTGTAGAAAACTAGGAAAGGCATCTTGTAGGACAAGACCTGCAACTCAGCAGCTCTACGGACAGAGATCACAGCCAGAAGAAAAGCCATCTTCCATGTCAAGAGACGTAAAGGAATGGTAGCAAGGGACTCTGCAAAACACCCAGAACCAAATTAAGATTCTACAGAGGTGTGGGGCCCTATAGGCAGGGAAAGCATGGATGACCCCTTGAATGAACACATTGACATCTGGCTGGAAAAATATAGAGAGTGCAGAAGTCTGAACCTTCAACACCTTTGTTCACACCATCCTGAAGAAAGAACAGAACCACAGTGAGGTCAAACCCTTGAGAAGACAGATCCCTGTACACACACCAAACCCTGTGGTGGACCTTAGAAGAGACAGGCTTCCTAGCATGCATCATAGAGGAGATAACTTCAGGAGAGAAACCCTTTCTCCTCAGAATGGTGGCTTCAACAGCCATGCCATCAAAGCCAGCTTCTCCACATCCCCTTTCCAAAGGTAGCCCTGAAGGAGGATGTCCGGTCTGGTTGGAAGTGGAAACAGATCATAAATGCAAAGACACACCAGTTCCAAAAGCCACACCCTCTTGGTTCAATAAGGAGCAATACTGGAAAGAGAAAAGAACCTTGCTGCACTAGCATTTGAGATTGAAATCTTATATAATGTGGATACCCCAGAGCAGTGGTTCTCAATCTTTTTTTGTTCGGGGCACCCCTAATACGTAATCTAGAACATTCGGGGCACCCCTAACATATTTAATGTACTTTTTCAAGGGCATAATGAAGGTAACATACAAAAAAGGTGAAATTTACTCACCGATATTTTTCTTCTGTGTCCCTTCACAGCATATACATAGGGTGGTTTAGCTCCGCCTCCCAGCTGGTAGGACCAATCCAAAAAGGCTTAAATAGGCTGGACTTCCCTTTACTGCCAGTTTACTATTGTCCAAGCTGAAATGATATAAGAAGTTAGTGTAAATCAAAATATTCAGATACAAAAAAATATATATAGTTTAGGGTAGGGCGTGCTGTGAAGGGACACAGAAGAAAAAGAAATATCGGTGAGTAAATTTCACCTTTTCTTATGTGTCCCTTGCACAGCATACACATGACACACACACACACACACACACACACACATAAATGGGAACCATTCTACCCTTAACTCTTGACCACTGCTTCCAACACCTTTCTTCCGAATTTTGCATCAGCTGAGGCAAGGGTGTCCAGCCGATAATGTTTAATGAAAGTAGAAATAGATGTCCAGGTACTGCCTTTTGGGCCCAAGATGTTGCTATGGCCCTGGTTGAATGAGCTTTAACCTTCAATGGCGGATCTTTAGAAGCTGAAGAGTAAGCTAAATTGATGCAGCACTTGATCCATCTAGAAATGGAAGGCTTTGAGGCAGCAGAGTCTTTGAATTTCCCGAAGAAATGAATAAAAAGTTTCAGACTTCCTTAAGTCTGATGTTCTGTTAAGGTAGACTGAAATGCAACGGACTAGATCCAGATTATGGAAAAGTCTCTCTTTATCATTCTGCAGATTTGAGCAAAATGATGGCAAGATAATTTCTTGGTTTAAATGGAATTCTGAGGTTACTTTTGGCCTGAAGGAAAGAGGAGTTCTCATCACCACCCTATCCTGATGAATAGTCAGATATGGGGTGAACAGGAAAGAGCCTGGAGTTCACTAACTCTTCTAGCAGAAGTGACTGCCGTAAGAAAAACTGTTTTTTAGAGTCAAGTTTTTGATGGGAATAGATTCTATAGGCTCAAACTTATTATGGGAAGCTAGTTGGTGCAACACTAGGTTTAAATCCCATGGGGGAATAATGTCTCTGATAGTAGGTTTAATTCTAGCAATAGCTTTAAGATATCTCCTGACCATATAATCTTCAGCCAGTACTGCAGACTGTGCTGATAATTGCACTCTCAGCGAAGCTGGTTTTAAACCCTTGTGGAAACCTTCTTGCAAGAAGTCCAAGATATCACCTGTGGAGGGCTGCTGGCTCTTGATTCCCTTGTGTTCACACCAAAAGTGAAAAGTAGTCCAAATTCTATAGTATATGCGAGAAGATGAAGGTTTCCTGCCAGAAATAATAGTGTTGGCAACTTGAGTAGAGATCCCTTTCATTGTCAACGAGACATGCTCAACCGCCATGCCGTCAGTCTTAGAAATTTCGATCTGGATGGCATATTGGACCCTGCGTTAGTAGATTGTCCATTTGCGGTAAGGTTATTGGATTGCGGATTGACATTCTGACTAGATCGGAAAAACAAACTTTCCTGGGCCACCATGGGGCTATGAGGATTATTTCTGTCTTCTCCTCCTTGATCTTGCGTATTACCTGTTGCAAGATTAGGATAGGAGGGAAAACGTACATTAGTCTGAAGTTCCATATTACCTGTAAAGCATCCTGAGCTATTGCCTGAGGATCTCTCCATCTGGATATAAACTTCTGAATCTTGGCATCCTGGGCGGTTGCCATCAGATCCACCTCTGGAATTCCCCAACGATCTGTTATGCTTTTTGAATACCTTCTGATTTAGTTCCCATTCGCCTGGATCCAACTGGGTTCTGCTGAGGTAATCTGCTTGAGAGTTTACCTGCCCTGCAATGTGGCAAGCAGACAGTTGTTCCAAATTCCTTTCTGACCAGAGTAGTATCTTCACTGCCAAGCTGTTGAGGGCTTGACTTCTTGTGCCCCCCTGTTTTGTGATGTACATTACAGTGGGCATGTTGTCTGATCTTACCATAACTGGTTTTCCTATCAGATGGGATTTCAGTTGCCTTATTGAATTCCAAACTGCTTTCAGTTCTAGCTTGTTTATGTGTAGAGTTCTTTCTTTGTCTGACCATAGACCCTGTACTATTTTGTGTCTCCATATGCCTCCCCAACACTTGAGGCTTGCATCCGTAGTCAGGATTTCCCATTTCGGAATCCTGAGATCTCTTCCCTTGCACAAATTCTTGTTTGACGTCCACCATCTGAGCTCTCTCTTTGTTGTATGCGAAATAGGAATGACTTTTAGAAAATTCTTTTGGGTCTCTCATGTGTGTTCTGCTCCAAGGCAGAATTTGGATGGCTTTTGATAGATGACCCAGAAGTCTGGAATATCTTATGGCCGTGGCTGAGGAGTTAGTCAGGAACCTGACCACACAATCCTTTATCCTTCTTTGCCTGTCCTTGGAAAGAACAGCTTTCCCTGCCTTGGTATTGAATTGAATTCCCAGAAATGTGCGGATCCGGAAGGAACAAGATGACTTTTTGAGTAGTTTACAAGCTATCCCATCCTGGATAAATGATCCGGCAAGCTTGAACACTGCATCTTGCCTTCAGTTCCGATTCTTCTATCACTAGAAGGTCGCCTAGGTAAGGAAGAATCTTTATTCCCTGTTTCCTTATTTCTTCTAGACAAGGGGCAAGAACCTTTGTGAAAATCCTTGGGGAAGAGGCCAGTCTGAAGGGAAGTACTCTGAACTGAAGGTGTTGTTTGTTGTAAATGAATCTTAGATATTTCCGATTACTCCTTCGGATCGGTATCTGATGGTAAGTGTAACGGAAGCTGAGAAGGGACCACGTCGCCTTCCGCCATCGTTCCCGGGTCTCCTTCTCGACGCCGGACTGGCTCCGTCAGATGCACCGGTTGTAGTATGGACGGTCACTGGAAACAGTCGCAGGATCGCTGGAAGCAGGGAAGCATGGAAGAGTCCACGTCGCCACCTGACAGTCCACGAAGTTGGGTCGCAGGAAGCTGGCAGCAGGCGATCGATGATTCAGGATACTTGGCGCAGATGGGTATCAGAATGGACACTTTAGACCATAAGCAATACAAGACTCCAGGACTCCTTGACCACTCCAAACATAACTCACTTTATTGGCAAAGACCACAGATATATATACACAGTACAGTACATTGGATTACATGGGGAACCTGATACAATAGTAAACATGATTAAATCATAACACATCAGACAAAGGCCAGCAACAGATGGTCTTAACAGATACAATAACTCAGACATTATTACATTTCAGATACAAAAGGGTTTTGATTGAACAAAGACTTGAGGGGTGTGAAGGGATTAACACACAGCAGAGGGTCTCAGGACAGTTCTCAATACAATGACTTGAGTGGCTAGAATATACATTCCCTTAACAATGGCCACAAGTCCTTGAATCTCATACCGCAAGAGGTATGGGTAAAAGTCCACAAGAATTCCGGGCCCATACTCTCGTTCCATGTGCTTGACCAGCTCCCCGTACTCATCTTGTACTCTGAGCTCTCTCTCGAGACACCAGGCCAGCTCCCTGTTGATCTCAACAATATTGCCTAGCTGTTTCTTCCATCGGACTCGTAAGGTCGTAAGGTCGTTGTAAGATCCCAGAGTGTCCGCCAGCACAGGTTTGCCTGCCATGTCGTCTCCGATGCAACCGATGTCGAAGGAGAAATCCCACCACTATGCCACCAGTGTAACGGAAGCTGAAAAGGGACCGCGTCGCCTTCCGCCGTCGTTCCCGGGTCTCTCCTTCTCGACTCCAGACTGGCGCCGTCAGATGCACCGGTTGTAGTATGGACGGTCACTGAAAACAGTCGCAGGATCGCTGGAAGCACGGAAGAGTCCACGTGCCGCCTGACAGTCCACGAAGTTGGGTCGCAGGAAGCTGGCAGCAGGCGGTCAACGATTCAGGATACTTGCCGCATATGGGTATCAGAATGGACACTTTAGACCATAAGCAATACAAGACTCCAGGACTCCTTGACCACTCCAAACATAACTCACTTTATTGGCAAAGACCACAGATATATATACACAGTACAGTACATTGGATTACATGGGGAACCTGAAACAATAGTAAACATGATTAAATCATAACACATCAGACAAAGGCCAGCAACAGATGGTCTTAACAGATACAATAACTCAGACATTATTACATTTCAGATACAAAAGGGTTTTGATTGAACAAAGACTTGAGGGGTGTGAAGGGATTAACACAGAGCAGGGGGTCTCAGGACAGTTCTCAATACAATTACTTGAGTAGCTAGAATATACATTCCCTTAACAATGGCCAGGGGTTGAATAATTAAGCAAAAGGCTTGGGGGCTGCAATACATATTGAAAGTAAATATGCCCAAACTCAAATAATTAACCCTTTGCAGGGCAGAAGAGTTTGCAGCACACAAGCCTTGAATTGCTGTTTCCTCTGGAACAGCTGCCTATCCACATAAGGCTAGCCAAAGTCTCTTAGTCCAGGATAAGGGCTTGAGAGATCGTATGCCCGGGCACAAAGGAGTGTCCAATATCCATAATCCTTGGGCCCAGGGGTGAATAAATGCCATGCCCAGACAAGGCTCTAGTAACGGGTGTGATCCGTTACAGTAAGCATCCTGTAAATCGATGCTGGCTAGATAAGCTCCCGGATATACTGCTCTGATCACTGACGCAGTTGATTCCATCTTGAATTTCTTTATTTTTATGTATTTGTTCAGGAATTTTAGATCTAGGATAAGCCTGATTCTGCCCGATTGTTTGGGGACAGAAAATAGTATGGAGTAGATCCCCTGACCCCTCTGTGATGGAGGAACGGGGTCTATGACCGCTTTTTCTAGGAGCTCCTTTATAGCTACATTCATTAGTCTGGCCTTTGTCTTTGATACAGGGATTGATGACGTTATTTGCCTTGAAAAAGGAGGAGGCTCTTGAAATTCTAGTGGGTACCCCATTTCCACTGTTTGCACTACCCATTTGTCTGCCACAAGGGTCTTCCATATGCCGGCAAACTGTTCCAGCCTGCCCCCAACTGGATGTGGAAACAGGGCCCACTTCTCATTGTGATTCCTTTCTAAATTGGGTCCTATTAGGGAATTCCTTCTTAGTGTTCCCCCTAGGCCCCTGCGGGATAAGTCTTCTCTTTTGGTCATAGGTTCTTCCCGGTTGATAGCGTCTGGATTCACAAAAGGATTGTCTCCTGTTCCCACATCCAGATCGTGGTGACGAAGTTACCCTTTGTCTCTTTTCTTGGGGTAAGAAGGAACGCTTACCTCCTGATGATCTTCTTATGATTTCTTCTAATCCTTCACCAAATAGGCCTTCCCTTCAAAAAGTAATGACACCAACCTATTTTCGGAAGCTGCGTCTGCGTCCCATGCCTTAATCCATAAGGCTCTTCTTGCAGTGACCGAAAGCGCTGAGGATCTGGCTAACAATCTGATGTTATCCAAGGACGCATCCCATGAGAAATTAATAACATCCTTCATAATGGCCAGGTCTTTAATAAGTCTGGACCTGGAAACCGATGATTCAATCTTGTCCTCAAATTCAGACAGCCATATTCTTAAGGTATGAAAAATACAGGCCAAGGCTGTAGCGGACTTTAAATTCTGCCCTATAACAGCAAACTGTTTCTTTAGAGAATTGTCAGCTCTCCTATCCATTGTATCCTTTAAAGATGTTCCATCTTCTAGTAAGATGGTTGTCCTAGATATTTGTGCTACAGCCACATCAACTTTAGGAACTGAAGTCCAAGATACAGTATCCTCCTCTGCAAAAGGGTACATTTTCTGATGTCTTCTAGAAACAGAAACCCTTCTTTCTTTACCATATCCTGAATGGAGCTGTGAACAGGAAAAATAGGAACTGGCTTTTTGTGCCCTAGAAAAGCTGTATCCATCACATCCAGCTCTTTGTGAGTATCAGTGAGCCCTAACGTCTTCCTCATAGCTTTTATTAGACCTTCTAGTTTGTCCATATTAAACACCCCGGTCTCCTCTACCAATTCACCCTCCTCAGCAGAGGAAACTGAGGATCCTTCCATAATACTACCATAATCTTCATCATAAATAGCAGAAGAAGGCCCCTCCTCAGGGTCAGATAACCTGGGCCTCTTCTTTGCTGACTCCTGCATAACAGAAAAAGTTTCCTGCATGGATGTCTTCATCCATGCTAGAAATTCCTTAAATTGACCTGGAACATCTGGACCTGTTATCTTATTAAGACAATCTGGGCATAATTTTGCTGACTCTGGAATTTTTGTCTCACAACCAGAGCAGTTCTTAAAATTTAGGAGCTGGCTTGTCCTCCTTTGAGGAAGCAGTCTCCATGGTCTTGGGTTTCTCATTCGCAGGAGCCTTAGACATAATGGGCCCTTAAACAGTGCAATCCACCAAGAAAATAAGCAACAATTCAAGTAAGATGTGTTAAAATGGCAGAATCTTACCGCATTTTATAGAGTCCTTCTGAGTAAACGCGTCCCCATGAACCAGCAGATATGTGTATCACTGCTGGAACGCACGCCGCGCCTACTTCCGGTGGCTGCGTGTCATTAGCGCGACTGTGACAGAGATCCCTTGTGTGGCCGGCAGGAAGGCAAGCTGCACATGGGAAAGAGAACGGACACATACACAGGAGGACCCGGACCTATACACGGCAGATTCTGCGCCCCATGCGATCCTCCTCTGTCGGAGAATATCGGGACAACAAGGCTTTACCCTCCGCTGTTAGAGGGCAGGTAAAAATAACAAACTGGAGCAGCGAAACGAAGGAGGCTTAACGCCTCTGTTCCCCAGCTACTAGGACCAAACTAAAACTGGCAGTAAAGGGAAGTCCAGCCTATTTAAGTCTTTTTTGGATTGGTCCTACCAGCTGGGAGGTGGAGCTAAACCATCCTATGTATATGCTGTGCAAGGGACACATAAGAAATATACAGTTATTATTAGGTCTTACAATCATAACATTAAACATAATGTGCATAACAATTTCTATAAATCTTTATTTAAAAGTCCATTTTTGTTAGTCTTAAAAGAAAACATGGGGCACCCTAAGTTGATGTCCGTGGCACACCAAAGTGCCAGGGCACCCTGGTTGAGAATCACTGCCCCACAGAGTATCGCTAAATCAAATTAAAATATAACTTTTATTAATTAATTTAAAAACTAAAAATGGATATCATCAATCATAATGCCAGGGCTGTAAATATTTTTTAGAATTACAAAGATTTCTATTGCAAACATAGTAAACTGAATGAGAACAAAAGCCTTATCAATATGTGATTGTGGGCCTATATATGTGTTAGAATCAAATGGCAGAACTTGTAGACCGGTATGACTAAAGCTGTAGTCTGGTCTCCTGAAAAAGGCTTGCTTATGAGTAATTTATTTTGTTATTGAGTCAATCGTTCATGATATAAGGAGAATCCAAGTCTTCTGCTTATTAATACAGATACTAGGGTAAAAAGTATCGATTAACCCATGTTAGTTACGATCATGTAACAAAGTTGACTGTATTGAGACAGAAGACATTGATATTTATTAGTTATAACATCATAGCCTGAACATTATTGTTCAGTTCATCAAAACCGTAACAATGTTGATGCTCAATTGGCCAAGTACTTATTGTACCAACAAATGCTGGGGCTTTTAGAGCAGGCTTGCCACTAAGATTGACTCTTATAACTCCTTAGTATAAATCCCCACCACAACACTTGCCATTGGTGCAGTGGCACAGTTGTGGTTACTCTGAGTTTCCATATGCAATATACTGGGGCATTTCAAACCGGCTTGCCACTCAGGTTAACTCGTTATAATTCCTTTATATGGTGTACCGGGGCATTTGTCACCAGCCTGCCACTAGTGCAGAGGTACGGTTATAATTACATGAGAGTTTCTCTGTGTGATATGCTGGGGCAGTTGAAACCGACTTGCCACTCAAGTTAACTCTTGTAATTCCTTTATATGATGTACCGGGCATTTGAAACTGAACTTTCCCTCTCAATTGACTATTTGTGACTCCCTCTGTATCAATGCAATTGTAGCTCGGTATGTTATTAAGTTGTCTCTTCAAGCGGAACTTTCATCTTAACTAAAGTCACCCTGCAATAATTAAGCAGGTAGCGACTAGCTTAACCCCTTGAGTGCCAGAGGGGTACAGAAAGCATGGCAAAGCAATGCGTTCCGTACCCCTCTGGCACTCAAAGGGTTAATATATCCATTACATATAAAAGGAAATTCTTTATTTTTGGAGACCAGAAGCCAGGCATCAGCTCAGACATATTTTCTGTGTGCCTGTGCTGTCAGTCCTGGTCTCCATTGTGAAGCATTGCAGTGTGCCACAAGGTAACCGGAAGGGACTGACAGCGCAGGCGCAGACTGCATTAACCTGGCCGTCAGTCTCTGAAAATAAAGGATTTCTTTACAATCGGGTAAATTTTGAAAGGTAATAGATATATTATAAAGCTAGTCGCTACCGGCTTAATTATTGCAGGGCAACTTTATATACGATGAAAATTCCACTTTAAGCCTGCTACCTCATGGAACATAAAAATTGGCCACCACAATAAATCTGGATTTCTCTCCTCAGTACATATGCTAAAACATATCCTTAGTGCAGCTGCTCTTATATTTCTTTAGAGCAACAGCTCTTATTTATGGATGTCTAGCATAGAACACGGTGTGTTAACTGCAATACCAGGGTCCAAGAGAACCACAAGGAGTAAAACGGATTATTAGTTTACCAGTGTAAAAGCCCAAGTACACGAGCCAAAGTCTGGGTAATGTTAACCTTTTGAGTGTCAGCGGGGTACGCAACGCATTGCTACCTCACTGCTCCACGCGATGCAGTCTTGCGTCGCCTCACTCATGCAATGCAATCATGTGCAGTAGAGACTGCCTGAATGCGGGCAGTCTCTACCGAGCATGACTGCATCGTGACAAACATCCTTGTGAATTATTATATAGGTAAAGGAGAAAATCCCTTTACTGAGAATAAGATTATGTCCCACGGTAATGGAAGCTGATACTACATAAGGAGTTTGCATTTGAGTGCCAGGCCATAAACAGACTTGCCAAAAATCTAACACAGGAAACAAGCATTAAAGTCTGAAATGAGCCTCAAACCTTCATAGTTGCTGAATTAGTCCGTAACAACCAACTGAATTATAGAAAAATTCTTGATTAGCTCTATAAAAGGTGGCAGCATTCTGCGTAGCTTTAAAAAAAAAAAAAAAAAAAAAAAAAAAAGGGTTCATGGACATCAAGTATTCATGCCTGACATGCATTTGGATGTTTAGAGCTTTTTCAAATGCATGTCCCGGGTGCACTATATAAAAGGAATTACAACAAGAGTAAACCTGAGTGGCAATCCGTTTTGAAATGCCCCAATATATTGCATATGTAAACTCTGTGTAACCATAACTGTGCCACTGCACCAGTGTCAACTGTTGTGGTAAGGATTTATACTAAGGAGTTATAATAAAAGAGTCAACCTTAGTGGCAAGCCGGCTCTAAAAACTCAGGCATGTCTTGGTACTATAGGTACATGAACAATTGAGCATTAATATCATTAGTATCTTGATAAACCAGACAAATTATATTTCGGGCTATGAGGTTATAACTAACTAGTTGAACAGCCCGTTACATGAGCCACAGTGCCTCTGGCAGCCGGTCGCGGGGCAGTCACGCGCAGTGGAGACTGCCCGCGCCACTGCTGATATAGAGCTGGACGCTCCTTCGGAGCGCCCAGCTCTGTATCAGCCGCGGCGCAGGCAGTCTGTACTGTGCATGACTGCCGCACGCGCAGCAGTGTCTACTGCGCATGTCGGGCGTTACACACAACTTAGCGAATTATTATATAGGATAAGGTCTCAATACAGCTGATTTTGTTACATGATCGGAACGAACAGTGTTTAGTCGATACCTTTTGCCCCAGTAGCTGTATTAATAAAACAGAAAACTTTGGATTCTCCTTATACCTACATGAACGAATGACTGAGTAACAAAATAAACTAAACTATTGACATGTAAGCCTTTTTCAGGAGACCAGACTACAGATTTAGTCATACCGGTCCACAAGTTATGGCATTTGATTCTAACACAGGAATTTTGATATTGATACAACAAATACATATATAGGTCCACAATCACATATTGACAAGGCTTTTGTGCTCATTCAGTTTACTATGTTTGTAATAGAAATCTTTGTAATTCTAAAAAATATTTACAGCCCTGACATTAGGATTGATGATATCCATTTTTAATTTGTAAATTAAAGTTATATTTTAATTTTATTTAGGGATACTCTCTGGGGTTATCCACATTGAAATAGTCTATAATAGTGAGTGCTAGTGCAGCAGGGTTATTGTTACAACAAATACACATATAGGCCCAATATCACATATTAATGAGGCTTTTGTTCTCATACATAGTAATTGAATACTTCTATGTTTGTAATAGAAAGGTTTGTAATTCTAAATAATATTTACAGCCCTGGCATTAGGAGTGATAATATCCTTTTTTTTATTTTATTATGTAAAGTAAAAAACAGTACAGCACAGTACAAAAGAAAGGACAAAAAGAAATAAAACAAAGGAAGTACTGGTACAACACAGATGATAATAAAGCAGTTATAAGCAAAGTTGTTGCTAGTAAAGGAAGTGCTACAAGGTGGTTATGGTCCAACTGAGAGTGACAGCAAAGAGGAAACATTTGGTATAGTGGAGACCATAGATCTGCAAATCAGACGTGAACTGAACACTTAAAAGTCAAAGAAAAGTCATAAAGGAATAAAAAGGGACAGGAAAGAAGGAAGAAGAGGGAAAGAACAATGGAGGGGAGCAAGAGTCCTTACAACAAGATGTCTTCTAGCAAAGTCGAGAGCAAGTGACCAAGCAAGGCTGGAGTTCACAGGTAGGAGAACAATAAGGAGCACAGTAACCTGTCATTAGGATGCTGTAGCAGGAGATACAGGCATGAGGATTAAGCCAAGATCCCCATACGTCAAAGAACAGAGCTTCTCTTCCAGAGCGTAAATGAGAGAGTTTATATATCATTAACCTTGGCCACATGTGGATAGAAGGGGGGGGGGGGCGGCAGAGGTCCACCAGCAGAGCAGAATGCACATCCTAGCCACATTTAAGAGGTGCGTAAGAAGAGCTAGCTTCAGAGACAATGTGCTTCCAGAAGCTCGAAAGAGGGCAGGACCACCAGATATGGGCTAAATGTACCACATAAGACCCACAATGCCAGCAAGCAGCTTGAGTAGACGGGTAGAAAATGTGAAGAGGCTCCGTGGTTCTGTAACAGTGCAAAAGTAGCTTGCAGTTGGTTTCAACTGCAGTTAGGTTCCTGGAAGAGTGCAGAGCGCCTTTGATAGCCTGAAGCCAGGCTGTGTCCGGGATAGAGATGTCAAGTTCCCCCTCCCAGGCAAGTCTGTGACGTAAGAAAGAGAACTCCATCTATCCCAGGAGCTTATGCAGTTTGGAGATGGAGTGGGACAAAGAGAAAGGGGTCGGGGTCATAGGCAGAAGTTTCTTGAGAGTAAGGTCCCTAGTGAGCAAGTGTTTGAATGGATGAGAGGAGAGGAAGTGGGGACAATATTCATTTTTAACTTGTAAATTAATTAATAAAAGTTATATTTCAATTTGATTTAGTGATCCGCTCTGGGGTTATCCATATTATAGAAGATTTCAATCCCAAGTGCTACTGCAGTAGGGTTATCTTTCTCTTTCCAATATTCAGAATTTTCCCCTGTAGCACCTGGCTTCTTCTCTATAAACAATTATTTTAATGGAAGTCCTAGAGAATATGTGATTTTCAGTGTGTGTTCAGTTTCCAAATATTCAATAAGCTACAACCACAATTACATTTGGACCATCCATCCTTATCTTCCTGAGCACCCTGGGAATGAGGGGAATAGGTGGAAAGATGTAAGAGGTGAAAGCACCATGGAATTGCCACTGCATCCATGGCAAAGGCCAGTTCATCTGTTTCCCCCAATGGGAGCAAAACACTGGAACCTTCCTGTGGCTATTAGGTCTATCTGAGGTAGACCCAACTATTGCACAATCAGGGCAAACACTTCTGTATGGAGTGCCCACTCTCCCGAATCCACATATCAGAGACTTAGGAAGTGCACCAGGGCATTTTCTACCCCTGGAATGTAAACAGCGGAGATGGCCAGAACGTGGGCTTCTGCCCAACCCACAATGTTCTTTACCTTGAACCAGGTGGTGGTGCTTCGAGTTCTGCCTTGCCGGTAGATGTAAGCCACAACCATGGAGTTGTCCGATTGGACTTGTACCAGACGACCCTTCAACTAAGGGGTCCAGTACACCAGAGAGAGTTGGATCTCCCTGAGCTCCAGAACACTGATGGACTGAAGAGACTCCTCCACAGTCCACCTGCCCTGGATCCCCATGGGACCCAGTACCGCACCCCAGCCGCTCAGGCTGGCATCCCTCATGATCATGGTCCATTCTCGAATCATGAGCAGGTCCAGGTTGTGCAGCTGTAACCATTACTGCATATCCCTTCTGGCTTTCAAAGAGAGAGAGCTGTAGATCCTGAAAATCTGGATTCCCACGCCATGTCTGAAGAACCAGTCCCTGGAGTTCCCGGGTGTGAGTGTAGGGAACCGTTTCTAGGGTAGACACTAGGCAGCCCAGAAACCTCATGTACTCCCGGAGCGGAGGGCCACTCCAAAGCATGACCTGCAGAATTTTGTCCTCTGGCAAGAAAACCTTCCCAGTCGGATATAGAGCCGCATCCCCAGGAATAATAAGTCCTGGGAAGGAACTTCGACATATTCAGGACCCACCCATGATGGATCAGATTCTGGAGCACATTCCTGGACTTGAAGAGCCAGGAATTCCTGCAATGGAGCCTTGAGCAGAAGGTCGTTCAGATAAGGATTCATCAGAGTGTGAATGAAGGCCGTCAAGGCCCCCAGTACTCTGGTAAACACCCGAGGCGCAGAGACCAGCCCAAAGGGCAGAGCGGTGAACTGGTCGTGATGGATCTGGATGTGTAAGTATGCATCCCAACGCTCCAGAGATGCTAGGTACTTCCCTGGGCACACAGATGCGAAGACAAAGCGCAAAGACTCCATCTTGTAGTAAGAAGTCTCCATATACAAATGGAGTTGCTTGAGGCCCAGAATGGGACAGAGGCCTTCTTTGAAGCCACAAACAGGTTTGAATAGAAACCTGAACCTCTCTCAAGTAGGAACTGGAACTCTTTTGTCCAAAAGAGACTGAACCACTTCCGTTAACATCTGAAGCTTTTCCTGGCCAATGGGAACTCTGGGCTGAGAAAATCTTAAAGGAGGAAGGGACTTGAACCCTAGTCTCTAGCCTTCTGAAATTACCCACGAAACCCACTGGTCCACAATAGAGTCTGCCCACGAGCTTTGGAATTGGCGAAGACGTCCGCCAACAGGGGCCAGCAGACCAGGATTCCTTGAGTCATGGTGAAGCTGGCTTGCAAGACTAAGGCCTTGCAGCAGCTAGCTTGGACTGCCACTGCTGTTTGGGCTTGGCAGGGGGCACTGGGTAAGGGCCTGTGAAGCTTGTGGTCTTTGTGCCTCTTCTTGGTGGGGATGAAAAATATGCAGTTTCCTCACCATAGTAGGGCGTTTGGAGTACATCTGAGGTAACAGAGTGCTCTTTCCCCTAGTAGCATCACTGATGATCTTCTTTAAAGGGATAGTAATACTTAGTTTTATCTTTATTTTAGATTGCAACAAGGTACACTTGCCTCATATATATATATATATATATATATATATATATATATATATATATATATATATAAAAACTAAAATAAATAAACCAACGTTAAAAATATAAACAGGAGTTCTTGCCTCAGAATGCACTACACATTTCTTGGCAAGCTTCTGAAGTAGTTATGGCTGTTATAAAACACGTAGGCTGTTCTGATGTAAAAATTTATTTTTAAAAAAAAATTTTTATACATTTTAAAAGTTGTTTTATTAATCATTAATAGTCCCTGCCTACACAGAGGAATCCCCATCCAATCAAGAATGACCCCCAAAATAGGACTTAAATGCCTAACGGGGGCATAGGGCATTCAGACCAAGAGCTTAGGACACGAGATGAGCCTTAACCCAGACTGGCTCCTGTTCACCAGATGAGGGCCATGGACGAGGAGGAGAGGGGACCACATTGCATGAGGGACAGGATACCAGAATACTACCTAGGAAGCCCATTGTCTCTGAAGCCCAGAGGAGCAATAGGTTAATGGGGTTAATGGGACTCCAGAATGTTTGTTTTTATATTTTCCCATGTGTCCCTTGGGTTCGGACTTGTCTAGAGGACCTCGGCCCCCCCCAAAAAAAAAATTAAAATAAATAATAGGACAAGAGTAGTCAGAATAGCAGAAAGGTAAAAGAAAAGTACTCCGAAATATGTAAAAATACTTATTTGACTGCAAAGGTTAAAATAGCAGGGAGGAGAAAGAGACAAGCCTATGCTTAGCATGTGCAATCACAAGGAAAGAGGACTACTGTAGGACCTTCCCTTTACACCCTAGAAAACATGGAAACAGGGGACCATAGAGGTTGTAGTTTTAACATGCATGCTAAGCAAATGTTGATTCTCTATCCATTCAAAATGGCACCCTCCAGAGGTTTGGGCATGGTCCCCAATGTGACCTCTATGAAGTCATTTGATTAAATATGAGCCCTCTCTGACCCCCGAGAGATAAATGGGGCAGAGGTATGTCCCTCTGAAGAACTGTATGCGGAATAAAGATGGACGTCAAATTTTCTATCCCATATAAAGTAGGTGAATCAATAGAAAAGCTTGGGGGGGGGGGTTAAAAAGTGTCTGATAATGAACTGAAGGAGGTTAATAGCCTTACAGTTAAGTTACCAACCAGAGAACACACACATACAAATAATGAAATCCGGAGACTAGAGGGCAATACAGGCAAAAGGGAGAAAGGTGAAATTTACTCACCGATATTTGTGTTTCCTCTGTGTCCTTCCACGGCACTGTGGGCTTTGGCTCCGCCTTCCAGCTGGGTAGGACCAATCTTTAAATTTTGTTTGCTACCTCTCCTCTGCAGTTATACCGTTTGACCAAGCTGAAAGATACGAGAGGTTAGAGATAGCCAGTCCATTATGTAATAATCACGTTGTCATATTTAAAAAGGCAAAGGAATCGATACTGATACCATAATACTCTAGGGTGGGTTGCCGTGGAAGGACACAGAGGAAACACAAATATCGGTGAGTAAATTTCACCTTTCCTCTGTGTCCAATCCACGGCACTGTGGGACTTACCAGAGCAGTACCCCACATAGGGATGGGTAGCCCAGTATTTAGAGTTGGATGGCTGCTTCAAGCACCTTTCGCCCGAATTTAGCGTCTGCAGATGCTTGTATGTCCAGCGTGTAATGCTTGATGAATGTGGAAACTGAAGCCCAGGTTGCGGCCTTACAAATTTCCTCTGGAGAAGCTGCCGCTTTAAGGGCCCAAGAAGTTGACATGGCCCTGGTTGAATGGGCTTTCAGACCTTTTGGTGGATCCTGATTTGCCGTCTCATATGACAGGGCAATACAGTCTCTTATCCACCTTGCTATAGAGGCTTTGGATGCTGCCGATCCTTTAAATTGTCCTCCAAAATGGACCAGCAGAGAATCTGTTTTACGGAAGTCTTTAGTCCTAGAGAGGTATATTTGCAGACACCTGACTAGGTCTAGGTTGTGCAGGCGTTTTTCCAGTTCGTGTTCTGGATGGGGACAGAAGGATGGCAATACTATATCTTGGTTAAGATGAAATTGTGAAACCACTTTTGAGCGAAAAGATGGTTTTGGTCGCAATACCACCTTATCCTGATGGAATGAAATAAAGGGCGATACCGCCATCAGGGCTTGCAGTTCACTCACCCTCCTTGCTGACGTAACTGCAATGAGAAATGCTGTCTTTAAAGTTAAATGTTTAATAAGACACTTCTAGCAGGGGTTCAAACCATGGATGTGAAGCCAACTGCTGTAAAACTAGATTTAGATCCCATGGGGGGATGGTGTCTCTAATTGTTGGTTTAATTTTCGATATAGATGTTAGATAACGTCTTACAAGGTAATTATCAGCAAACGGAGTGGCAAATATAGCTGACAATGCTGACAGTTGTACCTTTAATGATGATGGTTTTAAACCTTTTTGAAATCCATCTTGTAAGAAGTCCAGAATTTTCATAGGAGATATGGAGGATCTGTTAAGTTGACGTCTCTTACACCAGTTGTGAAAAATTGACCACACTCTGTAGTATATTTTTGTGGTTGATGCTTTCCTCCCTTTAAGCATAGTATCTATTACTTCCTCTGAGGTTCCTTGTAATTTCAGAGACTGCCGCTCAGCCTCCAGGCCCAGAGCTGGAAGAATGCCGGGTTTGGATGCTGAATGGGACCCTGTAACAGCAGGTCTGGGATGACTGGAAGAGGTAGAGGGGTTTTGCAGGACATCCTTAGTAGGTCTGGAAACCATGCTTTCCTTGGCCAGTGGGGAGCAATCAGAATTACTTCTGCTTTGTCTTTTTTGATCTTTCTGATGACCTCGTTCATCAGAGGAAGAGGTGGAAACAGGTATGCCAGTTTGAAGTGCCATGAGGTTTGTAGGGCATCTTGTCCTAATGCCTGAGGTTCCTGCCACCTGGATATGTACCTTGCGCATTTTTTGTTGTGACTTGTGGCCATGAGGTCCACCTCTGGGGGACCCATGTTCCTTACCACAAGCTGAAAAATTTCTGAGTTCAACTCCCATTCTCCTGGGTTGATGGGATGTCTGCTTAGATAATCCGCCTGAGTATTCAGCTGACCTGACAGAAATGAGGCCGTGAGGGACTGCAGATTCTGTTCCGCCCACCGCAGGATTTTGATTGCTAGACAATTCAATTGGATGCTGCGGGTACCTCCCTGGTTCATTATATACTGAACTGTAGTGGAGTTGTCCGATCTGATCCTTACCGGTTGTTGTTGAAGTTCTTGACTGAAGTGTTGTAACGTGTTCCATACTGCCTTCAGTTCTAATACATTGATATGTAGTACCTTCTCCTGGGTGTTCCATATCCCTTGGATTGTCTTGTTCTTCCAAACTCCTCCCCATCCCAATTTGCTGGCATCCGTATGGATGATCTGCCAATCTGGTTCTGTCAATGTTCTGCTTTTCGCTAGATTTGCAGGCTGTGTCCACCAGTGTAGTTCCCTTCTGACCTGTTTGGAGATTGGAATGATCTGGTGGTAATTTGTAGGTTGCTTTTTGTAATATCTCAGGTAATGCATCTGGGTCATTCGAGCATGGGTTCGGGACCAGGGGATTACTTGGTAGGTAGATGTAAGGTGCCCCAGGAGTCTGGAGAATTCTTTTGCTGATCTTTCTTTTCTCTGAAGAAATGTGCTGACATGACTGTGTATCTTCTGTTGACGTTCCGAAGATAGATATGCTAGTCCCAGTTGGGTATTGAATCTTATCCCTAGGAATAGTAGGTTTTGTGAGGGTACCAGCGAACTCTTGCGGTGGTTTAGAAGCCATCCTAGCTTCTGTATTTGAGTCAGGCATGTTCTTGTACTGTTCACAGACATCTGTAGGGATGTTTCTAGAATTAAGATGTCGTCCAGATATGAAATGACTTTGAGTAAGTGTTGTTTTCTTAGAAATGCCATGACGTTGGACATAATTTTTGTGAAGATCCGTGGGGCCGATGCCAGTCCGAATGGTAATGCCCTGTATTGGTAGTGCTTTCCGAAGATGTGGAACCTGAGGAATTTCCGATGTTGTTGTCTTATCGGCACATGGTAGTATGCGTCTTGAAGGTCTATGCGTGTCAAGAAGGCGCCTTGTTGTATCAATTTCATTGTGGATGATACAGTTTCCATCTTGAAATGTTGTAAGCGAAGGAAAGAATTGAGGTCTTTCAGATCCAAAATGAGGCGCAGTTCCGCTGTAGGCTTTAAAGTATAGAAAAGAATCGAATAGAAGCCTCTGAACCTTTGATGAGAAGGAACTTCCTCTATCACATTGTTGAACATCAGGGACTGTAAAGCCCGCTGCATCTTCGGAATCATACTCTTTTGTCGTATTTTGGAGTCCCGAAATTGATGTTGAGGAGGGGCAGTTTTGAATTCCAGTAGATACCCCTTCTGGATAATTTCCCATACCCATTTGTCTGGATGAATGTGAGCCCAGGCCAAATGGAATTCCTCCAGCCTGCCCCCTACTGGAGGAGAAGGGGGGAGACTGGCTTCATTGAGGGACTTGTCCGCGCCGCTGGAAATCTCTACGATTTCCAGGCCTCTGTCCGATCTGTGAACCTCTTTTCCTTTGATCGTAGCCTCTTCCTGGCTTATAACTTCGAGCCTCTCGAAAGGATTGTTTCCTGTACTGCCCTGAACGCGGTGGAGATCTTCTAGCCTTCTTATCTTGTGGTAGAAACTGGCTCTTCCCTCCAGATGATCGTTTAATTATTTCTTCCAGCTGATCTCCAAATAACTTAGCACCTGAAAAGGGAAGGGAGACCAACTTGTTTTTGGAGGAAGGGTCAGCTTCCCAAGCTTTAACCCACATGGCGCGTCTGGCAGTAACCGAGAGAGATGAGGTTCTTGCAAGCAAACGAATATTATCCAATGAGGCGTCACATGAATAATTAATAGCATCTTTAATGATGGCTAATTCTTTGATCAGACGAGCTCTAGAAACTGACGATTCTATCTTCTCTTCTAGATCTGTGACCCAAATCCTTAGGGTCCTAAAGGTAGATGCTAGGGCCGTAGCGGTCTTAAGGTTTTGGCCAATAGTGGCAAATTGTTTCTTCAGTACACTATCTGCCTTCTTCTCCATAGGGTCTTTCAATGTAGTACCGTCCTCCAGGAGAATAGTGGTTCGTCTTGAGGTTTGGGCAATTGCTGCATCTACCTTTGGTGGAGTATACCAATTTGAGGTTTCTTCTTCTGGAAAGGGGTACATCCGATGGAATCTTTTGGATATGGCCCCTCTTTTCTCGGTCTGCTTCCATTCACTAGTAATAATGTCTTGAATTGAGCTGTGTATAGGAAATTGTGGGACTGTCTTCTTATATCCCACGAATGCGGCATCCATCACATTTAAATCTTTTTGGACCTCCTCCAATCCCAGCGTCTTTCTCAGGGTTTTGATAAGATGATCCATTTTGTCAGTGCTAAAGCTACCCGCTTCCTCCACTAGCTCACCTTCTTCCGCTGAAGAAGCTGCTGACTCCAGATCAATATACGTGTCATCATAGTCATCCTGGACCCCAGATGGACCTTCCTCTGGATCTGAAGTTCTAGGGCGCTTCCTTGCGGTTTCCTGCATTGAGGTGAATGTATCCTGCATGGAGGTCTTCATCCAGGATAAGAAGTCCTGGAACTGCAGTGGTACATTCCCCCCTGCTGCTTGTTGTAGACATGCAGAACATAGTTTTGCTGGGTCAGTAACAGGTAGAGTATTGTTACAACCAGCACAGGGTTTCTCCTTTGGTGCTGTTTTTTCATCTTTAGCAGATTCAGGATTTTTAACTTTGTCAGACTTAGTCTCTTTAGATGCTGACATGACTGCACAGGTCAGAGCTGGCTTAAGTACTGAGGCACACTATATGAGCTCGCTGAGGAAGAACAGGCTATATATATATATACATATGTAAGAGTTACATACCTGGGTTTCGTTCAGAAGCCTCTTCTTATGCATGCTTGTCAACCGGAAGTGTGTTTTGTCGGCGTGCGTTCCACTCTGGAACGCGTCCTGGGACACTTCCTGCTTCCGTTCTATCCGCTTCCCTAATAGGCTGAGAGCGGGCGCGTGCGCGCGCTATTCAACCTAGAGAGCCACATTGAGAAGCCGCATATGGGAAGTGGCGTTTCGCCGTGCGAGCAGCCAGTTTCCCTGTTGATCTGGGTGCCGTCTGCCAGATCAGTCCTCCGGTACGTGCAAGCTCCGTTTTCGTTCCTTGTATCGAATCCTAATTTTTTTTCTTTTGTTGTGAGAGCGGGAGGCTTAGCCTCCGTCCTCCAGCTGGGTAGGACCAAAATAACTGCAGAGGAGAGGTAGCAAACAAAATTTAAAGATTGGTCCTACCCAGCTGGAAGGCGGAGCCAAAGCCCACAGTGCCGTGGATTGGACACAGAGGAAATATACTTACCTATATTTCCTTTTCTTCTGTGTCCAACAGTTCCTCATGGCATTTAAACATTATGAAATTTGTGCCTCCCTCCAGCTGGCGTAGAAGCAATAAAACTTGTTTAGAAAAAGGTCTCCCTGCTTGCTCCCTTAGTCTACATATGTCAAAGCTGAAAAACATACTAGAGAGTGGTTAATCATGGGTGGGAGTGCCATGGGGGGGGCACACAGAAGAAAAGGAAATATTGGTAAGTACATGTATTCCTTTCTTCTGTGTCCCCTTCCACTGAGTTTATGGGCTATACCAGTGCAGTGCCGGGTGGGATTTCAACAATTATGGTTGGTTTAGTATACCCATATTCTTCAAAATAATTAAATTACAACTCCCAAAACAAAAACATTGCATATAAATACAGGCAGATGGAAATGCATATGGAATCATAAACATTACCCAACATGGTTTGGTTTCCGCTTGCAGCACCTTTCTCCCAAATTTCACATCCACTGATGCTTGGACATCTAATTGGCAGGGTCGTATGAATGTGGTCATAGAGGACCATGTGGTTGCTCTACAAATCTCTTCTGGGGACACCAATGCTTTGGAAGCCCAGGATGCTTCTACTGCCCTCGTGAAATGTGCCCTCAAAGTTTTTGGTGGGTCTTTTCCTGCTTCTAGGTATGCCAGCTTTATGCACTCTGCTATCCACCTGGGTATAGAAGCTGCTGTTCCCTTGAAACTACCCTGATGATGAACAAACAGGGACTCTGCTTTTCTGAATTATTTTGTCCTGTTTATATAGATGGAAATACTTCTTACCAGGTCCAGCTTGTGCAAAAGCTGTTTTATTCTTGTGTTCAGGGCAGAATGAGGTCTTGCTACAAATGAAATTATGATAACTTTGGTTTTAAAACCTGGCTGGGTTCTCAAGACCACCTTGTCTTGATGCATAACTAAATACGGAGATTGATGATAGTGCTTGTAAATCAGTCACTCTTCTGGCCGAAGTTATTGCCCTTAGAATAAACACTTCTAGAGTAAGGTTTTTTTTATTGGTATCTGCTCTAATGACTCAAATCTGGTAGATCCTGCTAGCTGACCCAGGATGATATTTAAATCACACGGTGGCACTATACTCCTTATCCTTGGCCTTGTTTTCCCAATTGCCTTAAGGTATCTTCTTACCAAATCTTCTTCAGCAAATTATTTTGCTAGAATAGCGGAGATGGCTGACAACTGGACCTTCAGGGAAGCTGATCTTAGTCCTTTTTTCATATTCTTCCGGAAGGAATTCCAATATTTGAGGGGCCAACAATAATGATCTGTTCAGTCTTTTTCTTTGGCACCAATTTCTGAATATCCTCCATATTCTGTAATAGGCTTTTTGAAGTGGATACCTTTCTCCCTGCCACGATATTACAGACTCAGATAAGTCTTGTAAGCTTCAATGGTGACCTCTCAGCCTCCATGCTGTCCACTTCAAGAATTTCGGTTTCTGATGAAGAACTGGACCCTGTTGTAGAAGATCCTCCCCGATTTGTAAGGACCATGGCTAGTCCACTGACAACCTCCTTAGTTCTGAATCCAATCCGGAGCTATCATGATCACATTGGAAGAGAAACAAAAAGCAGGGGCGCTCCTGGTGAAATATCTAAGGAACCAAAACCACCACCATTGTATCACCTCACTTACAAAATATAAGGAGTATCTGCATATATGGGGGATTCAAGACAGCCCCCACTCTGTCACTTCTCCGCCTGAAGTAGTCTGCAGTTCCTCCAAAAAGAAGTCCCCATGTGACTGGATAACCTTAATCTTTTTTAGGTAAAGTGCATGGATTTTATATCTTAGTGACAATATTTTGCTACAATTTTGGGTTCTGAGGAAGAAGCCTTGTACTTCGAAACACGTTAACCCATTTATCTATATTATTGTCCTATTATTTTATACTATTAAATTATTTTTACTTATGGTGGATCCAACATCTTTATTGAGTCCGAATCGGGGCGGATATTAAACCCCCGTTTGCTGATACCGGTTATACAAGTGTGGAACCAGTACTACAATATAGCTGTGAGTATTTCAGATTTACTTGCTCTACAGCATATATATATATATATATATATATATATATATATATATATATATATATATATATATATTGTGGTCTTGCGCCCTCTCTGGTGTTTGTTTTGTTATGATCACATTGGATTTGTCTCTCCTTATTTTCCTCAAAACCAGAGGGATCATTGGAAGGGGGGGGGGGAATTGAATGCGAGGTTGAAGTCATTGACTGTCATTGTGTCCACCCCCATGGCCAGAGGATGGTGTCTGCATGAAAAGAACCTCTTGCATTTTGTATTTTTGCAGGATGCCATTAGATCTATTGATGGCCTTCCCCACCTTTGGGCTATTTCCCTGAAGACGTCCTTGTTTAACGACCACTCCCCTTGGTCTATGATGTTCCTGCTCAGGAAGTCTGCCGTGACATTTAGAGATCCTGTTATGTGGGAAACTCCTATTCCTGTCAGGTTTATTTCTGCCCATTTTACAACCTTTCCTGCTTCCGTGCTGAATAATGGGCTTCCTACCCCCCCCCCCCCCCCCTCGGTTCTTGATATACCTAACTGCAACCAGGTTGCCTGATCGAATTCGGACTACTTTGTTATTCAGGTAACTCTTGAATCTTATCATGCAGTATCATATGGCTCTTAACTCCAGGGCATTTATGTGGAGACTTTCTTCCTCCAACTAAATCCCCTATACCGACTTTTTTCCAATGATCTCCCCAGCCTGTTACACTAGCATCTGTTGTGAACGTCTTCAAAACTTGGTCCTGAATGGAGACGCCTTTCTTTAGATTTCTTTACTTAGTTCATCACATTAATTCCCTCTTCACCTTTGGTGTTAAAGGGGATGTATCACTGCTATATAAAAAACAGCCTAAATAAGGTGAAATTTACTCACTGATATTTGTTTTTCCTCTGTGTCCTTCCACGGCATACTGTGGGTAACTGGCTCCACCCTCCAGCTGGTAAGACCAAATCAGATTTTATAAAATTTCCTGAGATACCTCCCTTCTGCAGTTATACAGCTGTCCAAGCTGCAAGACAGAAAAAGGTTAGCGATAACAAGATAAATGATCACATACAATTCATATTAAAACAATGCAATCGTAATCATTGAGCTGATACAAATACAGTAATAACCATAAGGGAGGGTTGTCCTGGAAGGACACAGAGGAAATACAAATATCAGTGAGCAAAATTCACCTTTTCCACTGTGTCCAATCCATGGCATATTATGGGACATCCCAAAGCAGTACCTCAGAGAATCGGAGGGCTGAAGATATGGCACTTAAACAGGAACAGCTGCTTCACGTACCTTCCGTCTGAACTTAAGGTCCTCCGATGCTTAAATGTAGAGACTGATGACCATATTGCCGCTCTACAGATTTCCTCTGGAGATGCGGCTGCTTTTTGTGCCCAAGATATTGACATGGCCCTGCTAGAATGAGCCTTGATGCCCTGAGGTTGTTCCATATCTGCCGATTCATAGGCCAGTCTGATACAGTCCCTGATCCAATGGGAAATCAATGGCTTAGAGGCAGCTGAACCTTTACATTTTCCACAAAAGTGGACAAATAATGCATCTGTCTTGTGCAGAATCTGGGTTCTGTTAAGATAGCTTGTAAGACCTCTAATAAGATCCAAATTATGCAATCTTTTTTCTATCTCAGGAGTTGGATTAGAACAAAAGAATGGGAGAACCATCTCCTGATTGAGATGGAATTCTGATACCTCCTTGAAGCAGAAAGTCCTTGGATGAAGGACTACCTTGTCCTGATGAAACACTAGGCATTCAAAAGGACAATTTGTCATAAAAATTACAAAAATTAATCATAAAAACTAAAGACTTGGGACCTTGGGCGTGGTGCAACTTCCTCGGGTCACATCGGAGGTTGGTATATTGGGATCCTAGTGATCCCAATGCTACAGCTGTAAATAGCCACTTTTGGATTGTCTGGTGCTTTTTCTACATATCTCTGCTCCTTCCTCTGGGTGGACCCTGGGGAAGCTGCAGAGCTGTGTGCATGTGTTGGGCACTTTACAGGGAGTTGATTGTAATTGGGGCGCTGTAACCCTATTTTGATCAATTAATATGGAATATGTACCAGATATTTTCTCTTGTATTAACATCTTTTAAGATCTTCACTGACTTCTGGTGTGGCTTGGGGGGGGGGGGGTGCCGTGTTTGAGGTCTCAGCCCAGGAAGGTGAATTGGTGCTTGGACTCCTTGCGTAGTTCCAGGGCCTTATCTATCCCTTTCTTTATTTACAGTGGCTTATAACAGTTATACTAAGCACTAGTATTTATCCTTATGGTTTAAAACATTATGGCGTTGATCGTGCGTATTTCAGTACAGTGCCTTAGTTTTTCAGACCCTTCATATTTAGATGCTTTTATGCAAATTAATTTTGAAAGGCGGGCTTAGTTCATATATCTTGGATATTTTTATATGTTACTTATTTTTATGGATTTTAATTATGATTAAGGTTAAATTTTAACCTGCTCCCTATCACGAACACCGACTACTGATTTACAAGACAATCTACTTTTTCTTTTGTGTTTATACATATAAAAATCTGCTGTGCAATAAACTTGTTACTCAGTAAAAAAAAAAAAAAAAAAAAAAAAAAAAAAATTGCATTTGAACAAATATGCAGTAAAGAATGAAATCTGTATGATAAGATGAAATAAAAAGTGATCGACATGTGTGAGCGAAATAATGTCCATATACGAATAAAAAAAAAAATAAAAAAAAATCTAAAAATTATATGCGCTGGTGCAATTTATAAATAAACTATTAGATAAAATAAACAAAATTTTTTTGTATTGTTTATGAAATTTAAATAAATTTGACAGTGAAAAACAAAATAAATTAAGATGAAATTAATACATTAAAACAAATCAATGATACTAAAATGTGAAGAGTGATATAAATTATAATAATCAGTTTTAATAATGTTAATGATCATAATATGAAGAATTATATATAAATATGAATTTGAACTCTTGTGCTATGAAATGTGATGTATGAAATCTATATAATAAAATTAAATAAAACGTGAGTGAAATATATATGTGTGGATAACTATATAATGAATAAGGTTTGGTCCTGATTATATAGAAAAATGTTGAATAAATGTGTTAGTTTATTGACACATTGCACTATTTTACTAAATATGAATCAACAAAACTTATTATGTGTTGTTTGTAAAGTGTGACTACATTTTATCATGAAATAAAAAACTAAAATTTGAAACAATTCAGTATAATTTATGTGTGTAATGTAAATTATATATGTTTTAATGTTTTCTGTTTTTCTTTTTATGTGATAAATATACCTTTCATACATGCATGTGGAGTTATGCATGAGCATTGCAGCAGACTCAAACTATGAATTAAATGCATGTCCCGACTGATGTAAATAAACATAGGAGATAGGAGTTATCGATTAACTGAAATGAAAGGATTCTAAGCTCTAATTGACTATATCTGTTTATGGTTATATCAGTTTTAAACAAGTTTGATACAAAAAAATGTAGCCAGATTGTAGTCTCTAGTATAGCCTCTCTAAACATTAATGTGGCAGATTTTAAAGCTTTTGTGTAAAAAAGAAAAAAAAAATGTGCTCTGGAGGAAAATAACAATGAAATCATTATGAGGCCTTTTGATTTTTTTTTCATTAGAATGTTCCACGTGGTAATCAAAAGGTGCAATTCAGTAAGCTAAAGAAGTGCAATACTGGAGCAAACCATCAGAATAGAAGACAAATTAAAATTCCTCTTGATTTAAATGGGAATTTTTAACCTCTTGAACGACAGAAAAGTCTCTCAACGCATTAGAATCCAATAGCCCCCATTTAAATCAGTGGGGGTTTGGGGATTATCCCTATGGTAAAGATGGTTTGCTACAAAACTGAAACGCTTTAGCTTACTGAATTAAATTGCACCCGAAACATTGTCACTTACCTCAGACTTACACATGAGTACATCGAACTGTCGTTATTTCACCGGTAGGTGTCAGTACTGCTCCCTGTATACCTCAGCTACCATAGTAATAAGCCCATACCAAACACAAACCTCTGAGGATGCTATGAAGAAATACGGTTTTTGTATATACAGTAGAGTAGCAACACTGACAGAAAAAAACCCTTAAGAATGTCTGCAAAAAAAAAAAAAAACCCAGTACAATTCGACTCAAAAGGGTCGTTGATAGTGATGCGAGATTATAAATGTGGCTTACATGCATGCAGGTCAGGAACAGCGAAATTAGATCACACTGCATGAAGAGCATAGCCTGTCGACGAAACTTCACGCACCACAGCAAGCGAACCGACAGATTCTTGATTGGCCTAGAAGTAGTGGGAAGGCGGAAAAAAATTCGCGTATCTATTGCTGATTGGTGGAGCGGCCATAATAAAGATCATAGGCTTTGTAACGCCAAGCAGCATTTAAAATACGAAATAAGAGAAATCACCGTCTTGGTTTGTAGCGGGCTGGAATTCTCCTGATGGCCGACCAATGAACCGGGTTGGAAATAGTGAGGACTGTAGTCGCCGAGAGTTGGCAATCCTTCTGAAACCCCCTACGTTAAATGGAGGGATGTTCAACGCATTGCGTTGCATACCTTTATTTCCTTAACCCTTGAGTGCCAGAGGGGTATGCAACGCATTGCTGTATTGCTTACCCCTGTGGCACATAAAGGGTTAAGTATGCGTTAGATGTGGCTCTGTTTACTAGATGTAGAAAAAGCAAGAGACTGGTAGAGTTAAAGTGGTACGTTTATTTGCTAAGTGGCTCTAGGATGCAAGCTTTCAAAACAAGGTAGGTCTCTTCTTCAGACATATTAGAATCATACCTGGGAACTCTCCGGATTTGCCCCGGAGACTCCGGTTCCGAATGTGGAGAGTTTCTATTGAAACTCTGCCACATTTGTTTTTTCTCCCGTTTTGCCTCCGTCCCCAGCCTTCTGTGTGACACATTTAACCCTCTGAGTGCCAGAGTGGTACGGAATGCATTGCTTTGCAATGCATTCCGTACCACTCTGGCACTCAGAGGGTTAAATCCCCCCAACACTCGAGTTAAGCCCCGCCCCTTTGACGCGATTAGCGTCAATTTTGTTACCCCCTGCTGAACAGAGGACTACCCTCTGGGTAGCCCTCAACTGAAAGTTCCCAGGTATGATTAGAATGAAGGCTGAATACCAAATACATGACAGGTTATACATTCACCTTTAGTAGAATTTCAAGAATCTGCATGAATATATATATGTATAACCTGTTATGAATCTGGTATTCAGCTTTCATTCCAAATATGCCTGAAGTAGATCCCTAAGTTGTCTTGAAAGCTTATATTATTATTCTTTATTTATACAGCAGCAACTTATTCTGCAGCACTGTGGAATAGAGAATAGGTAGGCATACATTAAGGCATAACTGTCACCAACCATTCCCTCCCCCCATTTATTTATTTACACATATGTCTGTTAATGTAAAATGGCTAGTCTTCATTCATATAATATTTTACTACAGGGAAAAAAAAACACAATTTATAAGCTCAGACGAGGGAGAGCACAGCCATCTAGGGTACATATTACATGATAACCTGCTCTCCACCACCCTAATCCCTGCCCTTCTCTAGTGAAGTTTGCATATGCTTCTGAACATCTTTGTGGCCATGGCAAAGTCTATTGCTTTCAGCCACTACAGCTCAAAAGCTCCATTAAACCTTTTACAATGCAATGAGGACCCCTCTGGTACTCAGGGAGTTAAGGAAGGTTTTGCGCTGTCTTGCCTGAAGGCAATAAAGACTCACTCGTAAAGAATGCATGAAGAAATAGATAAAACTAAAATCTATTAGGAGCATGTAAGCTATGGGGCCTGTTACCTGAATGCCTTGTACGCTTATTGGCCATGGAGCCGTTTGCCAGAGGTGTGTACTCCTTCAGCGGGTTAATCCTGAGCCAGATGTAGGAGAATCACATCTGCATCAATTTAGAGCATGTTCATTAAGCCTTTGAGTCCCAAAGGGGTACGCAATGCATTGCTTTACGTACCTCTCTAGCACTCAAAGAGTTAAAGGTTGTTTTGAGCCTTGCAATTTTGTTGTGAAAACCTGATTGTTTAAGGGTAAGAGGGTCCATATTACAGTACCTCACCCAGCACCAACAGATGTTTCTCCTACATCTGACTGAAGATTCACTTGCTTCGAGACTACACACCACTTGCAAAATGCACCATGGCCAAGAACCAGCGACCTTTACTATAAGTCAACCTATCACAATCATATAATAGGACAACTTTTTACACTGCACACTTTGTGTTTCTGTTCAGGGAGCATGCACCCATGCAAAAACGGGAAGGTGTTGGGCAGGGATTCTAATACAGAGGTGATGGCCATTCTTACAATTACCAAGACTGAAGCACAGCTTGTGCTGCAGGCAGTCTCAATAGGGAATGTGTAAAATATATTTCATAAAAAATAAATAAATAGCGATTTGAAAAAAAAAAAAAAATAACAAAGTTAGTCAGTTTTACCTTGTCATTTATATGGGAGCAAGTTGTTTTGAGGTGAATGTTTCCCTTTAACCCCTTAAGGACTGGGAAAATCTGAGGTGGATTTCACTTAAGGACTGGAGCAATTTTGACTTTTTTGACTATGTCTTTGTTCAACCATATTTTTTCTTGAATTCCTTTAATACACCCACACAAATTATATACTGTTTTTGTAAGCACAAGTAAGGCTTTCTTTGGATACCACAGTTATATGAATACATCATCGTTTAATTTGATTAAAATAGAAAAAAAGAGGAAAAAACTAAAAAAAACATTTTGCTTACATTTTCCTGTCAGGATTTGAATACTATTAGTTCATTACAAAAATACCCCTAAATATATTAATTTGCTTCTCCAGAATATGAAAGTACCCCATATGCCTAGTATTTCAATCCATTTCTTACATTTATAAGGTAAATATTACAAGATGGACACCATTATTTCCAACCTGTAATTTTTCAACAATTGGCATGTGAGTATCATAGCTTAGTTGACAGTGCCAGAACCCCAAAATGTCCCACAAAAGGTATATGTTTCTGAAAAGTAGACAACATAAGGTAAATAATCAGTAGCATTTTGGAGTTTTTTTATGCAGCTATATTTCCAGAAATATGTTCCAAAATCTTGGTAATATATATTTTTTTGTAGCTTTCACACTTACATTTCAATATTACTGTTGATATCAAGCACGGGATAGTTGAATATTTTAAAAGATGCATTGATTAGTATTCGGCTCCTTCTTCTGAGTACAGCAATACCCCATATGCATAGGTTTCTCAAGGTTTGGGGGAGCTACGGGGCCCAAATTAGAACATGCTCATTTCTAGTTTCACACTTTGAATTTTCACAGCTTGCGTCACTGTTGCCATGTCTCATTTGGGGCTGTGTACCAGTGCCAAGAAGATAGGTGCACTAACACTTTTAAATGACCATAATGTCTTGCAGAGAGTACTATCAATATAAACCTTTATTTAGTACAAAAAATAAATCAAAACAACCAAGTGTACCTTTTACAGTTGAACAAACAACCGGAGAAAAGCCAGTGAGTACTTTTTGATTAGATGCCTAGATGTTTTAGATTGACATGTTTCGCTCTACTCCCCGTTTAATCATGATCGGTGTTAAGATCCATCTCATATCCAGTTTGTTGTGTTTCAACCTATCAGATGCTTTCAATAAGCAGATTGTTTTTAATTCACATGTAACTACGAAACAAAGTTCAAACCGGGTCAGATATATAAAGTATAAAGCCAGAAATATCAAAATGGGGTGAAGCAAAAAAGTGATAATGAAATCCAAGATTCATCATAAGGACGTTGGCTTATTAATACACAAGAGCACTAAATTTAACTCCACATAAATATTTACTGTTGGTAAACAACCAACCACACTCAAGCTCCAAAGCCGACGTCCCAAGACCATCCTGAACATGTATTAACCCATATAAGTGCCGGACAAACATATAAGGAGCACTCTAAAAATAGGATGATCCTCATAACAATAGCCCATAAAAGATTAAGATTTTATAAAGACCCCATTAAAGACCACTGGGAATACACCACTTCTGCCCGGTACAACATTTTCTAACGTCTTGTCAGATAGTGAATAGAATGCAACTCAACTCAAATCATATATATACATATACAAAAAATGCGTGCAATTACACTTAAAACATTACAAACAACCAAAGATGAATTGTATACAACATCCACGAAAACATCCCTTACAAAATAGATGTGTTCAAGTGTCAGAAAAATTATGAAGATCTCATTATCCAAAATCACATTATATAAACCTGTTCTCTTGCTTATTTGATCCCTACATAAGCGGAAGCTAGAAACGAGAATAAAGTTCATCTCATCAGAACATATAGATTTATCCTTATAATTTTTTATATATCATCAAGTAACCAATCTTAATATCTTCATTAAAAATAGACAAACCCAATGTCCAAATGAGATGTCCCATATCCAAGTATTAAAATATTAAACATAACAGGTAACATCATATTGTTTGTTCAATCCAAAAGGATATCTTGTCTTCAAAGTGAACATCCAATATACTTCCCTTTTAGAAAGCAAAGCATCCAAATCACCACCTCTTACACTCAATTAAAAGTTTTCAATACCTTGGATACTTAACGCGAAAACAGTACAATTCCCATTTTTAAAGTGTGTGGCTACACTGGATCTGAAACCTTCACTCCGTATGTCACTGAGATTCTCATTAAGTCTGTTCCTTAAATTCCTAACAGTCTTGCCAACATACTGATTACCACAATTTTGACAGGTGATTAAATAAATAATCCCTTTAATCGCACAGTTGACATAACTGTTCATTCTATGAACCTCCTCAGTGACACTTGATTTGAATGTCCCAGATACATTCATATACCTACAGCAGCCACATTTATTACTTCCACATTTGAAACAACCTATCACGGACAACCAGGTTGAGGACCTAAATTTATCCCTTTAAACAAACTAGGTGACACCGCAGTTGCGATAGTCAGAGCTTTTTTAGGAATAAACTTAACTCCATTCAGAACAACATTCTGCATCTTTTCATCTCTATTCAGAGCCGGAAGATGTTTCTTAATAATATGATTGATTTTATCAAATTCCAAACTATAAGGGGTAGAGAAAATTACCTTATCTTCCATAGCGGAGCAGTCAACTACACTCCTCTCCATAACGGTAGATCCTTTATAGACAAGGAGATCCTCTCTCTGTCTATTCCTAGCTGTATTTAGGGCTTTATCTAAAACCCAACGGGAGTACCCTCTTTGTAAAAATCTACCATAAAATTATTTTGCTCTAGTTTCAAACAAATCCTCAGAGGTGCAGTTTTGTCGTAAACGAATAAACTGCGCCACTGGAATTCCCCTGATCGTATGCCTGGGGTGACAACTTTCTGCCCTTAAGAGACTATTTCCTGTTGAAGGTTTACGAAATATATCAGTAAAAATTTCTTCAGAGGGAGGTTTAATATAAAGCATAAGGTCCAAAAAACAAATGTCAGTAGCACTGCTCTCATGTGTAAAGGTGAGGTTCAAATCATTGTCATTCAAATACGTGACAAAAATTTCTCTTTCCTCATCTGTGCCACTCGAGATGAAAAGAAGAACGTCGATGTATCTCCTGTACCAAACCACCCGTTCACGAAACGGGTTCTTATCTCCAAAGATGTGGGACTCCTCCCACCAACCCATATATAGGTTGGCATATGAGGGCGCAAATTTCGCCCCCATTGAGGTCCCACATCTCTGGAGATAATAGTCCCCCCCAAAAAGGAAGACACTGTGGGACAGGAGATACTCGACAACCGTCCAAAGGAAATCCTTGAATTCTTCTGAAAAACAACTATATCTGTCTAGATGATACCTAAGGGCTTTAAGTCCCAATATATGTGGTATATTTGAATACAATGATTTCACGTCACAACTCAACCAATGATAATTCGATTGCCATCGGACCCCTCTAAGTGCCTGTATTACACTTGTTGTATCTTTCAAATAGCTATGGAGTCTTCGAACCATTGGCTGAAGGATCAAATCCGTCCATTCACCCAGTGGTTCATTTAAAGAACCAATGCCTGAGAAAATCGGTCTTCCTTCTCGTTCCAATGCATTGTTGTGTATTTTGGGCAAGTGATGAAATATCAGCAACACAGGGTGATCCACCAAAATAGCATCACTCTCTCTCGTACAAAGAATTCCAAGGGTCCGACCCCTCTCTACAATGGAAGACAAAATCTTTGGCGATAAGAACCTATTTCATGAACGGGTGGTTTGGTACTGGAGATACATCCTCTAAACCTAAATTCAGTACTAAATCTTACCCTAACCCAAGTACACGCTAAAACTACCTAGCCCCACTAAAAGTACCTATCTAAACTACCTAAAAAGCCTAAATATTTTAATAAAGTAAATTTTTATAAAACAAAAATATATATTAATTCCCTAAACCTAAATCTGATCTAAATTCAACACTAAAACTTACCCTAACCCACATACCCTCTAAACCTACCTTAAAAAAATGGTGGGGCAAGAGAGAAGCTGAAGCAGAAGAGAGAAGCTGCAGCACTTGATCACTAAAATGAGTGATCAAAGGGGGAAATCAATTGATGACTGTATTACAGTGATCAAATGATAAAAAAGCATGTTTTTCTATTTGTTGCAAGGCTGCAACAATGACAGGAACACTGGAACTCTTCAATCACAATCTCTCCTCAGATTTGTGTCTGAGGAGGAGGGAGACAGAGAGATATGACAGAAGCAGTATTTTCAAAACACTGCATCTGCATCATTTTAATACATGTGATTCGCTATTCAACATTGCAGGCATTGGCTGAAACTAAGTGTTCCGATATTGGAGTACCTAGTAACAGCCAGCCTGCATCTTAAGTCTAGGACTAGAGTGATGTTCTGGGCACATCATTGGACACGATGGGGTTAAATAGTACAAATGGAACATGGAAAACAAAAGGATCAGAGGGTCCTGCTCGTGAAAGTGATAGTCTAGAAAGCTTGTATTCTAAAGCTACACAGCCAGTAAAGGTATCACTTTTACTTTAACGATCTCTTGCACTTTCACCTGGTCAGTTGATACCATTGCTGTGTGAGGTGCCATTTATCAGCTGTAACTTTGTCCAGAGGATGACTGAAACTATGCCTCCAATATCAGAATTAGACCCTGTTGGGCTCTGGTACAAAATCTGAGGCTGGCACCCCTCCCTTTGTATGACACACACACACACACAAATATGTATGCACATACAACGATGAAACAGAGCTCAGTGTTACAAAGTTCAGGTATCTAAGTGGTGGCAAATATGTTCTGAATATTTAAGTTTTTCTTTGAAGCAAGCACACTGATTCAAATGTGCAATAAATAAATAGCAAATAGCACAGATCTAAAAGGAAAACACGGTCAGTAATAAGCGGTAAAGAGCTCTTGAAAATTAAGTGGCAGCAAAAAGGATCACGATACTCAAACCAGGAAGAGAACACAAACAACAAATATTTTGCACAAACCTTCTTCAAGGGCGTTTTGTATCTAATTGAGGGAAATGGAGTCTCTGACCGGATTAATAACACATCACATGTTAAAACTCAGAGTAGAGGCTGTTGTACAATCTTGCTAAAAGGGATGATCTTTTTTTTTTTTTTTTTTTTTTTTTTTTTAAATTGCAGAATTTATTAAAAAAGTAATAAAAAGCAATACGTATCTCAACCAATGTCTTTGCTAGTACCACATCATTTCATCAAGAAGATAAGAACAATAGACTTTGCTCTCATCCTCCAAACACCTCTAGGGATTTATATTGTTTTACTTTTTTTTTAATAAATGTGTGCACCCCTGCTTCCTCTTTCCTTTATTGAGTGAATGGATCTGGAACTGGTATCAAATCAGGTCTTAGAGAGGGAACAGTCCAAGAGAGCCTTAATGGGAGTATGCTCTATGCAGAGACATAGAGGATATCTTCAACAAGACTATTTGTCACTTTGACACATAAGTGCAAACTGACTACTACTTCCTATGAGTACCGTATGTCTTGTACTTTGCAGTTTAGTATCGAGTTTAGATGATACCCTATAAGGCATGTGATCATTAGACATGTGCAAATTCATACGGAGACATTCGGATTTCGTCGAAAATGGGGTCATTCGGAGACATTCGGCCAATACGAAACTCAAGGGTCATTCGGAAAAAATGATCCGACTCCAAACAGCCCAGGTCCGAAATTCGTCGAAACTTTCGGAAGTTTCGGCAATCGACACATTTCCAAAAGTTTTGACTACTTTTGACCAGGACTTTTTTGTACTTCCTGTGCGCGCTCAATTACTTTCCCTCCATAATTTTCCCTCCATGTCTCTAGTCTAATTCCATTCTCCGTTTCATGCACTACTTCCCTCTTTTGTCTGTATTCGAATAGCCTTCTTCGTTTCATGATGGGGGTTGGACTAATGACACAGTCACACAGACAGACAGCCTGCATTTCCTCATTGGGTTGTTGGAGCTCAGAGAGAGAAGAGATTAGAGAGTGTACAGTTGTTGTGTAGGCAGGCAGGTAGCATTAGGCTAGGCATAGGTAGGCAGCCAGCATTAGTTCTGTTACGGTTTTCTGACACTCAGACCAGGGTATGAAGTAAAAACACAGTTTTATTGAAAATAAAACAAGGCCCCTAGAGGCCAGCACAGAAATAGCAACAATGGCAATAATGACAAAGTGAATGCACACAATGATAATGATAGGTGCTAGAATGGATAGGGAGTATTCCCCCAAAGGGTTAATACATGAAATGGGTGAGATATACAAGATTGGCCAACGCCCAGGATAAATAGCAGTCTCTGGAACACAGTCTCTCAATAGCAGGATAGTGGAGTAACTGCACTGAATTCACTCTCAAGTTGATATACTAGAGCCCAATGTCCAGAGCTGAGCCAGTACCACCACCGTGGGCTACAGAGGAGTGCTATTGCCACGCTGTAATGATCAGAACCAAAATCGCCCTTAACTAGAAAAGTAGTAACCCTGCATGTGCCACTTGGATTGTGCCCACACACCCCTTGGGTGCTGTACTGATGGTTACTGCACAAGCTGTAATAGAGCCAAAGCCCTCTGGAGTGCAATGGGAATGAACCTTCAACGTCTGTGGCCCTGAGCCAGAGGATGAACACGGACTGACAAGGCTCTGATGGTATAAGAGACACACAGAAGCACTCAGAGGAAAGGCTAAGTCAGAAAATGTATGCTTGGCAAGATATATTGGCGGCACCAGACCGGAGACTACAGGCACTGCAAGGGTTAAATGGTTCTGCACACAAGCGAGTATCTTGGCAGCCAACAGAAGGCAAAGCAACCTCAGGCTACAGCTACTGACAAGTGAGAGGAACAGTGAGTCGCTAAAACAGTTCAGAATGTTGCCGAGGCGACTGGAATGACGCTGGAACACTGGAACAGCAGGCAGAACCGGAGCGGTAACTGGAACAGCAGACAGGCCGGAACAGCAACCGGAACAGCAGGCAGGACCGGAACAGCAACCGGTACAGTAGGCAAGACCGGAACAGTACTGGAACAGCGGACAGGCCGGTGTAGCAACCGGAACAGTAGGCAGGATCGGAGCAGTACCAGAACAGCAGACAGGCCGGAATGGCAACTGGAACAGCAGGCAGAACTGGAGCAGTACTGGAACAGCAGACAGGCCGGAATCAATCACAGAGTAGGGTCGTCAGCCAGTACCGAGTCAATTCACGCAGCAGGGTCGTCAACCAGAACCGGGTCAATACACGAAGCAGGGTCGTCCGCCAGAGCAGGGCCAAATCACGGAGCAGGGTCGTTAGCCAGAACCGGATCAATTCACGGAGCAGAATCAGGAGCAGAGTCAGACTAGCCGGGTCGGTACACAGGAGACACTGGAATATGGCAACAAGGCGCAGCAACAGGAACACCACGAAAGGGCAACTGACAATTGCCCAAGCTCCAGCATATAACGGCACATCCTGGGCGGGCCAATCAGTCTCCACCAATGCACAGGTACATCATGTCAGATTGACAGAAATACACGGGGACCGTGATAGTACCCCCCTTTCAAAGACCCCCTCCCCTCCTGGGGAGTCTGGGTTTCTGCGGAAATTTGGAGTGAAAGTTGCGCAACAATCGTGGAGCATGGAGGTCCCTGTGGTCAACCCAAGAGCGCTCCTCAGGTCCATACCCCTTCCAGTGGACCAAATATTGCAACTTGCCTCTAAATTTCCTGGAGTCAATGATACTCTGAACTTCGTATTCCTCTTGGCCCTGCACTTCCACCGGCCCAGGAACCACCGGAGTGGTAGTATAGCGGTTGCAAACCAAGGGCTTTAACAATGACACATGGAACACATTGTGAATACGCATAGTGTTAGGAAGTTCCAAAGCGTATGCCACAGGATTGACATTGTGAATAATTTTAAATGGTCCAATGAACCGGGGGGCCAGCTTGTTCGAAGGCAACTGCAAGTTGAGATTCCTGGAGGAGAGCCATACCCTGTCCCCAACCTGGAAGGAAACCGCTGGCAGTCGTCTGCGATTGGCATGCCGCTGATCTCTGTGGAAGGACTGACTGAGGGACCTTTGTACCTGTGCCCAAGTGGAGCGGAGCTGCTCCATGTGCTCATCCAGAGCCGGAATTTATTGGGACTGAAATGAGTCTGGGAGCAGACAGGGTTGGAACCCATAATTAACAAGGAACGGAGAGCTCCCAGACGATGAATTAACCGCACAGTCCCTGGCGAACTCTGCCCACGGCAACAGGTCGGCCCAGTTATCATGATGATCAGTCACAAAGCAGCGTAAAAACTGCTCCAGTCCCTGATTGGCACGCTCAGCGGCTCCGTTGGTCTGGGGATGGTAGGCGGAGGAAAAGGACAATTGAATTCCCATCTGGCCACAGAATGCCCTCCAGAATCTCGACACGAATTGACTCCCCCGGTTGGACACTATCACTCTAGGCACCCCATGCAAGCGGAATACTTCTCTGGCAAAAATTAATGCCAACTCCTGGGCCGAGGGAAGACCAGAGAGGGGCACGAAGTGAGCCATTTTAGAGAACCTATCCACCACCATAAGGATGAATGTATAGCCCTTAGAATTAGGCAGCTCTCCCAAGAAATCTATAGAAATGTGGGACCAAGGACAGTCACCATTAGGCACAGGTTGGAGCAGTCCCACTGGGAGATGCCTAGGAGTTTTGGCACAGGCACAGGTGGTACAAACAGCAGTAAATGCAGAGCAGTCGGCCTTCAGTGACGGCCACCAGAATGTTTGAGATAAGGACCATGCCAACTGATCTCTGCCAATGTGCCCAGCTGCTTGGATGAGTGATAGGTCTCAAGTAATCTGGTACGGAAAGGCTCGTCCACAAAACACTTGCCAACTGGGGTTTCCGGAGGTGCATGCCCTTGAGATGCCAAGATTTGCTCTCCCAGTGGCGAAGTGATGCTGGTACGAATAGTAGCCAGAATCCTATCTGGCTGAATTATGGGGACCGGGGCCCCATCCCTCTCAATGTCTGTGCAGAATTGTCTCGAAAAGGCATCTGCCTTAATATTCTTGGAACCAGGCAGATAAGACACTATGAAATTAAATCTGGACAGAAATAGAGCCCATCGAGCCTGGCGAGATGACAGCCTTTTGGCCTCGGATAAGTAAATCAGGTTCTTATGGTCCGTGAGGATTAATACTGGAGTCCTTGTGCCTTCCAGAAGATGTCGCCATTCTTTTAATGCTAAGATGATAGCCAATAACTCCCTATCACCAATTTCATAATGGCTCTGGGCACTAGACAGTTTCTTGGAAAAGAATCCACACGGCCTCTGGTTACCCCCTTCCTTAGGGTGTTGGGAGAGAACTGCCCCTACCCCAAACTCGGAGGCATCAACCTCTAATGTGAACGGTAGGGCGGGGTTAGGGTGGGATAATATAGGGGCAGATGCAAACGCCTTCTTGAGGGTTTCAAAGGCCATATCAGCTGCCTCAGACCATTGAGAGGGATTCGCACCCTTATGCGTCAGGTCAGACAATGGTTTAGTAATGGTAGAGAAGTTCTGAATACATTTTCTGTAATAGTTGGTGGAGCCTAGGAACCTTTGAATCGCCTTTAACCCCTTGGGTCGTGGCCAACGTAGGACTGCAGCCAATTTCTCTTGGTCCATGGCTATGCCATCCTTAGATATGACAAAACCCAAGAAGGGTACTTGGGAACAGTGAAATTCACATTTCTCTACATTGCAGAACAACTTGTTTTTGCGTAATCTGAGTAAAACTTCGGACACATCCTGGATGTGTTGGGTTAAACTAGCAGAATGGATCAATATATCGTCCAGGTACACGACCACACAAGACTGTAATAAGTCGCGGAGGATGTCGTTAATGAACTCTTGGAATACGGCAGGTGCATTACATAATCCGAATGGCATAACAAGGTATTCGTAGTGGCCTGACCTAGTATTATTGTCCGGTGTCATAACTGGGGGGACCACCGGATTTTGGTTCGGTTTATCGAGGTGTACCGTACGTTCAAGCAAGGTTTGCATGGCCAGTGCCAATTGGTCTAGGCGTTGCTCGTGAGCATCCATCCTCCAGTGGAGGTTCTGTGTATTACTGTCACTTTTCCCATCTGAGGTCATGGCCCTTTCATACTGTTATGGTTTTCTGACACTCAGACCAGGGTATGAAGTAAAAACACAGTTTTATTGAAAATAAAACAAGGCCCCTAGAGGCCAGCACAGAAATAGCAACAATGGCAATAATGACAAAGTGAATGCACACAATGATAATGATAGGTGCTAGAATGGATAGGGAGTATTCCCCTAAAGGGTTAATACATGAAATGGGTGAGATATACAAGATTGGCCAACGCCCAGGATAAATAGCAGTCTCTGGAACACAGTCTCTCAGTAGCAGGATAGTGGAGTAACTGCACTGAATTCACTCTCAAGTTGATATACTAGAGCCCAATGTCCAGAGCTGAGCCGGTACCACCACCGTGGGCTACAGAGGAGTGCTATTGCCACGCTGTAATGATCAGAACCAAAATCGCCCTTAACTAGAAAAGTAGTAACCCTGCATGTGCCACTTGGATTGTGCCCACACACCCCTTGGGTGCTGTACTGATGGTTACTGCACAAGCTGTAATAGAGCCAATGCCCTCTGGAGTGCAATGGGAATGAACCTTCAACATCTGTGGCCCTGAGCCAGAGGATGAACACGGACTGACAAGGCTCTGATGGTATAAGTATCACGGTCCCTGTGATTCCCTGTCAATCTCTGTAGGGATACATTTGCATTGGAGGAGTCTGATTGGCCCGCCCAGGATGTGCCTTTATATACTGAGGCTTGGGCACTTGTCAATTGCCCTTTCGTGGTGTTGTGTTGCTGCGCCTTGTTAATGATCTCCAGTGTCTCCTGTGTACCGACCCGGCTAATCTGACTCTCCTTCTGCTCCTGCACCGTGAACTGACCCGGCTCTGGCTGACGACCCTGCACCGTGAACTGACCCGGCTCTGGCTGACGACCCTGCACCATGATCCGACCCGGCTCTGGCTGACGACCCTGCTCCGTGATCCGACCCGGCTCTGGCTGACGACTCCGCTCCGTGATTCGACCCAGTTCTGGCTCCTGATCCTGCTCCGTGACTGCTCCACTCTCCGGTGGTGTTCCTGCGACTCAGTCATCCGGTTCCGGCTACTGTTCCTGTCCGGTTACTGCTCCTGTCCGGTTGCTGCTCCTGTGTACTCCGGTCGCGCTGGCGACATTCTGACTGTTCTCTGTCTCCTAGCTCATTACGCTGCAGCCGAGGTTGCCTGCCTTGTTCTCGTTGAGCATTTCAAATGTACCAGATTAACCCTTGCACTGCCGGTAGCCTCCGATTACATGCCATTTGATTCATTGCCAAGCTCCGGTGATTCTCTGAGCCTTAACACAGTTGAGCCTCCGCTTTACGCTATACCAGTCCTTGCAGAGCTCTGCCTGTTCGATGCCCGGTGAGCATCGTGATCACTCTGGTTGACACTGATAGTCCATTCGCTCTTGCAACAAGGATTCTGGGTCACACCTTGTGGGTGTCTGGGCAGTACCTCATTCGCTCAAAGTGTTTTATCCCAACTGCACTACTCTGTGCATCGGCTCTTCATAGCTTGGGCAATTCCGTTCTACTGTGGCCTCCCAAGGGCTGGCATACTTCAGTGGCAGACGCAGGGTTACTTGATACTCATTCAGGGCGATTCCTATTCTGGTTACATCAATTTGGCAGTTGCAATCCTCATAAGCCCACTGTGGTGGTACGGGCTCAGCTTAGAGCAACAGGGGCTCATCCTGTTTATGCTTCAAGAGTGTTACAGCGCTTTTCCTGAGTTCCTGATCTACATTTAAAAACTGTTACCATAGACTGCTATATATCCCCTGGGCATTGGCCATTCTAGCCTGAGCCTTACCAGTTGCTCCACTTAACCCTCTATGCACTACTGTTTGTAGTTTACTCCATCCTCTGTTCATATTGCCTGTGCTTAACTTTACTAGCCCCTAGGGGCAGTGTTGTTCATTTTTATTTCAATAAACTGTATTTTACGTTACATCCTGGTCTGTGTGTCAGAAAACCGTAACAATAAGAGACACACAGAAGCACTCAGAGGAAAGGCTACGTCAGAAAATGTATGCTTGGCAAGATATATCGGAGGCACCAGACCGGAGACTACAGGCACTGCAAGGGTTAAATGGTTCTGCACACAAGCGAGTATCTTGGCAGCCAACAGAAGGCAAAGCAACCTCAGGCTACAGCTACTGACAAGTGAGAGGAACAGTGAGTCACTAAAACAGTTCAGAATGTCGCCGAGGCGACTGGAATGACGCTGGAACACTGGAACAGCAGGCAGAACCGGAACGGTAACTGGAACAGCAGACAGGCCGGAACAGCAACCGAAACAGCAGGCAGGACCGGAACAGCAACCGGTACAGTAGGCAAGACCGGAACAGTACTGGAACAGCGGACAGGCCGGTGTAGCAACCGGAACAGTAGGCAGGATCGGAGCAGTACCGGAACAGCAGACAGGCCGGAATGGCAACCGGAACAGCAGGCAGAACAGGAGCAGTACTGGAACAGCAGACAGGCCGGAATCAATCACAGAGCAGGGTCGTCAGCCAGTACCGAGTCAATACACGAAGCAGGGTCGTCAGCCAGAGCAGGGTCAAATCATGGAGCAGGGTCGTCCGCCAGAACCGGATCAATTCACGGAGCAGAATCAGGAGCAGAGTCAGACTAGCCGGGTCGGTACACAGGAGACACTGGAATATGGCAACAAGGCGCAGCAACAGGAAAACCACGAAAGGGCAACTGACAATTGCCCAAGCTCCAGCATATAACGGCACATCCTGGGCGGGCCAATCAGTCTCCACCAATGCACAGGTACATCATGTCAGATTGACAGAAAGACACGGGGACCGTGATAAGTTTCAGTTATTGCCACTGCAAGAGCAAGTAATATTTGTTCCTGTGCAAAATATAAAAAAATATTAGGTATTTGTTCGAATACAGGGCCGGCCCTTACGTGGGTCCCAGTGGGTCCATGGACCCAGGCGGCACTTTGACAGGGGCGGCAATTTGCCATCCCATAGCATGTTTATTTTGTGCTCTTCCGCCATTTCTGTGTTGCAGGGTGTCCCATCAGTGTGACTGTCAGCAGCCGGGCAGCCCTATGCTCACTCAGTGGCGATGCCTGCTGGCTGCTTCAGTGACGTGAATTATGTGATAGTGAAACATTATGCCTATTTTGTATTGTTTATCGCCCACCTAAAGTCAAGACTTGAGTAAATAGGTCTACCGTCCCAGATTTGCTAGAGAGGTTTTACAAATACAAGAGGGTGCCCCCTGTACAAAATGAGTCTAAACATTTGGGATCCCTAGTATGAGTGCACAACAGTGCATGATGTGTCCTGAACAGGATTGCTGTGAGGTGTCTCCACCCAGAAGGTGCTGGCCGGGCTGAGCTTCAACATTGTGACAAGTGACCAATTAAGAGCACCGTGCCAGACTTAATCTGCAGCCATAGCATCACCTCCTCCTACTCTCCGGGTCCTGCTGACTGGCAATAACAGGTGAGTCACTAAGAGATCTGAAGCCTTTCTGGAAGTCCTTTCACTTGGAAAGGGGCTAGGTATTACTTGGGGGAGTTGCCTCGTGTGTAAATAATTTCTAGGTGGGAGATGAATGTGTATCACTTATGTGTTTCCTAACAGTAGTTAGAATACAACTCCTATCATCCCCTGATTATGACATTGGGAAATGCCCAGCAATTACCGTAGAGCCCTGTATTGCACACTCACGGAAAACGGTGATATTGCTATACTAAGACAATGCTGTGGACCCCTCTTCAGTATAGATGTCAAGCATTTTTTTTTATTTCTCTCCTGTGTTGCAGTTTGTTCACAACAGAATGTCTCAATTTTTCTTTTTAACACATTACATCTATCACATTACAATCATTGATGTTTATTCTTGATGTAGTATGAAACAGTACAATGTATATACACATAGAGTTATCTGATATGAGGGGAAATCAGGATAGGAAAACGGGAGAGAGGAATTTGGGTACTAAAGAGGGACAGTAGGGTAGGAGGCTGGTACCAGAAAATGAAACCTTAATCTTTACCCATGTACTAACATAGAATGTGACATGTAGTTTGTCCATGTTCGAGTCGACCACTTGTGTTGAGTAGGATGTGACAGGCATGGGTTTTCGATGTGGAGCATATGCTAAATTGAATGACAGGCATGGGTTCTCGATGTTCGACGTTTGCATTGTGACTGGCATCCCATGCTGGAGTAGAGGTGACATGCACAGACTGGCAATGTACGACAATGTCCGTTTTTGGGATGGATCTTTTTCTAAATGCACACCCTGTCTGCAAATAATGATAGCAGCGTGCACGGAGGCGCACTGCTATAATTTAACCCAAATTCGGCCGAATAATTCGGAATGGATCAGAATTTCGTCCAAATCGAACAGGCCCTGTCAGAAATTAGGATCATCCGAATTAGAAAAAAAAAAATTTGTCCGAATTCGAATTTTAACGAAAATTTTGCCCGTGCACAAGTCTAGTGATCATCTATTTTTCTATCATTTTGTACAAGGCATTACAGATTCTGAGTAAATACTGTCCCTGTCATATATCTCTGCCTCCCTCCATCTTGCACACTGCTGAGGTGGAGAGAGACAGAGAGAGATCGTGCTACAGTGTTGCAGAGTAAAAATCTGTGTAAAAAAAAAGATTTTAACCCTTTGATCACTGGTTTGCAGTGATCAATATGTTCCTCCCCATCTGATCACTCTTGGAGTGATCAATTTGCTGCAGATCAGCGTTTGCTGATCTGTGGGACACCCCCCATCCCCCTTGTATTTTTTTAAATTTTTTTTGAATTTTTTTATTTATTTTTTTTTTATAAAAATTGATTTAGAGCTATAGTTTAGGTAGGTAGGAGGGTAGGTGGGTAGGTTTAGTGTAGGCGTGTGTTAGGGAAAGGTTTAGGGTTAGATTTAGGTTTAGGGAAAAAAAAAAAAAAATATATATATATATAGTTTAGATAGGTAGTGCACTTGGGTTAGGCAGGTTGAGGGTATATGTGGGTAGGGTAAGATTTAGATTTAGGGGTAGCGTAGGGAAAAAAATAAAAAAAATTCAAAAAAAAAGTTTATTTTATTTAAAAAATTGTTCTATATTATAAGTTAGTTTAGATAGGTAGTTGGGTTGGGTAGGTTCAGGGACTATGTGTGTTAGGGTAAGGCTTAGGGATAGATTTAAGTTTAGGAGTAGTGTAGGGAAAAAAAACAAAAAAAAAAAAACCTTTTATTAAAAACTTTATTCTATATTATAAGCTAGTTTAGATAGGTAGTTGGGTTGGGTAGGTTCAGGGACTACGTGTGTTAGGGTAAGGCTTAGGGATAGATTTAATTTTAGGAGTAGTGTAGGGAAAAAAAAATCAAAAAAAAAAACTTTTATTAAAAACTTTATTCTATATTATAAGCTAGTTTAGATAGGTAGTTGGGTTGGGTAGGTTCAGGGACTACGCGTGTTAGGGTAAGGCTTAGGGATAGATTTAAGTTTAGGTATAGTTAGTTATAGAAGTTAGTTTAGAGTAGGTGTATAAGATGCAGAGGAGGTATTCGTTAGAAGAGGCGTATTCCTATTTGGCGTCTGACTCTGAAGCCACAGACACAGCGTCAGACTTTGACGTCACTCAGTTTTCTGAGAGTGAGAGCTCTAGTAGTGATGACGCAGGGCCTTCTGTGAAAAAAAGACGCACTGCCCCAACAACTGCCCCAAGAGCTGCCCCAACAACTGCACCAAGAGCTGCCCCAGCAACTGCACCAAGAGCTACCCTAAGAAAAGCCCCAAGAGCTGCCCTAAGTAATGCCCCAAGAGCTGCCCCAAGACCTGCCACAAGTACTGCCCGAAGACCTGCCACAAGTACTGCCACTCCTGCTGATGAATGGGTATCACCAGCCAATTTATGCCCACAAATTCCTGAATTCACAGGCAACCCAGGAATTCAAGTGGATGTGGCAGGATTTGCCCATGTTCAGTTTTTTTATTTATTTTTGGGGGAAATTGTGTCGCAAACAAATTTATACGCAGACCAATATATTGCCACCAACCCATCAGCATTCATTTCCAAGCAAGAAATATGGCATCCCACAGACATTTTAGAATTTAAGAAATTCTGGGCCCTTACAATGACAATGGGAATAGTTAAAAAACCAAGTATTAGATCATACTGGAGTAAAAACCCCATATATGATACCCCTATATTCGCCAAAACAATGACCAGGACTAGATACGAAATGATTTTGAGATTTATGCACTTTAGTGATAATACCCTGTGCCTCCCAAAAGAACACCCCCAGTATGACAGACTGTTCAAAATTCGGCCCCTAATAACCCATTTACAGAAAACATTTGCCCAAGTGTATATTCCCCAAAAAGAAATTAGTATAGATGAATCCCTAATGAAATACAAAGGCAGGTTAGGGTTCAAACAGTACATCCCCTCAAAGCGTTCCAAATTTGGTGTAAAATTTTATAAATTGTGTGAAAGTGCCACAGGCTACACCCAGGCTTTTAGAATTTATGAGGGCAAGGACAGCCAACTTGATCCTCCTGGGTGCCCCGAATCTCTGGGAATAAATGGGAAGATAGTTTGGGATCTGATTTACCCCTTGTTAAATAAAGGATACAATTTATATGTTGACAATTATTACACCAGCCCCCTTTTATTTAAGTCACTTTTTTATTTTGACACCGTGGCCTGTGGCACTGTCAGGCGCAATTGCAGGGAGATGCCCAAAGAACTGATAGAAAAAAAACTTAAAACCGGGATGTCCTCAGCTTTATGCCAACAAGAGCTGCTGGCAGTTAAATTCAAGGACAGAAAAGATGTCTACATGCTGTCCACCATGCATGAGGACAAAACTGTGGCAGTGTCTGTTCGTGGCAGGAGTGGGGTACTAAGAAAGCCAGTCTGCATCAAAGACTACAACAAGAACATGGGGGTAGTTGATCTGTGTGATCAACTCATGCAGCTGTACCTCACCATGCGAAAGTGTAGGGCATGGTACAAAAAGGTTGCCATTTACATGATGCAGACTGCAGCATACAATTCATTTTTGATTTTTAAATTGGCAAACCCCACCCTAAAACTTACTTTTCTGCAGTATCAGCTCCATCTTATCTCCCAATTTTTGCTTCAAGGGGCAACAGAAATAATTCCCCCAAAACCTGGAGTAGTACATTTTATTTATAAAATCCCCCCAACCCCCCAAAAGAAAAATCCACAAAAGCGCTGTAGGGTTTGCTACAGCAAGGGAGTACGGAGAGAAACCTCCACTTACTGATTGCCCTTCCAAACCTGGCCTCTGCATGGGTGACTGCTTCAAGCAATACCATGAAGGCACAATGCAGTAGTGCTGTGAAGTTTATTTTATTATTTGGCCACTTTTTCCTCCCTGAAATATCCTGTTTTTTATTTTTCAAAACACATCCCTCCTTAGATCTAACACTATCAAAATATAATGGGAAGCAAAGCACCCTATGTTTTTTCCATCTCTGATGATGGAAACACACATGTTCCCTACTGGCTCCAGTAGTTCCTTCAAACCCTGACAAACCTATGCATATGGGGCATTGACGTACTTAGACGATGTAACTCACCACTAAAGTAAAGCACTTAAAAAATCTGCAAATATCATCTGATTGAAATCCAGAGCAATACTAAAATATAAGTGTGAAAAAATGGTGTTTCTCTGCCTTACTGCAGGTTTTGGGAGGGATTGCTGATACAGTGGCAGCGAAAAAATTGAAAGAATGCAAATAGAATGAAAGCCAGGGTTGTCTACTCTTGTACAACATATACTTTTGGGGGTAAAATTCATTGCAATATTGCCAAACAGTCCGAAATGAGACAAGGCACTAGCTGTAAAAATGGCATGTCTGTAAAAGGAAACTCACATGTTCTAACTGGGCCCAGTATCTCCCCCAAACCCTGACAAACCGTTGCATATGGGGCATTGCTGTACTCAGAAGAAGGAGCCGAACAGTAATCAATCCAGTTTATAAAATCTTCACCTATTCTGTAATTTAAATTCACATCAACATTGAAGTCTAAGTGTGAAAAACGCTGATTTTTTTTTTTACTTACGTCACGTTTTCACAGGATTAGTGGTAAAATGGCTGTGTACAAAATTTGAAATCACACCTAAAACGAAAGCTTGGGGTATCTACTTTCCAAAAATATACACTTTTGGGGGAAAATCTTAAAAAAGAGCACTGTTACACAGGACAAATGAGACATGGCACCAGTAACACAAGCTGTAAAAATTCAAAGTGTGAACCTGGAAATACACATGTTCCAATTTGGGTCCCGTATCTCCCCCAAACCTTGAGAAACCTATGCATATAGGGTATTGCCGTACTCAGAAGAAGAAGCCGAACACTAAACAATGCAGTTTTAAAAATCTTCACCTATTCTGTAATTGAAATTCACATCAACATTGAAGTCTAAGTGTGAAAAACGCTGATTTTTTTACTTACGTCACATTTACAAGAGAGTGGTGGTAAAATGGCCGTGTAAAAAAATTGAAAACACACCTAAAATGAAAGCTGGGGGTGTCTACTTTTCAAAAATATACACTTTTGGGGGAAAATCATAAAGTGGAGCACTGGAACATAGCCCCAAATGAGAAATGATATGATATGAAAATTCAATGTTTTTTCCAATTTGGGTCCCGTATCTCCCCTAAACCTTGAGAAACCTATACATATCGGGTATTGCCATACTCAGAAGAAGAAGCTGAACACTAAACAATGCAGTTTTTAAAATCTTCACCTATCATGTGCTTGAAATTCACATCAACATCGAAGTCAAAGTGTGAAAACGCTGTTTTTTTAACTTGCGTCAAGATGTACGAGGGATTGGTGGTAAAATGGCTATGTAAAAAATTTGAAAACATACATAAAATGAATGCCTGGGGTGTCTACTTTCCAAAAATATACACTTTTGGAGGGAAATCTTAGAGTGGAGCACTGTTACACAGCCGCAAGTGAGACATGGCACCAGTGATGCAAGCTGTGAAAATTCAAAGTGTGAAACTGGAAATGCGCATGTTCCAATTTGGGCCCCGTAGCTCCCAGAGATCTTGAGAAACCTATGAATCTGGGGTATTGCCGTACTCAGAAGAAGGCGATGAACACTAAACAATGCATTTTTAAAAATCTTCACCTATCCTGTGCTTGAAATTCACACCAACATTGAAACCTAAGTGTGAAAAACGCAGAATTTTTTACTTACATCAAGATTTACGAAGGATTCGTGGTAAAATGGCTGCGTAAAAATTTTGAAAACTTACATAAAATGAAAGCCTGGGGTGTCTACTTTCCAAAAATATACACTTTTGGGGGGTAAATCTTAGAGTGGAGCACTGTTACACAGCCCTAAATGAGACATGGCACCAGTGATGCAAGCTGTGAAAATTCAAAGTGTGAAACTGGAAACGCGCATGTTCCAATTTGGGCCCCGTAGCTCTCCCAAACCTTGAGAAACTTATGCATTTGGGGTATTGCCGTACTCAGAAGAAGGACCTGAACACTAAACAATGCATTTTTAAAAATCTTCACCTATCATGTGCTTGAAATTCACATCAACATTGAAGTGCAAGTGTGAAAAACGCTGTTTTTTTTAACTTACGTCAAGATTTACGAGTGATTGGTGGTAAAATGGCTGCGTAAAAAAATTGAAAACATACATAAAATGAAAGCCTGGGGTGTCTACATTACAAAAATACATACTTTTGGGGGGAAATCTTAGAGTGGAGCACTGTTACACAGCCCCAAATGAGACATGGCACCAGTGATGCAAGCTGTGAAAATTCAAAGTGTGAAACTGGAAACGCGCATGTTCCAATTTGGGCCCCGTAGCTCCCAGATATCATGAGCAACCTATGAATATGGGGTATTGCCGTACTCAGAAGAAGGAGATGAACACTAAACAATGCATTTTTAAAAATCACCACCTATCCTGTGCTTGAAATTCACACCAACATTGAAACCTAAGTGTGAAAAACGCTGAAATTTTTACTTACATCAAGATTTACGAAGGATTGGTGGTAAAATGGCTGCGTAAAAAATGTGAAAACTTACATAAAATGAAAGCCTGGGGTGTCTACTTTCCAAAAATATACACTTTTGGGGGGAAATCTTAGAGTGGAGCACTGTTACAGAGCCCCAAATGAGACATGGCACCAGTGATGCAAGCTGTGAAAATTCAAAGTGTGAAACTGGAAATGCGCATGTTCCAATTTGGGCCCCGTAGCTCTCCCAAACCTTGAGAAACCTATGCATATGGGGTATTGCTGTACTCAGAAGAAGGAGCTGAACACTAAACAATGCATTTTTAAAAATCTTCACCTATCATGTGCTTGAAATTCACATCAACATTGAAGTGCAAGTGTGAAAAACGCTGTTTTTTTAACTTACGTCAAGATTTACGAGCGATTGGTGGTAAAATGGCTGCGTAAAAAATGTGAAAACTTACATAAAATGAAAGCCTGGGGTGTCTACTTTCCAAAAATATACACTTTTGGGGGGAAATCTTAGAGTGGAGCACTGTTACACAGCCCCAAATGAGACATGGCACCAGTGATGCAAGCTGTGAAAATTCAAAGTGTGAAACTGGAAACGCGCATGTTCCAATTTGGGCCCCGTAGCTCCCCCAAATCTTGAGAAACCTATGAATATGGGGTATTGCTGTACTCAGAAGAAGGAGCTGAACACTAAACAATGGATATTTTTAAATTTTCAACTATCTCATGCTTGAAATCAACAGTAATATAGAAATGTAAGTGTGAAAGCTGCAAAAAAACAAAATTTTTCTACAATTTTGAAATTTTTTTCTGGAAAAATAGCTGCATAAAAAACTTCAAAATTCTCCTGATTATTTACCTTATGTTGTCTAGTTTTCAGAAAGATATACCTTTGTGGGACATTTTGGTACTGGCACCATCAACTAAGCTATGATGCTCACATGCCAATTGTTGAGAAATTACAAGTTGGAAATAATGGCATCCATCTTGTAATATTTACCTTGTAAATGTGAGGAAGGGATTGAAATACTAGGCATATGGGGTATTCTTATATTCAGGAGAAGCAAATTAATATATTTAGGGGTATTTTTTTGTCATTAACTAATAGTATGCAAATCCTGACAGAAAAATGTAAGCAAAATGTTGTTTTTTTTAAATTTTTTTCCTCTTTTTTTCTATTTTAATCAAATTAAACAATGAGGAATTCATATAAATGTGGTATCAAAAAAAAAAGCCCTACTTGTGCTTAAAAAAACAGTATATAATTTGTGTGGGTGTACAAAAGGAATTAAAGAGAAAATATGGTTGAACAAAGACATAGTCAAAAAAGTCAAAATTGCTCCGGTCCTTAAGGGAAAACGACATCAGATTTTCCCGGTCCTTAAGGGCTTAAAGAGCAGTTACTTCCAAAATAGAACACACAGCCTTATGCTCTATAAAACAACATACATATTAGGAAGCTACTCTAAAGGCTTTAAGTAGGAGCAATTAAAAGCTATCAGCTGTAGATGCACATATGTAGATTGAGCATATAAGCTGTATCATACAGTAGGAAAGGAATATATAAACAAGAGTAAACGTGGACAAGGTAATAAAGGAATTTATCCTTCACCTTGCTGGTATACCACATAGAGACCCCGAAAGGGGGGTCATGGGTGGGGTGAGATAATGATATAAGGACTTAGTATCACGGTGCCCGTGATTGCTGCAGTTCCTTGTCTGTCACCAGTAGGGGGCTGCTATTGGCTGTCTGCAGATAGCCCGCCTTTCATTGCCTATTTAAACCTGGATTGGGCACCCTTTGGTTGCCCTTTCGTGTTGTTTCTGACCTTCTTGCTATCACTATGCCAGTGATAGCTGGGCCTCTGTTCCAGTGTTCCTGAGTTCCTGATCTCATGTGTTCCTGAGTTCCTGATCTCTACTGTTCCAGTGTTTCCTGCATGCTGAAGTACTTCCAGTCCTGGTTCCGGCCTAGTCTCTGGTGTTGCAGTTCCTGCTGAACTTCTTCTCTGCTGTTTCCTGACCTGACTGATCGTTGCTGGTTCCTGTCTTCGCATCGCCTGTCTCCTGTATCCTGGCGACCTCCTGCCTGGTCGCGTCGGCGACATTGCTTGTTACTCCAGTGTGCGGTCACTGGTTTGCTCCACAGCCTATCGGCTATACAATCCTGTGTTGGTCCCAGCGTGCGGACGCTGGTTTGCTCCAAAGCCTTGCGGCTAGACAAACTCGCCTGTTACACCAGTGTGCGGTCACTGGTTTGCTCCAAAGCCTATCGGCTATACAATCCCGTGTTGGTCCCAGCGTGCGGACGCTGGTTTGCTCCAAAGCCTTGCGGCTAGACAAACTCGCCTGTTACACCAGTGTGCGGTCACTGGTTTGCTCCAAAGCCTATCGGCTATACAATCCCGTGTTGGTTCCAGCGTGCGGACGCTGGTTTGCTCCAAAGCCTTGCGGCTAGACAAACTCGCCTGTTACACCAGTGTGCGGTCACTGGTTTGCTCCAAAGCCTATCGGCTATACAATCCTGTGTTAGTCCCAGCGTGCGGACGTTGGTTTGCTCCAAAGCCTTGCGGCTAGACAAACTCGCTTATTACCCCAGTGTGCGGTCACTGGTTTGCTCCAAAGCCTATTGGCTGTACTATCCTGTGTTGGTCCCAGCGTGCGGACGCTGGTTTGCTCCTAAGCCTTACGGCTATACTAACTCGCTTGTTACACCAGTGTGCGGTCACTGGTTTGCTCCTAAGCCTATCGGCTATACAATTCAGTGTTGGTCCCAGCGTGCGGACGCTGGTTTGCTCCAAAGCCTTGCGGCTTTACGATTCCCCTGTTAGTCTCAGTGTGTGTACACTGGGTTGCTTACGATCCTGTCAATTTGCCATTACCATCTGACTGCTGCTACTATCTCTGGGCTGCCCTGCCCGGTATTGGTAAGGCCGGTAGAACCTTTTGCCACATACCATCTGAGGTTGCCTTACCCGGTATTGGCAGGGCCGGTAGAGCCTACATTATGAATCTATTGAGGCTGCCTTGCCCGGTAATTTGGTAAGGCCGGTAGAACCGTTATGCGATTCCATCTGCAGGTTGCCTTACCCGGTATTGGCAAGGCCGGTAGAGCCTAACATTCTATTACTTCAGACTGTCCTGTCCGGTATATTGACAGGACCGGTAGAGTCTGCCTTCTGTCTTGTTATATTCTGAATATATCTGTATGTATGTGATTGCCATCCTACGTTATCAATTAATTATTTCAATAAAATTGATTTTTACCTAAAACTTGTGTCTGAGAGTCATAATAAACCGTGACAGTACGAAAGGGCCATGACCTCAGACAGCAAAGGTGAAGGTAATGCACAGAATATCCATTGGAGGATGGATGTGCACGAGCAACGTTTGGATCAGTTGGCAGTTGCAATTCAAACGATCCTTGAACGCACGGTACTTGCTGACAAATCTAGCTCTAGCCCGGTGGTCTCGCCAAGTTAGACACCGGAGAGTGATACCAGACCCCTAGGGGGCACTGTTAAAGGGTTAACGGCTTCTGCACCCTTGCCGCTAAGATACGATGGTGACCCTAGTCTCTGCAGAGGGTTCATCAACCAACTCGAGATTTTTATGGAATTGACGGCACACGCATTTCCCAATGATCGTAGTAAGGTGGGGTTTACAATATCTTTGCTCACTGGCAGAGCTTTGGCTTGGGCCAACCCCTTGTGGGAGAATGCTAAACCTTGTACTAAAAACTTTAGAGAATTTGTGCAATCCTTTCGAAGAGTGTTTGAGCCTCCTGGTAGAACCACCTCTGCTTCCAAACGCCTTATGGAGATACATCAGGGCAGGCGTACAGTAGGCGACTACGCCATCGAATTCCGCACATTGGCAGCAGAGGTAGGTTGGAATAACGAGGCATTATTGGCAGCTTTTTCTCAAGGCCTGAATGACCACATTAAGGACGAAATCGCTGCTAAAGATCTACCTATTGATCTAGATGACTACATTGAATATGTTATGATAATTGACTCCAGAATACGTGAGAGATCAATTGCCAGAGATCGTAAGTTACGGTCAAAGAATAATGAGCCTAGTGGCATGTTTTGCCCACCCATCCCTCCCCTGGCATTGAAGTCTAGTGAACCTGTACGGGAGACAAGTGAACCTATGCAAATAGGCTTCACTAGACTAACCAAGGCTGAGAGACTTTATCGCAGAAGACAAGGGTTGTGTTTATACTGCGGTAAAAAAGGGCATTTGCTAAATTCCTGTCCGGTACGTCCGGGAAACGCACACACCTAGGGTACCTTGGGGGACAGGCCCTAGGTGGTGTACAATCGTCCCCAGTGTCGGGCACAATGAAACCCACTATACAGGTGGTATTATCTTGGGCACAACGCTCTGTGGAGGTTTTGGCCTTGGTTGACTCTGGTGCAGCAGGGTATTTTATGGATAATACCTTTGCTGAATTGCACGGAGTTCCACGCATTGAAAGAGAAAACCCCTTGACTATTGAAGCGATTGATGGCAGACCCTTAGAACCGCCTCAGGTTATGTTTGAAACTATGCCACTGTCTATGACTATTGGGGCACTTCACAGAGAAGAGCAGCAGTTTCAACTGATTAATTCTCCGCACTATGCGGTAATATTGGGCTTTCCGTGGTTACAGTTACATAACCCACAATTTGATTGGAAAAAGTGTGAAATTGCTGCTTGGTCCCAGTTTTGTATGGACAAGTGCGTCATCCAGCCTGTTAAGGTCCTGTGCACCTCCTCGGCTATACCGGATGTGTACCAACAGTTTGGCGATGTTTTTAGCAAAGGAGAGGCCAGTTTGCTACCTCAGCATAGACCTTATGATTGTTGCATCGAATTGCAGCCTGGGGCAGTACCTCCGAAAGGACGCACTTATCCATTATCTTGTGAGGAAAATAAGGCTATGGAGGATTACATTTCTGATGCCCTTGCTAGAGGGATCATACGAAAATCTACCTCTCCAGCTGGGGCTGGGTTCTTTTTTGTAAAAAAGAAAAATGGCGAATTAAGACCATGCATTGACTACCGGGGCTTGAATAAACTAATGGCAAAAAACGCATACCCCATACCACTCATCACCGAGCTTTTTGACAGGCTTAAGGGTGCTTCGATTTTTACCAAATTGGACCTACGGGCCGCTTACAATCTGGTGAGCATTCGAGCAGGTGATGAGTGGAAAACTGCCTTTAATACTCGAGCTGGGCACTACGAGTATCTTGTAATGCCATTTGGGCTATGTAATGCCCCCGCAGTTTTCCAGGAACTGATAAACGATGTTCTGAGAGATATGTTACAGACATGTGTTGTGGTTTATCTGGACGATGAGAACAAATTATTTTGTAAACTGGAAAAATGTGACTTTCATAGAACCAGTGTGCCATTCTTGGGGTTCATAATTGGCAATGATGGCATTGCCATGGACAAGGATAAGTTGTCAGCTGTCTTAAATGGCCAAAACCCAAGGGGCTTAAAGCCATACAGCGTTTCCTGGTTTTCGCTAATTATTATAGGCGGTTTATTAAGAACTTTTCTTCCATTGTTAAACCTTTGTCCGATCTTACGCACAAGGGCGCTAATCCTTCTTGTTGGCCGGTATCTGCTGAGAATGCCTTTGAGAATTTGAAGCTGGCATTTGCTGCGGCTCCTGTGTTATCCCACCCCAATCCTCTACTTCCATTTACGTTAGAGGTGGATGCCTCAGATATTGGGGTTGGGGCAGTACTTTCGCAACGACACGAGAAAGGTGGTACTCTCAGACCTTGTGGGTTTTTCTCTAAGAAGTTGACTGTCACTCAAGGCCACTATGAGATAGGTGACAAAGAATTATTGGCCATTATCCTCGCTCTTAAGGAGTGGCGTCATTTGCTTGAAGGTACCAAGACTCCCATATTAATCCTAACAGATCATAAAAATCTGACTTATCTCTCGGAGGCCAAGAGATTGTCCTCCCGTCAGGCCAGGTGGGCACTGTTCCTGTCTCGATTTAATTTCATTGTATCATACTTACCGGGGTCAAAGAATATCAGGGCGGATGCACTGTCAAGACAATTTGAGGCCGACAGTGACAGAGTGGAAGCACCAGCACCCATCATCCAACCTGATAGAATACTGGCTACTATATGCATGAGTATCACTTCTCCTTTAGGGGAGGAGATCCTGGCCTCTCAGGGGTCCGCTCCCCATGAAACTCCAGTGGGCAAATGTTTTGTCGATGAACCATTTCGTACTAGGCTGCTTGAAACCTACCATTCCTCTAAGGCTGCGGGACATATTGGTAGAGACCAATTGTTATGGTCCCTTTCTCAGTTATTTTGGTGGCCCTCCATGAGAAACGATTGTGCCGAATTTACGAATGCCTGTGCCACCTGTGCCCGTGCTAAGACCCCGAGACATCTCCCTGTGGGCTTGCTTCAACCGGTGCCTAATGGCGAATGCCCCTGGTCTCATGTTTCCATTGATTTTATGGGAGAGTTGCCTATGTCCAAGGGGTACTCCTTTATATTCATGGTGGTGGACAGGTTTTCTAAAATGGCTCATTTCGTGCCCCTCCTTGGTCTTCCTTCAACGAAGGAATTGGCAATGGTGTTCGCCAGAGAAGTATTCCGGTTGCATGGAGTGCCTAGGGTACTGGTGTCTGACAGGGGGAGCCAGTTTGTGTCTAGATTTTGGAGGGCATTTTGCCAACAGATGGGCATACAGCTGTCCTTCTCCTCTGCCTACCATCCCCAGACCAATGGAGCTGCTGAACGAGCTAATCAGGGCTTGGAACAATTTCTCCGTTGTTTCGTTACTGACCATCATGATAATTGGTCCGACTTGTTGCCTTGGGCAGAGTTCGCCAGGAACTGTGCAGTCAATTCTTCATCTGGGAGCTCTCCATTTCTGATTAATTATGGGTTCCAGCCCTGTTTGCTTCCAGACTCATTTCAGACGCAACAGATTCCAGCTCTGGATAAGCATATCGAGCAACTCCGTTCCACATGGGCACAAGTTCAGAGGGCACTTGGTCAGTCATTTCAGCGTCATCAGCGCCATGCTAATCGCAGAAGGCTTCCATCGGTTTCCTTTCAGGTTGGGGATAGAGTATGGCTTTCCTCCAGAAATCTCAAGCTGCAGGTTCCGTCTAATAAGTTGGCTCCCCGGTTTATTGGTCCATACAGAGTTATTCGCAAAATTAACCCTGTCTCCTATGCAGTAGACCTACCTGCATCCATGCGTATCCATAATGTGTTCCATGTGTCCCTTCTTAAGTCTCTGGTTTGCAATCGCTATACTACCACACCTGTGGTGCCAGGACCTGTTGAGGTCGAGGGCCAGGAGGAGTACGAGGTTCAGAGCATTATTGATTTCCGTAGGCTTAGAGGAAGGGTACAGTACCTGGTACATTGGAAAGGGTATGGTCCTGAGGATCGATCATGGGTGGATAGTACGGACCTTCATGCACCTAGGCTAACTAGGGCCTTTCATGCCAATTACCCACAGAAACCTAGACCCTATTCTAGGAGAGGGGGTCTTTGAAGGGGGGGTACTATCACGGTGCCCGTGATTGCTGCAGTTCCTTGTCTGTCACCAGTAGGGGGCTGCTATTGGCTGTCTGCAGATAGCCCGCCTTTCATTGCCTATTTAAACCTGGATTGGGCACCCTTTGGTTGCCCTTTCGTGTTGTTTCTGACCTTCTTGCTATCACTATGCCAGTGATAGCTGGGCCTCTGTTCCAGTGTTCCTGAGTTCCTGATCTCATGTGTTCCTGTGTTCCTGATCTCTACTGTTCCAGTGTTTCCTGCATGCTGAAGTACTTCCAGTCCTGGTTCTGGCCTAGTCTCTGGTGTTGCAGTTCCTGCTGAACTTCTTCTCTGCTGTTTCCTGACCTGACTGATCGTTGCTGGTTCCTGTCATCGCATCGCCTGTCTCCTGTATCCTGGCGACCTCCTGCCTGGTCGTGTCGGCGACATTTCTTGTTACTCCAGTGTGTGGTCACTGGTTTGCTCCACAGCCTATCGGCTATACAATCCTGTGTTGGTCCCAGCGTGCGGACGCTGGTTTACTCCAAAGCCTTGCGGCTAGACAAACTCGCCTGTTACACCAGTGTGCGGTCACTGGTTTGCTCCAAAGCCTATCGGCTATACAATCCCGTGTTGGTCCCAGCGTGCGGACGCTGGTTTGCTCCAAAGCCTTGCGGCTAGACAAACTCGCCTGTTACACCAGTGTGCGGTCACTGGTTTGCTCCAAAGCCTATCGGCTATACAATCCCGTGTTGGTTCCAGCGTGCGGACGCTGGTTTGCTCCAAAGCCTTGCGGCTAGACAAACTCGCCTGTTACACCAGTGTGCGGTCACTGGTTTGCTCCAAAGCCTATCGGCTATACAATCCTGAGTTAGTCCCAGCGTGCGGACGTTGGTTTGCTCCAAAGCCTTGCGGCTAGACAAACTCGCTTATTACACCAGTGTGCGGTCACTGGTTTGCTCCAAAGCCTATCGGCTGTACTATCCTGTGTTGGTCCCAGCGTGCGGACGCTGGTTTGCTCCTAAGCCTTACGGCTATACTAACTCGCTTGTTACACCAGTGTGCGGTCACTGGTTTGCTCCTAAGCCTATCGGCTATACAATTCAGTGTTGGTCCCAGCGTGCGGACGCTGGTTTGCTCCAAAGCCTTGCGGCTTTACGATTCCCCTGTTAGTCTCAGTGTGTGTACACTGGGTTGCTTACGATCCTGTCAATTTGCCATTACCTTCTGACTGCTGCTACTATCTCTGGGCTGCCCTGCCCGGTATTGGTAAGGCCGGTAGAACCTTTTGCCACATTCCATCTGAGGTTGCCTTACCCGGTATTGGCAGGGCCGGTAGAGCCTACATTATGAATCTATTGAAGCTACCTTGCCCGGTAATTTGGTAAGGCCGGTAGAACCGTTATGCGATTCCATCTGCAGGTTGCCTTACCCAGTATTGGCAAGGCCGGTAGAGCCTAACATTCTATTACTTCAGACTGTCCTGTCCCTTATATTGACAGGACCGGTAGAGTCTGCCTTCTGTCTTGTTATATTCTGAATATATCTGTATGTATGTGATTGCCATCCTACGTTATCAATTTATTATTTCAATAAAATTGATTTTTACCTAAAACTTGTGTCTGAGAGTCATAATAAACCGTGACACTTAGAGTGAAAAAGGTATGTATTTGCGAGCACAGTCAGGAGAGCTCTAGATTTATAAAATCTGCTACAAGGACACTAAAAAACAGCATGACAAGAGACCTGCGGTCGTGAATCTGAGAAGGTAAGTCTGGCAAACATTACAGGCATTTGAAATATATTCAAACAGTTTAAACATTTCAAAACATGTAACAACATTTCAAAATAGGTCTCAGAGCTGGCAGGACATTACAGAAATACTTAGCTGCTCTTCTGTCCCACTTAATAAGCTAACACGAGCGTCCCAGCATAATCCTGTATGGTATATAGTGTAAAGGTGAAGCATGACCAGTCCCCCTGGGCCCTAGGGGGACCGCATTTATGATCCAGGGACAGGCAATCTATTCTGAAGAGCGCCAAACCAGCTCAGGGGAGATGTGGAACCACCACAAACAAACTGACAGTTCAAAGAACTCAATAAAGTTCGCCAGACAAGCCACCAGCAGTCCCATCCCGGAACCAATGCACGAGCAACAACCTCCACCTCAGGAACCGGGATATAAATGCAACAAAGCAGAGTCCTGGGGTGAGTTCAGGAAAGGTAGAGCGGGAATTCCCGGATCCCATGGGGAGGTCTCCCATATAGGCAAAGCAGAAGCCACAGTGGGGGGCAACAGGCGCAGATCTTCCAGTTTTCCCTCCATGACCTTCAATGCCAATTTTGGTGTGGTTGATGAAGGCTGTTTAATGGTGATGTCACTGAAATCGTAAATGCGTAGTATACCAACATTGGTGATATCGACAATCTTGTTAAGATACCAATTCCAGCCCTCTTGTATTGCACTGCCTCCAAATAGGTGGGTAAGGGCCTCTTTGCGGCTACATAAGGTTGACTCCGAGCATGCAACACAGGGAACTGGTACAATATCGTCTCGATCTACCACATCAAGGTTCTGATCCAACCCCTCACGGTTGGAACCTAGCTTCATCAGGTCACCCTTCAATGCAGCTCTAAAATCTTCCAGCATGGCCTTGAGGTCATCTTTCGTTAGTAAATGTGAAATATCCTGCTTTGTAACAGGCCTATCCGCCTCCATTTTGATCATGCGGTATGTGTAGGCTAGAAAGCACACAGTCAAAGCGCAATAAATCCTGCCTCCCCGTCAGAACTACGATAGTTTGGCCACTCCAAAAGTCCACAATACTGCTGGTAAAGAAGTGTCCGCTAAAACTGAGCATTAAAAGATGATAGGAAAGCAGTTATGCCGTCCAAAATAGAGCCTTAGCCATGGAGCTGCTCAAAGTGCGTCCATCTTCTTAGGCGGTCGCTCTACCCCCCTTTATTCTAAAAACAGATATGATATACACATATGAGAAGTATCAGTGAGTGTCAGTGCAACCCAATCCCATAGTAAGTTACTGTATAGGAAGATCAAGTGCGTCTCAGAACAAAGGATGGGAACTGCGTCTGATGTCACTACTGTCTATCCTCCTGGGCTCAGACTTGCAGGTTGGTTGCTGAGTCTCTCACTGACTACTAACTCCGGCTAATGCATTTCATACTGGGTACTTTGTCAGGGGTCAGTCAGTAAACAGCACCTGCCCATATTTATAACCTCGTAACTATTGCCTTGTCAGCAAAAACATTTATTCTTTAATAAAACAATTTAACTCTATATTAATATTCATGTCTAATGGTTGAAGGCTCTTCATTTTAAAAATCCACCATGTGATACTTTTTTAACCATGTCACTACCTGTCCAATCCATATTTATCATATCTATAGCTGTAAAAGATAAGAGACTAGAATCACAATCATGAACTTTCTTAAATTGCTTGGAAACACTATGGGGTTTTGATTGTGTTCGTATATATTCCACATGTGTTCATTTATCCTTACATGTAGGGGTCTGGTGGTGTGAACTATATACTGTAAACCAGATGGGCATTCCAATAGGTATACCACATTTTTACTGCCACATATAATAAAATTACTGATCTCAAAAGTCTCCTTTGTGGTACATGATTGAAACTCTTTAACCCCTTAATGACCCTTGACGGTCATAGTATGTCATGGGTAGATCAGAGTTAACGACTCATGACGTACTATGACCGTCATGGAATTCTGGGCTCCCCCCGCGGCTGCATGCCGTTCGGGGAGTCCGGAACCGGAAACCAAAAAAAATGCTCCATGGTCCTTAAGTGACCACCGCGTGCATGCGCGGCTGGTCCTTAAGGGGTTAATAGTTCTTATCTTAGTTTTACTAGTTTTACAGGGTTTACACTTTCTACATCTAAAGAAACCATTTAGATTTTGCATAATGTAACTTTTCTTTGGTTCTCTTCTTACGTGGCTGTGCATTAACTTATTTCTAATATTGCCTGCTCTTTTAAAGATAAGATCCAGTCTTTCTGGTGATATATTCTTTGTATCTTTATCTTTTAAAAGAATAGGTCAGTATTTATTCAGGTGGGAATGACCTCACATCTTGAAACTCTATGCAGCTTATTTTAGATATTCAGGAGATATGCAAACACATCCATCTCTCTCTTTGAGTGGCAAGAGTGGCAATTGTGTAGTTGAACATTATACTAAAGTTAACGTTGGAGGGGAGCTGTGTCCCCCCAAGCTATTGGAAGAAGGTGAATTGGGCCATCAGAAAGTTTATGCGCTCCGGCAGAGGGCATGTCATTGAGTATAGGGAGTTGGCGGCAAAAGACACCAGTCTCTATAGAGTAGATGGTGTCCACTTGTCTTCCAGGGGCTTAGACATCTTTAATTCCTATCAATGGGGTAAAAAGAGGTCCCATTAAATTGTTTCCTCTTTTTTGCCTGGTGGAAAGTGGCTCTCCTTGGCACTGTTCAGGTGCAGCATTCCTGAAGGTTCCGGTTAAGTTCAGGAGAGCAGTTATGTGGCTGGTGTGGCCTGCGGGGGAGAGGTTTTATCAAGTAACAGCACCAAGGGCATGAAGTGGTGAGCCACTGAGAAAGGTGGGGGAGGTTGGACATAGACAGACATTCTTAGTCCAAGACCTTCCCATCTAGGTAGCTGCCCTTGTTGGGGGTGCAGGTAGTGCTAATCTGATGCCAGGACATCATGGTCCAGGAGCGCCACATTATGAGGGTGGTTTCAAGGGTTTAAATGGTTAAAGAGGCCTTAATAAACCATGATCTCCATTTTCCACAAATTACCATTGTCTTGTGTCTTTATTTCAGTCATGTTGCTTAATAAGGTTTGGATAGGCAGGTGTTATATGCAGATTGGTTATCAGGGCCTTTCTGTGGTCCCTTCCGGTATCCAGTTTGGGGCTGTCATCCGGTGTCCTCTCTGTCCTCGGACAGAGCCTCTGTTGCCTCATTGCCGCTCAGGCAGTCTAGTCACGTTAAATCTGTCACTTACTGTGTTGCGCGGGCAACACGCCGGTGTGATAGATCCATCTGGTTGCACCACGGTACGCTTGACCTTTTACTGCTGTAAGCTGAGGTTGGTCTTACTCTGGGTGCCTCAGGCTGCTCTCACTATCTGGCAGTCGACATTAGGTCTGAGCGTTCGTTAATCCCTTTGGGGAAGGTGCCATTTTCCACCGGATTTCAGTCATTGCAATCCTCCGTTACTGCTACGGCAGTCCACAGCTTGTCCTAGGCCTCCGTTTACTCCTGTGGCATTACTCACTATTCCGTCACTCTCTGCAGAGTGAGAGTCTTGAGGGCCTCGCGCTATTAGGGCGTGTCAGCCTTCCTGGCCTAATAGTAACCATTTCACTGCTGTCTCGTTTGAGTATCACACAAACTTTACCTGACCTGTGTCAGTATATTATTGTTGCTGATTTATATGTAACCCTGGTATCCAGATACCTCCAGTTACCATAGAGCTACACTGTAGACCATAGAGTTCTCTGTGGATGACTCATTGTCCCAGCATTTCCCTCAGTCAATGAGAATCCTGCCTGCTAGGAGTTGAACCTTAAAGTGAGAGATTCCAGAATTCTCCTAGTGTGGCAGCTTGTGAAGGTCTAGCAGTAAAATCTTGTTTGGTGCACTGCTCCACACGCTTCTTATGAAGAAGGAACTGACACTCCAGTAACCATCCAGACGCCTGTCAGAGGAACTCCTGTAAGGTGACCTGCCTGCCAATCAAGGTGTTGCTGCTCAGAGGGTTCAAGTGCAAAGCTGTCCAACAGTGCAAGGCCTGCAACCAGCATAGAGGGGAGGAAAGCACAGTTCCTAGGTCAAGGAAAGACAGGAAGATTGCATACAAGCTGCAAAAAGGTGCTCTGTGTTAAACACCTCACACTATAGGTGTAGCGCTACCTCCAACAAGGGCCCCACCACGTGCACCACCGTTTCCCCAGGGGACTGAGTCCTGTATCAGCTGGGGAGGAAATAAAAGGGAACTCTACTGTTGGGAGGGTGTCACTGATGGGTGTTGAACTTTCACACTGTGGAGTATAGGATTATGTTATAATCATCTGTGTTATTCTGTTGCACTGTTTTTATTCTTTGCATTCTACAATATATATTGTGGGTACCATTCCCCTTTAAAATACATACTGTGTGCAGTTATTATTAGAATTCCTTTATTGTTGTCTTAGCAGGGATAAATATCTATTATTAGATACCTAAGTGGAGGCACTGCCAAAAGCTCATTATTCCCCAATCTCCCAATTCTGTGGAGACTCAGCATCATCCTGTTAGCGCCAAAGTCAGAGGTAATCATGGATAAGGTCGGAAGTTGGTCACCGCTCAATCCGGAAGGGGTTACAGATGGAGGAACTGCTGAGATGAATTGGGGAGCAAGTAATGTCATAAGTACAGTATCCTACCCTACATCTCAAGAAGTGAGAGCTTGGGCCTTAAAAAGGAAGGTTCCACCCAAGCAAGTTGTGGCTGTATGTAATTTGCCTGAAAGGGCTAGTAAGAAGGAAATGAAAGCTACTTTGAGGCAAATATCTGGCTTAGAGCAAGCCTGCATTGTAGACACTAGGGCTGACCCTATTACCAAACAGGGAGTGGCCTTGATCAAAGGCAGGAAAGACCTGGACAAGGAAGATGGCCCCCTCTGTATACATTTGACAAAAGCCTCTCCAGCAGGGTGCCCGCTAGTATATGCCCACGAAAAGGATGAAGATATCACAGACAGAGATCCTCACAATGTTTTTAGTTCATCTTCTGATGAAAGTGGTGATGTGGAAGATGATCTGTCTCTAAAGAGTCCGTACCCTGGGTCCCAGAAACCCCCTCACAGATCATCATCATCAAGGTCCTTTTCCAAATCTACTCATTCTTCTAATAAATCAGTAGAATCTGTGGAGCTATCTACAGTGTTGCTACAGTTATCTGATACTATAGTTCAGGCCACACACACACACTCACAGCTACAGGAAGTTAAAAGTTTTCTCTGGTACTGTACCTCTTCCTACAGGGGAGGAGGATTTTGAGACATGGAGGAGTAACGCTCTTCAGGTCCTAGAGTAATGGACTTGTACAGATAATGCCAAACGGCAGAGGCTAATGGAGAGTCTGAGACCTCCAGCAGTGAACTTAATGAGACTCCATAAGAAGAGACATACTGGTGCAACAGTGAATGATTTCATGAAAGTGTTACAAGACACCTATGGGGAAGTAGAGGACCCTGAAGAGCTAAATGCCCAACTTTCTGCCACCAAACAGAAGGTGAATGAATAGGCTTCTGATTTCATTATCCTATTGGAGCTCTTGTTATGGAAGTTGGTTGACAAAGGAATAATTTCCATCTCTGACATAGACTGGCGGAGAACCAGACAAGTTCTCAGAGGAGCCCTATCTCATGACCCAGTGATGCTCACATTAAGGGCCAGTCTACCACAAGAGCCTGTTACTTATTCTGAAATGGTACAAAGGGTGAAAGATTTGGAAAGTCAGATGTCTCCTCACCCTGTCAGGAAGCTTGGTGAGAAGAAAACATCCTCTCAAGAACCCTAGATGACGGAAGAGTTGTTGACAGGGAAGAAGAAACTGGCTGAGCTGGAATCAAAATTCAGAACTCCCCAGAAAAGTGCTGGGGCAACATTACCCAGAGATAGGAGAATGTCAGCCCATTCCCCTACCATGAGTAGGCCAAGGGAGTTTAGGTGTCTCTCATGTGGACAACTTGGTCAACTCGCAAGGGAATGCACTAACACCAAAGAAGTTAATTATGTGGAAACTCTAACTATAGAACAGTCGACCCCCTCTCACACTCCTAGGCAGAAGAGGAAATGGAAAAAGAGGAGACGCATGAGGGGGATTAACAGTTTAGCCATAAATCCCAGAGTGGGACCTAAATCTATAATATCTATTATAGTGGAGGGAATCCATGCATCTGCGTTACTTGATACAGGATCGCAAGTAACCATCATATATAGATCATTCTATGATAATCATCTGAAGCACATTCCTATTCAGCCTGCTGATGACATTAAGCTCTGGGGATTAAGTTCTCAGGCCTACCCTGTAGAAGGGTTTATCCAAGTACAGGTAACCATACCCCAAATCAACACAGGGATGGTTTGTCCCATGGACATTGAGGCACTAATCTGTCCAGCTACTAGAGATCACTGTGTCCCAGTAATTCTGGGCACGAATGCACAGGTGGTGCAGGATGTGTTTCGGGCTTACCTGAAAGAAGTAGGAGATGTATCCCTGGCTCGACTGATGGAAATTCATCCTGGTCTAGGAAAAGAGTGTGACAAGTTGGCCCTTCAAACACAATCTGGGAAATTCCACCATGTGGGTGGACGTTCTGTGTGTCTTCAGCCAGGAGAAGTAAGGATCCTACAAGCTGTAGCCACTTTACCTGAAGGAATAGTTGGTGGAGGTCAACAATACTCTGTTGAGTCCCTTCCTGAGGAAGATGCCAAGAAAGGTTGGACAGTAATGCCCGAAGTTAAAGACTGGAAGAACAGGATGAAAAGTGTATTCTCAGTGACTGTTCGGAATATATTTCATACAAGCACAGAGATAGCTCATCAACAGGAATTAGGAGTGGTTTATCTTTTGGAAGACATAACTCCATTAACTGCTATGAAGGCTGGATCAAAAGAGAACTCCCACAGACCATTAGAGTTCAATTTTAGAGATTCCAGCTTACCTCAAGGATGCAAGGACAAGCTCTGTGCTGAGCTTTTATCAAGAGAGAAAGTATTCTCTAGAGAGGAGATGGATGTAGCATGTGCCAGGAGTGCTCGTCATATCATCAGGTTAGATAACCCTACTCCATTCAGGGAGAGGTCCAGAAGAATAGCTACACGAGACATTGACGATGTAAGGGACATTCTTCAACAGATGGAAGGGGCAGGAATTATTACTGAATCCCGGATCCCCTATGCCTCTCCTATTGTGGTAGTTAGGAAAAAGAGTGGATCAGTCAGATTATGTGTCGACTACCGTACTCTGAATAGGAGAACCATTCCAGATCAATACACCCTACCACGAATTGAGGATCTTCTGAATGCCCTAAATGGAAGTCGGTGGTTTAGTGTTCTGGACTTCAGATCTGGATACTACCAGGTACCCATGAAGGTGGAAGATCAAGAGAAGACAGCCTTTATCTGCCCATTGGGGTTTTATCGGTTCACCAGGATGCCTCAAGGTGTCACGGGAGCCCCTGCAACCTCCCTATTGTCTCATGGAAAAGACAATAGGGGATATGAACCCTAAAGAATTTCTGGTCTACCTAGACGATATTATAGTCCTTGGGAAAACCCCTGAAGAGCACGAGGCAAGATTGCTCAAGGTATTACATCGACTACGAGAGGAAGGCTTGAAACTCTCACTGGATAAGTGTAAATTCGCCCAGAGCTCCGTCACCTATGTGGGCCATGTGGTGTCAGCAGATGGCATGACCACAGATCCTACAAAGATCGAAGCAGTAGTGAACTGGCCAAGACCTAACAATGTTGAAGAAGTAAGGTCATTTCTGGGGTTTTGTGGTTACTTCTGAAGATTTGTAGAAGGCTACTCGAAGATAGCCAGAGAGCTCCATGATCTCCTGAAGACAACCCCAGGGGAAGAGGGACAGAAGGCACCGTGCCCCAAAGAGCCCTTTGGAGAACGATGGACATCAGGATGTGAAGAGTCATTTCAGATGCTTAAGAAGAAGCTCACTGAGGCTCTGTAACGGCTCTGACACTCAGACAGCAGGTTTGAATAAAACACAGTTTTATTAAAAAAAAATAAAGAACAAAGATCGCCCTCAATAGGCAACACAGTAAATAGCGATAGATAGGCTACATATGCCTTCACAGGACCAGTATACAGAAGTAAGGATAATGCATATACTGTCACAGGACAGGCTCAGAATAGCGACTGGTATACAATAGTTAAATACAAATGAATCATCAGTCTCTGTTGTGGTGTTTGGCACGCCCAAGGTGAAAAAGAGGCAGCAATAGGTGTTAGGTTATGCAACACCTTAAGTCCTTAGGTGTAGAGAGCTGCTTCGGCAGTACAGGAACTGAGGCAGAACGCTGCAGAGTAGTTAGCAGATAGCCCCCATGGGCATATAACGGAGACAACTTGTACTGCAAGAGCGTGAGCCAATAGCCCCCACGGGCGTATAACGGAGACAACTGGTACTGCAAGACCGTGAGCCAATAGCCCCCACGGGCGTATAGCGGAGACCAACCGTACAGTGATAGATTGAGCCAATAGCCCCCACTGGCGTATAACGGAGACAGCTTGCACTGCAAGAGCGTGAGCCAATAGCCCTACGGGCGTAACAACAGACACTGGGTACAGCAAGAGCGTGAGCAAGTGCTTGAGTCTATAGCCCCACCGGGCAGTAACGGAGAGTAACACTGATGGAGCTAGAGCCAATAGCGCCTCCTACGGGCGCGTTAATGGAGACCGACTACTCTGCTTGGTTGACAATATGAGCCGCCGTCTAACCAAGGCCCACAACGCTGCCGGCTCAGCAGGAGCAGCGGATAACTGCAACGGCTCTGCAAGTGTTAAGAAGGTTCAGATCAGGGAGATGGTAGCACTGCAAGAGTTAACAACAGCGCCAGGGGAGGATATGTAGCTCTGCAAGTACAATCGGAGGCTCAGCGTGTGAAGGAATAGCTCTGCAAGTGCCAAGGAAGACTCAGCTATGGAAGCACAGCTCTGCAAGTGTAACGGGAGACTCAGCTCTGGAGACACGGCTCTGCAGGAGTTAATGGTTGCAGTCTCGATCAGCTCTGCCACGAACACAGCAGGAATCAGAATGTCGCCAGAGCGACAACAGCAGCTGGAAGCAGGAACGGTAGCAGATACTGTAGCAAGCCGGTACAGGTCACGGAGCAGGAAGTCAGCCAGGCCGGGTCAGATCACGGAGGGGATTCTCAGACAAGACAGATCAGTAACGAGCAGGAATGTCAGCCAGGCCGGGTCAGATCACGGAGGAGATTCTCAAACAAGCCAGATCAGTCACGAGCAGGAACGTCATCCAGGCCGGGTCAGATCACGGAGGCAGGAACACAGGAGCGTAGTCAGAACAGGCCAAATCGGTACACAGGAAATCAGGATAGCAGGAACACAGCAACAGCAACACTGGCTCTGGAACACCACGAAAGGGCACCTGACAGGTGCCAATGGTCAGGTATAAAAAGGTCACCAGGGGCGGGCCAAACAGGCTCAACCAATAGGGGAGCAGTACAAGCGAGAGTGACAGAGAGAGATCACGGGAACCGTGATAGGCTCCAGTACTGGCATATGCAGATCCTGATAAACCCTATGTTTTGCATGTGGATGCTAGTTTTGAGGGGTTGGGAGCTGTTCTACATCAGATCTACCCTGAAGGATTGAGGCCCGTAGCATATTCTAGTAGAAGTTTGAATGGAAGTGAGAAGAACTACTCTGTGCATAAGTTGGAGTTCTTAGCACTCAAGTGGGCTTTTGTAGATAAGCTCCATGACTTCCTATATGGAGTTCAATTTGAAGTAAAGACAGACAATAACCCTCTCACTTATATATTGACCACGGCTAAGTTAGATGCAACTGGGCATCGATGGTTGGCAGCACTTTCCAATTATCATTTCACCCTGAAGTACAAGCCTGGGCCCAAGAATGTGAGTGCTGATGCTCTATCCAGAAGACCAGGACTGCCCCCAACACAAGAAGATGAGGAATGGGAAGAAATCCCTGGTCTAGGGGTGAGAGCCTTGTGTAAAACTGCTACGGTTGTTGGGGATTGTGTAGACTTCTCTGAGCTGAGATGCATTGATTCAGTTAACTGGACTCCTGGAGTAGTTCCCGACACCTTGTGTCTACCATTGATCCTGAAGCAGTGGTCTGCAATTGGGCTGGAAGACAAAAGGAGAGCTCAGTATCAAGATCCTGTAGTAGGCCCAGTGCTACGAGCGGTGAAGACAAAGAACTCTGCCTTGTTGAGGAGTGTTTGCAATGAGGATCGTGATATCTTCAGAAGAGAGTGGAGTAAGCTTCAGGTAGAAGGAGGACTACTGTACAGGATTGCCCAATATCATGACCACCCAGGTAGAAAACAATTAGTGTTTTCACAGAAGTTTAAAGGAATGGTCTTGAGAGCTCTTCATGATCAGCATGGACATTTAGGAGTGGAAAAAAATGTATGGTCTAGTCCAAGACCGATTCTATTGGCCAAAGATGCGAGAAATGGTGGAACAGTACTGCAGGACTTGCAGAAGATGCATACAGTGTAAGACCTTACCCACCAAAGCTGCACCAATGGGCCACCTCAAGAGTTCAGGCCCCATGGACTTGGTATGCATGGACTTCCTCTGTATAGAGTCAGACTCAACCGGAAGTGGGAATGTCCTAGTTATAACCAATCACTTCACAAGATATGCCCAAGCATTTCCAACCAAGGATTCAATAAAACTGTGCTTTATCTAACCTACTGTGTCTGAGTGTCAAATAAAACCGTTACAATAGTGATCACATGGCACTTCAGACCTTGCACTCTAATACCTCCTCCCCTGTGAAATGGTAAAAGGAGGCATGAAGCAGGGAAAGGTAACATACAGGGGAGAAAGGAGGCATGGAGAGTGAGCAAAGAAGGCATGGAGATTGGGGAAAGAGACATGGAGAAATGTGTGAGGGGGTCAAGGTGGTGAAAAAGGAGGCAAGGGGTGAGGGAAGAGGCATGCATGGTGAGAAAGGAGACAAGGGGGTGAGTTAGGAGTCAAAAGGTTGAGAAAGATGGCATGGGGGTAAGTGAGAAAGGGTGCAGGAGTTTTAGGCATATGGGGGAGCTGAAGAGGCATTGTGATAATAATAGTTTTTGCCTTAGGCTGATGATCCATTTCACTTGCTCCTCGGAGCTAATGCCTCTTTGCTCTCATACAGTCCGCTTAGAGTACAGCTTTTGCTGCCTATTTATATATATCACAATCACACTCTGAAATTATAATTCCACTGCCACATATTGCTGTAGTGCTCATGGCATTCCAGTTGAGAGAGAGTGTGAGTGTGTGTGTGTGTGTGTGGGGGTTGAAGGGAGCTGTGTATGATCACACACACAGACAGTACCATCTGTAGTGACTTTATGCAGTTCCTACAGATTTAGATCTGGGCCAGCTCCTCACTCCTTTTAGTACTGACTTCTCTGTGTGTGTGTGACTGAGACAGCATTAACTGCCTTGGCCATAGACAGATAGAATGTCAATGTTAAGGAGAATTAGGAGCCCATCTGCATCAAAATCAAAAGGGGGCCCACATGAAGGTGCAGCTGCACCCTTTGTACTCCTTTGTACTCCTTGTAATTAAACCATTGTCACAACAATTTATTATTGCACAAAACAAATTTGTTTATAAAATTGGTATCCAACAAAATGAATCTTTTTGGTACAAAAACATTTGTTGTCATAAAATATATGTCACACAAACTTGATTTTTGTTGCACAAAATATATTGTTTTTATTACAAAGTACATTATGTAGCACAAAAATCTTTTTTTTATTCACAAAATACATTTTGTTCCATGAAATTAATGCTTTTACTTACAAAATGTATCTTTTTTTCCACTCAAACATTTTTTACTCACAGATTACCTTAGCAAATATTATGATAGCAGCACTGTAGGTGTAATGCTAGTAATAAATTTCCTAAACCAATATTAAGTAAAATAAATTATAGAATACCAAATTCTCAGTAGTCAAAATAAAATAAGAATCCAACAATGCATCAATAATGATAAAAATAGTTCAAATTATGTTGTACTAATTTTTTTAAATCAAAGTTCAGAAACCGCCCAAATACCTTAACCCCTTAATGACCCTTGACTGTCCTGGCACATCGTGGGTAGATTTGCTCTAAGGACCCATGATGTGCTAGGACCGTCATGGAATTCAGGTCTTCCCATATGCCTGCACGCCATTCGAGGATCCCTGAACTGAATGTGGAAATAAAAAAATATGGTCCGTGGTCCATAAGTGATGGCCGCATGCACGATCGGCCATCCTTAAGGGGTTAACAACAGAAAGAAGCAGTCTCATTCGAGAGGGATGAGATGAAATGGAAAAAGTTAAGAATGCAATGAAGGTTCATAATATGAATGACAATGAAAATCTGAGTACCAGTCACAGTGAAGAAATATCTTCAGGTTAAGTCTATTGCTGCGGGAAAATGGTTTGTGGCCTTGTCAACCAATAAACAAGAGTTCTTAGTAATATATAGAGCAAACAGACAAAACATTACAGTAAAAACTAATTTGCATGTAGTTTATTAGTAATAAAATGTACAAAATTGCCACCCCTACACTCACATTTTAGGCTTAGGCTTGAAGCATATCAAGGGTTGCTACCCTTTGTATCTGTCGTGCTGTGTCCTTAATTCACCTCTGATACTATTAAAGCAGTTGCTTTCAATCGGTGTTCTCTTGGCACTAACTAAGGGTGCCAGGACGTTTCTATCAGGAAGTGATCAAAAATGTACATGTTGAATTTGAAATGTATATTTATGGAAATTGTTATGCACAAAATGCTCATTTTTGTCATTCTGATTCAAAGAGCCAAGATTATATATTTAGGCATCTACAACCTCTTTACTTCACTGGCAAATGACCAATAGGATATTAGGGGTGCTCAGAGAATTCCAGAAAGAGTGTTAGAGGCGCCCTGAACAAAAACAAATTGAGTACTACTATATTAAGGAAATGGTCTTGGTAATCCTGATGCTGATAGTGTTAGTGGCTGTGTAATGTGAAAACTGGAAATGATAGTCCCGGTCAAAAGTCCCATTGTTCAGGACTGCATATTTGTGTAACCCACAGTTCAATCACAGATGCAATGCTGTCAAAGGATCCGGCTAAGCATGCCAGATGCTACCAGCAAGTGAGGCTGGCAATTACAGGAGCAGTGAAGGCATGGGATAAAAATAAACACTTTGAGAGACTGGGCCTCCTCAGCTCCCACTGTTTGCCTTCATTCCTTAATCAGGGAAGTACAGCAAACAAGCTGCTTCAGGCAGAAAAATTAAAGAGGTTGCAAAAGTGGCTGATGTTACAACATGTATTTATATAGATCACACACACCCTTCAGCTTCTGGAGGTGCAATATAGCAATCAGAAGGGCTGGAGTTGGCTCTTCTTGGTCAAAAGTGAGAGGCCCAGCTTCTTTCAGCCAAATGGAGTACTAAATTACGTCCTGTTTTGTCTGCCTGCTATCAATAAGAGAAGAGGTAGGGCTATACACATAATCTATTACCCAATGATTTCTGCGCATAAAGACCATAAAGACTGAAAGGGAGAGTTATTTTTAATGTCAATAGGAATCTAGATTCCCCAATGGAAACATGTAGGCAAGTCTATCATATAAAAGAGTACAAAAGGCATTTTTAATCCTAGAATGGATTTAGAAGGAGCAGGGAACACAATTATGTCTGGTACAGTAGAGCACTGTCTTCTGCTATACCAGGCAGCACTTATAATAATAATAATAATTTGTGATTTTATAGCGCTTTTCTCCCTGTGAGACTCAAAGCGCTTTACAATTCTATAAACAGACATAAAATTTAAGGGTTCCTTATGGTTAGATGAGGTGACTGAATGCCTGATAAAAGAGATGGGTCTTTAGTAGTGTTGAGCGAGCATGCTCGGCCGATGCTCGGATCGGCTCGAGCATCGCTCTGCTCGGCACATGGCGGTACTCGTACGAGTACCGCATGTGCTCGCCCGCCATGTTTGGGTCTCCTTCCCGCACGTTTTGCGGCTGCTGCGCAGCCAATAAACGTGCAGGGAGGCTCTGACATCGGTGTAATGCCAGCAGCCATGTTGGCTGCTGGCATTACACTGATTGGCTGGCCAGAACCCGTGGTCGGGTGCTGTATAGCACCTGACCAGCGAGTTCGGCTCAGTCTTAGCCAGGGAGAGATGAGGATAGGAAGGGAAAGTCAGTGTAGGGAGAAAAAAAGCAAAATTGTGAAAAAAAAGAACCAAAAGTCCTTTTTAGGACTACTGTGTGTGGGGGCAGCAGGTTATTTTGTGTGGGGGGAAAAAAACAAAAAAAAAAAAATTTTATATATTCTGTTTAGTGTGCAAAGTTGCAGATTAGAGCACATTCTGTTTAGTGTGCAAAGTTGCAGATTAGAGCACATTCTGTTTAGTGTGCAAAGTTGCAGATTAGAGCACATTCTGTTTAGTGTGCAAAGTTGCAGATTAGAGCACATTCTGTTTAGTGTGCAAAGTTGCAGATTAGAGCACATTCTGTTTAGTGTGCAAAGTTGCAGATTAGAGCACATTCTGTTAAGTCTTCAAACTAAAATATCAAAGTCACATATTCCATTCACTGTGCGTCGCCGCAGTTTAGCAGCACATTCTGTGTACTGTGCAGAGTTGCAGAATAGGAAGAAATACTGTTAAGTCTTCAAACTAAAATATCAAAGTCACATATTCCATTCAGTGTGCTTCGCCGCAGTTTAGCAGCACATTCTGTGGACTGTGCAGAGTTGCAGAATAGGAAGAAATACTGTTAAGTCTTCAAACTGTAAAATATCAAAGTCACATATTCCATTCAGTGTGCTTCGCCGCAGTTTAGCAGCACATTCTGTGTACTGTGCAGAGTTGCAGAATAGGAAGAAATACTGTTAAGTCTTCAAACTAAAATTTCAAAGTCACATATTCCATTCAGTGTGCGTCGCCGCAGTTTAGCAGCACATTCTGTGTACTGTGCAGAGTTGCAGAATAGGAAGAAATACTGTTAAGTCTTCAAACTAAAATATCAAAGTCACATATTCCATTCAGTGTGCGTCACCGCAGTTTAGCAGCACATTCTGTGTACTGTGCACAGTTGCAGAATAGGAAGAAATACTGTTAAGTCTTCAAACTAAAATATTAAAGTCACATATTCCATTCAGTGTGTGTCACCGCAGTTTAGCAGCCTATTCTGTGTACTCTGCACAGTTGCAGAATAGGAAGAAATACTGTTAAGTTTTCAAACTCAAATATTAAAGTCACATATTCCATTCAGTGTGCGTCACCGCAGTTTAGCAGCCTATTCTGTGTACTCTGCACAGTTGCAGAATAGGAAGAAATACTGTTAAGTTTTCAAACTCAAATATTAAAGTCACATATTCCATTCAGTGTGTGTCACCGCAGTTTAGCAGCCTATTCTGTGTACTCTGCACAGTTGCAGAATAGGAAGAAATACTGTTAAGTTTTCAAACTCAAATATTAAAGTCACATATTCCATTCAGTGTGTGTCACCGCAGTTTAGCAGCCTATTCTGTGTACTCTGCACAGTTGCAGAATAGGAAGAAATACTGTTAAGTTTTCAAACTCAAATATTAAAGTCACATATTCCATTCAGTGTGCGTCACCGCAGTTTAGCAGCCTATTCTGTGTACTCTGCACAGTTGCAGAATAGGAAGAAATACTGTTAAGTTTTCAAACTCAAATATTAAAGTCACATATTCCATTCAGTGTGCGTCACCGCAGTTTAGCAGCCTATTCTGTGTACTCTGCACAGTTGCAGAATAGGAAGAAATACTGTTAAGTTTTCAAACTCAAATATTAAAGTCACATATTCCATTCAGTGTGTGTCACCGCAGTTTAGCAGCCTATTCTGTGTACTCTGCACAGTTGCAGAATAGGAAGAAATACTGTTAAGTTTTCAAACTCAAATATTAAAGTCACATATTCCATTCAGTGTGCGTCACCGCAGTTTAGCAGCCTATTCTGTGTACTCTGCACAGTTGCAGAATAGGAAGAAATACTGTTAAGTTTTCAAACTCAAATATTAAAGTCACATATTCCATTCAGTGTGCGTCACCGCAGTTTAGCAGCCTATTCTGTGTACTCTGCACAGTTGCAGAATAGGAAGAAATACTGTTAAGTTTTCAAACTCAAATATTAAAGTCACATATTCCATTCAGTGTGTGTCACCGCAGTTTAGCAGCCTATTCTGTGTACTCTGCACAGTTGCAGAATAGGAAGAAATACTGTTAAGTTTTCAAACTCAAATATTAAAGTCACATATTCCATTCAGTGTGCGTCACCGCAGTTTAGCAGCCTATTCTGTGTACTCTGCACAGTTGCAGAATAGGAAGAAATACTGTTAAGTTTTCAAACTCAAATATTAAAGTCACATATTCCATTCAGTGTGTGTCACCGCAGTTTAGCAGCCTATTCTGTGTACTCTGCACAGTTGCAGAATAGGAAGAAATACTGTTAAGTTTTCAAACTCAAATATTAAAGTCACATATTCCATTCAGTGTGTGTCACCGCAGTTTAGCAGCCTATTCTGTGTACTCTGCACAGTTGCAGAATAGGAAGAAATACTGTTAAGTTTTCAAACTCAAATATTAAAGTCACATATTCCGTGTAAGATGAAGAAGGCGGGTAAAAAGGGACGGGGAAGTGGACGTGATCCTGATAGTTCAGGGCGCGGGTCAGGACGCGGAGAAACTGTGCCTGGTGCCAGAGCACAAGAAAGAAAGACATCCACCATACCTAGCTTCATGTCTAATTTTACAGGGCGTCGCAGGACATCACTCTCGAGGTCCGACCACTGCGAACAGGTGGTCGGTTGGATGTCAGCTGATACTGCTTCCAGTCGGTTAAGCACCACCCTGTCTTCCACCAAGTCCACTCTCAGTAGCCAAGAGTCTGGTCAACATAATCCTCACTCTGATCATCCTTCCTCCCACCATAGACGGTCTGGTCAAAGAAGTGATCCCACACTGGGATATAGTGAGGAGCTCGTCTCATCACCAATCCTTCATTTGACCCTCTCTCCAAGCACGCTTGCAGAGGAACATGACATCTTGTGCCCTGATTCACAACCTCTAGAGGGTACCCAATCACAAGAAGATGACAGATGTGAACGGCATTTAAGGTCAAAGGAAGTAGTGGATGATGATGATGAGACACAGTTGCCATTAAATCAACCACTATTACTGTCTCAAGACCTTGTTGAGGAGAATGTTATACAGTTGTCAATGACTGAGTATGTGGTGGGATCAAGACATGGGGAGGATGATCAGAGTGAGGAAGTGGAGGAGGACTTGGTGGACGATGAGGTGACTGACCCCACCTGGGAAGGTGTAGAGCCGAGCGATGACAGCAGTCCTGAGGGTGAGCCATCTGCAGCACCGCAACAGGCTGGAAGAGGCAGTGGTGTGGCTACAGAAAGAAGGCGGACCGCACCAAACCGGCCCGCAAATGTTCCACGGAGCACCCCCTTGCATAAATCTCCCTTGCCAAAGGGTAGGTGTTCCGCGGTATGGCGTTTTTTTAAGGAAAGTGCGGACGACAAAAGAATTGTAGTTTGCAACCTGTGCCACACCAGAATGAGCCGAGGCATGAACACTAGAAACCTCACCACCACCAGCATGATCCGACACATGGCATCCAAGCACCGTAGTAAGTGGGAGGAACGCCTGGATCGCCCATCTGTGTCTGCAGGCCACACCACTGCCTCCTCTTCCCCTGTTTTCGGTGCCGGCCAATCGCCTGTCGAAGGCGCAGGCCCGCATACCTCCCGCCCTGCACCTGTACCATCTGAAGCACCATCAGCGACCACATCCACTTCCCTGTCCCAGCACAGCGTCCAAATTTCGTTACCCCAGGCATTTGAGCGCAAGCGAAAATACCCAGCCACCCACCCACAGGCCATAGCACTAACCTCACACCTTTCCAAATTACTGGCCATCGAAATGCTGCCATTTAGGCTTGTGGACACTGAGTCCTTCCGCAGCCTGATGGCAGCAGCTGTCCCTCGGTACGCGGTCCCCAGCCGCCACTACTTTTCCCGGTGTGCCATCCCCGCCTTACACCACCATGTGTCCCGTAACATCACCCGTGCCCTGACCAACGCAGTTACTGGGAAGGTCCACTTAACGACTGACACATGGACAAGTGCTTGTGGCCAGGGACGCTACATTTCCCTGACGGCACACTGGGTGAATGTCGTGGAGGCTGGGAGCGACTCGGACCCTGGGATGGCACGGGTGCTACCCACGCCGAGGATTGCGGGCCCTACCTCCATCAGGGTTTCCGCCAGCACCTACGTTATTGGCTCCTCCTCCTCCGTTTCCACCTCCGAATTCTCTACACGCAGCGCCACTCCCCCATCAGCCAGTAGCTGGAAGCAGTGTAGCACTGCAGTGGGGAAGCGTCAACAGGCCGTGCTGAAGCTGATCTGCCTTGGGGACAAACAGCACACGGCCTCAGAGCTGTTGCAGGGGATTAGTCACCAGACCGAGCAGTGGCTCTCGCCACTCAACCTGCAACCAGGCATGGTTGTGTGTGATAATGGGCGTAACTTGGTGGCGGCTTTGGAGCTCGGCAAGCTCACACACATACCATGCCTAGCGCATGTATTTAATTTAGTGGTTCAGCGATTTCTAAAAACCTACCCCAATGTGCATGATCTCTTGACCAAGGTGCGCCGCGTGTGTGCACATTTCCGTAAGTCATCTACAGCTTCGGCCGGCCTGTTGAAGCTGCAGCAGCGCTTACAATTGCCAGCTCACCGGCTGCTGTGTGACGTGAGCACGCCCTGGAACTCCACCTTCCACATGTTGGCCCGGCTTTGTGAGCAGCAGAGGGCAGTAGTGGAGTACCAGCTGTTACACGGTCGTCGCCTCTCCGTTCAACTTCCTGTAATCAGAAGTGAGGAGTGGGAATGGATGTCAGACCTCTGTGAGGTTTTACGCAATTTTGAGGAATCGACACAGATGGTGAGCGGCGATAACGCTATTATCAGTGTAACCATCCCACTTCTGTGTCTACTGAAAGGCTTGCTGCTCACAATTAAAACCGACGCTTTGCATGTGGAAGAGGTGGAAATGGGGGAGGAAGAGCTTACACAAGGTGATAGCCAGAGCACCCTCACTTCGTCTTCTCAGCGACAATTGGAGGAGGCGGAGGAGGAGGAGGAGGAGGAGGAGGAAGACACGGTTGCCTCCGCTACAGAGGGTAGCCATGGAACTTTAGTTCCATCTCTTCAGCGTGGGTGGGCAGAAGAGGAGGAAGAGGATGAGGAGATTGAGAGTCATCCTCCTGGTGAGGACAGCGAAATCTTGACTGTTGGTACTCTGGCACACATGGCTGACTTTATGTTAGGCTGCCTTTCCCGTGACCCACGCGTTGTATGCATTTTAGACAACACGGATTACTGGGTGTTCACCCTTCTGGACCCCCGCTACAAAGAGAATTTCTCATCTCTCATTCCTCCGGTGGAGAGGACAAGCAAAATGGTGCAATACCAGAAGGTTCTTGTTGAAAAATTGCTCCAAAATTTTCCATCTGACAACGCTGGCGGCAGAGTACGTGCTACCTTGGCCAACCGAGAAGGGGAGAAAAGGGGAGCACACAGCAGTTCCGACAAAGGCAGGGCAACACTCTCCAAGGCGTGGGACACCTTCATGACACCCCGCCAGCACCCTCACCCTGATGCGCAGCCTAGTGTCACAAGGAGGGAAAAGTTTTGGAAGATGGTGAAGGAGTACGTAGCAGACCGTGTCAGCGTCCTCAATGATCCCTCTGTGCCTTACAACTACTGGGTGTCCAAGCTGGACACGTGGTATGAACTGGCACTGTACGCCTTGGAGGTGCTGGCCTGCCCTGCCGCCAGCGTTCTGTCTGAGCGGGTATTTAGTGCTGCTGGTGGCATCATAACAGATAAGCGTATCCGCCTTTCCACCGAAAATGCTGATAGGTTGACACTTATAAAAATGAACAAGGCCTGGATTTCCCCTGACTTCTCCACTCCACTGGAGGAAAGCCCCGGGTGAACATAAAGTCACTTTAGATATGTTATTTACAATGATGGGAATACTCTGTATTCCCATTCACCCCTTCCACCCAAAAAACGGGTATATGGTTGACTCTTAATCTTCTCATCCTCCTCCTCCTCTTCCATATGCCCTGTGCTATAATTTTTATATAGGGCCAGCTCACCAGCGGGCCCTGTGATATAATTTTTATATAGGGCCAGCTCACCAGCGGGCCCTGTTTGACAATTTTTATATAGGTCAGCTCACCAGCGGGCCTTCTCATATAATGTTTTATTGGGTCAGCTCTCTAGCGGGCCCTCTCATATAATGTTTTATAGCGTCAGCTCACTAGCGGGCCTTCGCATATAATGTTTAGGATGGTCAGCTCCGCAGCAGACCCTCACCCATAATGTTTTAGATGGTCAGCTCAGCGCACGTTTCCCTCTTAATCATGGCCCCAGTTCTGAAAAATCGAGGAAATTTTTGGGAGAATTTGCCTTTGCGCACGTTTCCCTCTTAATCATGGCCTCAGTTCAATAAAATCAAGGAAATTTTTGGGAGAATTTGCCTCTGCGCACGTTTCCCTCTTAATCATGGCCTCACTTCAGAAAATCAAGGAAATTTTTGGGATAATTTGCCTCTGCGCACGTTTCCCTCTTAATCATGGCCTCACTTCAGAAAATCGAGGAAATTTTTGGCAGAATTTGCAGATGATATACAAGTAAATATACAGCAAATATTGTTTGGTAACAATTTTTCGCCTAAAGTCGTTTTTATTTTCCTTTTTGTGTGTTTTACGGTCAGTCTGTAAAAATGGCGTACTACGGGTGAAACATCGTTCCCAGCAGCGATGTTGGAGTCCAAGATGCATCCAGACATCCTCCCTATGCTGTCCCTGAACCATTTGTGTGGTGTTTCCATCATTTTCTGCCCTTTTCCTATGGACCAGGCACCCTCCCCTCATCAGAGCAGGGGGTGCCTGGTGTAATGCTCGAGTCCTCCCATTGACTTCAATGGGGCTCGGGTGCTCGGCCGAGCACTCGAGCCTCCGGGGGCGCTCGGTCAGAGCACCCGAACACCCGAGCATTGGGGTGCTCGCTCATCACTAGTCTTTAGCTTTTTTTTAAAAGTCTGTAGTGATGGTGCCTCTCTGATTGAGGACGGTAAAGAGTTCCAGAATGTGGGGGCAGCATGGTAGGCCTGCTGTGATGGAGGCTCGGATGGAGGAAATCTTGTCTCTGAAGAAGATTGCAAATTCTTCACACTTATCTTGAGACAAGTTGGTGGGTATATGCATGCATGCTGGTTTGCAGAGCCTTTCTACTGTGCATGGCATTTCCTTGCACTCAGCTCTCTGCAGGCAGCACAGGTAAAGTGGAAGATCACTTAAAGGGAATGCTGAGGCTTATACGAGTTCCTCCTTCCACTTTCGACCTGTTTTACAATGGCCACCAGTCATCATGTGAGAGGAGGTAGAGAAAAGCTCCAGAACTACCTGTGAGGGAGCTGTGCTGGTGTTCTGCAAAATCAGCTCCTGTAGAACTTTTGTGAAGTGTAAACATTCCAGCCCCTCTCTTTCTTGCAATATCTCCCCCTTTCTCACTCTTCCTGTTCCTCCCACTTTCTTTCCCCCTGTTATTTCTCTGTTCTTTCTATATCAGTTTCTGGCTTGACATAATTTCTCCTTTTTTCCCTCCCTATTATTCCTAGTTATTTCTCTAGATTGTCCTCTCCTACTGACATTCTCTTTTCATATCCCCTCACTTTTACCTGCTTTTTCCTTTTGTAAACCCTTGGATGTCAGAGATATCTCCAACACATTGCAATGCATTGGGAACATTTGTAGCATCCAGTGGCCTAATTATTCTCTGCCCTGTATTCTGTTTTCTCTCTCCCCTTCCCACTTTCCCTTCTTTTTCCGATCCCTGCCTCATTACCCATTCTCTTTCTATCCACCCTCCATCTAAGGGAGGTTTTGTAGAGCTGTGGTGGTGTGCTTTTAAATAAATAGAGTAGGTAGGGGAGAATTTACCGTACCACTTTCTATCCCTTCCAACCTTCATCATCCTCCCTGTTTTAAAGTAAAACCCATTCCTTCGCCACTGAGGTTGTGGAACTGAAAGAACAAGTCTAACTCACTTAGGGGATGACTGATATTCATCTTCAGTTGAGACATTTTTTATACTACTGCATAAACAGTCTACAAAACCAAAGAAAAATCAAACTAGAGCACAGAAAAATATATATCTCTGTTATCCTGGTTGTGTTAATCAGGATTTAATATACCTCCTCACAACCGTGCACCTATATCTATGAAATATTTCAAATATAACACAAAAAAAGAAGAGAAATAAATGTTCATCCCTCACCAAAAATAGATATTTCTGGGACAACTGATAACCAGAATCTTAATAATTCCCACTTGGTCAGTATTAGAACGTTGGTGAAAGTATATAAAACTAATCTTTATTTAATTCTAATTAAAAACTTAATAAAGAAATGGTAAAATCACTGTGATCTCTCTCATAATATTACTAATTCTCTTGTCCTCTGCTTATCGCTTTCTCTTTGAAGAGATTATGGATCAATACATTTGACCCATTTTCACGTTCCCGTTCTAGTAGTCTAAGTCCAAATAACTTGGATGATCGTATACACCTACTCAGTTGTGTAGACCTACAGGTGATAATAAACAATACTTGCCTTGTTGTCGATGACTTCCTCAGTAAATTATCTCCCCTATAAATAGTTTCTATATAACATATCTCTAAATAGGAATTTGGCTACATATCCTATTAAATACATGTGTTAAATGTTTGTTCATTCATGTGTTATACCATAAACTAAAATCAATATAACTATCCTTTGAAGTGATATACAAACACAAAACTAGACTAATTCAAAGGTGAAAACACCACAGGGGATAGTTACTATAAGTATATTCTAAACGTGCTCCTATCTGACAGTGAACCTAAATATATTGTGAATACAACCTATCAATAGAATTAGGTAGCAAAATTTCCCATCCCGTTTCATCAAATACTAAATCTCAGACCCATGGATATATTCACTGATCGGAGGATTAACCTCTTCACTGTCAGTATAAAATTGAGCCGAGAGTCTTCTAAACCTAAAATCCCAAAATAAAGTGTTAAGATAAGATACTTTTAAGAACTTGGAATACTTAAATATCTTGGTGATGTTACTGCAAGTGACGTATTAATACTAACTTTTCACCTGCAGTTTGATATGAGAGCGGCGTCATTCGATACCCTTACTCTAAATATGCATGAGGAGGGAGAAAATACTCCATATGGAAGAGTACTCCTATCTATGATGCTTCAGTGGCATCCAAGACTATCTGTTGCCCTCAATAGCAATGCCGCAGGATTAAAAATCTCCTAAACCCCTCGTGTATACATACTGGGTCTCAGACCCGAAGGTACATTCACCGATCGGAGGATTAACCCCTTCTCTATTAATATATGATTAAACAGAGTTAGTTCACCACCTCAAATGCCCAAAATTAAAGGGATAGTAATACTTTGTTTTAACTTTATTACCAGGGCACCTCCCTTCTGCTCTGGCTGAGCAGTGTTACATCAGTAAAAGGGGCGGGAGGGGGATACTTTGTTATTGAATTACTCTTGAACTACAACTCTGACAGAATTGAAATAACACTCTCCAAAGTCCAAATAATATGATGATTAATTAGAGCTGCTTTTATTATGAAACATTACTATCCCTTTAAAGTGGTAATGTTATACTAATGTCCTACGTTCCTAGGAATATATCTTAGAAAATAAATTTCTTATATGTATTACTGCAGTAGAAGAGTTAATAGTAGCTCCTCGCCTGCTATTTGCTATGGGAGCGGAGTCATCCTGACACCCCAAATTATTGGCAACAATGTTCTTAAATGAACATCAGCTCACAGTTACTATACATCTTAAAACTTAAACTTAAAAATAAAGGTTAATAAACTACCCAAAATATGCACGAGGAGGGAGAAAACACTCCATACGGCAAAGCGCTCCTATCTCTGATGCTTCAATGGCATCCACAACTATATGTTGCCCTCAATAGCAATACCGTAGGATTAGAGATATCCTAAACCCCTCATGGATAAGGAGGTTAACTCTGACCAAAAACTGAACGGGAATGTCTTAGAGTACTATTCTAACTCATCTTGTTCATTGTTGGGAGAAAATCCAAATTTCGTCCTGAAGCACTGGCTTCCTGCTCATACTATCTGCCCCACTGCTGTTTCTGCCTCTTATATGGTTGGTGGTTAAAAAAAGTAGATTGAGTTCTGCCCATTCAAGAATATCCGAGGACAGAAAATCAGCAAAGGACTTCTGGTTCCTCTTTGTCTGGAAAGGTGAAAGACTGTTGTGATGCTGCCTGGTCAAATTCTGATAGCTTGGTTCCTGACAAGGAGAGCTGCCATCTTTAGCGTCCTCCTGGAAGGATTTGTACTGAATCACTGCTCCTCTTCCTATCTTGCTGGCATCTGTGGTAACTGTGGTCCAGCAAGGGATGTACCAAAAAAGATCATTGTTCAGGTTGCCCCTGTTCCACCATGCTAAGGACAATTTTACTTGAAGCAAGATGTGGATCTGGAGATGTATGGACATAAAATCCCTGTGTCAGTGTGTGAGAGTCAGTTGTTGGAGGGGATACATGTGGCTCTGGACCAAGAGACTGTCTATAGCTGCGGTTATCAGTCCAAAGGTTGACATAAGATGTTTTGCTAGCATAAAGTTTGCCATCTTGAGCAATTTGACTTGGTCCAGGATCTTGAGAATCTTGTCTTCTGGTAGAAAATAATTCTCTTGTTCTTTATCTAAGATCATTCAGAGAAATCACTTCCTGTATGAAGGTACAGGGACCAACTTAGTCAGGTTTATATGCCAACCAAATTTCTGCAGGGTGCATTACCAGATGGAGGTGCTGAATCAGAAGTTCGGAGGATGAGGCTTTGACGACCTAATTGTCCCAGTAAGAAACTACCTCTACATCTTTTTCTTGGAGTAAGGCAGCTACTTCTACAATGATCTTGGAGAACACATGAGGAGCAGATGAAAGGCGGAAGATAAAGACTACAAACTGATGGAACCAAACTGAATTGCTACTCTTAGATACTTTTGGAAGCTCTGGTGGATAGGGACAAGGAAGTAAACATTTTGGAAGGGCAAGTTATCATGCTTTCCCAAACAGCAGCATGTGAGCTGTCTCCCTGATGACTTCCATATTGAACTGTTCCCTGAGCAAAACATTGATCGTGGAAGGTCAGGTTGACAACTAATTGCCAGCCACCTGAAAGCCTGGTCACAAAGAAGACCGATGCATATGTAGATTCCTTTTCCTTGGAGATTTGCTGGTACTGGTGCCACAATGGAGACTCATCAGATCTTCTGCCACTTGAAAGAAATGTTGATGCTTTGAGATTCAGTGAGGTACCTTGATTATAATGAACCTAGGAGCTGGAAGGGAAGAATATTGGACCCCGAATCTGTCTCTGATGTACAGTACTGTCTATTTTTGAAAGCATTCTTACTTTGCAACATTTTTTCACACCTGCCTAAGACTTCTGCACAGTACTGTATAAATCCAAATAACTTAAACTATAGCTTTCTAAATAACCACTTACCTATTGGTGATTTTGAAAGTTCTTTCAAAATCAAAGTTCTTTAAGATGACAGATAGACTGATGTACTATGAAAAAATAGAGTAACTCTGGATTAAATGATATAACATTTAACTATTTAAATGCTAGATAGGTATAAAGTGTATTGGAAAGCAATGCACTGCAGGCCTCTCTAGCATTCAAGGGGTTAAAAGCTACATTTAAATTTATGTGAAATTTTATTTGTCCTCTATGGTGCAGTTGGTTTGCCCCAGAATTACTTCAGTTCTTTATATTACATCATCCGTCATCCTCAGCTTCCCTTTAAGGTTCAAGTGGGTCTGCAACGCAATATATAGCAAGTTTTAGGATTTATATTATATAGTGAATATTATATTTTAAAACCCTTCGTGGAAATCCTAGGTGTGCCCCTGATCACCCACTATCATTCTCACAACAATGATTCTTTTCTATACCCCAATGTCACAATCATGCATTAACAAAAAAGAATCACAGAATTACACAGCAATAGAAAAAAGGTGGTACCGTGTTAGCCATTAGAGTAGATGGGATTCAATGTACTTTTGAAACAAAAACGCACAAGAGTTGTACAAAGGTGAGGACATAGAAAGTGCAAGCTTTCACTAAGGTCCCGTCATCAGGCATGGGTTAACAAATAAAGCTAGAATAGCAGTGAATTTATATTTACAGAGTATGACATACATTTGAAACAAATTATATTACACAGTGGGGACAACTAACTTAGCAAACATCCAGCCTGCATAGATATGAAATTAAATGCATAGGAGGGAGAAAACACTCCATACTAGGGACATGGAAAGGTTCATTAACACAGAGGTTTGAAGAGCCTGTTAGTCCGGGAGTTGGTAAGGTGCAATATCTATACAAATAAGTTCCATCTGTTATGAGACATGAAGCCCATCCCATGTTCAGGCCAGTTTTTAATGTGTCAAATATAACCATTCATTTAAATTCTCAGATTTTTCGTTCTCTCTGCCTTCTAAAGTTCCCTTTGTGTATGGTGATCTTCATATTTTGTAGAGTATAATTTGGACCACAAAAATGCCAGCCAACTGGTTTGCCAACATTTTTTTGTATACTATGTGGCGATGGAGGTTACAGTGTAGTAGAAAGAGAAACAATCATAATACAAAGAAAACTAAAACAAAATGTGGCTCATGACCATACTGAAGAACTCTCAGGGTGAAAGAGAAAGAGTACATTTACATCAATTTAGTACTCACTCAATATCTAAATTATTGACTAGGGATGGGCAAAAAATTTCACCTCAAACTGAAATTGGTGAATAATGGCACTTCCCTCTTGGCAAATAATTTTTCCAGGAAAAGTGCAGATTTTCTGATTTTTTTCACCAAGCTCATTCCACTGAAATCAATGGAAACACTGAATTTACACACAACAAATATTATTTTATTTCCCAAAGGTATAGTATAAAAGGGGCATGAGGGTGCCTGTGTTGGTGGGGTGTGGGGAAAGAATCAGTTGAACAAGGAATGGTTTTTTTGGGGGGGTTGTTTACTGGGATGGGGGGGCAGTTAATAAAAAATAAATCCTAAATACAAATACAAAACCCCATAAGACATGTTATAAAAGGGGTCTGAGGAGGGTGTGGGTGGAGTCTGGGGAATGAATCAGTTGAAAGAATTTGTTTTGGGGGGTTTCTTGACTGGTATTGGGGGGGCAGTTAATAAATAAATAAATAAATAAATAAATAAATAAAATAAAAAATAAATAAAATAAGAATTTTATATGTAAAGTGATAGAGACAGGAACCCCATGACATAAGATGCCACTGGGGTGGACTGATACTTGACTTGATAGAGTATTTTGTAGAGGATGATGTTTTAGATTGGTTGTTAGAAGCCCATTGATTTGTAGGCCTTAGGCTTGTTAAAAACAAACCCCCCAAAATATTTTTTTTTGTTTTGTATATATATCCTATATAATAATTCGCTAAATTGTGTGTAATGCCGCGACATGTGCAGTAGACACTGCTGCACATGCTGCAGTCGTGCGCAGTAGAGACTGCCCGCGCCGCGGCTGATACAGAGCTGGGTGCTCTGCGTGACTGCCCCGCGACCGGGTGGCAGTGGCACTGTGGCCCGTGTAACGGGCTGTTCAACTAGTATATATATATTTATTTATTTATTTTAAAGCACAAGCCCTGAGAAAAAAAAATTCCCTACTTGCCTAGTGCCACCAGGTGATGTCCTGTTGGCCAGAAGCCATTATCAAATGCCCTGCTATAGATGCAGAATTTGCGACTGATGTTCTTGCTGCTCAGTTGTTTAAGCAGCAGGATGATTCAGCAGCTGAAAGGCAGTGGAATCAACAACAGCAGTAACATGGTTGATGGATGATGAAGGTTACATTTGCCGCCCATGACTAGCTCCAGCAATGCGTCTGAGGCAGTAGCAGCCCCAGTCTATGTGGAAAAAAGAAGAAGTTGGCCAATAATTCTTCTCCACCTGCCCCTCCTCCAAATTCATGGGTGTGTTTAGAATAGAAAGGTTTCCCTTGAGAGCAAGAAATGTGGCTCTCATCAGCAACTGCACTGTGAACAGTGTGTGTGGTAAATAACATCTGGGGGCACAGCTGTATCCAAACACCATAGCACCAGAACCCAAGTACTGCCACTGTCACTATACCCCTTGTGCAGACCCCACTAAGGACATATGACAACTTGCTGACAGTTTAACAGTATATTCTGCAGGATGGAATCTCCTCAGATGCCGATTGATGCCCTGCTTGCGATTCTCTTCCACCACACTGTCATATTTGGTCAGTGCACCACGCAATGTGCAAAGGGTGGAGACGAACTGCGACATCCTAACATCAATAGAGTGGCTACCATTTGGCGGGGGAAGTAAAGATGAATGAGGTGGATTGGCAGAAGAGAAAGTTACCCTAGAGGAAGAAGGTGATGGCAAGTTGTTTCGCTTGTCATAGAACTTCCAGTCTCTGTCTGGGTTTCTCTATTCTTCATCCTCTTTCATCTCCACCTCGCCTCTTGTTGCCTTTCTGGAGAGTCAGGGGGTACAGTAACAGCAGTGTTTGATTTCTGTGATGGGTGTTTATCTTTAACATATCTGACATAAATGTCATGGTGTTTGTGTTTCATGTGATATCAGTGAGGTTGTGCCAAGGTGTATTCCCTCCTTTCCCCTTCTCACTGACTTTTCACAAATTGTGGACAGTGCCATTGGTGAGGACTGTACTGTGCCTGCCCCAAGAGAAAAATAGCCCTGCACCCATGACTTCAGGGGATAGGGATAAGGAACAGGTGGAGAAGAATTGCCTCTTTCTTCTTCTCCTCCACATTCCCAGTCACTGTCTGTGGTAGCGGATGATGTTGCTGCTATTGCTGCTACTGCCTCAGAATCAGCGCTGCAACTAGGACCAGGAGTATTATTACTGCTGGCAAGTGGAATCTGTCCTAGTCCCGCATCACTTGTTGACCCCATTCCCACTGTGTCCACTGTTGTCTGTGGCACACTAGTTTGCTCCTCAGCATCCTGCTGCCCTTGCATGTCAGCAGCAGGAGGAATTAGAGCAGCTGCAAATTCTGCAAATTCCAAAAGCTCATTGCTAGTAGTGGTGGTGGTAGAGGTTATGCCCATCCTCATCCCTGTCTCACATTCCTTCTCAGTTTCTGATAAAAAGGCCATCAATGTCTCTTCCACACCAGCTTCTCCAGCGTTTTCATCATCACCACCACCATTAGTCCCTGTGCTGATGCTGCAGGTCTAATACAGACATCTCACTGCTGCTTGGAGGAGGTGACGAGCAATGTGACAGAGGCTTCCATAATGTCACACTTGGCATTTCTTTTTGACCTGAAGAAGGCAGACTGGCAGCAATAGCAGCAGGCACAGGCAGCTGATGTGTTCTCCTGCTGGTGTTGGTGGTATTAATTCTGAGCCTGCTCTCCCCAACACCAGTTCTAGCCTCTTCAGGATCATGTTCCCTTGGACACTGTAGTGAAGGGAAGGGAAAGAGGACTCCCAGAGCCAGAGGAATGGTGTGGGCTCCCTTGACCTCTAATCTGGATGTTCTCAAATGCTTCCCCTAGCACTCCCTAACACTAGTCCTACCGGCTGATTCACCATTACGGTTACTACTACTAACACCACACACATCAAGTTCAGCCCCAGAGTCTTCCTCCTCACAATCACTAGTAATATGAAGATATTGATTACCCCTATTTCACTCCTAACACTAACAAGCTGCTGGATCTTTAGTAGTAGTAGTACTTGCACTGGCAGGACTGCTTGGGGATGGCAAGTGTGACTTAGGGTATCCTGCTGTTACATTTAGCATCATCTTCTCCTTCCCTTTCCTGAGTATTACAAGATACATTAGTAGATTCAGCAATGGTGGCAGCAGCTTCAACACTGGCAGCAGAGACAGCACATCTGACAGCAGGCACAGTACTGGTGGCAGCAGGTTCAGCACTGGTTTCAACAGGGGCAGCACATCTGACAACAGGCACAGCATGGCAGCAGAGGCAGCACGTCTAGCAGCAGGCACTGACAGCTGACCTGGCCTGCTGTCACTAGTACTACCCTTTTCTCACTCCCTTCCCATTAAATTCCCCAAGATCCCCTGAGGTGATTTAGGGGGACTGAACAGCATTGGTTCAGTAGTACTCACTTCCTCCTCCTCCTCAGAAGCAGTGGACACATAAGGGTCCTTACAGTTCCTCCTTTTATCAGTTTTAAAGGGATAGTAATACTTCATTTTGACCTAAGCTGATATTGTTGTCCTTAAAAAAAAGAAATCTAACCATCCATGTCTTTCGGCTCAAAGTTGTCTAGTTACTTTTCAAAACGCATTTTCCCCCTCCCGCCCCTTTTCAATACGTCACTGCTCTGTCTCTGAGATCTGGATTCTGGTCCCGGGACCGGAAGGATTGCCTAGAGGGACAAACTTCATCAGCCTTATAGCTGTAAGCCATGCCCTCTGTGTGTGCTGTCGTCACCTAGAAGACTCTGTAATCCACTCCCCTTCAGACGGATCTTTTTGCAGTCACGTGATAATGTAATATGTAATGTCCTACATCGAGGAGCCAGTACTTGAAGACTAACTACCGTGCATTGATCCCTACTGTCAGCCAGTCAGAAAATAGCTTGACAGGAGGGGAGGCTCTTTACTATGTCAGTGCTGACGAAATAAGCTACTCCCTAGTGCACACGTAAATCAATGGGTATAAACTTTCTACCATTGAATAAATGGCAAAAAATTTTGGCCAATGAGCAAAAATTGCAAACATTTTAATCGCTAGTTTTAAAGAGGATTTTCCTGCGAAAAAGTGAACAACAATGTGGTTTTCATGGAATTTCTCACCACAAGAGATTTCAGCAACCCCTGTTATTGACATTTCTAACAGAAGTCAGAGGGAAAAGCCCTGCTTGTCTTGTGAGTATTTAAGAAGTGACATCTTTCAGTTGTAGCATGCTAAAAGCTTCCTTGAGGACGGATTGGATTTCATCTGGGTTAGAACAAACATTGACAAAGCACTTAGAATTTACATTCTTGGGAGCATTTAATGATTAATATTTCAAAGAGCTCAGGGTGAGTTCATTTCAAAAGTTCCCAGGGATGGTCATGACAATGAAGTATCCCAAAGAGACCATGGAAAAAAAAAACAACATAAGCCATACAGAATCTGTTAACCCCTTAACATCGAGTGATCTTTGTGTTAGAAACCCCTTAAGGATCACATAGACATCATTCGGCAAACCGGCACACGTGACTGATCACGTGTACAAGCATGCCGAATGAAAGTCTGAAACTGACCCCATTAGATCTTGGAGCAATCAGTTTCAGACTCCCTTAGTGAAGTGCCAGAACCATCATTGGTCCTTAAGGCATGGACACTGATGACGTATCAAGACCTTTAATGGTCATTAAGGGGTTAAAAAAACAGTTTTCTGTAAAAATGAACTATATAAATAAAATTAATCTATCACTTTTAGCTCAGCATTTCCCACACCCTCCTACTCTACATCCACTACACAGACTGGCTCAGGATTATGTACTGTATGTACGAAGAAAAAGCGCAGCAGTTCTGGGGCACATCTACTGCACCACAGGGAATGTGGAGATGTCTCTAGCATTCAAGGTGTTACAAGCCAAATTTAAATAAATGGAAACTTTCATATTGCCCATTTTATGCAGTTAATATGCTCCAGAACTGCTCAAACTGTTATGTAGGACCCCAGGTTTCCCTAAAGAAGAGCAAGGGATTTCATGGAAAAAATGTTTAGTGGTGGACAAAGAAGTACTAAGAAAGTGGATCAATTTTGCAGCAAACCAAATTGTACTATACAGGACAAGTAAAGTTTCTATTGATTTGAATGGGACTTTTAACCTTGGAATACTAAAGGAGTCTTCAACACATTGTGATGCAATGCCTTCTCTAGCATCCAATGGGTTAAAGCCCCAATTGAAGGCTCCTGGCCACACTGAACAAAGAAAAGAGATGGGGAGCAGTTCATTGTAATCTGGGACCTTTTCATAAAACCCCTACTGAAAGCTGCCAAAACACAATTTTACACCTGCTTTGGATTCACGTCATGGATGGGCACTAGTGAGCTTAGAAGGAGTATATAGAAGAGGTAACAATATTACACAGGGCCTGTTCACTGGTCATGAACTTCGACACACTAATTTACTTACTGATCCATACCTGGAGAGACTGAGGTGATGTGGTGGGCTGGGGAAGTTGAGGGAAGGTGGGAATTGTGTGTTTGTTATTTTACCTTATTGTTTCTCACCAACTCCTTCAGTGGGTTTAGTTCGGGGGGGGGGCAGTATTTTCATGTACTAGATGGTTGTTAACTAACATTTTAATAAACAATTTTGAAAAAGAAAAAACCATTGAAATCAGTTGGAAGTTTGAGAATTTTGTATGTTCCCTGTGGAGTAAGTTTACTCCATGATTAATTAGCATTCCAGTACATTTGATACTATGTTAACCCCTTACATGCATGAGGTGTCCAACACATTGCAAAGCAATGCACTAGAGAACTCTAGCATTCAAGGAGTTAAAGCGTATGTTTTTTGGTAGGGTTCCACCAAGATTTCATGTGAAACAAATAGAGTTTCACCATTGTAAATAAATTGGAGAACCTTAGCTTATTGAATAGGGCCACTTAACCCAACAGATGCCAGGGATGTCTCCAAATGACTTCAGAAACATCCAGGGGGTTGAACAATGCTCACTTTATATATTTTCCTCCAGGAACAAAAGTCTCTTTGTTATTTGCCAAGGGTTTTTTTTTCCTTTTTTTCCCTTTGTTTTCAAGGTCTCTAATTAAAATATTTCTATTAGATTATGCATAAGTGATTTCTTGGAACATTTGAATTTGAGTATAAATATAATTTAATTCTAATTCATAATTATACAACAAAGTTTCATTACTTTATAGCTTGACAAGTGAATATAGGGCAGAGATGGGCAAGCTGACACTCTTGAGCTGTGGAGAACAAAAATGATCCCCAGTCAGCCATAGGGATAATGAGTTGTAGTCCTCCACAGCTGAAGAGCTACAGCTTGCCTGCCCTTTATCTAGGGATCTTCTAGGTCCATGGACAAGATGCACTAAGTTGTGCTAAAGAGGAGATAACTTCTTCAGTGTGATAAACTCTCCAGTTCCTGTTATTCTATGGAGCCCGTGAACTAAATTTGTGTATTTAGAGAGATCATAGTGCAGTGTTTCTCCATCTGTTTTTGCACAAGGCACCCTCAATATGCAGACTGACATCTGTCAAGGAGTAATGAAAGGTACAAAACCATAAATAAATAGTTATGTTTAGGTCTTAGAATAACAAAAACAAACATATTGCGCATAATAATCTCTATAAACATATATTTGAAACTCAACATTCACATTTTTGTCAAAGTCTTTATAGAAAAATAAGGGCCACCCTAAGTGAATGGCCATGGCACCCTGGTTGAAAACCACAGTCTTAGTGCATGTGTTCTGTAGAATAACAGAGAGAACTAGAGAGTTTATGACATTGGAGACGTTATCTTCTTTTTATCAGACCTTAGTGCATAACCCTCCTTTCTGGAACTATTTTAGGGTCATAAAATTGGATCAGTTCCAAGGCAAACCAATTGCACCACAAGGGGGAAATAAAAATTTTCTTCGGCTTAAAATGGGACTTTTAAAGGAGGGTGATGTTTGGTTATTATATTAACAGTGTCCTCTGGTGTCCAGACAGTTATTCCATTCCATTCTATGCGAGAAGTGAGCAACTGGCTACAGTACTCCATAGAATACAATATTAAAAGCTTATCACTTTCTGACCTTTTGAATTATTTTAACTATTGAATACAACATCTGAAGTGCCCCTGTTTTACTCAGCTGGAAAATACCTTTTACATGACTAAGATCCGTACGAGCATCATCCCATAAACCATTAACTGACCACAAATAACACCAGACACCAAAGTTGGAGGTAAAGGCCAAGGCACAGCTGGTTAGGAGAGAGGACCAGCCCTAAAAACCCCTTACCAATCTTGGTATGTGCCAGCCCCCTCCCAGAATGGGCAGGTCAGTGTGTAAACCCATGCCAGCCACCCTTAGGTGAGCTTGTAACCCTGCTTGGGCCAGCCCTATGCTGCCCACCAATACCCAATCATATTACATATTACATCAATTAAATAAACAGTATTTACAACATAGTAAATATATACATGTCCGCTAACAAAATAATCTACCCTATCTACTCCTATCACTAACAATTTGAATGCAGAGAAAAGTGAGGGTCTGCGCTGGCCCTTCCATCTTATCTTCCGCTACCAGGACACCCACACAGCCCATCAGCCACCAAAGGTCTGGAGCAAGCGGCTGCACTGTTCACTCCCCTAAAGTGATTAAAGTGATAGTAATGTTTCATAATAAAAACAGCTCTAATTAATCATCATAGTATTTGGACTTTGGAGAGTGTTATTTCAATTCTGTCAGAGTTGTAGTTCCAGAGTAATTAAATGACAAAGTGTCCCCCTCCCGTCCCTTTTACTGATGTCACACTATTCAGCCTGAGCAGAAGGGAGGTGCCCAAGTAGACTGCAGAGAGGGACAATCTTCAATTAAGATAAGGCAAAAACCTGAAAAGCTTGTCAAGGGGGGCAGGGATTTCATTGTTTTCATAGGAGTAAGAGTGTCCCCTTCTGTTATCTGTCCAGTCTATGGACTGCATTCCACATCTGAGAAGAGATTGTTTACAGTAGGTAAAAGGGGCGGGAGGGGGAAACTTTGCTTGTGAATATCTCATAAACCATAAAGGTTTGAGAGATAAGACTTGTATCATTCTTCATGTTTTTTTAATGCCTACAAAATAAAATAAAGTTAAAATGAAGTATTACTATCCCTTTAAGCTCCTGTAAATTATCTGAATCTCAAAAGCTAGTGAATATAGCTGGAGTGTGCAGCTGGTGATCGGTGTAAGACACTAGTTTCTTTTGCAGCAGCCAAAGCCAGAACATAAAAATGTTGGCCATTAAGCCAGATGTCCAACCCAAGTTGAGGCAGGGCCCATAGCAGGATAAAAATACTAATGTAATGGAAAGGAGATTCAGATGTAAGGACGGAAAGGAACCCTGATGCAGAATATTAACTGATAGTATATCAGGTATCTGGATAGTGGGTAGTGACCACTATAATACAAAAGTAGTAAACCAAGGGTAATGACTATCCCCTATAGTATATGGAAATGAGAAATTGACGACTATTAAGGCAACTAAGCCAAAGGAACGAATAAGGTCTAGCCAGATTAGGGAATAAACCCTATGAACGCTGGAACGCAGTAGTGCCCTGGACAGGAGTCCCAAAACAGAAAGATATATGAAAAATCTACTAAGTCCCCTGAATAACAGACAGGACCCAAGTCCACAGACACGTTGCCCTAGAAGCTGTAGAGTAGTGTACAGCAGCAAAGTCAATGGGGAAATTACTCAGCAACAATGGCTCAAAAAGGGAAGTAGCAGATAATGGTAAGAGACAGTAGGTCATAGTAACTCTAATAACGCACGTAGAAGCAAGTGCCACAAACAAGTAGTGGTTCACAGCTAATATTACTAAAATATCTGGACCAGCCAAGAAATATAAATGGAATAAGACCACAATAAGATACAGAAAGTAGCTGTAGCTCTTAGGTAGTAGAGACAACTATGGAGCGGGAGGTAGAGACTCTGAATCTCCTTTTGCCTACAGTGGAATCAAAAGCTATACTGGCCTAAGACTGGGAATGGCTGGAACTCTCTAAAGCCAGAGGCAGTTGCGGGTTAAGATCACCTATAGGATATAGAGACTCAATCTCCCTGTTCCTACAGCGGAATCAACTGCTATATAGGCTGAGAACTGGGAGCAGCTGGAACTCTCTGAAACCAGAGGCAATGCAATGACGGGGAATAACCACCAACATGGAGTGGAGCATCAATAACCCTTCTGGCCGACAGCGGAATCAATGGCTAGAATGGCAGTAGACTAAGGAGCAGCTAAGATGCTCTAAATCCATTTGGCAACTGCAGACTGCTACCACTACCGATAATAAGAGACAAAGCAATACCAATGGCATACAGTGGAATGAAGTACTAGAAATTCCTGGAGACTTTGTAGAAAATGACCTCACTGAAGTCCCAAACAGAGTCGGGGGCTCGAGTACCGCTCGAGATGGCACTAGGTGGTAAATGCCACTAGTGAGGGAAACAACTGGGGTTGGCAGTTGGAAACCAGCCTACAACAGTGGAATGGGACTGCTACACACCACTGGAAGGTAATAGGACCAAATGAGCAAAGGAGGCAGCCTGAAAGACAGGCGCAAATGAGGGATCCACAAATAAAGGTAATAATACGAGGCCCAAATACTTCACAGCAACAACTAGGAGAAACAAAAGGATAGTAGCCAGGCCAGGGTCAAAACCAGAATTCTCAGTAAATGGTACAGAAAGGATCAGCACAAATCGGAGTCAGTCAGGCCAGGGTTAGAGTTAGAGAAGGCAAAAACAGTACCAGGCTAGCAAGGTCAGGAATCCATAACACTAAGCAACAACTCAAAACAACAATACAACGAAAATCAGGCAGCGCAAGGACAGACTCAAAACCCTAAGAAGTAAAGAGAACCAATAGGCAGAGGAAGTCCAGCTCAATGAATAGGAGAGGAAATAAAAAGGAGGGAAAGACACACAAGATAGACTTGTGACACTTTAGGAAGTAATCTAGGTAGTGAATGACAGAGTCACAACCCACATCAAAACATACGGTCCACTACAGTAATGTGCTAAACATCTTGAAATAATAGCAAGTAATCAAGCACCCTGTCGGAAAACACTTGTAGAAATAGTATCACTCGTCGAGGCGGCAGCCAAGCAGACGAAAGCATTCAAGGTGAATGACCGACTCAATGTCCGATTTCGCCAACCATATATTTTGTAAGTACCCCAGATCAGATCCATGTATATGAACAGCTTCAAACACTTGTCCGTAGACTGCTGACCCAACACGCAGGTCAACACACAGAAAGCGTTTAACCAGTTCCTGAAGGTCTTAGCTACTTTAGGCTTCCTTTCCTCCCATTGTTCAAAATGTCTTTCCCTATTTACAGTCGGCTGATCCATGGAAATTAAGGACCAAATATCCACAAACTTGATGCACCCAACTCTCCTGCAGTCCTCTCAAGGATTCCATGCTCTTGCTGCCTGACTATACTACTTTGTGCTGCTGGCCTGGAAGGGCCCTGAGGCCACCTGCACCATCTTCCTGTCACCAGTCTGTACAGGCCCTGCAGATGCCACCTTGACCCATGAAACACGTTTGCCTTGCAGCTGCTGTTCAGGCCCCCGCAGCTGCTGCATGCCTGGAGTCCTTTACATGGCCACCACTTGGCCCCTCACTAGTCCTGCAGACTGGTCTTTGTGAGCCCCGCAATGCCATAATGGGCCTTAGGAGTAGCCGCCATCTTAGCTTTGGAACCTCTCTTGTGCCCCCCCCTTTGCCTCAAATCCTCCACCACTACTAGGCCTACATGTTCCTAACCCTGCTTCCTCCGCCTCCTGCATTGAGATGGCCTGTGTTGGCGCCACTCTATCAGCATCATCCATAACCAAATACCCGTGTTGCCTGCAGTCCCACGTGCTCCGACACTGGATCCATGTGTTCCTCTTCATGCTCTTGCAGAACGTTGTCAGATGCAGCAGGAGAGACCTATTTCATCTGTGCACAACTGTCATCATCATATTCATTAACCATCTCTCCACTGATCCTCCCTCTCTCCCTTTTGCCACTTATGCCAAAACTCATTCACCCACTCTCCGTTGACTCTCCATTTTGCTGCTTATTTGTGCACAAGTGTCAACTCTGAATGAATACACTGTCTATCCATGGGGATGAATACACTGTCTATCCATGGGGTGAGGATAAACTACTCCTCAGGATGTTACTGAGAGCTCCCGGCCTGAACATGGTGGAAGGGACAGAAACCACTTTGACCAGATACTGAGGGAGTGAAAAGAAGAAAGATCTCCCTGGGCGGTCATTCAAGGATGAATGGGAAGTGGACACAAACCTCCCATTTATGCACATACCTATGAACAGTTGGAGCATGAAGAGTAGTGGTTGAAAAAAATTCAAGGTAGGCGGGAGGAGGGAGGGGTGCTTTAGCCTTGCAAATCTTTTCTATCAGCTCCGCTACGTAGCTGCCCAGAGCAGTTGACCCTATGCTGCATGATTTCATGCACAAATGAGGCAGCCTGAAATCTCCCCATGAGAGGAAGGCAGACCGAAATTTGTGTAACATACACAGATCCACCAACAATGCCCTGGAGAGATGCCAGTGGCTATGAAATGCCCCGCTTAATTGCCTGTACCAGAAAATAGCCCACAATATGCTCTGAAGACTACAGAGGCCCGCAGGAGGTTCAGGGATGGGGGACCAAAAATATACTTCACCAGTGCAAGAAGTCTATATCCTACTCTAAAACATTTTCACAAATAAAAACATGATCCAAAAGCCAAGGGAAACACATAAATATTTCCAGAGTCTACTCTTATTTACCTACACTTTCCGCTAGTGCAGCCTTTTTACAATGTCCAGTTTGTAATCACTGACCCATACATACACTGTTCCACACCCCAGCTTTGTTCCATTGTCACAGAATTAGTCACTAATCCACACATACACTGGGTCACACCGCAGCCTACTCCTATTGCCCACTGTTAGTTCCTACACAGTCCTGCTATGTCAGCCTTTACAACTGTCCAGTGTTAGTATGCTTTCGACCACTCAGCACTGTCTGCAGGTGAAAGAGATAAACTGTGTGTGAGTATGCAGAAGTCTGTTTCTCTATTATATTTTATATATATATATATATATATATATATATATATATATATATATATGTATATATATATATATATATAGTGTATGCTTGTGTTTTTCATGTTGTTCAACCCTTGCAGTATGTAAAGGTAACCAATACATTGTAAATCAATGCTTTGGATACCATCCTGACACTCAAAGGGTAAATTTGCAGGGCAACTCCATGCTAGTAATGCTAATTTTTCCTGCAATAAAGTTCACTGCTCCTTTAACCCATTAACATTGTATTGTCTGTGTTTCAGGTTTGGGGGGGTCCTTCATCATAATTCATCCCCAACAGATTAATGTATTCTGATTTGGAGAGTCCCAAATATAAAGCATTATTGACCCATAACTCATTGAGCAATGGGATGAGAGATTTATATCCATGGGGCACTTGATTTAATATTTTCTGTCCACACCAAGACTTGAAGATGTGGGGTGCCCATACATAACTGCCCATTGCATAGATATTGGAGTAAAGCCTGACTTTGGTGTGAGGGTTTTATATTAAAAATACGCTAATCCCAGAGCCCCTTATATCCAGCGCCGCTGCTTCGACTGACGCTGGGAATGTATGGAACTAAATGACACTTTGGAGTCATCCCACGCATCACTTCAGGCATTGGGCCTGGGCACGCTTGGCGTCTGTAGCAGCCGCTCGTGTCCTCTGGCCAGGATGGTTTGGCGGCTCAAAGTGATGCAGGAAAAGTGCAGACGTTTGATGCGTAAATTACGGGCACATGGCTGCATTTTGATGCAGACCTCAACCTTTTTTCAGGAAGGCCTGGACAGTCTCCTCCTATCCACTTTCTGGTTGTTAGTATTTAAGGGAACTGGATTCCTATCCAGTTACCCTTACGTTGTCCTGTGCAATTGTATTTAGCTTGTATCCTGAGTTCCTGTGTATGACCCTGGCTTGTCTGACCATCCATCCTGGTGTTGACCTGTGGCTCTGTCTGACTATACTCTGGGCTCTCTCTGCCTTATTGGACATCAAATCTGGTGCAGACCTGTGGCACTGGCTGACTACCCGCTCTGTGTATGACCCTGGCCTGTTTGACTATCCAATCTGGTGCTGACCTGGGGCTCTGTCCAGCTATCTCCTCTGTGCTGCCTCCTGACTAGTGGACATCCTATCTGGTGCAGACCTGTGGCTCTGGCTGACTTCCCACTCCGTGTATGACCCTGGCTTGTCTGACTACCCATCCCGGTGCTGACCTGTGGCTCTGTCTGACTACACTTCTGTATTGCTCCTTTACCAGATTCTATCAGGTGCAGACCTGTGGCTCTGGTGGACTGCAGCCTTACTGACTGCAGGCGTGAGTCAGTAGTCTTCTTTGTTGCCATCCTATGGGAAAGTGGCCTCTTCCGACTGACTGCAGGCCTGAGTCAGGAGTCTCCTTAGTTGCGATCTTTTGGGAGACCGTAGGGTGTATTCTGTATTCCTCCCAGGGCGATTGAGACTACCAGTTGGCTCCGGCCTAGTCTCTAGCAGTTTTGGTTAACCTTTGGCGGCTCCTATTGCTGATAGAGTCTCTAGCCCCTCTTGTCACCCTCTGCTTGTTATATTTCATTACTGTTATCATTCTAATAAAGGTGATTTTTACTATGCTGTCTGACTCCTGTCTTTGCTTGCCAACTATGACAGGCGCCTTACCCCCTTTGAACTTCTCTGTTATTCCTCTGACCCAGAGAGACGTCCCTTGAGAAGGGAGATTACAACAATTTACTCTATGCTTCCAGAATTGGACCCTGTGTTTAGTTCTTTTTGTAGACAGTGGGAGAGGGAGCCGTTTGTGCTACCCCATGAGTACTGGGAGGGCACGGTTCAGGGCTCGCTTCATTCTTCCTGGAATGTTACAGCTATGGAAACCAGCTTCAAATTATTACTGCTTTTGTATAGATCCACACAACTATTACATTCATTCTATCCCTCAGTCCCGGACTCTTGCTCGAGATGTGGGACTGGCTCTGGGTCATATCGGGTGGACGTGCCCACTTATATTCCCTTCTGGACTGCAGTTGTCCGGAATATGTCTGCTATCCTCTCTTTCTCTGCCCCTCTGGATCCGAAGCTTCTACTTTTTTCCCATAGGTTCTGGGAAACTTGTGTAACGGTTTTATCAGAGACTCAGACCAGAGGTAAAAAATATTTGTTTTATTGAGAACAAAAGAGGAACATGGCCCCCTAAGGGCAGAAATAGGTAATGACACGTAACTGAAGGCAAATATGGTTGTATAGCAGACACAGTATGGATAAGGAGCAATACTGTACAATGCAATGAGAACAGAGTATAACAAGGGTTAAAGTCCAATGCAAGTAATCAGTCTCTGATGTGGTGTGTACAGACAACGCCCAGTAGATGACCAGAGCAGCCATAGACTGAGGTGCGAGGTGGAGAGCACCTAGTAGCGAGTCCAAACAGTAGTCCTCAAAGGACTGGCAATATGCAAGACCAACCACTTGTGCTAGAGCTAAAAGGTACAAGAGCCAAGAGCACTCTGCCGTGCGTAACGGAATGAACCACACTGCATGAGCTGAATGGGACCGGAGCCAATGGCACCCTTCCGGTGCTGAACGGGTTAATGACACTGCGAGAGCTGAATGGGACCAGAGCCAGTAGCACCCCTTGGTGCGTCAGCGGATACACACACTGCAAGAGATGAATGGGACCAGAGCCAGTAGCACCCCTTGGTGCATTAATGCATACACAACACTGCCAGAGCTGAGTAGGACCAGAGCCAGTAGCACTCTTCCGGTGCGTAAATGGAACGAGTGTATTGCAAGAGCTATCGGTATCACAGTTAATGGAAGCCACAACCGCTCTGCAAGTATAGCGGACAGGCTCGGTAATGAAGGCAACCAGCACAGCAAGTGTTAACAGAGAGGCTTGGTATAGGAGGCAACAAGCTCAGCAAGTGTTAACGGAGAGGCTCGGTATAGGAGGCAACAAGCTCAGCAAGTGTCAACGGATAGGCCCAGTATCTGAGACAACAAGCACTGCAAGTGTTAATGGACAGGCTCGGAAACGGAGACAACAAGCTCAGAAAGTGGGAGGTGTCACGGTTTGTTATGACTCTCAGACACAGAAATAGGTAAAAACATAACTTTATTGAAAAGTTAAAGAGAACCCTATTGGGTAGTATACACATACAAGATATATATATAGAGCAATATACATAGGAGCATAGTAATGCCAATACCGGGTAAGGCAACCTTAGATGGCACAAGATGGTAACAGGTTCTACCGGCCTTACCAATATACCGGGCAGGGCAGCCTGGAGACTCATGCAAGGAATACTGAAGGCTCTACCGGCCTTGCCAATATACCGGGCAAGGCAGCCAAGACACTGGGACTGAGGTAATGAGGCTCTACTGGCCCTGCCAATATACCAGGCAAGGCAGCCAAGATACTGAGACTGAGGTAAAGAGGCTCTACTGGCCTTGCCAATATACCGGGCAAGGCAGCCAAGACACAGGGACTGTTCTACCGGCCTTACCAATACCGGGCAAGGCAGCCCACTGCTGGTAATGAGGGCAGCAAAGGTGGCCAAGGTAACTGGCTAGGTGGAGACAACCAGTCACCAATGATGACAAGCGCGGCCAGGATATATAGATTGCCCTAGACTGCCACTCATAAAAGGTTGGAACGATAATGAGCAGTCACCACCTGTGTAGTCTGGGAGAGCAACTAGACACCGGTTAGCCGAGGAGCAAACCAGTACACGGGGTACTGGAAGAAACCACAATCTGTCAGGCTGTCTAGGACAGAACAGCCTCAATCTCTGGAGCGAACCAGTACCCGCGTACTGGAGTAACCAATGACTCTACCGGTGCGACAGCAACCGGTTACAGTGGAGCGAACCAGTACCCGCGTACTGGAGAAACCAGTGACTCTACCGGTGCGACAGCAGCCGGTTACAGTGGAGCGAACCAGTACCCGTGTACCGGAATAACCAAAGGCTCAAAAGGTTCTTAGCAGCCAGTACAGTGGAGCGAACCAGTACCCGCGCACTGGGATAACCTATGACTCTTCCGGTGCAACAGCAACCGGTTACAGTGGAGTGAACCAATACCCGCATACTGGAATAACCAATAGATCATATAAGTGCAATAGCAGCCAGTCTCAGTGGAGCGAACCAGTACCCACGTACTGGAGTAACCAGTGACTCTACCGGTGCGAAATCAGCTGGTTATTGTGGCGCGAACCAGTACCCGCGTACTGGAGTAACCAATGGCTCATATAAGTGCAATAGCAGCCAGTCTCAGTGGAGCGAACCAGTACCCACGTACTGGAGTAACCAGTGACTCTACCGGTGCGACAGCAGCCGGTTACAGTGGAGCGAACCAGTACCCGCGTACCGGAGAAACCAACGATACTACCGGTGCAACAGCAGCCGGTTATAGTGGAGCGAACCAGTACCCGAGTACTGGAATAACCAAGGAAGGAATAATAATATCGCCCAGACCACCTGGAACGACAAGCACCCGGTAGATGATGAAACAGGAACCCAGCAGAGTATGACGAGGATAAGCACTGCAGACGATCAACCGGATCTGTAACGGCAGCAGGAAACAACGACAGGAACAGCAACTCCAACCAGATCAGGAATAGAAGCAGGAACCAGGAGACTAGGAGGCAGGAACCAGGCGACTAGGAGGCAGGAACAGGATACCACTGGCAATCAGCGACAAGGCCCAGGAAGCACTGGAACTCAATGCAGGAACAGCAGCATAGAGACAACACGAAAGGGCAACCAAAGGGTGCCCAAGCTCAGTTTAAATTGGCAGTGCAAGGCGGGCTGAAGGCAAGCAGCCAGTGGAGAGCCCCCTACAGGTAACTGACATGTAAAGGCAGCAATCACGGGCACCGTGATAGGAGGTCAGCATATACTGCTCAAGGTAAACAGTTCACAATGTCGCCAAGCGACATAGACGAGATCTCGCTGGAACAGGATCACAGGAAACCAGTCACGAAGCAGGAACGTCAGCCAGGCCGGGTCATACACGGAGCAGGAGCGTCAGGCAAGCCAGATCAATCACGGAGCAGGAACGTCAGCCAGACCGGATCATACACGGAGCAGGAGCGTCAGACAAGCCGGATCAATAACGGAGCAGGAACGTCAGCCAGACCGGGTCATACACAGAGCAGGAGCGTCAGACAAGCCGGATCAATCACGGAGCAGGAACGTCAGCCAGACCGGGTCATACACGGAGCAGGAACCAGTAGAATAGCCAGACAAGCAAAATCGGTACACAGGAACGCAGGAACAGAGCAACGGAAGCACTGGTACTGGAACACCACGAAAGGGCACCTCACAGGTGCCAGAGGCCCGGTATAAGAAGGCCACACTGGGCGGGCATAACCAAGCTCCACCAATAGGAACACACCACAGCAGAGAGTGACAGAAAATCACGGGAACCGTGATAACTTGCCCCCTCAGCCCCTACTAATCAGCTTCTCCTGCATCTGCTTACTGCGGCTAGGATTTGTATTCCTTAGTGCTGGAAATCATCAACACCTCCCTCCTTGTCACTATAGCACAGGAGGCTACATGACGTGTCCACCTTTGAGAAACTTACCTCCCTTATTTCTGGAGCTGAGCACCCCTTTGACAGTGCACAGGTCCTGTGAGTATGTTCCAGTTGCCCTCGTCTTACAGCCACATTTTCTAGCACTCTATTCTATGGTGCACTGGGAAATGTTCTAATATTCCTCTCTTTTCCCTATAAAAATGGCATTTAATCCTTGCACTGCCTCTCTGGTTTTACATGCTAACTGGCTTTCTTAACTTCCTTCCATTGTTGCTTTATTAACTTTTAAGTATTTTTTATATTTGTGTACATATTTTATAATTCATGGGGTCGTGGTGCCTTTATGGTAGCCATATTGAATGGAACATGGTCCACTTCTCTGGGATTTTTCTTGCCTCCTTTAGTATTTAGGTGGCTGTAATTGGATTGTGGGTGCTTCTTTTAGTACACACTCTACCAGAGCCCTGGTGGGTTGGAGAGCCACTGCTCAATATTTATTATTGGGGATCTACAGTTCCCATAAGCCCATTCTTCCCCAGCTTTTTGGCTAAAGCAGAGATGGCGCTATACTGACTCTCTCTCTCTTTTTTTGGATTCAACCTGCTACATGGAGGCTTGTCTCTCATTCCTTCCTTTCCACATTAAACTGTTGCAGTTAGATAAGTACTTTTATACATATGCAAGTACTTTCACTCTACTTTTTTTACTCATACCAGATTGGTCTTCCTAGAGAATTTCTGTTACTTTGTGTCCCTCTTGTGCTGCAGACCCCCCTTCAGGAGACTCATATGTTGAACAGGAGCCTGCATGGGTTGAGGCCTTAATTTCCTCAGTGATTTCTATCCCTTCATGTATTAAAGGGATTTTAGACTCTTGCTTATACCACCATCCTGTGTCCCCCAAAGGTGCTTGATACATTTTACTGAGGGTGATTCCTCCATATTGGAGATTCCTCTGCTAAGGAAAAGGAAACTGAAGCCAAAGTACTGGATTCTTCCTTCTCTGTTGGGAATTCTTAGGCGGAAGACCTTGGTTCTTCAGCTTAGGGTTTTACGTGGGCTGTCCTGAAGTCACTTACGGTCTCAAAAACTGCAGGCTCTAGCTTTTCTGATATTTTAAAGAGACAAAAAAAAAAAAAGGAGGTTACCGATTTTTCCTCATCACCATTCCTTAGACCAGGCATTCCTGGAGAAATGAAGGATGCCTTACAGGTGACTATCCCTTCATAGAGAATGTAGCATGGTGGGTTACCCCCCCCCCCGTGGATCCACAAGTCCCTAGCCTCTGGCCGATGCTGCAGCTTTCAACAAACAGGTGGCTAAATACCTAGATTGTCTGTTGAAGGCAAATTTTATGACCCCTGGTGCCACTTTCCACCCTACCATTGACATTGCATGGGTAACTATATCTATGGCCATTTGGGGGAGAGGGGTCAACTTCTGGAAGCTGTCCAGATGGATATATCTAAGGAAGATTTAGTGGTAATTATATCCAAGATCCCTGAAGCTAATGCATCCCTCACTGAAGAAGCCTTTGAGGTTGCAAGGTTCACTGGAAAAGCCTCAGCTCTCCCTGACTGTAAGTTGCACTCTGACTTAAAGGGATAGTAATACTTAGTTTTATCTTTATTTTATTTTGTAGGCATTAAAAAAACATGAAGAATGATATGTCTTATCTCTCAAACCTTTATGGTTTAAGAGATATTCACAAGCAAAGTTTCCCCTCCCACCCCTTTTACCTAGTGTAAGCAATCTCTTCTCAGATGTGGAATGCAGTCCATAGAGCAGACAGATAACAGTAGGGGACATGCTTCTTTCTATTAGAACAATGAAAGCCCTGCCCACCTTGACAAGTTTTTCAGGTTTTTCCCTTATCTTAATTGAAGATTGTCCCTCTCTGCAGTCTACCTGGGAACCTCACTTCTGCTCTAGCTGAGCAGTGTTACATCAGTAAAAGGGGTGGGAGGGGAATACTTAATCATTGAATTACTCCTAAACTACAACTCTGACAGAATTGAAATAACACTCTCCATGGCCCAAATACTATGAAGATTAATTAGAGCTGCTTTTATTATGAAACATTACTATCACTTTAAGATTTTTTTGGTTGTCCAGTCTTCCAAAACATGTTTGGTGTCTTTTCCATTTGTGGGCAAGCAACTGTTTGGCCTGGAACTGGAAAATGTTAACAGCCACACCACTTTGTTGGCTTCCATAGAAGAGGAGTGGAGCTCCCCCTGATTGGACACTGTGTCAGCACTGCTGTAAGCTTTAATTTGACTATGTACACAAGGATGACAGCTGGAAGTGTATAAATGATGAGTGTCTTCAATAAAAGGAGTTCTGTTTTACCCTCCACTATACAAGTTTTGTCTGTATTTCTGGAGAGGATTCTTGGAGAGGAGTTGGCTGGTGATCCCCATCCCACCATTTCCACATCAGCTTTATGGCAAAATCATATGTTAATGATCAATGTCTCTCCTCCTCCCCTTGCATACATAATTTTTAGAGCATATGGAGAAGACTCTTTTTTCCAATGTAAAGTGATCCCCACACATCACCAAACACACTTTTCCCATACTTTGAAACTTAATACATCTTCTCTGGAGTAATTAACAGGCAAACCAATTTTATCATAGAGGACAATGAAAAATTCCCTTGGATTTAATTGGGGCCTTTAACTCTTTTAATTGTTACAAAGTCTCCCATGCATTGTTTCAACCTCATTCAAACCAACTGGAATATATGGAATTTTTATTTATTCCCTATGGCGTTATTAGTTTGCCCATAGGTTACTCCAGTTCTTTGTAATACATCAGAATCAATGCATTTAAAGTGGATCTATCACATATAGATATCTAATGCTGATTAGATAGAGCTTTTAGCGAAAAAGTTTAATGTTAGTCATTTTTTAAAAACACCTGTTATCTGCGCAAAAATTCAAGTTTAAAATGTGCCCAGCAGCCTACTTCCAGCTTGCAGCACTGCCTCTGCTCCCGTCCCACTACCCAGAATCCTCCAATGACGGAAGCTTTCTTTCTCTAAGCTGGAGCGATCTCATTGGCAGAGATCGATATCTACCCAATGAGATCGCTCCAGCTTAGAGACAGACATCCTCCTTTATCGGAGGATGCTGGGTAGTGGGACGGGAGCAGCCTCTGTGAGGCAAGCAGCTTGCCGCAGCGGCAAGTCGAAGTAGGCTGCTGGGCACCTTTTAAACTTGAATTTTTGCATAGATAGCGGGGTTTTTTTTCAAAAATGACTAACATATTAAACTTTTTCGCTAAATGCTCTATCTAATGAGCATTAGATATCTATATGTGATAGATCCACTTTAAGACCTCTAAGCATACAAGAGGTTAAAATGTGTACATCAGGGCTTCTTATATGAACTGCTTGATCAGAGACAGACAGTAAATTGAACAAAGGTGGGTACCAGAAAGAATATGTAAAAAAGATAATTATTTATTTGTACAGCATCCTGTTGGTGAATCAGTATACTGGGTGCACTCCTTTGCACTTTCTCCAGAGGAACAAAGGACTTTCAAATGAATAGGATAATCATCCCTGTATCAGAGAAGTGGCTTCTCTCCATGTTAAAAAGTGACCTTAACCCTTTAAGGAAAAGATGAATGAGCAACTCCTTGAATGAAAATGTTTGTTGCATACCATTCTGGACCTTAATGAGTTAAAAACAATGGACAGTTCATATGAGGACACAGACTTAGGGAGGCAGTGTTAATCGTATCAAAAGATTTACTTGCTTGGGTAAAGCACAAAACCTTTACAGTGAAACCATTATATTGTGCATCTGGCCTCCTCTTCTGATTTGAAAACAGTAGCAGAACTATCAATGACTAATATAAAGACAGATAATCATCCTCTTGACCTATGACAAGTTTAATTATACAGCTATATAAGGGGAACATTTTACATTATAAAATTGAAATATTTACAAGTTGCCATTCATCAAAATATCTGACCACAATTATTACTGGTTTTGAAACAGGCCTAAATAAATGACACCTGTCTCATAACAGGTTTAGTAAAAGTACTTATTTTCAGATCCTCGGTCAGCTGGTTAGAGGAGTCCATGGTTGTTGAGTCTAAGCACTACATCCAAGAGGTTTGAAGAGTCAGGGAATTAACTTCTGGAATTGTCATCATTGTAGATTAGGGTCGAATGAGCAAATTCATTTCGGAGACATTACAAAAAAAAAAAAAAAAAAAATAGAACACTTGTATATCAACTGGAAGGGTGCCCAAACCTTTGCACGTGCAACATTTTCTGTTTTATTTTTACAATCTGTTACATTCAGCAAATACATAGTAAGTGTGCATTAACATTTGCAGGAATATGTCAAGTTGAAGGGGCAGATTTAAAGGCAGCCATTAAACCAGCCGCTAAGTAAAAAAGGCACATCGGCAGCAAATACATGATTTACGGTGTATTTAAAAGAAAATCTACAGGAATACCTAATGATCATAGGCAGAAGAAAAACAGGTAACACAAAAACATGAGTCACACCTTTTTTCACATCACCGTGCATCCCAAACACCCGTTAAAACACAACTTAATTCAAAATGTAACATTACGGCTGTCATTGTCTAGCAACCCTAATAGATGCAAAAACTCAAACCTACAGCCAATCCCAAGGCCCCAAAGTAGCAAAAATGTTCAAACACACCTATATATACCCCAAAATAACAGTCACACCTTGTCTGTGTTTCGAGTTTTGGCGAGCTAGATCACAGGACCCAGGAGCGGAGTACAGCTTTTAGAGAGAGGGAGAGAGCGAAAGAAACATACAGGGGATTAAGGTAGAAGGACTTTGGAGAGGAAATATTTACATTTAACCCCTTAAGGACCAGCGGTCCTGGGACGTTTCCGTCCCATAAGGACCGCTTTCATCCTTGCCAAAGTGCTGGTACACGTGACCTGTTACGTGTATTGGCGCGCCTCTTCGGGGCCTAAGAGAGATCGCTCCAGTCTTGGAGCGGTCAATTTTAGGCCCTATTTTTACTTACAGAGCTCCCGTGACGTACTATGACCGTCATCGGTCCTTAAGGGTATAAGGACCATGACAATCCTAGTACGTCATGTAGTCCTTAAGGGGTTAAATTGACACACAGCACACTTTTGCACATAGCACATACACCCATAAAAACACATACACATACACACACAGTCTTTTTTTTTCATAACACTTTACATATTTTTTAAACTTTATTTTGACAGTGTGAATCTGTGAGTGAAAGAGTGTGACAGAGAGTGCGTGTGATTGAGTGTGTCTGTGGGGGCCTGTGGGAATGCCTGGGTGTGAGTGGGTGAGTGATGGCCAGGAGAGGATGACAGGAGAGAGGGATGGGGAGAGTAGTAGAGGAGGAGGGAGGAGAGCAGGACTTCCCTGTTGAGAGTAGGGGTGGGAGAGGGAGATCTGCAGGGTAGAGGGGGAGCCGGCCCAGAAGAGCAGGCACACAGAGAACAGGGACAGAACCTGCAGTGGGACGAGCGGTACATGGTGGGGGCCACCACACACAGGCAGGGGCAGCACAAACAGGGCACTCTGGGTCTGACTCCTCGCTGGCCGGAGCTAAGGAGGACAGAATCAGAGATCCCATTACACTGAGGAAGAGAACAGGGCCCTCGTGGAGGCTGTGGTGGAGAGGGTGACCATCCTGTTCCCTAGGGAGAGGGTCCCTGGCCTGGCTGCGAGGAGGAAGGCCGCCTGGAACCAAATCTGCAGCCGGGTCAATGCGGTGGCCAGCTGCATTCGGGTTGTGCGAGCCGTCAAAAAGAGATGGGCGACTGCAAAAGGCAGGTCAAGAAGAAGATGGGGGATGCTGCTCACCGACAGACATCACGTTCAACCGCTGGGAGGAGATGCTGCGGCAGACCATGTGCTCCACACTGGTTGAGGGGGTCTCTGGAGGATCGGACACTGGGGGAAAAGAGGAGGCCTCCACACTACTGGTAAGTGCACCTTCACATAACCACACACCACATCAACCCACACAACCCTGACACTCAAACACAGTCATATCCCAACATATGCCCATCATTCATCCACACAACTGCACCAACACAGCACCCTGAGGGTTCAAACAGGACACAAGACAAGGACAAACATCCAGGTTCAAACAGGGCCAAACCTGTCCAACTCCCTGGTTAACCCTCATGTTGCTGTGCTGTTCACACACAGTACACACAAACTGTGCTCATAAAAGTGTTGTATGTTAAACAGCAGAACTGCTTCTACACTATGTCACCCATGTACCCACAGGGAAACCAGCACATAACTCCATGAGTGCTAGAGGGATTATCAATGCATCGTTCAACAATGCTTTGGCAACCCCTTCGGTACTCAAAGGGTTAACCAGAAAAAAAAACACAAGTCGATAGGTTAACGATTGCATGCTACACAGGGGACATTCACTAAGAGGTGAAAAAAACGATGATGGAGAGAAATTTACACATACGCTCACTTCAACAATCCCAATGTTAGTCTGTGGAGACCATTCAATAAAATGAATCAAGGTGCTAAGTTCCATTGTATGGACTCCATAGAAAACACTGGACATGGGGAAATTACATCACTAGAGAACTCAGCATCATGTTCAGTTCATCAGGTCTTCTTCACCACTTGTCAAGACATCAGTACAGTCACAAGGCTGGATCATGCTATTGATGCCTGTGGGACAAGAGGACAGGATTTGAAGCAGCACCCTCGAACTGATCATCATGCAACTACTTCAACTTCCTAATCCCCTCAATCTTTTTCGTTACAGGTGAGTACACAAACCATTACTTTGTAATGTGTTGAGTACTCGTCTGTAACCCATTATGTAGAGAACTAAGGAAATGTGAAGCAGCCCTAGGGATATGTGCCCCTGACATGAATACACACATCAACAAGTATGTTCTGAGAGCTCCATGAAACTAATGTATTTGGGCTGCCACTGTGAGAGTGACAGTGGAAGCCCAATTTTATTTGTTTCATGGAACTATTATAACATATTTGTTGATGTGTGTGTATTCATGTCAGGGCCACATATCACTACACACTCACAGGTCAGCATGGTGTCCCTGGAGACCTGATCCACGTTTCATGACCTCTATGTTGTGTAACAATACCACTGTAGATCCATCCCTCTGCTGCTCTTCTCAGCTCTAGCAAACTACAGGTCCCATGTTGACTGTAATGGCCCTTTAACCCCTGATGTGACAGAGTGTTATCCAATGCATAGCATTGGATAACACTCTTTCGCTACAAGGCTACCATGGTTGCTCTGGCTATGATCATGGCAAATCACGTTAGTTGCTGTCAATCAAGCCCTGTAAGATGCTGATTATGGGTTATGTGTTGTACCTTGTTTCTCCTGGGGGTGTGCGTGATATTCTTGAAGTGTCAATGTCAACGTGGAGAAGGGAATGGAAGATGGTTTTGGAATCCCCACACACAATATGCCACGTCCATGGTATGCATGTGTCACGGTTTGTTAAGACTCTCAGACGGAAAGTTAGGTAAAATCACAACTTTATTGAAAAGTTTAAGACCACCCCTTAGGGTGTCATACACATTCATACATATATCTTTATTGACAGAAGAGGTAGAAATAACAATACTGATACAGGCTCTACCGGCCTTGCCAATATACCGGGCAAGGCAGCCAGGAAGTTGGCATAAATATGGATAGGCTTTACCGGCCTTGCCAATATACCGGGCAAGGCAGCCAGGAAGCTGGTACAGGAACAGACAGGCTCTACCGGCCTTGCCAAAATACCGGGCAAGGCAGCCAGGGACTGGTACAGGAGGAAACAGGCTCTACCGACCTTGCCAATATACCGGGCAAGGCAGCCAGTGGACCAACGGTGGAATACAGGCTCTACCGGCCCTGCCAATAACGGGTAAGGCAACCCAAGATGAAAATGGTATAGGTTCTACCGGCCTTACCAATATACCGGGCAGGGCAGCCTGGTAAGGAATAAATGGCAACCAAAAGCCTCAGTGACTGCAAAGGTGACACCGCAGCCACTATTGATGACATAAGAGGCTAAGTTGATCAAGTGGCAGACCATATAACTCCAGAGTACCACTCGACCTGTGTACTGGGAAGACAGCAATACACAGTGCGACAATGGACAAGGAATAATGGAGCGAACCAGTACCCTGTACGTGGAACGCTAATCAAACTTGCATAGACAGCCGGATGGCTTATGGAGCGAACCAGTACCCTGTATGTGGAACGCTAATCAAACTTGCATACACAGCCGGATGGCTTATGGAGCGAACCAGTACCCTGTACGTGGAACGCTAATCAAACTTGCATAGACAGCCGGATGGCTTATGGAGCGAACCAGTACCCAGTACGTGGAACGCTAATCAAACTTGCATAGACAGCCGGATGGCTTATGGAGCGAACCAGTACCCTGTACGTGGAACGCTAATCAACCTTGCATAGACAGCCAGATGGCTTATGGAGCGAACCAGTACCCTGTACGTGGAACGTTAATCAAACTTGCATAGACAGCCGGATGGCTAATCAACCTTGCATAGACAGCCGGATGGCTTATAGAGCGAACCAGTACCCTGTACGTGGAACGTTAATCAAACTTGCATAGACAGCCGGATGGCTTATGGAGCGAACCAGTACCCTGTACATGGAACACTATCGTAACCTGCATAACAGCCGGGTGGCTAATAGAGCGAACCAGTACCCTGTACGTGGAACGCTAGTTGTAACTTGCAAAGACAGCCGGTTGGCTTATGGAGCGAACCAGTACCCTGTACGTGGAAAGCTAGTTGTAACCTGCATAACAGCCGGGTGACTTATAGAGCGAACCAGTACCCTGTACGTGGAAAGCTAGTTGTAACTTGCAAAGACAGCCGGTTGGCTTGTGGAGTGAACTATACAGCAGGGAATAGAAATGTCAAGGCGACTCAGGAACGACAGCGGCTACAGGGAGACTGGATGGGAACCGGCAGGTGAAGACAGGAACCAGCACACAATCGGTCAACCGGATCAGCAGTGGCAGCGAAGACTGGCAGCAGGAAGCGGAGATCAGACGGCAACTCGAACCAGATCAGGATCTGACGCAGGAACCAATGGACAGGTTTCTACAGGAACCGGACGATTCTGTCAGCAGGAACACAGCTAAGGGCCCAGGAAGCTCAGGAACGTGCCATAGATGCTAGCAGCAAAGAGACAACACGAAAGGGCAACCAAAGGGTGCCCAGACTCAGTCTATATAGGCAATGCAGGGCGGGCTAACAGCAGACAGCCAATGGAGAGCCCCTAAAGGTAATTGACACAGAAGGAAAGCAATCACGGGCACCGTGATAGCATGATGCTTGGGGCCATACTGATGCCAGTGCAGTGCTGTGTCAATGATCCTGTGGGGTGAAATAGAACATAATGTGCGGTGTGGTTAGTGTGTTGGCACCAATTCACAGGACTGATGGAGGACTTGCATAGATTGTTTGAATGCCTGTGTTATACTCACTGCTAAAGTGGTCCGTGATGAGCCTGTCTCTGATCTGCGCCCCTCTCAGGGTCTCCTCAACATGACCATTGGCACTTCAGGTATTGGGGGGGCCTGGATATCATCCACCAGCCTGCTGTCCACTGGATTGTTGTGCAGTATTGCACACGCCATTATGAGGTCACGCACTTTTCCAGATGCATACTGCAGTGCTTCCCCTGAGTGGTCCAGACATAGCAATAGAGACTTCAGGAGGCCAAAGGTCCACTCAGTGGCATTCCTCGTTCTGCCATGAGCCTGGTTGTATCTTTCCTGGGCATCTGTTTGGGGATTGGCGACTGGGGTCAGTAGCCAGGATTTGCATCCATAGCCAGCATCACCTGTGTAATGTAAGTGACAATGTGAGACAGGGAGCACATGTGTGAATGATGTTTTGTGTGGTGGACGTACTAGCTGTGGGTCAGGAGCATGCTAAGCAGTGTTGTGTGTACACCTGTGAATGTGGTGTGATGTTGTATTGTGAACTCACCCAGAAGCCACCCCCCTGTATAAGTTCCATCTGTACATTCATTGAGTGGAAGTTCTTCCTGTTTATGAATAGCTGTGTGTCATATGCTGGGGCTTTGATACGGACATAGCACCCATGACCCCGGGCATGCCTCCCCTTGCTTAAAAGCCCTGCTTGAGATGTATCCAGTCCATGTCGGTGGTCGGAAGCACGCTGGAGAATGTGGCCTATGACATGCCAGATGCGTAACCCTCAGTGGACTGGAAGGCACCACTTGCCATGAAGTGTATGGCACAGGAGTTTTTGCAGGCCAAGAGGGCATGGTTGTGGATGTAGATGGGATCCACCTGATCCTTGATGACCTCATACAAGGCAATGATGCTGTGTGGCCTCAACCTGTAGCGACCAATCATCTCATCAGTGGTCATCAGTGGTCATTCCAAAGATGGTGACCCTTGGGCAGTATACCATGGGCCTTGGTGGTTGTCTATACATCCTCCGCTGATGCAGGGGTCCCTGTGGCATCTGGGGAGCATCCTGTTGCTATGGAGCATCCTGTTGCTGCAGCTGTGCATATGAGGGAAAGTGCTGTCCTCCAGGTAGGGATGGGCTCCTGTGTGGCTGTTGAGCCAGAATATCCTCACTTGCAATAGGTGAAGGCTGTTGATCAGATGTGCCTGGGGCTTGCTGGTGTTCCCTAGCTCTCGCCCTTGTACGAACTCTCCACATTCTTCTCATCAGTAAGTATCCCAACATACTTATTGTTCTCTATCTCTCCCTGAGTGGAAAATGGCTTACAACACGTTAACACAGCCGTTAGTGTGTGTTATTACTTTTACGTACACTTGCTATAGGGGTGGCATTAACACTTTCAGGCCTCTATTCAATTGTGTGTGGTAAAACAGCTGGAAGGACCAAATTGTCTACCAGGTGACATAAAAACAGTGCCTAAGCCAGTATTCAATTGTCCTACCAGCTGAACGCACAACATACGTTAGGCCACAGAAAAGGACTTTTGGTCAAACTTCTTTTCCCAAAACTCACAGTAAGTACGTGAATAATGGGAACATCAAATGAAGAAAGCTAACAATCGGTGCCTGAGATACTTTCAAGCACTGATCGGTAGCTCATCTGTGTTACACTTACCTGTCATCCACTGCCCGTCTTCTATCTTACTTCTTTTTTCTAATCATCTTCTCACTTCTTTCTCCCCATTCTGTCTTCCTGTGAAAAAATAAAAGGTCGTATTAAATGATGTGTGCCCAAACATAACCCTGACATCTCTGCATAATTTAACCCCTTCAGTGCCAGAGGGGTACGCAACGCATAACTGCTTTGCGCACCTCTCTGGCACTCAAATGGTTAAACAATGTACAGTTGTTAGGGTTACATAGATTGATTAAGTTGGCATTCTCTAACATCTGCCCCATAAATCTGGTTAAAATATTTGCTTCCAACAAAAAAATATTGAAATCCATATGACCCCATTGTTTACTCCACGGCTGTCGCTGGCAATAATGGCAGAGAAAAGACAAATCAGAAGAACGCTACCACCACCACCCATAGTACCTGATGGGCCAAAACCCGTTCCACTGTGAGGGAATTCTGAACAGAGACTGCCCGTATATACAAAGGCAGTCTCTGTTCAAACTTCCCTCACAGTGGTATGGGCATCAGCCTGTCAGGTACTTAGGGTGTGGATCTGCTGATTCCTCCTTCTCTGACACTGCCGCCGTATACAGTGGCAGAGAAAACAATGGGGCCATATGGATTTCAATATTTTTGGGCCAGTTTAGTTAACTTTTTTGTGGGAGCAAATATTTAGACTGTAATAAGATTTATGGGGCAATTGATTGATTACGTTGGCATTCAATATATATGTAACCCTGACATCTGTGCATTGTTTAACCCTTTGGGTGTCACCAGAGGCGTAACTAGAAGCCTCTGGGCCTTGGTATAAGAAGTGCCACGGGCCCCCCTGACCACATTGAGCCCCTCCACAATGCCCCTATCTCCTACCTGGAGCTCCCATGCGGTCCTCTTAGTAATGCAAAGTGCTGGGAGATGATGTCATCTCCCAGCGCTCTGCATTACTCGAGCACCGGCGGGATATTGCGGGTGCCAGGCAGAGAGGTCGCAGGGGGAGGCCGGGCCCCTGGAATGCATGGGCCCAGTCGTAGGTGTGACCCCTATAGTTACACCACTGAGTGCCAGAGAGGTACACAACGCATTGCTAATGCATTGTGTACCCCTCTGGCACTCAAGTGGTTAAACTATGCACGGTTGTCAGGGTTATGTTTGAGCACACATTTAATATGTCTTTTTCACAGGAATTATGGAATGGAAAGAAAGAAGAAGCAAGAAAGGAGAAGGAAGACAGAAGATAGAAGATGCAGATGACCAGGGTGCCAAAGAATCCACTGGACATCAGGATTAATGGTAAGTGTTTGTTTTCAGGGGCTGTTTCTTTATAACTTAGTCGATTAACCCTGTGAGTGCCAGTGGAGCAAGAATACTGCACTGGCACTCATAGGGTTCATTAGACTAAAACTGGACACTGTAGGAGTGACTACAATGGGCACAGATTTTGAGGGCAATATTAAGAATCTCTCTGAATGTTTTGGATTCTGCCAGCAATCTGCTCACAACTAAATTTAACACATGGGCAAAGCAGGGCACAATATCACCTATTCTAAAGACAGCAATTATGTTGGAGCCATTATCAACAGACACAAAACCAGCTTTTAAAGGAGCGGGGTACAAGCCATTCCTCTATCACCTGCTCTAATTTACTTATAAATCTACAAATCTGTGGGACTGTCTCTCAAAACTCTGCATGTACAAACTGGAGTGCTGCTGGTATGTGCTATCCTGCTGCTGCCAGAACCAGAGGCACAATTACTGGCTGTCACCTGATGATGTAAGCTGATGTTGCCCACTGGTGGTGGTGGGAGGGAAACCCAGTTAGCAATCACAGTCATATACTCTGAGTTCTGCCCACTTGTACACATATCTGTTGCCAGGTGGATTTTCTTGCAGTACGCACTTTCCAGCCTTTTGCTCACCACACTAACCACCTGCTTGTACAATTATGGCACAGCCGTCCTTGAAAAATAACTGCGACTTGGGATATACCATCGTGGAGCTACACATAACATCAGTTATCTGAAACCTCTGTTTTCTACAAAAGAATACCGCAGCACGTCCACTGCCAACATCTTGGCAACCTTACCATGCCACAGGCGCACTTTGGGATTGTTTTTGTGAAGTTGTTGACTCCTTCTCAGGAACCCAGTGAATGTGGGTTGGAAGGACAAGGCAGAAGAACACTATAACTTTATTGCTTTAACACCATGATTAAAGCAGGTGGTGGAGGTAGAGGCAGCATGTGTGAGCAGTCTATGATTCTTGCCATCTCCTATAACAAACCCAGAGTCATCACACTCCTCTGTAGCAGGAGCCATAGTTGTTATTTGGAATGAACTAACTGTTGTCAGTGGCACACTCTCTGACACATCAATAATATCACTACTTGTATTATCTGCCCCAGAGCCCTGGTCATTTTTTGGAGTGCTTCTGCTGCTGCTAGTTGTGGCACCTTTGACCTGCTGATAGTTTATCTCCCAGTCAGGCCTGTGGTTGTACTTCAGGTGGGATCACAGAGGAGGTTCTGAAGTTTGAGCTTGCTTTCCCCCTGCTCACGTGCTTTTTGCACAGACAACAGATAGCAACATGCTTAGCTTTTGGATCCTGAGTGAAGCATCTCCATATTGTGATTTTCATGGACAGAGGGGTTTCTGAGGGGCTTCTATAACTACTACTGGTGCTAGATTTTGATGCAGTTCTACTGCTACTGCTAGGTGTCAAGAGGCACTCATGATAGCCAATGTTGTGGATGTTAACCTGTGTTGCTGCTGGTTACTCAACACAAGTTTATGTGGCTGAATGAGACGTGGACACAGCAATGATGCCTAACAGAATGACGGTGTACGTTTTGCCATATTTGCTTGTCCAGGATCAATGTTTCCAATGGTTTTCTCAAACAGTTTATAGACAGGCAGAGTGCTCCTTTTCAGGGGTGGAAGATTGGGCCTTTGCCTTTCAGCTAATTTTCTGCCCATATCATTATCTCTCACTCTCAACTTCATCTATAACTGAACAAGAGGAGGATGCTATAGGGATATATTGTTGATCTACATCATCATCATCAGTCATCATTAGGTCATCCTCAGCATCGTCCGCTGCTTCTTGCCCACTACCCTTATAATCCTCTAAGCTTTTATAGGTGTCAAACAATTTCTTTACTTCTACAAACTTTGCTACTACTTTGAGAACAGAAAAACGCATTTCAAAAAAAGTTATAAATTGATTTGCATTTTACTGAGTGAAGTAAGTATTTGATACCTTTGCAAAACATGACTTAGTACTTGGTGGCAAAACACTTGTTGGCAATCACATAGGTCAGACATTTCTTGTAGTTGGCCACCAGATTTGCACACATCTCAGGAGAGATTTTGTCCCACTTCTCTTTGCAGATCCTCTCCAAGTCATTAAGGTTTCGAGGCTGATGTTTGGCAACTTGAACCTTCAGCTCCCTCCACAGATTTTCTATGGGATTAAGGTCTGGAGACTGGCTAGGCCACTCCAGGACCTTAATGAGCTTCTTCTTGAGCCACTCCTTTGTTGCCTTGGCTGTGTGTTTTTTTTCAATGCCCTGGCTGAGGGAAGGAGGTTCTCACCCAAGATTTGACAGTACATGTCCCTGTCAATCGTCCCTTTGATGCGGTGAAGTTGTCCTGTCCCCTTAGCAGAAAAACACCCCCAAAATCATAATGTTTCCACCTCCAAAGAGCTCGATTTTGGTCTCATCTGACCACAACACTTTCACCCAGTTCTCCTCTGAATCATTCAGATGTTCATTGGCACACTTCAGACAGGTCTGTACTTGTGCTTTCTTGAGCAGTGGGACCTTGCGGGTGCTGCAGGATTTCAGTCCTTCACGGCGTAGTGTGTTACCAATTGTTTTCTTGGTGACTATGGTCCTAGCTGCCTTGAGGTCATTGACAAGATCCTCCCGTGTAGTTCTGGGCCAATTCCACACAGATCTCTAGATCATTGAAACTCCACGAGCTGAGATCTTGCATGGAGCCCCAGACCGAGAGAGATTGACAGTTATTTTGTGTTTCTTCCATTTGCGAATAATTACACCAACTGTTGTCACCTTCTCACCAAGCGATGGTCTTGTAGCTCATTCCAGCCTTGTGTAGGTCTACAATCTTGTCCCTGACATCCTTGGACAGCTCTTTGGTCTTGGTCATGGTGTAGAGTTAGGAATCTAATTGATTGATTGCTTCTGTGGACAGGTGTCTTTTATACAGGTAACAAGCTGAGATTAGAAGCACTCCCTTTAAGAGAGTGCTCCTAATCTCAGCTTGTTACCTGTATAAAAGACACCTGGGAGCCAGAAATCTTGCCGACTGATAGGGGGTCAAATACGTATATCACGTAGTAAAATGCTAATCAATTTATAACTTTTTTATAATGCGTTTTTCAGGATTTTTTGTTGTTATTCTGTCTCTCACTGTTCAAATAAACCTACCATTAAAATTATAAACTGATCATTTCTATGTCAGTGGGCAAACATACAAAATCAGCAGGAGATCAAATAATTTTTTCCCTCACTGTATACTGGAGAGAGTGCAGAGAAGAGGTATTAAACGGTGAATGATTTATAGCATAAAACTTATCAAAAATAACTACAGGAGTTGAACACATATAGCTTGAGAGAGGGGATATGATAGAAATAAAATACATGCATAAGTTTCACAAAATACAGATGGGAAGTACTTTTTAAAAACAGTAGAAATGTTAGGACAAGAGGTGATAGTCTAAAACTATGGGGTCAGAGGTTTAGATGTAAAAAAGTTTAACTTCACTGAGAGGGTGGTAGATAAGTGGAATAGCCTACCAGCTGTGTTAGAAGTTAAAGTGTTAGTAATGTCTAAAAAAAGTTTTTTTGCATTTAGAAGAGCTTAAAAAGCTGATCTAAATGCAAAAAAACGTATCTCTCAAACCGCTATGGTTTAAGAGATACGGGCATTTAAAGTTTGCTGTTTCCTACTGACAGCTGTAAAGCTGTCAGCAGGAGATTCGTGTCGGTCGACATGGTGGTGCCAAGATCTCCTTACTTATAAGGAATCCCTTCACTGGAATGGTCTAAAACGTTTGCCTGGTGTTCAGGTTTGAGAGATACTTTTTTTGCATTTAGATCAGCTTTTTAAGCTCTTCTAAATGCAAAAAAACTTTTTTTTAGACATTACTTTAATACAGTGAGGGCATAAGGCTATCTGAATAGATGAAAAGACCAAGGTTCAAATAAGGTTTAAGGTATTTACAGTAGGAAAATGGTCAAATGGTTCTTATCAAAGTCTATGTTTCTATATTCAAAAACTACATTTTTCAGACAAAAGTCAACTTTTTCATGGCTCCTCAGATAAAGAAAAATTTACATTGTATAAGCTACATAAAAAATATAAAGAAAAATACATATTTTGCAAAAATCAAATAATATTTACTTTGCTTGTAAATGTTTCAATTTTTAAAAACCCTACACACCCAGAGTGTACCATTTACAAATGTACATTGTTTTACCTGCATGCATGACTTACACAAGATCCCTGATTAACAGGAGAGCAAAGAGTATTTTCAACTTTATGAACTAAAATACACATTCTATTTGTTACATGATAATTAGTGTTGAGCGAGCATGCTCGGCCGAAGCTCGGTTCGGCTCGAGCATCGCTCTGCTCGGCACATGGCGGTACTCGTACGAGTACCGCATGTGCTCGCCCGCCATGTTCGGGTCTCCTCCCCGCACGTTTCGCGGCTGCTGCGCAGCCAATAAACGTGCAGGGAGGCTCTGACATCAGTGTAATGCCAGCAGCCATGTTGGCTGCTGGCATTACACTGATTGGCTGGCCAGAACCCGTGATCGGGTGCTGTATAGCACCTGACCAGCGAGTTCGGCTCAGTCTTAGCCAGGGAGAGATGAGGATAGGAAGGGAAAGTCAGTGTAGGGAGAAGAAAAGCTATTAAAAAAAAAAAAAAGACCCAAAAGTCCTTTTTAGGACTACTGTGTGTGGGGGCAGCAGTTTATTTTGTGTGGGGGGGCAGAGATATAAAAAAAAAAATCTTCATATATTCTGTTCACTGTGCCTAGCCGCAGATTAGAGCACATTCTGTTTAGTGTGCAAAGTTGCAGATTAGCAGCACATTCTGTTTACTGTGCAAAGTTTCAGAATAGGAGAACATTCTGTTAAGTGTTCAAACTGTAAAATATCAAAGTCACATATTCCATTCACTGTGCGTAGCCGCAGTTAAGAAGCAGATTCTGTTTACTGTGCAAAGTTTCAGAATAGGAAAACATTCTGTTAAGTGTTCAAACTGTAAAATATCAAAGTCACATATTCCATTCACTGTGCGTAGCCGCAGTTAAGAAGCAAATTCTGTTTACTGTGCAAAGTTTCAGAATAGGAAAACATTCTGTTAAGTGTTCAAACTGTAAAATATCAAAGTCACATATTCCATTCACTGTGCGTAGCCGCAGTTAAGAAGCAAATTCTGTTTACTGTGCAAAGTTTCAGAATAGGAAAACATTCTGTTAAGTGTTCAAACTGTAAAATATCAAAGTCACATATTCCATTCACTGTGCGTAGCCGCAGTTAAGAAGCAAATTCTGTTTACTGTGCAAAGTTTCAGAATAGGAAAACATTCTGTTAAGTGTTCAAACTGTAAAATATCAAAGTCACATATTCCATTCACTGTGCGTAGCCGCAGTTAAGAAGCAAATTCTGTTTACTGTGCAAAGTTTCAGAATAGGAAAACATTCTGTTAAGTGTTCAAACTGTAAAATATCAAAGTCACATATTCCATTCACTGTGCGTAGCCGCAGATAAGCAGCAAATTCTGTTTACTGTGCAAAGTTTCAGAATAGGAAAACATTCTGTTAAGTGTTCAAACTGTAAAATATCAAAGTCACATATTCCATTCACTGTGCGTAGCCGCAGTTAAGAAGCAAATTCTGTTTACTGTGCAAAGTTGCAGATTTGCCGCACATATTCCGTGTAATATGAAGAAGGCGGGTAAAAAGGGACGGGGAAGTGGACATGATCCTGATAGTTCAGGGCGCGGGTCAGGACGCGTAGAAACTGCGCCTGGTGCCAGAGCACAAGACAGAAAGACATCCACCATACCTAGCTTCATGTCTCAGTTTACAGGGCGTCGCAGGACATCACTCTCGAGGTCCGACCACTGCGAACAGGTGGTCGGTTGGATGTCAGTTGATACTGCTTCCAGTCGGTTAAGCACCACCCTGTCTTCCACCAAGTCCACTCTCAGTAGCCAAGAGTCTGGTCAACATAATCCTCACTCTGATCATCCTTCCTCCCACCATAGAGGATCTGGTCAAAGAAGTGATCCCACACTGGGATATAGTGAGGAGCTCGTCTCATCACCAATCCTTAATTTGAACCTCTCTCCAAGCACGCTTGCAGAGGAACATGACATCTTGTGCCCTGATTCACAACCTCTAGAGGGTACCCAATCACAAGAAGATGACAGAGGTGAACGGCATTTAAGGTCAAAGGAAGTGGATGATGATGATGATGAGACACAGTTGCCATTAAATCAACCACTATTACTGTCTCAAGACCTTGATGAGGAGGATGATATACAGTTGTCAATGACTGAGTATGTGGTGGGATCAAGACATGAGGAGGATGATCAGAGTGAGGAAGTGGAGGAGGACTTGGTGGACGATGAGGTGACTGACCCCACCTGGGAAGGTGTAGAGCCGAGCGATGACAGCAGTCCTGAGGGTGAGCCATCTGCAGCACCGCAACAGGCTGGAAGAGGCAGTGGTGTGGCTACAGAAAGAAGGCGGACCGCACCAAACCGGCCCGCAAATGTTCCACGGAGCACCCCCTTGCGTAAATCTCCCTTGCCAAGGGGTAGGTGTTCCGCGGTATGGCGTTTTTTTAAGGAAAGTGCGGACGACAAAAGAATTGTAGTTTGCAACCTGTGCAACACCAGAATGAGCCGAGGCATGAACACTAGAAACCTCACCACCACCAGCATGATCCGACACATGGCATCCAAGCACCGTAATAAGTGGGAGGAACGCCCGGATCGCCAATCTGTGTCTGCAGGCCACACCACTGCCTCCTCTTCCCCTGTTTTCGGTGCCGGCCAATCGCCTGTCGAAGGCGCAGGCCCGCATACCTCCCGCCCTGCACCTGTACCATCTGAAGCACCATCAGCGACCACATCCACTTCCCTGTCCCAGCACAGCGTCCAAATTTCGTTACCCCAGGCATTTGAGCGCAAGCGAAAATACCCAGCCACCCACCCACAGGCCATAGCACTAACCTCACACCTTTCCAAATTACTGGCCATCGAAATGCTGCCATTTAGGCTTGTGGACACTGAGTCCTTCCGCAGCCTGATGGCAGCAGCTGTCCCTCGGTACGCAGTCCCCAGCCGCCACTACTTTTCCCGGTGTGCCATCCCCGCCTTACACCACCATGTGTCCCGTAACATCACCCGTGCCCTGACCAACGCAGTTACTGGGAAGGCCCACTTAACGACTGACACATGGACAAGTGCTTGTGGCCAGGGACGCTACATTTCCCTGACGGCACACTGGGTGAATGTCGTGGAGGCTGGGAGCGACTCGGACCCTGGGATGGCACAGGTGCTACCCACGCCGAGGATTGCGGGCCCTACCTCCATCAGGGTTTCCGCCAGCACCTACGTTATTGGCTCCTCCTCCTCCATTTCCACCTCCGAATTCTCTGCGCGCAGCGCCACTCACCCATCAGCCGGTAGCTGGAAACAGTGTAGCTCTGCAGTGGGGAAGCGTCAACAGACCGTGCTGAAGCTGATCTGCCTTGGGGACAAACAGCACACGGCCTCAGAGCTGTTGCAGGGGATTAGTCACCAGACCGAGCAATGGCTCTCGCCACTCAACCTGCAACCAGGCATGGTTGTGTGTGATAATGGGCGTAACTTGGTGGCGGCTTTGGAGCTCGGCAAGCTCACACACGTACCATGCCTAGCGCATGTATTTAATTTAGTGGTTCAGCGATTTCTAAAAACCTACCCCAATTTGCATGATCTCTTGACCAAGGTGCGCCGCGTGTGTGCACATTTCCGTAAGTCATCAACAGCTTCAGCCGGCCTGTTGAAGCTGCAGCAGCGCTTACAATTGCCAGCTCACCGGCTGCTGTGTGACGTGAGCACGCGCTGGAACTCCACCTTCCACATGTTGGCCCGGCTTTGTGAGCAGCAGAGGGCAGTAGTGGAGTACCAGCTGTTACACGGTCGTCGCCTCTCCGTTCAACTTCCTGTAATCAGAAGTGAGGAGTGGGAATGGATGTCAGACCTCTGTGAGGTTTTACGCAATTTTGAGGAATCGACACAGATGGTGAGCGGCGATAACGCTATTATCAGTGTAACCATCCCACTTCTGTGTCTACTGAAACGCTCGCTGCTCACAATTAAAACTGACGCTTTGCATGTGGAAGAGGTGGAAATGCGGGAGGAAGAGCTTACACAAGGTGATAGCCAGAGCACCCTCACTTCGTCTTCTCAGCGACAATTGGAGGAGGCGGAGGAGGAGGAGGAGGAGGAGGAAGACACGGTTGCCTCCGCTACAGAGGGTAGCCATGGAACTTTAGTTCCAACTCTTCAGCGTGGGTGGGCAGAAGAGGAGGAAGAGGATGAGGAGATTGAGAGTCATCCTCCTGGTGAGGACAGCGAAATCTTGCCTGTTGGTACTCTGGCACACATGGCTGACTTTATGTTAGGCTGCCTTTCCCGTGACCCATGCGTTATACGCAATTTAGACAACACGGATTACTGGGTGTTCACCCTTCTGGACCCCCGCTACAAAGAGAATTTCTCATCTCTCATTCCTCCGGTGGAGAGGACAAGCAAAATGGTGCAATACCAGAAGGTTCTTGTCGAAAAATTGCTCCAAAATTTTCCATCTGACAACGCTGGCGGCAGAGTACGTGCTACCTTGGCCAACCGAGAAGGGGAGAAAAGGGGAGCACACAGCAGTTCCGACAAAGGCAGGGCAACACTCTCCAAGGCGTGGGACACCTTCATGACACCCCGCCAGCACCCTCACCCTGATGCGAAGCCTAGTGTCACAAGGAGGGAAAAGTTTTGGAAGATGGTGAAGGAGTACGTAGCAGACCGTGTCAGCGTCCTCAATGATCCCTCTGTGCCTTACAACTACTGGGTGTCCAAGCTGGACACGTGGTATGAACTGGCACTCTACGCCTTGGAGGTCTGGCCTGCCCTGCCGCCAGCGTTCTGTCTGAGCGGGTATTTAGTGCTGCTGGTGGCATCATAACAGATAAGCGTATCCGCCTTTCCACCGAAAATGCTGATAGGTTGACACTTATAAAAATGAACAAGGCCTGGATTTCCCCTGACTTCTCCACTCCACTGGAGGAAAGCCCCGGGGGAACATAAACTCACTTTATATATGTTATTTACAATGATGGGAATACTCTGTATTCCCATTCACCCCTTCCACCCAAAAAACGGGTATATGGTTGACTCTCTTCCATATGCCCAGTGATATAATTTTTATATAGGGCCAGCTCACCAGCTGGCCCAGTGATATAATTTTTATATAGGGCCAGCTCACCAGCGGGCACAGTTTGACAATTTTTGTATAGGTCAGCTCACCAGCGGGCCTTCTCATATAATGTTTTATTGGGTCAGCTCTCTAGCGGGCCCTCTCATATAATGTTTTATAGCGTCAGCTCACTAGCGGGCCTTCGCATATAATGTTTAGGATGGTCAGCTCCGCAGCAGACCCTCACCCATAATGTTTTAGATGGTCGGCTCAGCGCACGTTTCCCTCTTAATCATGGCCCCAGTTCAGAAAAATCAAGGAAATTTTTGGGAGAATTTGCCTTTGCGCACGTTTCCCTCTTAATCATGGCCTCAGTTCAGAAAAATCAAGGAAATTTTTGGGAGAATTTGCCTCTGCGCACGTTTCCCTCTTAATCATGGCCTCAGTTCAGAAAAATCGATGAAATTTTTTGCAGAATTTGCAGATGATATACAAGTAAATATACAGCAAATACTGTTTGGTAACAATTTTTCGCCTAAAGTCGTTTTTATCTGCCTTTTTGTGTGTTTTACGGTCAGTCTGTAAAAATGGCGTACTACGGGCGAAAGATCGTTCCCAGCAGCGATGTTGGAGTCCAAGATGCATCCAGACATCCTCCCTATGCTGTCCCTGAACCATTTCTGTGGTGTTTCCATCATTTTCTGCCCTTTTCCTATGGACCAGGCACCCTCCCCTCATCAGAGCAGGGGGTGCCTGGTGTAGTGCTCGAGTCCTCCCATTGACTTCAATGGGGCTCGGGTGCTCGGCCGAGCACTCGAGCCTCCGGGGGCGCTCGGTCAGAGCACCCGAACACCCGAGCATTGGGGTGCTCGCTCATCACTAATGATAATCCTACCATACAGTCCAATAACTATAAGCATAAATTTCCTAAAAGTGGATTAACTTATGAATTAGAAAACAACAACAACAAAAAAATAGGAATCGGAGGGATACGTGGGATTCCCAAAACAGTGTCAGACACACACCTCTTGAAATATCTGTAGAATCTGTTTGGATCCTTACTACAGATAAATGACCCCTCCACAATCCAACTTGAGAGATTACATAGGCTAAGAAATCTGAAATCTGCTCAGCCCGAATCGGCATAAGATGTCATTGTCAAGTTCAGCTCATACCCGGATAAAGAAGCAGTGATGTCTAAGGCCAAGAATCAACATCAGCTTGTATTTGAAAACTCTACTCTGATACTCATAGTTGAGGACTTTTCATCTTTAGCAACCCAGTGGGGACGGAAACTCTGCCTGTTAACCCTGGCCTTGAGAACTGCAGAGTTGAAATATAAATGGAGCTATCCACTGAAGCTGTTAGTTGAATGTGAGGGAATAGTTCATGTCCTTCACTTCAAGGGCAGCATTAAAGCCTTCACAGAGGCCTTACAGCTTTCACTCCGAGATTCAGCAAATGTTGGTTCAGCACCTGGTTTGGATATGCAATGGACCCCAGCTCCATCGATGTGAGAGAAGTGGAGACTGGTTCCCAAGAAATGCAGAGCGCGCACATCTCCCAAAGATGATGAGACTTAATCATTTTCACAAGCTTCATGCCCTGGTTGACATTGTCCAGAGAATCTCATGTTCGCTCATATTCTGCCTCATGGCGACTTTGTTCTGGGTCCCGTTTCCATGAACACTAGTTACTGTTTTAAGTTTGCATTATTTGTTCTCTTTACCTGCATTATGCTATTCAGACTATAACTATACTGTCTGTGCTGTGGGGATGCACCCTGGGGGGCACTTATGATTTGAAAGGGGTGGCTTTTGGCGCCAGGCTGGGCCTAGCTTCCAGCCCAGGGTCGATGGCCATCACTTCCTGGTGGCGAGGAGTCTTTTGCGGGGGTTATGTTTGTTCTACGGAAGTCGGGCTCCTGGGGGAGTGTTGAAGTCCCACTTGCTGAGCCTTCTCGCCACCCTAGCAGCCTGGTTCTTGTGCTTTTCAGGATGGGCAGACACCTGGAGTTGCCCTGATGGCACCACATAACGTTAACTAGAGGTTAGATGTGGTACTCTGTCGGGTCTTGAAGCAATATGTTACCCCACAGGGTGGGGGGTTCTGTGTTCTCCGATGGCTCGACAGATTGTGATATTTGTGGCGTGTAGGCCTCAATTATTCAGATGTTGGGTTGGTCCTAGTCCCTAAAGACCAACCTTTATTACCGGTTTGTATAAATGTTTGTAAGGAGTGGAGGGAATAGATGGCAACTGATAATGGTTTTTAATAAAATAGTCCTTTATGCAATGTAACCCATTTGGTTGCACAAATAGTGCTTTTACCCTGCTCTTTGCCAGTGGAGAGGGTTGGAAGAGACACACTATGATTATAATAGAGGCCCTCCAGATTTTAATGGTATTGCATCATAGACTGGGGAGTACTTTGATGGTGCCGCTCACCTGGGTGGGACCCTAGCTGAGTTTTGATGGGCAGACATGGCTCATATGCTCCTTCCCTAGATTACAATTTCTTCAAACAGTGTTACATAGATCCAGTAAAGTGGGCGCTCAAAACTAGATGAACGCTGTGTGTGTGCTCTTATGGGGCTTTCACTGCTCTAGTTGAAATACAATGTTGCCACTCTAAGTGGCAATCAGTGGGAACTCCCGTTTAATAGCAGGATGTAATGTAGCAGGCTATGGTAGAGCCCAGGGTCAGCAGAGGACAGGATTCTTGATACATTACATCCTGCTATCAAATGAGAGTTCTCACTGATTGCCACTAGGAGTGGCAACACTGTATTTCAGCTAGTGCGGTGAAAGCCCCATAAAAGCACACACAGCGTTTATCTAGTTTTGAGTGCCCACTTTACTGGATCTATAGACACACAAACACATAAGGATCATAAATTGTCCTGAATAACCCACAAACAGCATCAGACCGCTGAATGCCCAAATTATTCTTATTCTTTTGTGTTACAGCTGATTGAATCCTGTGGCAGTAAATATGGTACATTTGTATACTGTAATGATCTAGTCAAAATACAGAAGATTAGGCACTGGAATGTTGCTGGAGTCTGACCTCACATTTTTTTTTTATATATATACATGTCAATGTAAACATTCGTTTTTATCTTCACTGATATTTCACATACACCATTAATTCTTTCAGTGCATTAACCCTTTCTGTACCAAGGAGTTCTGCAAGGCTTTGTTCATAGAACTCTGTAACCACATGGGCCCACACGGCTCTCTCGGCTCAGGCTTATTCTTATTAGTAAACTATTTTTGAATTAGCACAGAAATACATTTAATATAGATGTATACATTACTGTATTCCTGCTGGAGGCAAGAAAAAGGAAATTAAGTCTTAACCCTACATGTAACAGAGGGGTAGGAAACACACTGCAATGCGTTGCTACCTCTCTGGTACTCATAGGGTTAATTTTGCAAAACAAAATACGAGGGCATGTCGAGAAAAATAGGAGAAGAAAAATGTTGAATTTAAATGGTGAAAGAAAATCATGGGAGCACTGTAGTCGAATTTTCATGGGGGAGGGGTTAAAATGTTTAATGTGAACAATATTAGTCGAATTAAAGTGTTGAAAAAAGCGTTTTAAGTCGACTATTATAAGGGGGGTTAATGTCGAAGGGGGGCACACTATGTCAGATTTCTGTGCTGTATACTGTATTATACACTGCTTTTGTTCGAACGACGATGGTTTTGAAACTGTCGTTATGGCTTCTACACCTCAACCTCTGAGGCGCAGAATTTCTGACTTAAATTTAACCACAAAACATGCGGTAATACTGAGCGTGGGTAATAGGATACTAATTGCATGTTGTATTTAGTTGTTTCTTATGGGCTTATTTTAGACTGGCGGTAAGTATAATTACAGCTGGTTTTGTTTTCACAAGTCGGGTAATAGGATAGCAAAAACGGACTTAAAAAAAACATAGCACCTGTTTTATTTTTAGCGCTGGTAATAGAATCGAGCCCTTAATGTACCGATGAAACATTCAATTTCAATGGCCTTACATGAATTCCAATGCATGAAGGGTGACGTTATCTTCATCCAGGAAACACACAGTCAGAAATCTCGAGAACAAAGACATGTTAATCGATTTTTTGACCAGGCATACTTGAGTTCTTCTACCTCTAGACATAAAGGCGTCACAACCATTTTCCACAAATGTCTATCCTTTACATTACTTGGAACTAAGAAGTTAGGAGGTCATGGACTCTCCTATAACTTTATCTGAAGTTCTACAGGCAATTAAATTGCTCCCATCTGGGAAAAGCCTGGGACCAGATGGTTTCTCTCAGGTCTACTATAAGCAGTTTGGAAGCATCTCGTCCCCAAAGGACTACGGTCTGAATTTGGAGCTCCCCGCTCCATTATCAGCCGCAGGCAGTCTGTACTGTGCATGACTGCACGGCACGCAGCTGACTGTACTGCACATGACAGCTTCTGACAAACATACATTTAGCTATTATATAGGATTCTTCTGTCACTTACCTCCTCAGTCCTCAGATATTTCCCAATATGTAAAGGCATGGGGAAAAGTATTAGAACTAGTTCACATTGGAGGAATGGCAATCTATATGGAAGACTGCTGCCACCCTCTCTGTCTCAACCCAAGTGCTGGAAGCAAACTATAAATTCTTTTACCACTGGTACTTTACACCATCCAGATTACATGCAATTACCAAGTCCAAATCCCCTCTATGTTGGTACTACATGTCACGGATATCAAGGAACAGACAAGAAAGTCAGGACAGATTTGAAACAACACTGATACTTGATAGTGTAGAGAGTAGGCACGAAGCAAGCGGTTTCTACCAGAAATAGGAGGCTGCTTCTTAGTAGACACAATGAAGGCAACAGTGCAATAGCACCGGCTGGGACTCAGGAACATACTAACGTAGAGACTGGGGCTGGGACCCAGGAAAGTGTAAAACGTACAAGTGTAAACATACAGGTTGCCACAAGGAGTATAAACTGACTCAGGCCTGCAGTCAGAATCAGGCAGTAATGCGGACAAGCCAGGGGTCAATACCAGAGCGGGTAGTCGGTCAGAGCCGATGGTCAAAACCAAGCGGGTAGTCAGACAAGCCACAACACTGGACACAGGAGATACATAACTAGCCAAGAATCATACAGTTTTCTACAAGGTACCTGTAGGCTTAAGTTTTGTGCAGATAGCCAGACACTCTCCCCCACCTCAAACACCGGTGCTGGCAACCTTCTACGATTGTCCTGCCTCTTTTGCCACTGTGTGGACCGTTGAAGGGTTTTATGGAGCGGAGTTCCCTTAAATGCTCCTCCAGAGCTGGAATATTTTGTGCCTCAAATGACTCTGGAAGTACCGAAGGCTGGAAACCATAAACAGGGATGTCTGGTTCAACGAGTTCATGGCACAATTCCGGGCAAACGCCTCCCATGGTAACAGGCTCGCCCAATTGTCATGATGGTCTGAGACATAACAGCGCCGGAACTGTTCCAAGACCTGATTCGATCTCTCCACCGCACCTTTGGACTGAGGATGGTAGGCGGAGGAGAAAGAGAGCTGGATACCCAACTGAGCACAGAATGCTCTCCAAAAGCACAACACAAACTGACTTCCTTGATCCGACACAGTCACCTTTGGTACCCTATAGAGGCAAAAGACCTCTTTAGCGAAAACAACAGCCAATTTCTGGGCAGTCTGCAGTTCTTTGAGAGGTACAAAATGGGCCAACTTCGAAAACCGGTCTATAATCATGATGACTGTTAATCCCTCCGATACTGGTAATTCCACCATGAAATCTATAGAAATATGAGACCATGGACGCTCCCCATTAGGAACTGTTTGAAGAAGACCAACTGGGAGGTGCCGAGGAGTCTTAGTTTGAGCACATGTATGACAAGCTGCTATGACAGCAGAAACATTGGGTCGAATACTAGGCCACCAAAACAGACGAGATATGGACCAGAATAGCTGATCTCTTCCAATGTGCCCTGCTGCTTTGGAAGAGTGATAGTTCTCTAATAGTTTGACCCTTAAGGGTTCAGGCACAAAGCATCTCCCATGCGGTTTGTCGGCCGGAGCCGTCCCTTGAGCAGCCAATCTCTCTGTCCCCAAAGGAGAAGTAAAGCTGGTGCAAATGGTTGCCAAAATATGATCCGGAGGAATGACAGGTGTGGGATCACAATCATCTTTAGACAAGGTGCTGAACTGGCAGGACAGGGCATCAGCCCTAATGTTTTCGTACCAGGCATATATGACACAACAAAGTTGAATCTGGATAAGAACAGAGCCCATCTAGCCTGCCGTGGAGACCGACGTTTAGCTTCAGAAAGGTAGGTCAAGTTCTTATGATCCGTCAGGATAAGAATAGGCACAAGTAACTTCAAGTAAGTGCCGCCACTCATGTAAATCCAGGACTATGGCCAACAATTAGCGTTTTCCAAATTCATATAGGGTCTCAGGCTTCGAAAGTTTCCGGGAAAAAACTCCACAAGGCAGCATCTGGAGAAGACTGATGAGACAGGAGGGAGCCTACTCGCCGACCTCCAAAGTGAAAGGTAACTTGGGATTCAGATGTCTCAAAAGTGGGGAAGCGGCAAAAGCTGTTTTGAGGTTTTCAAGAGCCCGAAGAGCATTCGGAGACCACTGGGAAGTATTCGCACCCATGTGAGTCATGTCAGTAAGAGGTTTAACAATGGTAGAAAATTGGTTTATACATTTCCAATAATAGTTAGCCAAGCCCAAGAATCGTTGAATCGCCTTTAGTTCCATAGAAAGGGGCCAGTGGAGTACCACAGAAAGCTTCCCAGGGTCCATAGCCAGCCCAGAAGAGGAAATCACATAACCCAGGAAGGTGACTGGGGAAATTCGCATTTCTCCAACTTGCAAAACAGGTTATTGCCCCGTAATAGTTGCAACACCTTCGCCACATCCATTCGGTGTTGTTCCAAATTTGGGGAGTGGATAAGAATGTCATCCAAATAGACAACCACACAGCTCAGCAAAAGGTCTCGTAAGACGTTGTTAATGAACTCCTGGAGGACATCAGGAGGGTTGCAAAACCAAAGGGTATCCCCAAATATTTGTAATGCCCGCTCCTGGTGTTAAACTCTGTCTTCCATTCATCGCCCTCTCTGATTCGCACCAGATTAGAAGCTGTCCGAAGATCGAGCTTAGTGAAGACCGTTGAACCCCGCAGCCGGTTGAGCAACTCTGTGATCAATAGAATTGGATATGCGTTCTTGATCATGAGGTTATTAAGCCCTCAAAAATCAATGCATGGCCTCAATTCTCCATCCTTCTTTTTAACAAAGAAGATTCCTGCCCCAGCCAGGGAGGTGGATTTCCAAATGATACCTCTGGAGAGAGCGTCAGCCACATACTCTTCCATGGCCCTATTCTCAGCCATTGACAGAGGGTATACACAACCCGCCCCTTGCACCAATTCAGTTTGAACAATTGTACGGCCTGTGAGGAGGTAAGGTCGTGGCCTGCACCTTGTTGAGAACATCATGGAAGGCCATATACTCCTCAGGTAAGGCAGAGGAGGTGGAGGCAGCCACACCCAACACTCTGGTTGGACGGAGGAGACGAGTCTGTACAACGAGGGGACCAAGACAGAATGTCGCAATTACACCAATCCACCCTAGGATTATGCTTTTGGAGCCAAGGAAACCCCACAATGACTGCATAATGTGGAGAATTAATGACCTGGAATTGGTGTGTCTCACGATTTAGCGCCCCTATCAACAGTGACACAGAAACAGTCTCATGAGTGACCTGAAGCGGTTGTAGCGGCCTACCATCAATTGCCTCAATAGTCAGCGGAGGGGACCGGGGCTGCAGAGGAATAGAGTGTTTAGCTATGAAATCGGCAACAATGAAATACCCCACTGCCCCTGAATCAATCAATGCCGGGGTAATCACCAAGGAATTAGCACATGATAGGATGATCTGGAGGATAGGTTTATCCTGAAAATTTTCTGGGGACTGTGAGACACCACCTAGAGTCTGTTCCGTTTCGCATGCAGCAAGTGTCCTGGTTTGCCACAGTGTAGGCAAAGCCCCTCCCTCCAGCGGAATGCCCTCTCTTGCGCTGAGAGACAGGTAAACCCCAACTGCATAGGCCCCCCCCATGTACGAACTAGGAGGAATGGGTGGGTGACAAAGTCGAAACTAAGCACGCTGGAGGCCTCTGCAGGTGCACCTTAAAGGGGGTCTCTTTCTGATACGGGTGTCGATCAAGATGGCGAATTATACCAGATCATCTAGGTCAACAGGCAACTCCCTGGCAGCAATTTCATCCTTAATGTCATAATTTAGCCCCTGTGAGAAGGCGGCTACCAGTGCTTCATTATTCCATCCCACCTCCACTGCCAACATGCGAAACTCAATCACATACTCTGCCATCGTGCAGTTACCCTGGCAGATAGACATTAGGTTTTTGGCAGCAGAGGCAGAAAGGACAGGCACATAAAACACCCATCTAAATGAGGCCACAAACTCTGCATAATTATATATGATGGGTGTCTCATTCTCCCAAAGTGGATTGGCCCATACAAAAGCCTTGTCTGAAAGGAGCGCAATCATGAACCCTACTTTACTACGCTCAGTAGGGAACATATGAGGAACCATTTCAAGGTATATGTCCACTTGATTTAGAAAACCGCGGCAGAGTACTGGGTTACCCTCATACCGTTGAGGGAGCAGAGTGGATGCGGACATTCCCCTAGCAACAGTGGGCCCCTGAGCAGCCACAACAACCGGTGCTGGAACAGTATCGGCAGAGGCCCCCGGTAGTCTACTGAGATGGTCCAAGTGAGCCCTACGGTTTAACAGTGTCTGCATGGCAAAGGACAGTTGATCAATATGTTGGTCCTGAATGTCCATTCTAGCCAAGATGCTCTGGACCAGTGGGTTTCCTGTACTCTCAGTACTCATCGTGGCCCTTTGTACTGTCATGGATATCAAGGAATGGACAAGAGTCAGTACAGATTTGAACCACCGCCTTTATTGAACAATGTATATATGCAATGGTGAACCACACTGATACTTGATAGTGTAGAGAGTAGGCATGAAGCAAGCGGCTCCTACCAGAAGGAGGCTGCTTCTTAGTAGACACAATGAAGGCAACCGTGCAATAGCACCAGCTAGCTGGGGCTGGGACCCATGAACGTACTAACATAGAGGCTGGGGCTGGGACCCAGGAAAGTGTAAACTACAGGTTGCCGCAAGGAGTATAAACGGACTCAGGCCTGCAGTCAGAATCAGGAGGTAGTGCGAACAAACCGGAGGTCAATACCAAAGAGGGTAGTCAGCCAGAGCCGATGGTTAAAACCAAGCGGATAGTCAGACAAGCCAGGGGTCAATACCACAGCAGGTAGTCAGCCAGAGTCGAAGGTCCAATACCAAGTGGGTAGTCAGACAAGCCACAACATTGGACACCAGGAGAGACATAACTAACCAACGGTCATGCATGGGCAACAGCTAAGCAAGACTGCACTGGAACACCACGAAAGGGTGACTGGTGAAGTGTCCAGGCAATTTAAATACATATTCCCCCACCCCCAGGAGGTGAAGCACTGATTGGCCCTGTCCCTTTAAGAGTCCGGCCGCGACATTACTACAGGGAATCCCCGAGACGCGCACCTGCACTCTGCTGGCCGGAAGGGGAAGCAACACAGATGTGGCAGGAACCGCGAGGAAACAGACCGAGGGAGCCGGCTGCCAGAATGAGCACCAGGGCATCCGGCTCTCCTAGGAGGCAAGACTCAGTCTGCACCACGAGGCAACAACAGAGGGGACCGGTCGCCCAGACGAGCACCAGGGTGGCCGGATCTCCCTGAACAGTTAAGTGTGAGTGCTTACACTACATGAAGGTAAGACCTTCGCATATGGTGGTCGTGTCCTAAATTTCGGTTCCTATGGGCGGATTGTCTGGACCACATCGACTCATTCATGGATACATCTCTCCCACAACACCCTTGTACACTTCTATTTTTTCTTGATCTGCTCATAATGTCTCAGTCCCAAAAACCTATTCTACTTTCACTTCTCATGGCAGTCAAGGCACTAATTCCTTTGCATTGGATTGACCCCTATCCTATTCAGAATGGATATCCAAAGCAGGTCCTGACGAGATAGCGATCCTCGTGTGCGAATGGTCCGTAGCCCATTTGCATACCTGAGAACTCTCTGGATTTGCCCGGGAGACTCCGGTTTTGACAGAGCTTTACCGCTGATTCCTCTGGATATGGGTAGTTTCTTTTGAAACTCTGCCCACATCTGCTGTTTCTCCCGGTGTTCCTCCTTCCCCAGCCTTCTGTGTGACACCTTTAAGCCCTGCCCCCTCAACTCATGTTAAGCCCCGCCACTTTTTGACGCAAATCGCGTCATTATTGTCACCCCCTGCTGCACCAGAGGACTCCCCTCCGGGCAGACCTCAGTTGGAAGTTCCCAGGTATGCCCATTTGCAATATTCTTACTATAAATTAAACACTCCCTTTATTCTCCCCTTTTTTTTCCCCTTTTCCCTCTCACCTACCCTGACAACTCTCTTTTTAATTCTCTCTCTCCGTTCTCTTTCTGTGCTCTCCTAACCTCCTCCTTTTTCCACTCCCTTTCCCTCTCCCCTCCATATATGATAAATCACTAGAGACCAATGGTGATGCGGCCCGTTTTAAACTGACTACAGGGGTATTATATACAATCTCACTACCTTGACGGTGACCAATATTACTGTTTCCATGTTGAAACTGATCCACTGTACTGAATTTATTGTACTCTTATGACCGCCCATTTTGTCTGTTTCTGTACACTGTTGCTCCAATAAAAATTACTAATACAAAAAAAGAAAATGACTAAAGTTTTTTTCCCCCTTCATAAAATGATAAACCAAGGGGATTTTGTTAGTGGTTCTCAGAAAGGTTTCAGAGATTTCCACTAAAGTCACAATTGACTCTACAATATCTCAAGCTTAGAGTAACGAACAATAAAAGGTATGGCATACGAATGTCCCATTTCTTCTCCATACATTGGTACCCAATACATAGGTCTTCACTGGTTTCCCAAATTGGTAACAGTACATAACCAAATTTGCATTGACATTTTTATGTTGAAAACTAAAATACAGTAAACATAGTTTGAAGGCATAATTTCCCAAAAACTGCAAAATAATTCTCTCAGAATGTTTCCAGAATATACCAATAAAGGAAAATGACATTTATTTTACATTTCTACCCTGTTAAAGTTACACATATCTTTGAAAGCTATGAAATGCTGCTGTATTCATTAGCTACTGCTCTACTGAGAAATATGGCACCTACTAGTATGGGTTGATATACTGTATGCAGGGCTCAAAATTTCCACTTGCCACTAGCCAATGGCGAGTGAAAATTTAACCCTGGTGAGTAGAAATTCAGCCCTGGTGGGTATGTTTTGGCTTGCAGTGGCAAGTAACTTTTCAGGTCTAGCTAGTAGCAATGGACTTAAAATTATAAGCCCTGCTGTATGGAATGCCAGAATCACTCTTATTTTTCCATAAATTTTTCAAACATGGACTTGTCTTTACTAAATTGGTTATAACAAGTAAATAAATTAACAAAAGGTATCAAAAGCATACCATTTTGGAACATAGACAACTAGACACATGAATTGTTATTCCTAGACTAGTACACACAACTATTTCCAGAAATTAGTGCTATAGGAAACATGCTTTTTACAACTAAGTCACTCGAAAGATACTAAAATCTTTCATCATGGAATTTTCTGCTGTATTCAGTACCTTGTTTGAGAGCAAGAAAAATACACCCACTGTTGTGGGTTGACATATCATAGGGGGTGCCAGGAATACTAAACTACACCTAGCTGTTTTCTTTTCTGAAACAGGCTGCCTAGATTAAACTGCTAGATATGAAGGAAAGGTATGAGAGACATACCATTTCAGAAATTAGACATTCACTGGCCAATTTACACATAGTTTATGTGTTCTTCTGTGACTAACACTGGACAGTGGGATAAGGCTGGGGGATCAGAAAGTGCATGTGTGATTCTGTGGCTACCAGTAGGACAAGGCCAGCGAAGCAGACAGTATATGTGGGGTTATGAGGCCACCAGTAGAACAAGGCTGGGATATCATAAAGTGTATGTTTAGTTCTGTGGCTACCATTGGGGTGTTCAAAGCAATGTGTTGGATATCTAGTGGTGCTCAGGTGGTTAATAACACTTGTCCCATCTTTGATAAGTTTCTACTCAGAGTATCATCATTCCTCTCAGTGCTGCCGATATCAGATACTTCCTGCAGAGAAGCAGGAAGTAAAAGATTTTAGGGATGGACAGTCTCCAAATTCAAAACATGGATTCACAAGGAGGAGTGATAGAATACCCAGGAGACATGTTTCAAATATGGGATAAGGTATGAGTGCAGGTAGGGTTTCTAGATCATGCCTTTAAAACTGGACACATGAAAAATACCAGTTGCAGGTATACAGTAAGTATTACAGGGTTTTAATGGATCTCATGCATCCATGCAATAGACATTTTTTCGTATGTGCAGGGCATGTCCAACACATTGTGGAGCAGTGTTCTGAATACCTCTGGTTGCACTAAAAGGGATATATTTTTCTTCTTTTTTTATATAATTGGGGAGTAGTAAGGGGAGCACCCAGGAGACATGAGTTATAGGAGTATTCACATGTGCAGAATGGCTGGAACCAATTGCTCCAGTTCTGAAGCAGTCCGTTTCGGCCTAAGGCCCACTGTGATCAATAACCCTTGAAGCAATAAGGGGTTAAATAAGGGATGCTTATAAAAGCACACACTGCAGAGTTGCACAGATTCTTGTGCGTTCCTACAGAATGAAGCGTTCAAAAGAGTGCCCGATATGTGGTCACCTGATATAAGGGAATGAGTCAGGTATTTTTCCACTACTTAAGTACAAATGAATAGTCATGGGGCTCATGCTCATACTGGTAAATTATTAACCTTGGAGTTCCAGAAGGTTTGCAAAGCAGTAATTTGAGCAACTTTTCATTGCACATGCTTTAAAATGGTCATTGCCTTCTAATTGAAAGAATGTATACTTTTATTAAATGGACCTTTTAAGTATCCTGAATTCCTTGTCAGATGTATAAATGTGATGTCTTAGGTGCATAAGCCCCAAAATGTATTATAAACTTGACTTTCTAATTCATATGTGATCAGCTGTGCGTGATCATGTGACCTGTTTGTTTATACATGCTTCTAATAAGGAATAGTTAAGGTGACCAAATTTCATAAATATTCTTCATTTAAAAGGATAACACACAATGCACTTATCCCTGTGCAGTCCCACAGAGTGAAAGTCCTGTGTGTAAAGGGATAGCCAATAATCTTAGTGATAATGGCCATGTATGGCATATGTTGAGGTAAACATGCAGCTAAAACAAGTCTTGGTGAACTGGACTGGATGGGTTCTAACAGCACAACAAATCTGTAGCAGCTGTAGCCACCTTTGTTTTTAAAGATTTTAGAACTTTTGCACAAAGGGGAAAATATGCTGATTAGGAATACATAGTATTTTAATGGATATGAACCATTTTCACTTTTTGGTGATAATGTTCCATTATGACACTGAAGAGCTTCTCCCTGACACAACCTATTACTTTTTGAAATCCTCCCCTCAGTGAGAACTTCCATATTGAAAGGATTTTCATAATTATTCCTCCCCATCAATCTTTTCAGCTATCTGAGGAAAACTAGAAGCCTAAGACCTAGTTCACACTGGAGATTTCATTGCAGAAACTTTGTTGCAAGATGTTGCTATATCTTTGTTGCAACAAAGTCACCAGTTTGAACTAGGCCTAAATAAATAATTACATTTAATGAGACTAAAGTGGATCTGTTTCCTACACAGCTGTTTAAATGACCTCGCAGATCTTTAAAAAAAGGTATACAGGTAGTTACATTTTTATATTTTCACAATAATCTGAATTTCTCCAAAACCTCTAAATGCAATTGGTTTATTATTCCCTTTGTTTCTCTTTAATCTTTCTGCTGATGATAAGAGGAAAGCTATCACTTCCTAATAATAAAGCTCCAATCATCATAACCTATATTTTAATTGAAAATCCTAATGATTACTATGAATCAATTCTGTGTGGATTAGGTCTTTAAAATGTATGTTTAATTAGTGTTGAATACCATCTGCACTGAGTTAGAAATATGTTTTGTTGCAGGAATCCAAACCCCTCCCATTGAATGCTTCTACTGAAGGCTCCAGACCTCTCATTCAAGTATGTGATCACTCTCATAACTCTTGAAGACAAGCTACTCCTGATCTACATCTAGTTCAGACAGGTGCAATGGGGCAGTGTGGGTGGCATGACCATTTCCATTTCCGTACCTGAACTCAGTGTCCCAAAGCATACGCCCCAAATACAAACACACTCCTTAACCACTCCATTGTCATGTGAATGCCCAACTCAAGGCATTGCAAATTTGCTGGCAATTAAGAGGTTAATGTATATCACAGTTAAATAAAATAAATAACTCCCCACATGTTCCCCATTCCTAAACCAACCTCAGATTAAATTTTCCTTTGCCAGATTTGCTTATATTAGCTGAACGCACAATGCATAAGTTACTGTTTAAAAATGTATATATATATATATATATATATATATATATATATATATATATATATATATATATATATATAATTAAAGCCAAAACACACTCTTTAATACCATACTTATCTATGTTTCCTTCTATAGTCACAGAAGCTGTAAGGATTAGAGGGTGCGCAAAACATTGCAATGTTCACCATGTACGGAAGGCAGAGTTTATGTCCTATTGTCCTGCCTGCCTCCACTCACATGTCATCCATTAGTGAGCTTGATCAAGATTTTCTGGTCATAGTAAAGTAAGTGAAGGGTTATTACTGGAGAGCAATAGGTCTACTTAAAGAAGCAGTAAATGTTTTTTATAAAAAAATATATATATATTTTAGGGAGTTTACTGTTGAGTAAAATATGGGTATTCCCACTTCTGAGATGCATATTTCCAGAGTTACTGTTTAAATCTATGTTTTGTACATTAGCAGTGCCAGGTCACTTCCTGTCGGTTAGAACATGCAGGAAGTAAACGCACAGTAAATTCACTTCCTGATTATTTTAGCATTTGAATATACAACTGACAGCAGTGGGAGTCCTGTTTTACTTAGTAGGATAATAACATAGGTTTTCATAAACAGGTTTACTGCCCCTTTATTGTAACAATGTCTGGGAAAATATAAGAGAACCCTTGCAGGACCAACATGGTCAATGTCCAGAAAGAACTGCCTAGACTATGAAACAAGGGAGACAGCTAAAGTTTAACAGCAGCACCCGAGACAGATCGACGATGAATTAAGGCAGTAACAGAGCAACCTCAAAGGTTGGGTATTTTGAAGGGATGGCTAGTCAGGAGAGTCTAGTCATAGAATTAAGTCTCCCCACAGTCCCACTGCGAGTCAAGCAGTAGTCAGAGTTCCGTGACTCACCGAAGTTCAGCTCAGAGTTGGCTGCCCGGAGTCTGAAGACACACCAGCAGGAGGGAGTTGACAGATAAAGAGAAGGGTCAAGCAAACAAGCAGAAGCTTGGGCTGGGATCAATCTGATTGACCGCCAGGATGCAGCTAAGCCCAGTCTCAGGTCACACTGCCGGGTCTTAGGCTGGGATCAGCCCTGCAGCTGTTGAGGAATGGCAGGCCCTGTATGACACTGGTATGACTAGACTCTCATATAGATGGTAGCAGACTGTGTCTGAGATCAACCAGTGGTCTCAGGGAGCTCTCAGTTAAACGAGCAGCAACAGGTAGTCAAAGTCAGATACCAAAGTCTAGCCAGCAGGACAGAGGTAGCGAAATCGAAGAATCAATCAGGGCCATAATGTAAGATCAAGCAGCTCAAAAGGATCAGATGGGAATGGTGCTCAGGAACGGGCCAGAGACCCAGAGTATCACCAGGAATGCAGGATACCTCAAAGCTTGGGTGCGGGAAGCCAGAAACGGGAAGAATTTACAGGGCAGAGAACAAGCAGTCGGAGTTACAGTGCACCCCACTCAACAGGAGCCCACTGGGTGACCTGGCTTCTCCAGGAACCTACGATGAAAAGCCCGGATCAAGCAGGAGAATGAACCTCGGAAGCTGGCTCTTCAGAGTTGAGGATTTTATTAACTTCAAACTACTGATGACTGTCAATCTGGACCAGAGGGGTGTGTGTGTGGGGGAAGGGGGGTCAAGAGATTTTGGAATACGCATTGCACACCACAGGTTTCAAAAGAGAAACATGGAACACCGGAGGAATCCACATGGCGCAAGGTACTTCTAGAATGAAGGACACTGCAGACAGTCTCTTCTTGTTACAAAGTGGCCCAATGAAGTGAGGCCCAAACTTGACAGACAGTTGTCAGAGATGTAAATGTCTGATAGACAACCACACCCTGTCTCCAGGTACCAAGGCTGGAGGTTTGGAGGATTCCAAACACTATTGGATGGTGGGACAATGGACACGAAGGTCGTCCACCATAGAATGAACTACGGAAGGAGAGCTAACAGGAAAAGAAGGAGGATGATACCCCAAAACCGCACAGAAGAGTAAACACTGGGTGGATTCATAGCGAAAATTGTTGAAGGCTGAACTCAGCTAAAGTCAGATAATCCAACAAATTGGAGTTGTTAACATCAACATAGTGGCGGAGATAAGACTAAAAGTACTTGTTAGTGGTTTCGGTCTGCCATTGGTCTGTGGAGGATAGGCAGATGAGAGATGTAGCTTGATTCCCAGATGAGAACACAAAATCCTCCAGAACTTTGAGATGATCAGGGGACTTCGATCACATACGATGTGGAGAAGAAGATTATGCAAGCAGAACACATCATGCAAAAAGATGGTTGCCAATTGGGATGCTGATGGTGTGAAGTGAGCAGCAGTGGGGAGGTCTACGACTCACCGTGGGAGATAAGCAGCAGTCGGGGGAAGATTTTCGACTCAAAGGTCTGACTGGGAGTCAAGCAGCAGTCGGGAGATCTAAGATTCGTCATGGTTCAGCTTGGAGTAGGACGCCAGGAGCCGGAAGACATGCCAACAGGAGGGAGATGCAGAGAAGGTCAAGAAAACAACAAGCAGCCGGGGCTGGGATCAACCTGCCAGGTCTTAGGCTGGAATCAATCCCGCAGGTTGTCGAGGAACAGTAGGCACTGCAGGAGATCAGTTTGCCACTGGCAGATACTGTGATCACAGCTAGATAGTAGCAGTCTGCGTCAGTGCTCAACCAGTGATCTCAGGGAGCTCTCTATTAAATGAGCAGCATCGGGTAGTCAAAGTCGAATTCCAAGGTCCAGTCAGGAGGAGAGCAGAGGTAGCAAAGCTGAATAATCAAGCCGGGTCACAACGGAAGATCAAGCAGCTCAAAAGGATCAGACAGGAACTGTTGTCAGGAACGGGACTGAGTCAAAGCAGTAACAAAACACCAGAGTATCACTAGGAACACAGAATAACTCAAAGATTCGGTGTGAGAACCCAGAAACCGAAAGAATTTAATGGGCTATTTCCTAATCAGGAGTGAGAGGGGTGGAGAACAAGCAGACGGAGTGACATTTAAGGAATGTTTGGACTTGCTCCGTGTTTACTCTACAGATGACTTGTGTGATATATTCACAACAGATGAGAGTTGGTACGTTGTTAGCCGTAGAAATAAAGAAGGCAAATATACTCAAGCTAACTAAGCAGATTTAGGATGCTAGCTTTCAATGATCCAGTTTAATGCTTTGCATAATGGTTTGAACAGAGACAGAATTCCTGTGACATTATCACATTGTGGATTCACCTTTACAATAGTCCTACTGGGATAGTAAATACCTTTAACTCCTCAGAGGAAGACTGCAATTTACCATTGACTGATCAAAGAACCTGGATCTGGACTTAGCTTTCTTTTCTGATTTCTAATCTAAACAATGCGATGTGTACTTGTATATAAGAGAATTTTTTTCATATTTATCTGTATAACATGCCTGAGGAAGAGAACTAAGAGGTCTTGAAAACTTGCATCCTAATATGCTTAGTTAGCCAATAAAAGGTATCAAGTATTTGCTCTTCATATAGTCACAACTGCAGCAAAATACCATTACTGGGGATTCTAAAGCGGTGTTTCTCTCCGATATAATAGTGAGAGAATAGCACCAGGGAGATTACAGCACATTAGGAATCTGCCTCTTGGTTTTTCCTTGATAAAAACTCAGAGCTGAGCATACATCGTATATCTCAATATATAAAAACAACTGAGAGCATTAATTATTATTCACATACCTTTGGATTTCCAATGAAGCAATGCACTAAACTTCAGAAAGTGCAGAAGAAAATGAGAAATGTTTCTCTTTAAAGTGGACCTCTTACCTACTGCCTATAATTTCTATTTGTTTTACAAACAGTTTAATAGTTTTATCTGTATTTGATTAAGTAGTAGGGTAATCTAATCACAGTATTGCTTTGTACCCTGACTTGGTCAGATAAAGCTGCATAATTACTCATGTGTAAAGAAAATCACCTCTCCACCTTCTTAAAGGAGCAGTAAACTTTTTTTATGGAACGCTATTTATTAGAGAGCTTTTCCTGCTGAGTAAAACAAGGCCAGTCCCACTGCTGTCAGTTTTATTCAAATGTTATAACAGTTCAAATAATCAGGAAGTGAATTTACTGTGTTTACTTTCTGATTGTTCTCCATTAGATGTAATAGAATACTAATTAGAATTTGACCACTAGAGGGCACTGCTAATGTTAAAAAAAAAACACAGGGTTAAACAGTAATAATTCTGGAAATATGCATCTATCAGCAGTAAAAGTACCATTATTTTACTCAATAGGAAACACCCTACAATATTTAATTTTTCATAAAAAAGTTTATTGCTCCTTTAAGCTGTTAGAAGCAATCAGTTTCCAAAAGATGGGTGGAATAAATCAATAGTGAGGAATAATCCTACAAATATTTTCAGTATTAAATCTTCCATATAAAGGGAGGATTGGGAACCTGATGGTTGGGAAATGCATTGTGTTATACATACCACTGGTCCATAAAGGGTCAAAGATTATCATGTGCAGTGAGTAGAGTTTAACCCTAGGTATTGCAATGCAATGTGTTGAATACCTCTCTGGCACTCAAGGGTTAAGGTTCTGTGGGCCTGCTACCAATTGTCAAGTCCACCACCATGAACATGATATCCAGGACTGACTGTAGGATCTATCCTTTGATCCAAAAAGCAAGGGAAAATCTCTAGGGCCATTAAGGTTTTCTGGCCATCATAAGTTAAGTGGGGTGCCAGTATTAGTTCTCCTTTAAATAATTCAATAGTTGTGATTGGCACATTTTTTGGTAAATCCCATTTAGATGTCATGTGAGATGCTTGTATTTAATAAAGGGTGAAATAACACTAACTGGAATTAATCAAGGTGTGAATGGCTCAATGCAGAAGAAAATCAGAAGATTTCTTTGAGCATAAACCATTCTCCCGTTCAGCAATTGCTGGATTCATCTGGCCATCTTAATGGCCAGACAGATCCACCAGCTTCGAGCTGGCAGATCCCATGAGGAGAACACACGCAAGGACCTTAAGGACCAGGCGTGCAACTGGGAGTTAAGCGTATTTTTTTCCCCCACTAATGGCTTTAGGGCTACCCGAACAGTGTGTTGCTGCGAGGGGACCTCTGGATTCCATGACGTGACACGAACGTCACTTGTCCCTAAGTGCAGGACAGCCATGACTGTCCTGGCACGTCATGGGTCCTTAACTATTAAGTGTAAAACCGAGTGAGTGAAAAAAATCTTGCTCATTCCCTATTATTCTCTGTTAATGCGCCTTGTGAGAAGTGTTTTTACATATTTCCACTTACACTAGCTAAGAAAATCAGTGTTAATGGCAAGCTTTGGCAATCCAATGTGACTGGAAACAATACACGCAAAAAGTCACTTTTTAAAATTATTTAAAAATGTAAAAAATTGTGAAACAGGGAGAGGATCCCAATGATCTCTGACAAGTTATCCCTAAAGTTATTAGACCTTTCCTTGTACATTCTTGACTAGTTAGCAACACCAGGCAACTGTTGAGGGTATTTGGTCCACATCTAGAATCCCAAAGGAGTTAACTCCTGTTGCCTCAAACAACTTTTACCAACTCTGGGCCATAAGCCCAGGCCAGAGTAAATGGTCACATCTACCACTGCAATGCCTTGGATACCTTTCTGGCACTCAAAGGGTTAAAATATCCATCCCCAAATGTTGAGCCTTTGTTTATACCATCGGGGCTTACAAGTAGAGCAAATGAATAATTTCCACTCACAGGGTCCAGAAAGTGACTGATCACACATCACAGAGGTAAATAAAAATAATATGAAAATCCCAGTGTAGAAGGAACATATGAAAAACAGTAAAGGTAAAATACAAATATAGGAGACTGAAAATTGGCTTATTATAGCAAAACTTATAGCACAGGACAGAATTATAACTACTCCTACACAAAAAAAATAAATCTATATTAAAATAAAGACCGCAGGTAATATACTATGAGTCTTCAGTCTCAAGAGGTTCTGAGGCAGCTGAGCACTCAGTTTAACCAAACTGAAGGCATGTCTGAGCTGTGCAGGGATCTGGAACGTAGAGGTGATACCCTGGAATAAATGCTGCAAAATACTTTACCCTGAAATGTACTCTGGCAGGAACTGCAGTGCAATTCAGGAGATGCTGAGGTATCGGAGTACTAAGTTGAACCAAGTTAAAGGCAAAGCTGAGCTGTGCAGGGATCTGCAGCCAAGGCCCGAGAGGGGAGCTGGAACACATGCATACTATTAGAAGCACTACAAGCTGTAGCTGGGTGGTAAAGAAAACTGTAGCCAAGGAGAGATAAATATAGTTATGTAGGGAAGCCGGGGTCAGTACACGTACAGGATATTAAAGAGAAGTCACATGAGCATGCTTGTTGCCAGAGGGTGCAAAGTACAATATGGAGGCTGATTGAGGTCAGGGGAACCATATGATAGTAGGAAACAGTGCTAGCTAATCAGATCAAGCACTTGGAACCATTTAGCCCTGGCAAAAGATCATGGGACATAGGGGTGGTAAAATAGTTTTAATCAATGTAAACCCCCTTAAGAACATTGCAGCTTTTCTTCCATTCATTGTGTATTCACCAACATGCATAAATAACCCCTTATTTACTTTTTAGTAAATAAGATACTCTCCAAACAGCCATTTTGACACTCAGAGCTGCAACATATTGTAGCCACAAAGCTAATTTTGTGGTTTAGTACTAACTTATACAAACTTTGCTATATGAAAGAATATCAGTTGTATAGTATAAAACATAAGTTATATGATAAAATAATAGTCGAGTTTTAACCTATTGCATTCCAGAGGGTTGATCAATGCAATGTAATATATTTAAGCATTTAAAGGAGCAGTAAACTTTTTAATGAAAATGTATGTATGTTATAGAGCTTTTTCTGCAAGGTCACTCCCACTGCTGTCAGTTGTTTTACTCAAAGGTTATAAAAGTTTAGATATTCTGGAGGTGAATTTACTGTGTGTTTAGTTCCTAAAACTTCTGACAGGAAGTGACTGGCAGTTTCTATCTCATTCTATGGAGAATTATATATCACTGACTTTCCTCTCCATTGAAATGTAACTGAAAAATGAATTGGAATTTGACCACTATAGTGCACTGCTAATGTAAAAAACCCACAGGTTTAAACTATAATAACTCTGGAAACATGCATCTTGCAGCAGTGGGAGTACCCTTTTTATACTCAACAGGAAATGTCCTACAACAGTGGTTCTCAAGACCCACTAACAAACAGGCCAGGATTTGATGATTTCCTTGTTAGAGCACAGGTAAGTTAATCAATGTGAATGACCCTCTGATCACCACACCTGTGCTCTAGCAGAGAAATCCCTAAATCCTGGCCTGTTAGTAGGTCCTGAGGGCAGGAGTTGTGAAACACTGTCCTACAATATATATTGTTTCATAAAAATAAGTTTACTGCTCCTTTAAATTTAGCAGTGCCAGTACAAAGTGCAAGGCAATGACATGTATACAAATATCACAGATCAGGAAGCAGTATCTCATTATGATTAAAAAACATTGCATTATGTTTGTATTAAACTTTTGAACTTGGTCAGACACAAACAGCAGTGGCAAAGGATATCTACACAGAGAATTGGAGCAATTCTGGGGCAATTCAACTACACCACAAGGCGGGAGAAATAAATCATAGTAACACAGTAACATAGTAGTTAAGGCTGAAAAAAAGACACGTGTCCATCAAGTCCAGTCCATGCCAAAAACACCCCTGTTGATCCAGAGGAAGGCAAAAAAAAGCCTTCTGGAGCCATTTCCAATCTAGTCCCAAATGTGTGTGGGGGGGAATTATTCCTTCCTGACTCCAATTGGTAGTCAAATAGTTCCCCGGATCAATATCCTATTTGCTTTGAAGCCATCTGTCATAATTGTCAATATTGTTCTGTGCTAGATAGGCATCCATTGCTTTTTTGAATGCAGTTGCATTATCTGCAAGTACAACATCCCAAGGCAAAGAATTCCATAGCCTTACCACCCTTACTGTAAAGAATCCCTGCCTTTGTTTTAGTCAAAAGCGCCTTTCCTCTAGTCTTAATGGATGACCTCTTGTTCTTAGCTCAGCTCTTTGCATAAATAATTAATTGGATAGTTCTTTGTACTGACCTTGAATGTATTTGTAAATGGTAATCATATCACCCCTTAGACGTCTCTTCTCTAATGTAAACAAACCCAGTTTGGCTAGTCTTTCTTTGTAACTCAGATCCTCCAATCCCTTTATCATTTTTGTTGCACGTCTCTGCACCTTTTCCAGTTCAGTAATGTCTTTTTTTAGAACAGGCGCCCAAAATTGTACTCCATATCCTAGATGAGGCCTAACCAAGGATTTATACAGAGGTAGGATAATATTAGCATCCCTTGCTTATACACCTCTTTTTATGCAGGCTAGTACTCTATTTGCTCTTGCAGCAGCTGAGCGACTCTGCACACTGCTGTGAAGTCTATCGTCTATCAGTACTCCTAAATCTTTCTCTAATGAGGATTTCCCAAGTTGTTTCCCATTTAGAGTATATGTAGCAAGTTTATTTCTACAGCCCAAATGCATAACCTTACATTTATCTACATTAAATGACATCTGCCACTTTTCTGCCCATTCACTTAGTTTATCTAAATCCTTCTGTAGGGAAAAAACATCCAGCTCTGTATGTATTTACTTACATAGTTTAGTGTCATTGGCAAAGATTGAGATGCTATTTTCAATTCCCACTTCTAGATCATTAATAAACAAATTAAAGGGCATTGGTCCCAGGACTGAACCCTGCGGCACCCCACTTATAACCTTAGACCAATTTGAAAAAGTTCCACTTACAACAACTCTCTGCCATCTATCATTTAACCAGTTTTCAATCCATGTACAGATAACACCGCCCAAACCGAAGCCTTTTAATTTATCCAGTAACCTGTTGTGAGGCACTGTATCAGAGGCTTTTGCAAAATCCAAGCATACTACATCAACAGCCATTCCCCTGTCCAAATTACTACTTACTCTTTCATAAAATGCAAGTAAATTAGTCTGACATGATCTGTTCTTCATGAAATCATACTGATTCCTACTAATGATATTGTTTGTCTTCACATAGTTCTGAATACTGTCAGTTAATAACCCTTCTAGTATCTTACCCACTACGGATGTCAAGCTCACAGGTCTATAATTTCCTGGTTTGGATCTTGCTCCCTTTTTAAACAATGGAACTACATCAGCTTTCCTCCAATCACAGGGAACTATGCCTGATGAAAGTGAATCAATAAATATTAAGTATAATGGTTTTGCTATTACTGAACTAAGTTCCTTAAGTACCCTTGGGTGTATACCGTCCGGTCCAGGCGCTTTATTCACTATAACCCTTTCCAGTCTCTTTTGGACCTTGTCCTCAGTAAGCCATGTAGATGTTGGAGGAAATTCCGTGGTTTTGTCTGTTTGCCCATAGCTTGTCATTGCTGCTTCCTTTGTATATACTGAAGCAAAGAACGTATTTAGGGTGTCAGCCATAGCTTTATCCTCACTAATCAATTCACCTGTCTCAGTCCTAAGAGGACCAATATCCACCTTAACTTTTTTGTTATTAATATACTTGTAGAATTTTTTAGGGTTTTTCTTGCTCTCATTTTCAAATTTCTCTCATTTTCTATTTTAGCTAGCTTAATTGCTTGTTAGCAGATTTTATTACATTCTTTATATTTTTTAAATGATGCATATGACCCGTTTGACTTAAACACTTTAGAAGCCTGTTTTTTATTTGTCATCCCCCTGCTAACCACATTATTAAGCCACACTGGTTTCGCTTTACTTCTCTTGTGCTTATTCCCCAATGGTATATATTGACATGTATATTTGCTTAAGAGCATTTTAAATATATTCCATGATTCTTGTGCATTTTTATCTTTGAAAATTACATCTCACTGGATATCCTTTAACACTTCCTTTAACTTTGTAAAATTAGCCTTTTTGAAATTGAATGTTTTGGTAAACCCTTGCTATTGGGTTTCTCATAACAAACTTCAAAGGATACCATATTGTGAATATTGTCAATACTATTGTGAATATTGAATATTTCTGATGTGGCAATAAAATTGTATTTCATCATCCTCCTACCTGATGTGCTTCATCCTTCTCTGTGGCAAAGAACCTGCAGTGAAGCACCTCTAGGCAAGTACAGGGGTTGTTCCATCACACCATTTATTTAGTTTGAACATTACAAAAAAACAAAAACAAAAAACAACTCATTATTCATCCTTTCCTTTGCTGCAGATACTAACCAGTATTATATTTTCAGTGCCAAATGCATGCATATCATGAGTATATACATGGCAAATAAACCAGCTTTTCCCAAATTTCTAACCATGATAGTTTTTCAACAATATAGACAGTTATGTTACGCAGCAATGTGGATGAATGGTTCTGAAACAAAACCTCCCATCCCCCAGAAATGTATGCCCCCCAGTTTCTGAACTATTGTTCTACACATAATGCAGCTGCTGGAGTCACTAATCATGTGCTTTCCTGATAGAGAGCACTTAAAACTAAAGACTGCTGCTGCAGGTGTTGGATAAATGGAGAGAGCTTTGGTCAGCAAGTGTCCTACCTGCTAGTGGTGCTACTTAACCCCTGGTTCCCGGATACCACAGTGGATAAAAGAGAAATAAACATTAAAGTGTTTTTATGTGTATAAATGAGAAAGCATCATTACATAATTGATGTCTCCCCCAGGAGACACACACCCAGAGGTGGCAGAAAGGAGGAGATACTCAAATCTCCTCCATACTGCCAGTCCTGGAGATACAAGGGGGCTTGATTTTGACAGGAGTGCCGTCAAAATCTCTGCAAGGAGTTTGCCTTCCCTCAACATCTGTCTGAACAAAAAAAAACAAACAAACCAAAAAATGGCTGACACACACAAAATTCCCTCACCTGCATCTTTCCTATGCCCAAAACCTCCCCTTGCTCCACACACAAAATGCCCTCATCTGGACTTCTCCTACAGCAAAAACATGCTCCTGCTCCTTCGATGCCTTCCCCCTATCCTCTGGCAACTTGCCTACTCAATAGTAAGTATGTTACTTTCTACACAGTGGACCATACACACATTACAACAGAACTACTTAACCTTTTCACTGGGGGGTACGCAATGTGTTGAGGACGCCTATGCCACTGAAAGGGTTAAAGCCTTTATGCTGCCTTATGAGTGCCAATTATGTCATCAAACTCCTGCCAACTGGCCCACACACGTTATAACAGACCTGCTTAACCCCTTCACTGGCAGTTGGCCCACACGTTACTACAGACCCGCTTAACCATTTCACTGGCAGAGGGGTATGCAACACATTGCTTTGCAATGCATTGTGGATGCCTCTGCCATTGAAATAGTTAAAGCCTTTATGCTTCCCTGTGGGCTCCAATTATGCCATCAAACCTCCACTGACTGGCCAACACACACTAGACCTGCTTAACCCTTTCACTGGCAGAAGGGTACTCAACTAAAGCATTGCTGACCCCTCTGCCACTGATAGGGTTCAAGCCTTTTGCTTACCTGTGAGCGCCAATTATGTCATCAAACCCCAGGAGCTAATGCCTTGGCAGAAGGAGACGAACCACACTGAATGCACACGTTCATTGAATATGTGTGTCACTCTTTCTTTATGTCAGTGCATGTTTGTGTGTTTCTGTGTGTGCATGTATGTCTCTCACACTGTATGTATGTGTGTTGCGTGTCTGTCTGTCAAAGTGTCTATGTCCCCCTCTGTGTGTACACATCTGTTGCATGTATGTCTGCTTGTGTGTATCAGTGTGTGTGTGCAGTTCAGACACGTACGCCCAACAGTCATAACATGACGGGCAACTCCGTCCCACATTGCTAATTTATTATATACTAGTTGAACAGCCTGTTACACGGGCCACAGTGCCACTGCCACCCGGTCGCGGGGCAGTCACGCGCAGTGGAGACTGCCTGCGCCGTGGCTGATACAGAGCTGGACACTCCTTCGGAGCACCCAGCTCTGTATCAGCTGCGGCGCGGGCAGTCTCTACTGCGCATGACTGCAACACGCGCAGCAGTGTCTACTGCGCATGTTGCGGCGTTACACACGATTTAGTGAATTATTATTGTAACGGAAGCTGAGAAGGGACCGCGTCGCCTTCCGCCGTCGTTCCCGGGTCTCTCCTTCTCGACGCAGATAAGCGCCGTCGGATGCACCAGTTGAAGTATGAACAGTCACTGGAAACAGCCGCAGGATCGCTGGAAGCAGGGAACAGTCCACGTCGCCGCCTGACAGTCCACGAAGTTAGGTCGCAGGAAACTGGCAGCAGGCGGTCGGCGATTCAGGATACTTGGCGCAGATGGGTATCAGAGTGGATACTTTAGACCATAAGCAATACAAGACTCCAGGACTCCTTGTTCACTCCAAAACAGAACTCTTTTTATTATCACAAACCACAGATATTTATATACAGTACAGTACATTGGATCACATGGGGAAACCTGATACAATAGGGGACATGATTAAATCATAACACATCAGACAAAAGGCAAGGGCTGACACAATGAGAGCTTTCACAGAGGTAATCAACTCACAACATATAATACAAAGGGCTGGCAACAGAGTTTCAGGCTATACAATAGGTGACTCACAGACTGAGGGGCGTGAACTAATTACCACATGGCAGGGGGTCAACATAGTGAATGGCTGGAGTTGCTATAATCCACATCTTAGGGACAGTGGCCCAAGGTTGGAGCCTTTGATTGACTATTTTGAATGCCCTGCCCCAACTTTGATAAATCACTGGTCTGCCTACCATTTCCCATGTTAAGCTGAGGAAGATATTCGCATACCTGGTAGTTGGTGATTGCACAAACCTTCAAATCGGACAAGTACAATTAAACACATACAATATTTGAAAATACATAAAACCAAACTTAATACACAAACCAATGTTCATAGCTATAAGTCTTTGTTCCTGGCAATAGCTGGCCAGTTCGTATGCCAGAGCCCATAGCTACATCCAAGCAGGGCAACAAGGTCCATAGTTTTTAAGTAAATCGTTTGTGGTCCAGACAAGGCCACAGTAACGGGCAGGATCCGTTACATTTCTCCCCCTTTTTTTGTACCAAGCCAGCGGTTGCGGTAGTAAATGCTGGCTTGGGACTCTTGGAGAGCCTTGCTGCTGTGAGCCGCTTGTCTGGACAGTTCGTTAGTCCAGAGGCCTTGGTCCTAGGTCAGTCACAAGTGTGGAGCCCCTTGTCCTGGGCCAGGGAAACAACAAGCAAGCCCCTTGTCCTGGGCCAGGAGAAAATGGGAGCCCCTTGTCCGGGCCAGGAAAGAATAGCTGCGCCCCTTGTCCTGGGCCAGGTATACAATGTTGGGCCTTAGTTCTGGGCCAAGGAAACTGGTGCCTCCTGATCCTGGCTAGCATCAAGTTGGGAGGCTTCTCCTGGGCCATGCTCCACTCAGAGCTGGAGTCCAATGTTCCTGGGTCTGGGGCCAGAGGCTCAGGGTCCAAAGCCAGTCTATACGGGGGATCTCCCTGGGGCAACTGTGTCTCTGGATCCTTAGTGGCCTGGGCATCAAAGTGTGGGGAGAGGGGCACATCTCCCCCTTTTAGTTGGGCAAGTGCCGCAAGAGTATAGGAGAGGCTGTTATTCCCACTCTCCTGGGCTGGGGCAACGTTCAGAGTGCTGAGAACTTTTTTGGTCAGGGCAGGGGTATCCAAAGGGCCGGTGAGGAGCACACTCCCACTCACCAACCCAGGGCAACCAGACTCTGGGCACAGCGCAAAACCAGGGCAAGACCCAACTTCTTTAGGGAGGACAGTGGTCCCACTCCCTTTGGCTGGGTCAACAGTTGGCCTGGTGGGGAACGAATTCCCACCCACCAGGCTGAGGTCACAGAATTCAGGGGGCACAATCGTTGGGCTGGGGATGAGGACTGTCGTCCCACTCATCCCAGCCAGAGTTTTACAGGACCTGGTGGGCTCGCTCCCACGCACCAAGCCAGGGGTTACAAGGGTGCTGATGGGGAACGCATTCCCACCCATCAGTTCAAATCCACAGGAGGGTCAGCGGCACTGCTCTCTTCCAGTCTGCTGGGTTCCTCCTCTTGTAGGCCGCTAACCGCAGGGCCATTCTCTGTCTTGAGGGAGACCGCAGTCCCATCCCTCAAAGCGGCATCATCTGTATCCCCTGGGAGCACACACTGCTCCTGCTCCAGGGCACTGTCCATGACACCATAGGGCCTCTCTCTGGGGCTGCTGGTGAGCTCTTCCCCACTCACCACAGCAGGGGGTTCACAGGGCCTGGTGGGTTCACTCCCATCCACCAGGCCAGGGGTCGCATAGGGGCTGGTATCCAGGGCATCAGTGCTGCAAAGGGGCAATCTGCTGATCTCCTTGGCTTCCAGGGCCCCCTCCTCAGGGCCATTTCTTTTCTTTAGCAGGGAGGTACTTCCAATCCTCCTAGCCACTTTACTCAGGTACCTGGAGAACACAATCTTTCCTTTTTCCAGGGCACCAACAACAGGGGACGGACTGGGGCTGCTGGTGGGGACCTGCGTCTCTTCCACCGCAGAAGGGTTTTCCCAGATCCTGGTGAGCTCGCTCCCACTCACCAGGTCAGGGTTTACAGGGGGGCTGATGGGGCACTCTTCTCCACCCATCAGTTCATACAACAAATTCACAGGAGGGCCAGCAGCGCTGCTCTCTTCCGGTCCGCTGGGGACCTCCTCTTGTATGCCATCACTTTCCAGGGCCTTCTCTGCCTTGAGGGAGACCGCAGTCCCATCCCTCAAGACGGTATCCTCTGTGGCCCTGGAGAGCACATACTGCTCCACTTCCAGGGCATTTTCCAAACCCACAGGGGGCATTATCTTGGGGCTGCTGGTGAGTTCTTCCACACTCACTACAGCAGGGGGGTCATAGGGACTGATGGGCTCTCTCCCACCCATCAGTTGGGGCATACAATTGCTGCTGGTGGGGACCTGCGTCTCGTCCACCGCAGCTGGGAACACAGGGGAAGGGGCAATATGCCTATCAGGGGAGACGTCCGTCCCATCCCCTGATGCAGAGGCATTCTCTTCACTGAGGGGGAACGAATTCCCACCCCTCAGCTCAGGCAACAAACAGTCCAGGGGCAAAGGGGTATCAGGCAGGGCAACAGGGGCACTGGTGAGGAATGCATTCCCACTCACCAGTGTGGAGTGAACAGGGGCAGCTCCATCTAAGTCCTCAGCTCCACTTAAGTCCTCCTCAGATGAGTAACCCCCCCCAGTCTTTTTCCTCTCTTTGTATCTCCTGGGCTTCCTCTATCCAGCCCATGTACATTAGCTCCAAGTTCCATTCCTGCTCGACTAAACGGTCTAGGTTCCCCTCCAGGACTGGAGGAAAGTAACTTCCAAACATGGCCTTTCTTTTCTCCCAAATCTCCCAGTAGCGGCTGTAATTCCTCTGGCCGAAAGTAGCATCCTCCTGAAAGGCCATCCATACCAGTTGTTGGAGTTTCAGGCGCAAGTTGAACGGGAAAAAGTTGACCATAACTCCTGTATACTCCTTGTGAAGGCACTTGATCATTTCCCAGTATCCGTCCTGGACTCGGAGCTCCTCTGTGATGCAGGTGGTGACCTCCCGGTAAAACTCCTCGGCTAAATCACCTAGGAAGGTCTCCCATTGACATCCGATGTAGTGGTACCGCATGTCATACACTCCTATGGCCTCCGATAGCTGCGCTTTCGTCGCCATCTCTTAGCTGGTACACCCGATAAAAGAAGGAGAAATCCCACCGCTGCCACCAATGTAACGGAAGCTGAGACGGGACCGCGTCGCCTTCCGCCGTCGTTCCCGGGTCTCTCCTTCTCGACGCAGATAAGCGCCGTCGGATGCACCAGTTGAAGTATGAACAGTCACTGGAAACAGCCGCAGGATCGCTGGAAGCAGGGAACAGTCCACGTTGCCGCCTGACAGTCCACGAAGTTAGGTCACAGGAAACTGGCAGCAGGCGGTCGGCGATTCAGGATACTTGGCGCAGATGGGTATCAGAGTGGATACTTTAGACCATAAGCAATACAAGACTCCAGGACTCCTTGTTCACTCCAAAACAGAACTCTTTTTATTATCACAAACCACAGATATTTATATACAGTACAGTACATTGGATCACATGGGGAAACCTGATACAATAGGGGACATGATTAAATCATAACACATCAGACAAAAGGCAAGGGCTGACACAATGAGAGCTTTCACAGAGGTAATCAACTCACAACATATAATACAAAGGGCTGGCAACAGAGTTTCAGGCTATACAATAGGTGACTCACAGACTGAGGGGCGTGAACTAATTACCACATGGCAGGGGGTCAACATAGTGAATGGCTGGAGTTGCTATAATCCACATCTTAGGGACAGTGGCCCAAGGTTGGAGCCTTTGATTGACTATTTTGAATGCCCTGCCCCAACTTTGATAAATCACTGGTCTGCCTACCATTTCCCATGTTAAGCTGAGGAAGATATTCGCATACCTGGTAGTTGGTGATTGCACAAACCTTCAAATCAGACAAGTACAATTAAACACATACAATATTTGAAAATACATAAAACCAAACTTAATACACAAACCAATGTTCATAGCTATAAGTCTTTGTTCCTGGCAATAGCTGGCCAGTTCGTATGCCAGAGCCCACAGCTACATCCAAGCAGGGCAACAAAGTCCATAGTTTTTAAGTAAATCGTTTGTGGTCCAGACAAGGCCTCAGTAACGGGCAGGATCCGTTACATTTATATAGGATGTAGTAATTATTTCTATTTGTTTAAATGTGTAACTGTGTCATGTAAATGCTCTCCAGCACTAGTGAATGCTACACGGTGTTGCCCGTGGGATTTGGTACTCTATGCACATAGGGAAACCCCTGGAACTTGGTGGGTTGAGTCTCCCTGCAACGACTTTGTCCGGCTGCCCCTATGAATTTTGCTGCAGCGATTTTGACAGGTCCCCCTGGCCACTCCTGTCACAATCACATTTGCTGATGTGGGCACAGTCTGCATTTATTGAACCAAGAATGGTTCAATAAATCCAAGAATGGTTCAAAACAAATCAGAAACATTACATTACATACACACACATATATATATATATATATATATATATATATATATATATATATATATAACACACACACATACAAAACACGTGTGTATGTGAGAGAGAAAAGTGTGTGGGTTTACAAATTATACATAAATTAATCCATGGAATATGAACAGTAGGATGAGGTGTGCATGTGAAATAATTCTATTTGTACTGTTAATTTAAGTCTGTCACGCACATTTTTATTTTGAATCTCATTAGCACACCAAAAATAAAGCCAAAATCAATCTGTTGCCAAACACCATAATAAATCAGTGCTATTGTGCACACAGATAAACTAGTAAAGCCATACATTATCACCACCGCTTGCATACAGCAGTCGTCATAGATTATGTAATTGTTAAAGGTACATATAATGTGTACAAATTGTGACATACTACTGGGTATAAAAACTACAATGATCAAGTGGAAGTAAACCGTGGCGCCCAACAGCTGTTGAAGTACAGCTTCCGTCTATCACAGCTGGATAAGAATAAAAATAACTGTAGGTTATCGACTGGAGAGTCGCATGTTCCCCGCCTCTGATGTATGGAAATCCCACGCCCAGTTTCCCAGCCCATGACCTCCATGATAGGCGGGCTATAGGAGTACAGCTCTAGAAGGCGGTAAAGGGGTTGGGGATCGCATTCACAGGAGAAAGCAAAGAGAGAGGTAGAGGGTGCTGGAGAGAAGAAGAGGAAGGATTGAGGAAGAATTTAGGAAGGGGGAGGAGGGGTGTGTGTCATTGGGCTGTAGCTAGGGCAGGCCTCCAGTAAGACGTATGAGTGCATGTCTGCAGGACCGCAATCTGGAAGAACCAGAGATAATAAACACACTATCATAGCTGTGGTGTGTAGGAGGCTGCCATTGAAGAGTTAGGTGGCCACAGCATCTTCTGGGCGGCTGTGTATGTAGGAGGGGAGAGCCCTGAGCACAGACATGAAACCGTGTGAAGGAGTCGGGAGGCAACAACACGGGCAGGTCGGGAACCCACACAGCCTCCGTGTTGCTGGTGAGGAAGAGGGACACCCCCAGCCCGGGGAAACTCCGGCTGTTCAGGATCCATGGGAGGACTGTATGGAGACCGCTGTGCAACTGGCTCTTAGAGCTGGCCAGGTGAGCACCCGTCACTTTACACGAGGTGTATTCAAATGATGGACCTCCAGCTCTTGGTCACTACAGCTCCCGGTCATCTCCAACGGGAATGATGGGAGTTGTAGTCCACAACAATTGGAGGTCCAGTAGTTGATAGTGCCTTGCACTCAGACTCTGTATCCCTGTGTCGTAACAAGCCAAACCGCATTCAAAATCATAGGCGCTACATCCCATGGGTAAACATAATTGCTTAGATTAATTAACCCATTTCAATAAAGAAAAGATCACATGTATACTTTGTATAGCTGTCCTAACAGCTGAAGTTGAGTACTCTATGAAAACTCACTGACATGCGTAGTTGCGATAGAATCGAAGTGTGAATTAGTTCTAAATTAGTCCTAAATTTTATATTTACCCTTTTAAGTACAAGAGGCCTGTCCAGTGCATTGCTGAACAATTCGTCTTGCATACTTCTCGTCCTTTATGAGTTAATGTTTTGCTTACACTATTGCTGAATATGTCACTGCTTTATAAGTAAAGGTCAATGATGTGTACATGTTATTTGCCCTACATGACAACTCATGTGGAAAACATTTAATATTTTTCTGACTGATAATTACAAAGATAATACGAATATATACCATATCTAGGGTGCCTGTTTCTATATCATTTGCAACACTATTTACTCAAGTGTTCTGTTTATTTGTTTGATAATAATGAATGTGTGAGGCATGTGACCCTTCACTAACCTATATTCATTGACCTAAAGCAGCTCAAAGTGCATTTTGCAGGCCAGATTTGGGATTGCATGAATATACCTTGGTAAACAGTGGGATCAATAACTTGTTGGCATGGCTCAGTTATCCTCCTCTAAAGTAAATATTTGGTTCTTTATTCACTTTGGCATAAACAATTTAACATGCTTTGGCAAAAATGTATGTTGTGCTTTTCCCTGATCTGAAAGCATCTATTGTGTATAAAGGAATAGCTCTGCGGTACTCCATGCACATTTTGTTTATGTATATTTCCACTAATCTGTACACATTTTATTATACTATGCTATGCTTCTGATACAAAAGTATATTTTTCTCTATCTTCTATATATCTCCATTCCTATATTTTACATCAAATGCTTCATTAACCCTTTAGTGCCAGAGGGGTACAGAATGCATTGCTCTGCAATGCGTTCCCAACCTCTCTGGCACTCAAAGGGTTAACTTTGGGTATTTTATGGTGTAGTCAAGCTAGTTGAGAATAAGCAATGGTATTTTCATTAAAATCTATATGGGTTTGCTCCTGTGGTGTAAATTATGCTATGCAGTAAACCGGTGTTATCTTGCTGACTTGTTAACTGTGTGTTTTTTTTTTTTTTTTTTTTTTTTTTAAATTGATAATGTCATATTTAATATATATTCTATGACTGTGTAAGAAATCATAGTGTTTGTATTAGTATTAACTACTTAGGCTGGCTAAGCCCTTATTTGTTTATGCGTATTTTATGTAATGCATTTGTTTTCAAAGATATTTTATTGATGCTAACCAACAATGAGTAGACATAATTATGAATAACGTTATGGACTAGGAACATCCAAGCAATAACATCTTATATACTGAGTTTGCATGCTGCTTATTAACCTTTTTTTCCATGTTGTGTAGTAACGTATCATTTGATAAGACAGTTCCTCAAACGATATTGTTGACTTTTGTGGAGTAATTTATTTCCATATGGCCATTACAGCCTACTGCTTTATTGAGTAACTAGTTGAACAGCCCGTTACACGGGCCACGGTGCCACTGCCACCCGGTCGCGGGGCAGTCATGCGCAGTAGAGTCTGCCCGCGCCACAGCTGATACAGAGCCACGACGCGGGCAATCTCTACCGAGCATGACTGCAGCACGCGCAGCAGTGTCTACTGCGCATGTCGCGGCGTTACACACGATTTAGCAAATTATTATATAGGATTACACAAATAGAACACAAGTTACTATAGTTAAACTTTTTCTGTTCTCAAAGGTGTTGGATTATCAACTTATAGCAAAGTTTATTGATACAGGACTGAAGTAGTAATGGATTTTTTTTCTATTACACCACTATAACCCATATTGAGCCTGAAACACCAACTTGACAATATATATCTATATAAATTATGGCATGGATTCAAATGTAGTTGATAACTTTAGCAAGTGTTTTATCTACAAGTTTCTTCATCTATTACAGTGATAACATGTTTGATAAGGCCAGTGCTAACAAGTGAACTGTAATGTAATATAGACCTAAGTTCTAATGCGGAAGAAGTTATTGCTAATCATTTTAACATTATAGTGGGTTTTTTGTAAATTTGAAAATGCATTGAAATCTACCAGATAATGTCTGTAAATGTAGCTGAAAATGTACCCACCATCCATGTGATCTAAAACTGGGCTGCAAAATTTGTGTGGTGTGTTTTTTTTTTTTTTTTTTTTTTTTTTTGTGTTTTTTTCCCCTCTCTCCCTTGTACATCTACTTTTGCAGAAAGCAAGAGATCTGGAAATTCTGAAGGCAAAACTTTTTAGTTTTCATGAGGCAAACACTCTAAGACAGTATCTTTATGATACATAATGCATGTAGAGTACTAGCAGCTTAGAGCATAATTGGCTTGTATAATGCCACACAGATTCCTTCTATAAGGACTATTGACTTTACAACTCCAATATCATAAATTAAGGCTAATCTATTAACCTAGTTGTTAAGCATTGTCATGAACTGATTGGAGCCTGAACACGATTGGGATCCTCAGTAGCCTATTCAGTAGGAACATACTTGTTTAACATTTCAGAAGGGCATGCAATGCATTGATCTGGCTCTGACAGTCTGTATTGTGCTTTTCAATGCATTAAGGACAAGAGGGGTGTGCCATATGCAACACTCCTCCTGGCCTCAAGGGGCTAATATAGATCACAATAATGTTACATTTTTAGTAAGGCTTTGAACATAAAACCACTTAATTGTCTGGGCAGAGGCTTCTCTTTGGGCCATGTAATGGACCAAGTTGGGTGAAATTCTGGCAGGGGGAGCAATTGCAGGATCACAATCTTGTTTTAGGATCCAAGGGCTCTGTGGTGCATTTGGTATTTTACTGCTTGCTTTTTTTTTTTCCCCTTCCCTTTAGGTTTTTACATGGTATGCACTGTTGGAGTCACTCTTAGCGTTTTTCGGGGGGGGGGGGCAAAGCCATAATATGACCCCAGGACAGCCCATCCAACCCCTTTGTTTATATAGAGGGGGCACCGCCCTCTGGACGCCTGTGACACTTTCCATCTTTCTTCAAGCTGTAATTCTCATCTGGAACCGCAGATTTCAAATATGGTGTTGCCTTGCCTGAATACTGTGAATATTGAAGGCTGTGTGTCTTTCAGGAATTGAAGGTCTCATTCAGGCTGCAAGTCCATGTATATTCAACCAGGCCTCTATTTTCACAGCTCCATCCTTTTAACAACAAAGTATGATTGTGGAAATGTACTGTAATTATGTCTATATATTTTTTTTTGTACCATTTTAAATAGAAGGTTGGCCTGTGTTTGAGTCCTGTGCATGTATGTGAGTTACCTTGATGGATTGTGTATAAATTTAATGCAGGATTCAGAATGAACAATACTGATTCGTGTGTGTGTGTTCTTGCAATGATTCACATTTTACTTGTGAGAACATTAGCATCAGGAGAATATTGATGTTGTGTGTCAAAGTGGGACAGTTTTGGTGCAAACCAACTGTACCACAGGGGAGGGGGGGGGTTTACAAATAAAACCCCAAATTCTGAATTTAAATGGGGCTTTTTCCACCTAGAATGTTGGAGAGACATTCAGTGCATTGCCTCACTAGCATTCAGATGACTAAAAGGTCCATTTTAATTGATGAGATTTTTTTTTTTTTTTTTTCTTCTATGGTGCTGTTCTTTTGCACCATACCTGCTCCTCTTTTTAGCTGCTTAAATACGGTTCTGTATCTGTGTTTTTAAAACTTTATATCTTCAGTTGCAGACATTATAGTCGTCCACTGTAGTTTCCCAGTGTGTATTCTCTTGAATGGTTTATTGTAAGCAGGTGAAGGGTTTTATCTTTTAGAATAATCTTGTTGAGCCTCTTACTGTTCCTTTTATGCCTTTTAGACTTCCTTCCTGTCAACTTTGATTTATGTATATAGAAAGGAAAAAGAAAAAAAAAAAAAAAAAAAATTCAAGTTTGGTTTCCTGTCTCAGAAGCTACCATTTTTGTAACACACAGAACTAAAAAGGACAAACTGTTGGTTATAATTTTGGGCTGCAAGACCAAATTGTTCTGCTTGACTATTATCCTCTGATCTCTCATTTATGCTTCAGACAAATGTGAAGTGGATGGGAGTGCATTGTCTATGTATTTTGCTTTTTGTCATACTGGACACATGTACAAAAGCAAATTGAACAAAACATCATCTTTGGTTATAAGAGTAACCCTTGGATGCTAAAGAAGTTGTCAGCATTGCTTCACAGTTCTTTGCAAAACTCGGTAGGGTTTAAAGTGGAACGAACACCTTTATAACATCAACAATTGGTCTCAAAATTGGCTAAATGTTATGTTAGCACACCTAGCTATTCGGTGAGTTGAAATATGAGAACACACAATATGGCTGCTAAAAACTTGCCATTCATTTAAAGATTAAAAAGTTGTAGACCTGGATATGGTGAGACAAAATACATGATATCTGTTAACAAACTGACACTTTTCGAGCTATACAACTCGTATTCATAGACATAACAAACAACCGGAAGCACAGACATTTAAAAAGTATCCATCACCATGTGATTGGTTAAAAAGAAACAATTCAACCTCCTTCTTCTCTATTTAATCACCTATATCAACTCGAAAGGAGTTAAATGCTCTGAGTAACAATTGGAAATGTAAATAGACGGGGAACTTTGCTGCAAGAAGGAGAATTTTTTTTTTTTTTTTTTTTTTTTTTAAAGAAAGTATCTTACCATGAAGAATAGAATGAGATTCTCTGGTTTTCAAGTATGTCCGGGACTCCATTTATCTACCTCAGAAGGGTGAAAGACAGAGCTGACCTTGTCCGAACTAGAACCTGCCACCTTGAGGTTTGAACAGATTCTACAGCTGGTGCATAAACAAACTAAGCCATCTTACCGGAGTTGGGCACATTTTCAATAATGTCATATATATTATAATACATATTTTATAGGGTGAGATATATCCAAAATATTCATATTTATTCATTTTGATTCATTTTTATTCAAGGGCAAAAAACAGAGTGGAATACACCAGACCATAACATGAATCCCCCCCCCCCCGTGTTGTCCAATGAGACATGGATCGCAAAATTGCAGTCCAAATGGCTAACACCCAGAAAGTGTTCAAAAAACTTGTCTAATATCCCACTCTGCATTTAATCCACCTGGGACTCTTGTCTTGAGTTGGAAAATCCAATATGCTTCCCTTGTATGTATTAATTTCAAACTATCTCCACCTGTCCATGGTAACCTAACTTTTTCAATCCCCCTGAAAACTGAATGCGGACATATTACCTGAATGCATTTCCAAATTATGCCTAGCGATTTGCTGACTTGGTATGCCCAGTCTCAATCTGAGAGAGATGTGTATATATATATTCCCTGATTTTTGATTTTAATGGGTGAACCATATGCCAAACGTACTGTACAGCACATACACGACAACTGAACAAATATCACATTTTCCGAGCTACAATTATTGTAGCTCTCTTTATATTTGATTTTTATCCACAGTTCCTTGAAATTGCTGGGATACATATGCAAATCTACAACATTTAAGTTTATTTCCTCCTCTCTTAAACAAAAAAAACCCCAACCTTTTGCACCAGAACTAATCTATTGCTTTACCGCGTGATATTTGATTACCAATCATCTTGCCCCTTCTTGCAACGAAATTACAGCCATTCGTGCACTGAAAGTTTGAGAATGGTGCCTCCAAAGATAGATTATGCACAAGGAAACGTAGGCAAATGCCTAGGACCTGTGCAGTCTTGGAGTGTGGTTTGCAAGCACACTTTGTAGACCGTTCCAATGAAGTATTTCTTTTTAGATGGCGCTATTTCGGCTCTGCTGAAGAGATGCTGGCCAGTCCCGGGACTAGGATCTGCTTCTATCAGAGGTGGACATTTATGAGAGGGGAACTTTAGAACCTTATATCTCTCTCAAACTGTACAAGTTTGAGAGATCGGACTGGCATCAATTTTTTTTTTTTTTTTTTTTTTTTAAATCTACAATATTACATTTTTGTAAAAAAAAAAAAAAAAATCCATTACTATACCTGTAAAATAACATCACATGGATCAGAAATAGTGTAGACATTGTTAATGTTGTAAGTGACTGTTGAAGCTGGAAACGGCTGATTCTTAGAAACTGAAGTTTGAAGGACACAACTATTTAAATTAAAAAAATAATTATTTCTAACCTTGTCAACATCTTGACTGTATTTCCTATTCATTTTGCAACTTATTTGATGTATGTTTTCATGAGAATTTCTGAAGTGTCCCCAAACTTTTGAACGTGTGTGTGTGTGTGTGTGTGTGAGTGTGTGAGAGAGAGAGTATGGAGATTGTAGCCATATTAGTCCAGTGATGCAGATATAAAATAACAAACAAAATTGGTATCTTGTAATACCTTTTTCCTCTGTGTCCGATCCACGGCATAGACTGTGGGTAATTGGCTCCGCCCTCCAGCTGGTAGGATCAATACAAAGCTTTAAATACTCAGGCTTCCATCCCCTATTCAGTTATTTGGTCCTACCAAGCTGGAGAATGGAGAGTTGTTCCTCTCCTCTACATCACTATCTTATGTTATGTTTACCTTCTATGTGACTTGCATAAACCGCGGTCATATCAGCTTATCCTCACTGAATTGGGGCAGTCTTCCGGTCACAGCAAGCCTAGCCCTATGCATCATGTGACCTGGCCAGTCACCTCTGCGAAAGTGCCCAGCGTCTCTCTCAGCCTCCCTTTGCACCATGCTTCCGAATGGCGTGCGCGCACGATCTGCAGCCTTTTCCCAACCGGATACAGGAAGCATGTCATGCGGGTCACCGCTGCAACTCATCAGCAGCTTTTTGAAGCGGTTCACCATCGTAAAAGCAGCTCCAATGGGACGGCGTACTTACACTGTAAGTTTCTTTACTTATTCCTGTCATTTCATTATGATTGTCTGATCCTGCATACTGTTGTTTCTTAAAGGGATAGTAATACTTCGTTTTATCTTTATTTTATTTTGTAGGCATTAAAAAAACATGAAAAGACTTATATCGTTCATCTCTCAAACCTTTATGGTTTAAGAGATATATTCACAAGCAAAGTTTCCCCCTCCCGCCCCTTTTTCCTAGTGTAAGCCATCTCTTCTCAGATGTGAATCTGGTTGTAAGACCAGACAGATAACAGAAGGGGACAATCTTCTTTGCATGAAAACAATGAAAGCCCTTCCCCCCTTGACAAGTTTTTCAGCTTTTTCCCTTATCTTAATTGAAGATTGTCCCTCTATGCAGTCTACCTGGGCACCTCCCTTCTGATCTGGCTGAACAGAGGGGGGATACTTTGCTTCTGAATATCTCTTAAACCATAAAGGTTTTAGAGATAAGACTTATATCGTTCTTCATGTTTTTTTAATGCCTACAAAATAAAATAAAGATAAAATGAGGTATTACTATCCCTTTAAGCTGTGTCAGTTTGCTTAGTGACTAGAGAGCCATATCCAAGGAGCAAAAAACTTGACAAACCAAAAACCTCTGAATCCTCCAAGGAGGGAAAATCAACCCCTAAGACAAAAACATGCTTAGGATGTGACCAAAAAATTCCTGCAGCAGACCCTGCCAAGCTTTGTGGAGACTTCTTAAAGCACACCGCAACCAGTGAGGTACCGGGACAATTTCAAGACTTTCTGAGCTGGATGAAAAACTCCATGCAAGAGAATTTTTCTTCCATGCAGGAAGCAGCCAGAAAATGCCCGCGACATGCTGACCTGGATGAAGGACCCTCAAGGATGGATGAGGAAGACAGCTTTATTGAAATGTAATCTGCAGCATCCTCTGCTGAGGAGGACGAAATAACTGACAACAGTGGCAGCTTTCCCTTAGACTGCATGGATAATTTAGTGAAAACTATTAGAGTCTCTAGGACTCTCTCTGAAGTCCAAAAATATCTTAATATTATAGATACGGCATTTGTGATTTTTAAAAAATCCATGCCCACAAATGCTGGTACACAGTTCCATAGAGGATATCCTCTCTTCTGAATGGAAACAGGGATATAAGTGTAGTTCTATTTCACTTATATTTCAATGCATGTATCGTTTTTCAGATGATGATACTTTAACCTGGCATACACCACCCAAACTAGATGGTGCTATTGCACAAACATCCACACGAACTATCTTCCTGCTTGAGGACGGCTTTTCTCTCTGATCCCATGGACCTCCTGCAAGGTCCATTGAAGCATCCGAACCCAGGTTTTTGGAAACTAGCAGCTTGGAGGCTGAGAGGATATGCTTGAAACTTAAAGGTTTATCAGATCCTGTCATAGACACGATTATCCAGGGCAGGAAAGCATCTACCTTCAAAGTGTATGATAGGATTTGGAAAATGTTTTCAGCCTGGTGCCAGCAGAAACATTTACCAAGGGAATCTATCGGAGCACCGCAAGTCCTTAATTTTGTGCACAAAGGTTTCCAACTGGGGTTATGGCCAGCCTCTATTAAATTTCAATTGTCTACTATCTCTGCTGTCCTAGCAGAACAGTTTGCAGACCAGGTATTGGTCAGAAAATATTTGCAGGCCATTTCAAAAGTCAGACCTAGAATAAAAGATCTGATGGCCCCATGGGACCTAAACTTGGTCTTTAATCATTTATCTGCATCAGCGGATTTTGAACTCTTCAAGAGGTATCCTTAAAGAATCTCACCTTTTAAAGGTAGTATTTCTGGCTGCCATCACCTCCGCTAGGAGGGTTAGTGAATTGCAAGCCTTATCCTCCGTCTCTCCATATCTGGTTCTGCATCAAGATAAGGTGGTACTAAGGACTGATCCTAATTTCAGATCCAAAGTCATATCCTCATTTCATCTTAATCAGGATATAGTTCTGCCTTCTTTTTTCCACATCCTACTACAAAAGAGGAGAAATTACTGCATAATTTAGATCTTGTGCGTTGCATATCTATTTACCTATTGAGATCAAAGCAATTCAGAAAATTAGATCATTTGTTTGTCCACTTTCATGGCAAATTCAAAGGAACGGCAGCTTCAAAGGCATCTATCTCTAGATGGATTAAAGATTGTATTAGGATCTCATATCTAGGAGCTGGTTTAGTCCCTCCTAATACAATCAAAGCCCACTCGACGAGAGCAGTTTCTACATCATGGGCATCAAAAGTGTCAGTTTCTCCGGAAGATATATGCAAGGCAGCCACATGGTCCTCGCTGTCTACATTTATCAGACATTATCAAGTTGATATTCAGGCCTCAGAAGATGCTAGTTTTGGCAGACAAGTCCTACAGGCAGGATTCCATCCTAAGGGGTAAGACTGTTCTACTATTCTTGGTAATTCTCATCATGTATTGTTAATACATAGTTGGTATTTCCTCTGTGTCCAATCCATGGCAATGGACTGTGGGTTTAAGCTCCGCCTTCCAGCTGGTAGGACCAAACAAACTATAAATTAGTTGCTCCACCTCTCCTGCTCAGTTATTTTGGTCCTACCAAGCTGGAGGACGGGGCTTGTGCCCTCAGCTCCACTCAGTAGAATGAACAGAGAGAAAATCAAGATTGAATGGTTTCATGTATGCTGCCTGTTAACGCAGCATACAAAGATTTCAGGCTTACCGGAAGCACTCTGAGTCCTCAGTCAGTTGGGCTTGCAGGACGCTGGGTTGTCTTTTGTTATGCGGGGCTGTTTCGGCAATACCATGTGAGCCTTCCACTTTGTCTGCGCTTGATCACCGCTTTCTCTCCAAGATGATTCGGGCCGCGTCACACCAGATCAGAGGCGCCAATCAGATCACGTGCTTTCTTCCCCTCTAACAGGAAGAAGCGTCGCGTGCGTTCCACAGGTGGAACGCAAGGCAGGAAACGCTGTTCGGCGGTCCAGGGCGTTTAAAGGAGCGGAGGACCAAATTCTGGGGCCATGTAAGTCCAATTTATGCTTAAAGTTTCTGCATTTGCCAATATATTAGCTAGTGCTTATCTAGTAGCTTGTAGTTCTGTGCCTTTGTGATTATGTCTAAGGAAAGATCTGACAAACCCAAGGTTCCACCTGATGCCCCTAAAGAGGACAAGTCTGCCTCAAAGTTTAAGGGCTGTGGTGGCTGTGAAGCCAAGATCCCTATTTCTGATTCCTCTAAACTCTGCACAGAATGTTTGAAGAAGATAACCAGTCCAGAGGTTCCAGCTCAATTCTCTGAATTTCTAGGCTGGATGAAGTCTTCAATGCAAGAGACATTCCAGTCTATGCAGGAAGCATCTAAGAAAAGACAGAGAGTGGCAGACCCCCAGGAAGGTCCCTCATATGCAGAGGATGAGGACACGAATAGTATCATAGATATGGGATCAGGAGCTTCATCTGTAGAAGAAGGTGAACTTACAGAGGAAGCTACTTCTTTCAACATTGACAAGATAGATAATCTGGTAAAGACCATGAGAAAGACGCTTGGCCTGACTGATACCCAGAAGGATTTGAATGTCATGGATTCAGCCTTTATTGGGTACAAGAAGGAAGTCCCAACTTCTCCGGTTCATGCTTCCATACAGGATATTGTTATCAAGGAATGGAAGATGGCAGATAAACGTCCTCAAAATACCAGGCGAATGCAGAAGATGTATCCATTCCAGGATGAAGACACTAACTCGTGGATAAAGTTGCCTAAAGTGGATGCAGCAGTTGCTCACATATCTAGAAGAACAACTCTATTATTAGAGGATGGTACAACCCTTCGGGACCCTATGGATAAGAGCTGATTCTGCACTAAAGAAGCAGTTTTCAGTAATTGGACAGAATCTCAAGATCGCCACTGCTATGGCATGTGTCTTTCGCACCCTTAGAATATGGTTAAATGACTTGAGGAGAAACTTGACTCGTCTGTTTCCAGATCTCGTTTACTAAAAGAACTAACTCAGATCAAAGATGCCATCAGTTATTCTTGTGATGCCACTTTGGATAACATCAGGAGCCTGGCAAAATCTTCAGCTCTCTCCATAACATCACGAAGAGCCCTTTGGATAAAGGCCTGGGAAGCAGATGCCACCTCAAAAAACAAGTTGGTCTCTCTTCCTTTTACAGGATTCAAGATGTTTGGCAGTCAGCTAGAAGATATCATAAAGCAATCATCAGGCGGTAAGAGTCAATTCCTTCCTCAACAGAACAAAGCAAGAATGTCTCCTTCCAGATCCTCATCATCAAGGAAACAATCCTTTCGGGATTCAAGAAAATATCGGCCGGGAAGGACATATGAGCAGCGTCAGCAGAATACATCACAGGGATCTAGATCTGGAGGCTGTAAAGGGTTCCAGGGCAAGTCCCGCACCCAGCAGAACACACAATGAAATAGGCTTAACCCCATCTCCATCTCCAGTAGGGGGCAGACTGGAGCTGTTCAGAGACGCCTGGGAGAAAGTGAATCCAGATTGTTGGGTACGTCAGATATTGGAGATGGGGTACAGCCTGGAATTCCAGTCTGTCCCACAGAAACAGATTTTCAAGACATCCAGAATAAGGAACCCAGATTTAGCTGCAAGAATGAGCAGGGAAATCCAGGTTCTTCTTCGCAACCAAGTTATAGAGACAGTTCCAAAGACTCAAGAATTCCATGGGATCTATTCAATAATTTTCTCAGTTCCCAAGCCTTCCTCAGATTTACGAATCATTTTAGATTTAAAGAAGATCAATACGTACCCAAGGATACGAAAATTCAAGATGGAAACAATCCAGTCTGCAATAAAGATGATTCATCCACGTTCCTTCTTAACCAGAATAGACCTAAAGGATGCGTACTGCCATATTCCAGTTCATCACTCCCACAAGAAATTTCTTCGATTCCACTTTCAAAGGAAGCATTATCAGTACAGAGTATTGCCCTTCGGCCTAGCCTCAGCACCGCGGGTATTTACAAAGGTTCTGGCGGTAGCGCGACAGCTGAAGATAAGAGTTATTCCTTATCTAGAAGATATCCTGATCATCGCAGACTCAGAAAATGAATCAGAGGAAGGCACAAAGAAATGCAGAGACCTACTGACAAAGCTAGGTTGGATTATAAATCAAGAAAAAAGCCAGTTTCAGCCATCTCAGTCTCTGGTGTTTCTGGGGGTAAAATTCAACACTGTCTTGAACACAGCTCATCTATCAGAAGACAGACAGAATCGAATTCATCACAGAGTCTCCTTATTTCTAAGGAAACAGGTGCAGACAGCAGAAGAATTCTCCAGGCTTTTGGGAAACCTGTCCTCTACATATCAGATTCTTCCATGGGCCAGGTCGCATGGCAGAGCGACCCAGCTGAATTATCTCCAATTCTTCAGAAAAGTTCCAAACAATCCTTCATTAAGGATTCCCATTCTTCCCTCAACCAGGATGGAACTCAAATGGTGGCGCAACAAGGTACATCTCTCAGTGGGAAGGTCTCTAGTACCCACGACATGGGAAATCATCACCACGGACGCCAGCAAGACAGGCTGGGGAGGTCTTTGGCGGCGGAAGACAGTACAGGGAACCTGGACACCAGAGGAGCAGGCCCAACACATCAACTTCTTAGAGCTCCTGGCCATATGGAAGACCCTGAGACTTCTAGGAAAAGAGATCAAAGGCCTAAACATCCTAATAAGATCAGACAACACAGTGGCAGTAAGATATCTCCTAAACCAGGGAGGAACAAAAAGCAGGAAACTCAACGATCTAGCCATCCGGATTCTCATATGGTCAGAACTTCACCTGGCAGCTCTCTCAGCAACTTACATCTCGGGGAATCTAAACAAGGAGGCGGATTATCTAAGCAGAAAAAATCTGGACCCAGGGGAATGGGCCCTAAACGATCAAGTATTCCGGGACATCAAAGCTCAGCTGGGGAAGCCCTCCATCGATCTAATGGCAACAAGGCAAAACAAAATGTCCAAGGTTTTTCTCAAGATGGAAATCTCAGAGCTTGATAGGACAGGATGCTCTTCAGTTCCATTGGGGATTTCGCCTAGCCTACATTTTTCCGCCCCTTCCACTCCTGACAGAGGTGATACAGAAGATAAAAAGGGACAAAGCGGAGGTGATATTGGTGGCCCCGGACTGGCCAAGGAAGATATGGTACCCAGATCTTCTCAGAATGTCGATTCTTCCTCCAATCAGTCTTCCGCAGGATCCTCACCTGCTAACACAGGGACCTATCTGCCATCCAGACCCCTCATTCTTGAAGCTGAAGGCATGGCGGCTGAGCGGAGCTCATTAAGACTCAAGGGCCTCAAGGACTCAGTCATTGAGACCATCCTGGCTGGCCGCAGATCATCATCAACTAAGATATATTACAGAGTATGGTCTACTTTTCATAGATGGTGTACTTCCAGGAACCTGAATAGAGGAAACATCAATGCAGCTGTCATTCTAGAGTTTCTTCAGGAGGGGTTTGATAAAGGTCCCCGTCCAGCATCTTTAAAGGTTCAATTATCGGCCTTATCTGCAGTATTGGCCTTTCCTTTTGCTGATCAAAACGTGGTTCGTAGATTCATGTCAGCAATTACAAAGATTAAACCTACGATTCGTGAAATAGTGCCCCCATGGGATCTGAATGTGGTACTGCAACAACTTTGCTCACACAAGAACTTTGAACCTTTGGAGAGAGTCTCTATCAAGCATTTAACTTTAAAGACTATTCTACTCACTGCAATCACTTCAGCCCGCAGGGTAGGTGAACTACAGGCTTTACTATGCTCTTCTCTCTACCTTGTCTTTCATCAGGATAAGGTAGTTTTGCACCCTAGACCTTCGTTCAGGTCCAAGGTAATTTCAACTTTTCATTTGAGTCAGGAAATAATTCTCCCATCCTTTTGTGCTAATCCTTATAATAGTAAGGAACAGGAACTTCATAATTTGGACTTGGTTGGATGTTTAAAGACTTATCTTCTCAGGACCAAGCCATTCAGAAAGACGCAAGCATTTTGTTCACCATACTGGTAAATTTAAGGGAACAGCAGCTTCCAAAGCTTCTATTGCCAGGTGGATTAAACAGTGTGTTACACTCGCATATGAATCTGCACAGCTAGATCCTCCTAGTGGATTAAAAGCTCACTCTACTAGATCTGTGTCTACCTCTTGGGCACAAAAAGCCATTGCCTCACCAGAAGAAATCTGCAAAGCAGCAACTTGGTCATCTGTGTCCATCTTTGTAAAACATTATAAATTGGACTTATTATCCTCAGTGGACGCGAAATTCGGCAGGAAGGTGCTTGAAGCTGCCATTTCTGTCTCTGACTAATGGTCCCTCCCTGGCCTTTGGGGAACTTCTTTGGTAAGTCCCACAGTCCATTGCCGTGGATTGGACACAGAGGAAAAGGTGAAATTTACTCACCGATATTTTGTTTTCCTCTGTGTCCTTCCACAGCAACCCAACCCAGGTTCAGAGTATTGGTATGTTTATCGTTCCTTGGTCCTATCTTCAGATTTCGGATAGGTTAATCAGACTGTTATTCATTTTATGATGTTCTTAACTTAACTGGAGCAACTAATTTATAGTTTGGTCCTACCAGCTGGAAGGCGGAGCTTAAACCCACAGTCCATTGCCGTGGAAGGACACAGAGGAAAACAAAATATCGGTGAGTAAATTTCACCTTTTTTTTATTTATTCCCTCCCGTGGGGGACATTGCTTTGGTATGTCCCACTTTTTGTGCCGTGGAAAGACACTGTAGAAAGGCTGAAATTTACCTTTGATATTTCCTTTTCTTCTGTGTCCCTCCACGGCACACCCTGCCCTCTTATCTCACTGTTGGAAGTGGGGCAGGAAGCCCTTTTTGAAACTTGGAAGGATTGGTCCTACGCCAGCTGGGAGGAGGGACAAGCCCACATTTTTTTATGCCGTGGAGGGACACAGAAGAAAAGAAATATCAAAGGTAAATTTCAGCCTTTCTCTGGTATGTTTCCTCCCATTCCTATGCTACTACAAATTTTGAATAAAATTCGGATTGACAAAGCAGACGTGATTTCTAATTGCTCCTTATTGTCCAAGTAGGGGTCTGGTTTTCTCAGCTAACTCTGCTTTTGCTTACTCTGCCTTGGACTTACCCCTGTGAAAGGACTTTCTAAGCCAGCGTTCCATTCTACACCCGAATCCTATTCTTTTGACGGCCTGGAGTGGCAGTCACCGATTTTTTTTTTTTTTTTTTTTTTTTTTTTTTTTTTTTTTTTTTTTTTTTTTTTTTTTATTTAGAGTACATTCAAGAAGGGTAGAAAGCACCTACCTTCAAAGTATATTATATATTAGAGTCTACTTCTAGGAAGTTGTGCCTCAGAAACACGTTATGCAGGTCTGCAATCTCCCCTGCTAAGATTCTGGACTTCTTCGAGGAAGGTATTTTGATTTGGGTCTCCTACAAGCCTCTATTAAAGTCTAGTTGTACATTATGAACTATTTTGGCCACTCATAATGACCTTTGAAAGAAATCCCTCAGGGCAACTGAGAAGATGAGGCCTGTGAGGGAGATGGGACATCACTGTTCTACTAGACTAGCTGTCTCTTTTTTTATTTTAACCTATTTGGGGGGCTACCTACCAAAAAAGGAAGTCAATGAAAATTGAATTGTGACAATCGTGTGGTCATAACACAATATTGTGTGAATGGAAGATGTGTCCAATGTACGAGCAATTTGAGGCTTAAAAATGCAGTCAATATTCTGTAATATAATACATATTCATGTATTAAGTATAGTCTTTATCTAATGGATGCAAAGTGTGCCATATGTCAAAGGGGATATTGGAGAAATAGAGGTTTAAGTTTACAAAGGTAACAACGCAAGATTTTCCTGTTGAGCATGAGTAAGGGCAATATTGAAGTCTGAAAAATTCTGTATTGCGTAAAAGTATCCAAAACATTGTGTATGTTGAAAAAAGTGCTGTTTGGAATTGGGAGCAATATATATTGGCAAATGTGACAAAAGGGTTAAAGAAGACCTTTGACAAAAATAAATCTACCCTCTGTATCTGCCTTGATATCCAGCGTGCTCCAATGCAAATTTCTATGGCACAAATAGATCCACTTCTTTGGATTTTGTATCCCCAAAGGCAATCCAGGAGTTGGGGGGAAATAATGGTTAGAAAATTATGGTAAATTGGTACATGAAAAATGGGTCTTATGCCACAGACTTTATACAGCTCTAGTAAACTCACACATTGCAGTACTGCATTTCTCTAGGGTGTTTAATCCCTTAGCAATTGTTGAAAATAGGCTAAGTACTTCACAGACCTAGGTCAAATGGTAATCTGATAATGCATAATAAAAGAAGCAACACGTCTCTGATACTGTCTAAAGGATAGGCTGAAAGCACCTGTCATGACCTGCCCTTTTTATTTGCTTTCTATGATTCCTTGTCTGGGTTTTCATCTGTTTTTCTCTTGTTAACCGAATCCTGGTTCCCTGCCTTTTCTTGTGTTTAATCGGAGCTTTTATAGAGCGATCGTGCTGTTGGGCGGATGTGCAATCAAAGCGTCCCAGTTCATAACCTGTAATTGTCTTGTTCCTGTGTGATCTTCTTGTATGTTGACCCAGCTTTTCCTTTATTACCCTCCTGATCCATGACTTTGTATCATGATCTCAGATTTCCTGTTACCAACTCTAGCTGTTCTACTACTTTTCTGTCTTCTTCCTTTTGTACTGCTTTGCCGACTTTGCTTTTGACCTTGGTTCTGTCAACCATTCTTTCATCTGCTGCTTGGTACTGCACCACCTGGCCATTCCTGACCTGGCTTGCCTGACTTCCCATCTGTCTCGCCTAATGGGCTTCTATTTCCTGTGCTCTCAGTTGAACATCAGGCCATCTTCTCAGTTGAGCTCCAGGTTGCAGTGTTCCTACACAAGCATCAACTAATACTGCAGGTAAGTTTGCTGTCCTCTTTTCTCCTTCGACCTCAGCTGCTGTTTCTGGCTTATCAGGGGTGTGGGCTGGTTCCTCCGGTCGGCACTAATCTGGCCTTGCAGCCAGCATCTCTGACTGGCTTAGGCCGCAGCAAAGCAGCCACCTCCAGCCAGCCTTGAACTTTAACCTTTACTCCCAAGCATCTGGCCCACTGGGGCATACCTTGCAGTATACCATGTATTGTTTTGTTCCGGGCAGCTTACGTTGGGTGCTTTGTCAGCCTGACTCCAAAGGGAAGAGAGGGAAGGAGGGAAGATATGATCAGAAACCAAATGGCAATAACTGTTGGTTACAGTGTCATGGGTGCAACCACTGGGTGACTAAGCTCCAGTGGACCCAAAACAGAATGCACATGGCGCCAAAAGGTCTGGGTGCGAAGGGTACAAAATTCAGACTGGCATTGAATCTGGAGAGAGAGTGTGGACCCTCTGGAACAAATGTAGCAAATCCCATTAATATACTTTTGTAGCTATGCAACCGTAAGGGAAAGCACTCAGCCTGTCATAATGGGACGACTCCTAAGGGGAGGGGGGACTGGAATATGGAAAGTTGCTTCAGTGCTCCCGTAACGGGCAAAGCGAGACATAAGTCTCAAATTAAACAAAGATAAGAAGTCAGGCAGAATTTACAGGTAAGCAAAACCAAGTACTTGAAGGAGAAGCAATGTGATAAGTATTTAGGTGAATTGGTGGGAAAGGAGGGAAGTACATTTCCGGAGTTGTCACTTAGCCTTGGAAGCTTTGTGTAATACAGAGATCTCTTTGAGTTTTAACAGAGGTAATAGTATTTGATCAGTGCAGCTGGGCCTTGGAAATTTTCAGGGCTAGGAATACCCAACTGATGTCAGAAGGGAGGCTTGTTCTCCACACTTCTCAAGACCGCTGATAGGCCATCATGTTGAGCAGTAAACGTAAAGGGGGAAACCTCATCTATTTTTATTCCCGAGTAGCTCAAAATCAGTGAGTGGCTATACGGACCTGCAAAGTGTGTGTTGGGGAAATATCTGGGTATAATTGTAATTGTACCCCATCGAATTTCACCTCGTCCATCTCTCGCAGCTCTTAATACATTCTCATTGACTGGGTCTCTCAGAAGGCAACAGATTACATCACTGAGTTTGTTAGTGGATGCTACCTTTTGGTTTGAGAACAGTAAGAGTCCTCTCAATCTCCGCTGGTGACTCAGAAGGGGGGTGATATCAGTATAGATGCAAAAACAATTGTAAAGAGGCCAGTAAGTTGCTAGGAGGGACCAACTAGGGTAGGTTCCAAATCCATATTTTGCGACCGCAACTTTGATTGTCTAGATTAAGGCTGTCTAAGTTCGGTCCTCAAGGCCTACCATCAGTTCCAGGATTTAAAGACTTTTCTGTTTGAGCAAAGTAATGAGAATGAATGAGCCCCTGATTAACTCACCTGTGCTTAATCCTGGAAAATCTTAAAGGAGCAGTAAAGTGAATTTACTGTGTTTACTTCCTGATAGTTGTGACAGGCAGTTTCTATCACATTCTATGGAGAACTATATGTATTTGACTTTCCTCTCCATTAGAATCTAACAGGAAATCTAATTAGAATTTGACCATTAGAGGGCACTGCTAATGTAAAAAAAACAAACAAAAAAAACATGGGTTTAAACTGTAATAACTCTGGAAATATAAATCTCTCTGCAGTGGCCCTTATTTTGCTCAATAGGAAAATCCCTACAATATATATTTTTTCATAAAAAAAAAAAAAGTTTGCTGCTCCTTTAAATCCTGGAATGTTGGTGGCCCTTGAGAATCAAACTTTGACACCCCTGGACTAGGTCACCCAAGTGGCTTTGCAGTGCACACAGCATGTCATCTTGTTGTAGCATCACTTGCTCCAAGTGGTAGCAATGCTCAAAGTGTATTGTGTGAGATTTGTAGGTTGTTGATTCTGTGGCATAGCTGGTTAATGTTCCCCTGATTTCACGGTCTGCTTGATGCAGTCCAGAAGGGTTTTAACATCTTCCTTACTGAAACAATATATAAATACAGACATATTTGTCCTTGTTAGATAATGAGTCCTCTTAGAATGTAGTGGTTGAGCAAGGCTTTGAAGCATGAGCATTGTGGTCGAGATCATGAGGCCTGTGTCTCCAGATCCCCAACAGAATCAGGCAGAAAGATCTTTTAACCTGGGTAAGAATTTGTGATCTCCTCAGCCTTAGATTTGTGGGTTTTCTTCTTTCTAGTCATGACTACCAACCTGAAGAAAGGACTGCCTAAATAGTTAGGATTACCAGTTGAAGACTGGGATTTTAAGGTACTCCCGATGTTTGCATGGAGCATCTGTCTCATGTGTCCGTTTTAGCCAGCAGTCAGACTCCGCCCCCTGCAATCCAAAATGATTATTATTTTTCCTCTTTTAAATGGCTTTTACTATGAGCTGGTTTAGAAACCTGAGAGAATTGTTCAATTCTCTGCCTCCTCGGACTACCAGACTAGGGTAAACTGATAGCAGTAAGTCAGTGTGATCTCAAACTACTTTTTTTTGTGAAGGATGATTTTCCTTGACAACATTTAAAAATAAATACATTTTCTGCTTTGTGTAATTTTTCTCTTTATGTAAAGATGTGGACAACATGACTCACCAGCTAATGTTGGACTACAAATCCTTTCATTCTCCACCAGAAGTTGTAGTCTAATTACAGATGGACAGTTATTGGTTGACCACTTGTGCTTTAGATGGACATTAGCATGTTTAACCCCTTAAGGGACCAGCAAGCACAAACAAGACCGGCACTTAAGGACCATTTTTTAAATCCGATTCAGGGCTCCCCGAACAGCGTGCAGCCGCACAGGGAGCCCTAAAATCCATGACGTACATGTACGTCATGGGTCCTTTAGGGATATGCACCCATGATGTACATGTACGTCCTTGGTCGTTAAAGGGATAGTAATACTTTGTTTTATCTATTGTATTTTGTAGGCATTAAAAAAACATGAACAATAAAAGTCTTATCTCTCAAACCTTTATGGTTTGAGAGATATTCACAAGCAACGTTTCCCCTCCCTCCCCTTTTACCTTGTGTAAGCCATCTCTTCTCAGATGTGGAATGCGGTCCATAGACCAGACAGATAACAGTAGGGGACAATCTTTTTCCAATGAGAACAATGAAAGCCCTCCCCCCCCCCCCCCCCCCTTGACATGTTTGTCAGGTTTTTCCCTTATCTTAATTGAAGATTGTCCATCTCTGCAATCTACCTGGGCACCTCCCTTCTGCTCTGGCTGAGCAGTGTTACATCAGTAAAAGTGGCGGGAGGGGGACACTTTGTCATTGAATTACTCTTGAACTACAACTCTGACAGAATTGAAATAACACTCTCCAAAGTCCAAATACTATAATTATTAATTAGAGCTGCTTTTATTATGAAACATTACTATCCCTTTAAGGTCTTGTGCTTTTGAGTGCCAGAGGGATGTCCATCTCATTGCTGAGCTATGTGTTGTACCCAAGGCTGTCAAAGGGTTAAATCTAATTTGTCTCTCCAGTGAATATTTATGGTGCAGCAATGTTCTTTGTGTGAGAGTGTTATGATTGTGAAACCGCTTATCCCTGAGTGGACTGTGCTGTCTTGCAGTTTATGTGGTCAGGTTGTTGAAAGGCATTGTTTCTTGCATGCTGCTTGTTGTAATTTACTGCAGCAATGCTCTTTAAGGAAACTAAAGAGGATCAGTTTTAAAGCAAACCAACTTCACCATAGGGGATAAACACAGTTCTCTGCTTTAAATGGGGCTTTAAACCCCCTTTCAATAAGTGTTTAAATACCTGTACAGCACCACATATAACACATTCTGACATTTAAATTGCTTAAACCATTCCTGTCCCTTCCCCCCCCTTGTTTTTCACAATTTCCTGGCTCTGCTTTGTGTCTCATTTCTGCACTCTGTATTCTGTGGTAATTAGATAATGGCTTTGTCTTTTTTGTAGGTGGTCAAGAAGGCACTCTCTGAAGAGAAAAGGGTGTCTACCAAAACATCTGTAGTGGATCTTGTGACCGAGACTGATCACTTTGTGGAGGAGCTCATCATTTCAGCTCTGAGGGAGAAATTTCCTTCTCATAGGTAAGGTGAAAAAATGTGTACTACAATTTTCAGTGTAGGGAAGAAAATTCTACCAAAACTGTGCACAAGCAGCAGAAAAGTGTGAGCCTAGTAAACGTGCAGTGGATAATGCACTTCCATTTGGACACTTGGCTCCCCAAGTCCCACCATGCTGTCTCCTGTACCACCCTCCTGTCCCTGCATTGCTGTATACAATTGCTGACATTGTTTAAAACCACACTAACACCTGCTGATAATCTCCCCCCCCCCCCCAACCACAAAACCACACACATATATACCTTTCTATGACCAGAAAATGCTAATGACCACAATTAACTTTTCCAATCCCATACCAGGTTTTTGTGTTCTGGGGGAAGTTTGACACCCTTCAGGAGAGTCTTTCTCATGGAGTCTGCCATGATCAATGACTAAATGAGTGTCTTGGGTCAGTTGTTGTCCGCTATGGACAAATCGCAGTTCCACATGAGGGAACCCAGACCATCACTCTAATCAGATGACCCTGTCTCTGGAGGCCAGTGAAGACTTTCAGTGGTGGATGCATTGGACCATTTGTTATTTGGTAGTGGACCTTGGTAATTGCAGATGAGGCCTGAGGGGCTAGAGTGCGGTCCTGGGGCACTTGAATGCCTAGTGCTGGTGGACAGTGGAGGAGAGCCTAATGTTCAGCATTCTGGAGCTCAGAGATTTGTCTGGCTCTTTGTTTGGTCCCAGGTTCTCACGGGGATTCCGGTGATAGTGCAGTCATTCAACATCACACTCCTGGCATGCATGCAGTTGCAAAGTGGGAACCCGCAATGAGGGAGCATGGAGGGAGGTGAAGGAGCTCCTATCTTGGGCAGAAGTTTAACCTCTTCAATTCCTGTATGTCATGTCTATGAAGATTGACATGAGTGTTGCTAGCTGGGACCACAGGACATAAACTCCACTTGGCAATCTTAAAACCTTTAAGGACCAGAGAGGTGTGTAGCACGTTGCTTTTCAATGCATTATGCACCCCTCTGAATTTACCCTACAAGTGCCAGAGTGGTATCCAGTGCATTGCACACCAATGCAGTGGATAAACCTTCTGGCACTCAAAAGGGTTAAAAGCAGGCTTCATAGATTTGAATTGGAAAATTAGAGAGAGAGTAATAGTTTTTTATAAAAGCTTTAATATTATAGTTATTAAAACACAGCATCTAAGTCTTTTTGCTATAACTTTTATATTTTTAGTATAATCTGGATTGAAAGTTTACCCCTCCCGCCTCTTTTAGCTACATCAGTTCTCTAGCTGACAAACATGGAGTATGGTCCTGGGACCGGATGGCTCGTCTGGAGAGCTAAAATAGCATTGCATACAAAGAGAATCTCCATGAGAACGGTCTTCAAAGTGTGCGTGGTTTGAGGCAGTAGACTGTTCTCATGAAGATTTTCTATTTCGACTCTCCAGACGAGCCATCTGGTCCCAGGACCAGAATCCAAGTTTGTCAGCTGTAGCGCTGACGTAGCTAAAAGGGGCGGGAGGGGTAAACTTTAGATCTAGATTATACTAAAACTACAAAAGTTATAGCAAAAAGACTTACATGCTGTGTTTTATTTCATAACTACAATATTAAAGCTTGTATAAAACATGTATTACTATACCTTTACCTTTTAAAGACCTGGCTTTTTCAGATTTTGTGTGCAGTGGCATATTGTGGAAGTCACCTTGGTTACATGGGCAGTAGCTAGGTACTGGATCATAACTGAGGCCTTTACAAATCTTTGGTCCCCATTTTTGACAAAGGGCTTTGTATGGAATACACTGAAAGCGTATGAAGAATCCTCATTAATCTAGGCAATTACTAGGGTATTATGAAAAAAAGAAAAAAGTAATACCTAATTATTTTAGATCTCAAAATCTGAACAACAAAAAACATACATATACATTCAAATTTTTTTTTTTTTTTTTTTTTTAAATAGAAACTAAGGGGTATCGTAAGTGGATGGCCACTGATTCCTGGTTGCATCAGTCTTCCAGAAGAGAGAGAAACTTCTTACTCTGTGCGTTTCCTTATACAGTTTAAGGTCATTAGCAAATATTAAGGCCATACTTTTACTACCCACTTAAAGATCATTAATAACCAAATTAAATAAACATTGCCCCGTACTTGGCAAATTAGTTATCCAACTGCAACACAGGGGGACAAATAAAAATTCAGTTTAAGACAAACTTGAAAAAGTTCTATTTACAGTTCTGGAGGGAAAGCAAAAGAAACATGAGGGTGCCTCATAAGGTAATGCAGATCAAAAATTGGTTTCTCAACAAAAATTCTAAAGTAGTTTTTTTTTTTTTTTTTATGCTACAGGCTGAATGCATATGTGAAAAGCTGCAGTGTAGAGAATATTGTGAACTGCCTCCACACAGATTATTCACCTGTGGATGTTCAGCTGCTCCCTGGAATGATCTCCTTAAAGTGCCAGAACCACAAATGTACTCAAAAAGGCTAAGGACGAACTACAGTAACATATATGGATATGTTTATAAGTTTTACTCACTTTGAAATGGCCAGTGTAGCTTGACCTGCTCACCTGGTAAAAGTCTTCAGGGGATCTACTCTGGCCCATCTACTTGTAAACTTTAAGAAACACCAAAAGATGTGACCTGATCAAAAATTATAAACAAAACTTCTTAGAGAGAGAGAGTGTGAGTGTGTGTGTGTGTATATGTATGTATATCATGGGCGTCCGGAGAGGGGGGCAAGGGGGGCACTTGCCCCCCCCTACAATTACCCCCCTCCATATAAATAAAGGGGCTAGATGGGCTGGCCTGGGGGTCATAATATGGCTTTGCCCCCCCCTGGAAAAATGTCTACGGACACCACTGATGTGTGTGTATATATATATATATATATATATATATATATATATATATATATATATATATATAGATAGAGATATATATATATATAAATTTTTTTATACCCTGAAGAAAGGGTTATCACCTATAAATTAATCGGTGTATTCAGGCTAAAAGCTATAACATACATATACATTTGAATTTTATTTATCCAGTCACACATTTCAATATTGCTTATCATTTACTCATACACGGGAGTGTGCTGATCCCCGAAGCCTTTTAGCTGGTGACCAGGTGAAGCTACACTTGGCCGGTTTAAAAAAAAAAAAAAAAAAAAAAAAAAAAAAGTAAACTCATTCATATTATCCATATATATGTAACTCTAAGACACCCTGAGTACTGTTGTGGTTTTGATTCTATTAACAGTTCTATCAGTTAACCAGTTCTTTATCCATGCACAAATTATCTCCCACTCTGAAGCCTTTTAATTTATGCAGTAACTGTTTCAAATTCTTTTGCAAACTCCAATGATGTTGCATCAACAGCAATACCCTTGTCCAAGTTACCATTTAACCTTTTCATAGACTGTAAGCTCTCCTGAACAAGGCCCACTCTCCATTTGCTTCTGTTTGTTCATGAATGTTTTGTATTTATATTCCCACTCCCCATTTTTTATGGCACCAAGTAATATGTTGGTGTTTTATTAAAATAATCTGGTAAATTGGTTTAACATGATCATTTCCTCTGTGTCCTATCCATGGCAAGAAAAATGGGTTAACTCCGCCCTCCAGCTGGTAGGACCAATCGGTGAAGTTATAAAATGTGATACTGGAGGGATGAGATTCAGTTATGATTGGTCCTACCAAGGTGGTAGACGGAGTTTTTTTAACCTCCTAGGGCACAACGTTTATTTATTTTAAAAGTTCACTCTATGCATCCTGCTGGCGACTGCAGGATTCATTTCTATGAAGGCACTGCTCTGGTCCACATACCCTCTGTTCAGGGTCTCATGGGACCAGTCTTAAACTGCATCATGTCTTGAGCAAGTTAATATCTTACCTCTACTCTCATGGCTGCCCCTCCTATGTGTATACTGAAGCGGATCATCTGCGAAGCTCAGGAAAAGCGGCAAGAAGTTCGGGTAGCGTTTATCAGCTACCACGGAAGCGGGATGGCATGTGTTCCACCATTGGAAAGCAAAACTGGAAGTTCTGCATGCTACACTATCAGGCAGCATATAAGCACCAGGGATCACGTGCAAGTCCTTTCTATATTGTTTTATGATATTGTGTGCTAATATTGTTGAATCTCTATGCCCAGATAGCTACTTTCTCCTCTTTACTGGTTTGGCAATGTCTTCTTCCTCTTGACTCCTCAAATGGACAAGGCTAAACAGCCTGGTGACCCTGTGCATTCTAAGGATGAAAAGTCTGCTCAGAAGCTTAACCCCTAGAGTGCCAGCTACTTACACCGTACGAGTGGACACAGCTGTACCTGCTGTGCCACGCTCGTACGGCGTAAGAGTGAAATGCGGTCACTGCATGAGCCGGTATAACCGGCATGCAGTGGCCGCATTAAAAAAAAAAAAACCCCTGGCACTCATGGGGAGGCATGAGGATCACTCCTCATGCCTCCCCAGTTATTGATCTCCCAGCCGATCGGGCTGGGAGATCAATAAGCACAAAGGAGAAACACAGTTTCTCCTTCCCCCTCTCTCCTACCCGAACTTCCGGGTAGGAGTGGGCGGGACCGGGGGAATCCTCCAAACGTCATCGGTGACATGGTCACCGATGACGTTAGGGAAGTTTCCCCGGTCCTGTTCACTCCTACCGGTGGTAGGAGAGAAGGGCAGGAGAGCTCTTGCTCTCCTGCGGTCGCATCATTGATCTCCCAGCCGATAGGGGAGACTGGGGAGACACCAGGAGGGGTCCTGATGTCCCCCACGAGGTCTGAAATGTATAAAAAAAAAAAAAAAAAAAAAAAAAATAAATAAATAAAATTAAAGTAACCCTGTGAGTGCCACAGGGTCCCAGCACATTGCTTTGCAATGTGCTGGAGACCCCTGTTGCACTCACAGGGTCTATTCTTTGGGGGGGATTTTTTTTTTTTTTTTTTTTTTTTTAAGACCTCATTGGGGGGATCAGGGGGGATCCTGATGCCCCTCAATGAGGTCTATAATTAGAAAAGAAAAAATGTTTTTTTTAACACTGTGTGTGCCACAGGTGGGGGTCCAATGCACCCCCCCCCCCCTCCTGTGGCACACACAGGGCTTTTATCATTATTTTGTTACCAGAGATTGTTGGGGGGCCATCAGGATTGCTCCTGATGGCCCCCCAACAAGCTCTGATTACAAAGTAATGATAAAAAAAAAATTAACCCTCTGAGTGCCACAACGGTCCAATGCATTGCTTTGCAATGCGCTGGAGACCCCGGTGGCACTCACAGGGACACTTTTTTTTTTGATAACTTTTTTTTTTTTTTTTTTTTTTGTAAGACCTCATTGGGGGGATCAGGGGGGTTTGTATACCCCTCAATGAGGTCTATAATAAAAAAAAAGTAAATAAAAAAAAAAATTAACCCTGTGTGTGCCACGGGGGGGGGGGGCAATGCAGCCCCCTTCTGCGGCACACACAGGGCTTTTATCATTACTTTGTTATCAGAGATTGTTGGGGGGGTCATCAGGATTGGTCCTGATGGCCCCCCAACAAGCTCTGATTACCAAGTAATGATAGAAAAAAAATTAACCCTCTGAGTGCCACAAGGATCCAATGCATTGCTTTGCAATGCGCTGGAGACCCTTGTGGCACTCACAGGGTCACTCCATTTGTGGACATATATATTTTTTTTTACTAAGACCTCATTGGGGAGGGATCAGGGGGTCCTGATGCCCCTCAATGAGGTATATAATAAAAAAAAAATAAATTAAAAAATTTTTAACCCTGTGTGTGCCACTGGGATAGGGGTTCAATGCAGACCCCCTTCCTGTGGCACACACACAGGACTTTTTATCATTACTTTGTGATCAGAGCTTGTTTGGTGGCCATCTGAATACAAAGTAACGATAAAAAAATTAACCCTTTGTGTGCTACAGGGGCCCAATGCATTGCTTTCCAATCCACTGGACACCCCTGTGGCACCCAAAGGATTATTTTTTTTTCCCCTTTTATTTTTTATTTAGACCTCATTGTATGGGTTCTGATGCCCCCAACGAGGTCTACACAAAAATATTGGGGGAAAAGCCCCAAAAAATGCACGTGCCACAGGGGGGGTCCGACGCAGTGCTTTGCAATACGTTGGACCCCCTGTAACACACACACACACACACACTTTTTTTTTTTTTTTTATTATTCTGTTTTTAGACCTGGATGGGGGACACCAGGAATGTTCCTGACACCGCCTCCCCAACGAGGTATGAATACAAAATAATAATTAAAAAAAAAACAACTCTTTGTGTGCAACAGAGGGTCCAACGCATTGCTTTGCAGTGCATTGGGCACCCTTGTGGCATGCACAAAAAATGCCTCCGATTCCCCCCCACACATACACATGTACCGTATTCCCCTGCCTGGTTCCACAGCCAACTGGCAGTCCCATTCCCCAGCCTGACCCCCAGCCTGTTTCCACTGCCTATTGGTAGACTCAAAGTACCAGTATGCACTAGATTCAGGCTGGCAATCAAACTTTGTATGAGGGGGACATACAGTGCACACTGGTAGTCACAGATCTCCCAAACACACTCTCAGACACTGCCCCACCATCTCCACCATCCTTGCTCCTCTGCTCATACCCACACACACTGCCTAATCCCTCACCCTCCCACACTGTTACACTGGTAGTCACAGGTCCGCGCGTACACTGGCTGACGCCCTAGCTTCTTTCATCTGTTAGCCATAAAATCACACATACACTGTTTGCTTTCCCATTCCTATTTCACTGGTAGCTACACTCCTGTCACTCAAATTGGTATGTCAACCCACAGCAGTTGAGTACCATTTTTCTTAGGCTGGCAAGAAGTCCTCCTAGGAAATCCCACGCCATTGAACCATTTTAGTATCTTTGAAGTGACTGAAGTGTAAAAGAAATGTTTGTTTGTTTTCCTGTAGCACCACATTCTGGAAATAGTTGTGCCAACTAACTTAGGGGTAAAAAGGCAAGTGACCCCTCATTAGATGCGGCATGTTGTCTTCTTTCCAAAATGGTATAGTTTATCTACCTTTTCTTCACTTCTGAAGGTGTTATAGCCATTTTCGTAGAGGCAAGTCAGGTTTGAGAAAATGTTAGAAACATCAGTTTGTAGTAGGTGTAGTTTTCTACTTCTAGCACTCCCTAAGGTAGTTCAGCTCATACCAATGGGGTGTCGTTTGACTCCTAAGAGCTTTAGCTAACGAATGCAGTTGAAAATTCCATGGTTTTCACAGAGCTCCATACATTTGAAGGGGCAGAAATGTAAGAAAATGCCTTTTTTTTCATTAGCGCCACCTCCTGGAAGCATTTGTGCATGCCAGCCTTTGGGTATGAAGGCAAGTGACCCCTCATTAGATGCGTCAGGTTGTTTTCTTTCCAAAATGGCATTGTTTTCTACCTTTCCTGCATATCTATTATGGTTATAACCATTTTAGTGCAAGCAGATAATTTAAGAAACAAAAGTGTCAGGTTTACGTACGTGTTCCTAGCACCCACATATTGTATGTTAAGCCACACAAATGGGCTACCATTTTTCTCATGTTGGTAGCAGGTACTGAATACAGCAGGAAATGTTATGGTTTTCAAAGATTTTAGTATCTTTGAAGTGGTGGAAATGTAAAAAAAACATGTATTTATTCCCATAGCGCCACCTTTTGGAAATATTTGTGCACTTCAGCCCAGGGGTAGAAAGGCAAGTGACCCCTCATTTGATGCGGGAGAATGTCTACTTTCCAAAATGGTATACCTTTTATACCTTTCCGTCATGTCTCTAACAGTTATGAACATTTTAGTACAAGCAGCCATTTTCGAAGAAGCAAACAGGTAGGTGTAGTTATGCTTTTCTGGCACCCCTAAGGTATGTCGATTCATTCCAATGGGGTGTCATTTTTCTCCTAAGAGCACTAGCTAATGAATACAGTTGGAAATTCCATGGTTTTCACAGATTTCCATACAGATGAAGGGGCAGAAATGTAAGAAAATGCTATTTTTTTCCTATAGTGCCACCTTCTGGAAGCATTTGGGCACAACAGGCTTGGGGTAAGAAGGCAATTCACCCCTCATTAGATGCGGCAGGTTGTCTTCTTTCAAAAATGGTATGGTTTGTGTAGCCTTTCTTCACTTCTCTAGTTGTTATAACCATTTTTGTACAGACAAGTAATGTTTGAGAAAATGTTAGAAAAATTAGTGGTTGCAATAGGTGTAGTTTGGTACTTGTAGCGCCCACTAAGGTAGGGGAACTCATACCAATGAGGTGTCATTTTTCTCCTAAGAGCACTAGCTAATGAATACAGTTGGAAATTCCATGGTTTTCACAGATTTCCATACAGACGAAGGGGCAGAAATGTAAGAAAATGCAATTTTTTTCCTATAGTGCCACCTTCTGGAAGCATTTGGGCACAACAGGCTTGGGGTAAGAAGGCAATTCACCCCTCATTAGATGCGGCAGGTTGTCTTCTTTCCAAAATGGTATGGTTTGTGTAGCCTTTCTTTAATTCTCTAGTTGTTATAACCATTTTTGTATAGACAAGTAATGTTTGAGAAAATGTTAGAAAATTTAGAGGTTGTAGTAGGTGTCTTTTTGCACTTCTAGCATCCCCTGTGGTAGGTGAACCCAAACCAATGGGGTGTAATTTTTCTCCCAAGAGCACTAGCTAATGAATACAGTTGTAAATTCCATGGTTTTCACAGATTTCAGTACAGTTGAATGGGCAGAAATGTAAGAAAATGCCATTTTTTTCCTATAGTGCCACTTTCTGGAAGCATTTGGGTACCACAGGCTTGGGGCAAGAAGGCAAGTTACCCCTCATTAGATGCGGCAGGTTGTCTACTTTTCAGAAATATATAGTTTTATATAGTTATTCCACTGTTTTAGGGTAGTTTTACCACAAAAACCCTAGAATGTGCATTTTAGTTTATAAAGTTGAAAATGTCATTTTGCGCTGCTGGTGATTAGGGCTCTACGCTAGCCTTGGACTTAGGTAAAACTATACAAATTTGGTATTTTTTTACTCGGGGGACTCTGGGCTTTTTCAAATAATTGAAACTTTTTCAATCAAGGTAAATGTTTTTGATACATAGTATGTGATTTTAGCAAAATGAGTAAATTTTCACTTTTTTTTGTCATTATGACATCATAGCTTTTTGCACGATGTAAAATTCTCTTCATGTAAGGTATCACGAGAAAGCTCAATTCGTTCTGAAAAAAACAATATATAGTTTTCCATATTTAACTAAAAATCCCCAGAGGAAATCAAGCCTAAACGGAAGGATAGCAAAAATGTTGAAAAAGTGTCTGGCCTGCAGGGTTCAGAAAATGGCCCGAACCTCTGGCACTGAAGGGGTTAAATCATGCTCAGGATGTGATAATAAGCTTCCTGTGTCAGATTCTGCAAAATTATGTTCTGATTGCCTGAAAAAGATAGCAGACTCTGAGATTCCATCCCAGTTCAGTTCAAGGACTTCCTGGGCTGGATGAAGTCTTAAGTGCAAGAAACTTTCTCAGCAATGCAGTAGTCTGTTAGAAACAGGCCAAGGGTTTCTGATCCGGATGAGGGACCATCTCATGCTCAGGACCAGGAGGAGGAAGGCAGTTTAATGGATTTTGAGTCAGCAGCGTCTTGGGCAGAAGAAGGTGAGTAAGTTGACTGCTTACTAAAAGCCATTTGGGTCTCTCTGAAACCCAAAAAGTTAGACGTTATGGATGCAGCTTTTCTGGGTCACAAAAGGTCCTCACCAGTCTTTCCAGTTCATCAATCCATTCACGATGCTATAAAATCTGAATGGGGAATTGGAGATAAGAGGTCAGTACTTTCTAGACGTCTTCAGCGCACATGTTAGTTTGCAGAGGAAGATTCAGCGACATGGACCATTCCTCCTAAGGATGACGCTGCAGTCGCCCATATATCTTGTGGAACTGCCATTCTCTTGGAGGATGGAGCTACTTTAAGAGATGGGATGGATAAAAGTGCATATAGTGCACTTAAAAAGCAATTTGTGGCTATTGGCCAGAATCTTAAATCTGACACAGCTATGGCATGCATTTTTCGCACACTGAGAATTTGGCTGACAGAATTTGAGGACAAGATATTTATCAGTGTCAAGATCCAGACTTCTCAAAGAACTAGCTTCAATCAAAGACACAGCAAATTTTTCATGTGAAGCCTCGTTAGACTCCAAATTGCTTTCCAGGACATCTGCCCTTTCCGTCACAGCCAGGAGAGCCCTTTGGATCAGGGCATGGGAAGCGGATGCATCCTCAAAGAATCGATTAGTGTATCTTCCTTTTCTGGGCAAGATGCTTTTTGGGGATCAGTTAGATTAAATTATCCGCAAGTCATAGGGTGGCAGAAGTACCTTCCCCTGTGAGATCATCTGGTTTTAGGAAGCAGTCCTTTCTGGAAGCAAAAAGATACAGACCAGGGTGAGGATATGAGCAGAGGAAGAAAGGTTCTGCTCAAAGCACAAGAGCCGCTTCTGGGAAAGAGTTTCCCAGGAAGTCTCAATTCCCAAGAAATCCACATTGTGATAGAAAGGGCCCCATCTCCTCCTTCAGTGGTGGGCAGGCTGAAGGAATTTCAGCACATTTGGCGGACCAGCCAGTCCGACAGATGGGCACAACAGATAGTGGAGATGGGGTATACGATAGGATTCAGGTCTGTCCCAAAGTGTTCCAGATTCCACAGATCTCACATTCAGAACAGGAATTTACAGCTGAAAACCAAGATCCTAGTCCAGGATCTTCTAGCAGATCAGATCATAGAGGAGGTTCCCCTGAACCAGAGAGGATCTGGGATATACTCCACTATCTTTCCAGTTCAGAAATCATCAGGCGGCTTAAGGTTAATAATCTCAAATGGCTCAATGCGTTCATAAAGATGGAAACTCCCTAATCAGTCCTCAAATCCATACAGGCTTTTCTGATGTCAATCGACTTGAAGGACGCATACCACCCTAGCCTGGTAAGGCCGTCTCACAGGAGTTTTCTGCGGTTTGCGATTTCTGGACACCACTATCAATACAGGGTTCTCCCGTTCGGGCTTGCCTCAGCCCCAAGAACTTTCACAAAAGTTCTAGCCCCAGCCATAGTGTCTTTAAGGCCAAGAGGGAGCTGTCTGATTCCATATCTAGAAAAGATATCCTAATCATAGATGATTCAGAAGAAAAGTCACGACAAAGCACAGAATACAGTCTGGAGTTTGTCAAGCCTCGGACGGGTGATCAATCAGGAGAAAAGTCATCTATCTCCATCCTAGAAATTGGAATTTTTGGGAATCCATTTCAATACCATTCAAGGGACTGCTTCCCTGTCAAAGGAAAGGCAGTCCAGACTGTCTCAAAGAATCCGGAACACAATATGCAAGAAGGAATTCTCGGCCAGAGAATTTTCCAGTCTACTGAGCAACCTCTCTTCAGCTGTACAGATGGTACCATGGGCAAGGGCTCATATCGGGCAATCCCAATGCAATTTTTTTGCAGCACTGGAAAAAGAATCCTTCGGATTTTTCCCAAAAGATTCCCATCAGACCATCCACAAGACGGGAACTGACCTGTGGCTAAAGAAGAAGAGGAAAACCTCCTCAGGATCTGGACTGGCGAATTCTGACTACAGATACCAGCAGGAAGGGATGGTGAGGTGTTTACAATCAAAAGTCAGTACAAGGCCTCTGGACTTCTCAGGAGTCAGCTCTTCACATCAACAGACTGGAGCTGGAAGCTGTATGGAGATGTCTGAAACTCAAAAAAAAAAAAAAAAAAAAAAGGACCTAGCAGGAAAAGCAGTATGGATAAGTTCAGACAACGTGACAGCTGTTGCCTAGATTCTCAACCAAGGAGGAACAAGAAGTCTCCCCCCCCCCACACACACACACACAGTCTAGCTCTCAGAATCTTGTCCTGGGCAGAAAACCTGCTGGCCCTGTCTGCCTCTCACATATCCGGGAATGTGAATCTACGTGCGGACTTCTTAAGCTGACACATCCTGGATCAAGGGGAATGTGCTATGAAAAACAATGTGTTCCAAGACATCATCTGAAGTCTGGGCAACCCAGGGATAGACCTGATGGCCTCAGACAAGAACACAAAGTGCCCTCTCTTCATATCCAGGTGGCGGAACAGCAGAGCACCGAGCCAGGATGCTCTAAAAATAAAATGGAACTTCTCACTAGCCTACATCTTCCCTCCCATCCCTCTATTACTAGAAGTAATCAGGAAGGACAAAGCAAATTTCATTCTGATCACCCTGGCTCGGCCAAGAAAGGTTTGGTTTGCGGACCTAATAAGAATGTCCACTCAACCCCCAATATCTGTGCCGAGAATACCAGACCTTCTGTCTCAAGGTCCAGTACTACATCCGTATCCAGCCTTTTTGAACTTGAAGGCATGGAGGTTGAGAGGTGATCTTTGAAGAATAAGGGGATATCTGAGGAAGTAGCCAACACTATTATTTCTGCAAGAAGGCAGTCTTTCTCAAAGATTTATTACAGGGTTTGGACCAGTTTTAAGATATGGTGTGTTTGGAACCTTACCAATTCAGAAATCTCAGTTTACCGAGTCCTGGATTTCCTTCAGGCAGGTTTCAAAAAAGGTCTGAAACCCTCATCGCTAAAGTTTCAACTGTCAGCCCTGTCGGCAGTTCTTGCTACCCCTTTTTGCTGATGATATATTTTTTGTTAAAATAATTAAGGCCATCTCTAGGATTAAACCTACTATAAAGGAAAGCATTCCTGCATGGGATCTCAATCTGGTCCTTAACCAACTAGCTTCTAGTAGCCAGTTTGAACCCATTGACTCTATCCTGCTGAAGAACTTGACTCTTAAGTCAGTATTTCTTACTGCAGTTACTTCTGCTAGAAGGGTCAGTGAGATGCAGGCTTTTTCTTGCAGCCCTCCTTACTTGAGTTTTCACCAGGACAAAGTAGTTCTAAGAACTAAACCGTCCTTTAGGTCAAAAGTCGTATCAGAATTCCATCTTAACCAAGAAGTAGTCCTTCCTTCTTTTTGTACAAATCCCCAGAACAATAAGGAAAAGGAATTACACAATATGGACCTGGTCAGGTGCATCTCTATATATCTGGACAGGATTAAAGAGTGTAGAAAATCTGATGCACGTTTTTGTTCATTTTTTGGGGGGAAAACAAAAGGCTCTGCGGTTTCTAAGCCGTCTATCTCCAGATGGATTAAAGACTGTATTAGGACAGTATACTTATAGACTTAATGTTCAGGCCTCAACAGATGCAAGATTCGTCAGAAAAGTCCTGGAGGCAGTGATTCCTCATTAAGGGTAGGATCTTACCTTTTTATTTTCCCACCCTTGCCTGGTACTGCTTTGGGAAGTCCCAGTTTTGTTGCCTTGGATAGGACACAGAGGAAAAGGTGAAACTTACTCACCAATATTTATTTTGTTTTCCTCTGTGTCCTTCCACGGCACTCCCTGGATTTGTTTGTTGAAAAGTATTGTACTGAGAAGCTCTTATATGCACATTATATATATATTGGTATATATGTATATTATAATTACACTGTTTATTAGTAATATATATAGATTTTTATACTGTTGTGCTAATGTTTTTCTTGATGAGATCACTAATCTCTCTTTTTGTCTCACTGCTTGGACAATAGTATAACTGAATCTCATCCCTCCAGTATCACATTTTATAACTTCACTGATTTGGTCCTACCAGCTGGAGGGCGGAGTTAACCCATTTTTCTTGCCGTGGAAGGACACAGAGGAAAACAAAATACTGGGGAGTAAATTTCACTTTTTTCTTCATAAAACCATATGGAATCTCATTGATAATGTTAGTCATCATATAATCCTGAATACAACTGGATGTTTGTCATTTGACTAGGGTGCCTTATTCACCATATTTTCTATTGTCTTTTGGACTTTGTTCTCAGCAAGCTATAGTCATTATGGATGAAATGCTCTGTATTCCTTTCTTTGGCCAAAGCCTGTCATTGTTGCTATCCTTGTATATGAAAAGAATTTATAGCTGTAGAAGAAAATTTAATTTGTCTGCCATTGCCTTATCCTCCTTGATTAATTTACCTACTTCCCGTCATCTCCTGTAATTCCTATTTTCCAACTTTGGCTACTTAAATTGCTTGTTTGCAGATTCTTTTGCAATCTTTTATATTTTTAAATGTTTCATATGACCCTTCCTACAAATCATTTAAAATACTACATCTTTATTTTTCCCTCATTTATCTATGAACCTCTTTGTAAACATTGATGTTAATTTGTTATTGACATATTAATTCACCAGTAGTGTAAGGTTAGTGGCTGTTTTTAGGAAGGATTGGTTGGTGTTCCTTTAAAGTTGGGAAAACTTAAAGGGATAGTAATACTTTTTTTCTTTATTTTATTTTGTAGGCATGAAAAAAACACGAAGAACGATACAAGTCTTATCTCTCAAAACCGTTATGGTTTAAAGAGATATTCACAAGCAAAGTTTCCCCCTCCCGCCCCTTTTTCCTAGTGTAAGCCATCTCTTCTCAAATGTGAATCTGGTTGTAAGACCAGACAGATAACAGCAGGGGACAATCTTCTTTGTATGAAAACAATGAAAGCCCTCCCCCCCCCCTGACAAGTTTTTCAGCTTTTTCCCTTATCTTAATTGAAGATTATCCCTCTCTGCAATCTACCTGGGCACCTCCCTTCTGCTTTGGCTGAACAGTGTGACATCAGTAAAAGGGGCAGGAGGGGGACACTTTGTCATTGAATTACTCTAGAACTACAACTCTGACAGAATTGAAATAACGCTCTCCAAAGTCCAAATACTATAATGATTAATTAGAGCTGCTTTTATTATGAAACATTACTATCCTTTTAAGACTGTAGGGTTGTTTTTTCTTATTTCTGACAAAGGAAAAAAACACCCACCCTAACAAGTGTTCCTATTAGATGTATCTCCTTTTAGATGTTTTTGTTTTGTATGTAGAAACATACAATTTGATGGCAGATAAAACCATTCGGCCCATCTAGTCTGCCCATTTTCCTACTGTAAAAACTTCAAACCTTTTTTGGAACTTGGCCTTTACTTGTGTTAAGGACAGCCTTATGTCTATCCCATGTGTGCTTAAACTCTGTCATTGTATTTACTTCTACCATTTCTGCTGGTAGGCTACCCTCTCAGTGAAGTAAAACTTTCTTACATTATGTCTAAACCTGTTGCCCCTATAGTTTTAGACTATGCGTCTTGTCCTACATGTTTACTCCTTTGAAATGTACTTCTATCCTGCATTTTATTGAATCCCTTAAATATTTCTATCATCTCTCTCTCTCTCTCTCTCTCTCTCTCTCTCTCTCTCTCTCTTTCTCTCTCTCTCTCTCTCTCTCCTCTCTCTCTCTTTCTCTCTCTCTCTCTCTCTCTCTCTCTCTCTCTCTCTCTCTCTCTCTCTCTCTCTCTCTCTCTCTCTCTCTCTCTCTCTCTCTCTCTCTCTCTCTCTCTCTCTCTCTCTCTCTCTCTTCTCTCTCTCTCTCTCTCTCTCTCTCTCTCTCTCTCTCTCTCTCTTCTCCAAGCTATACATGTTCAGATTCTTTTGTCTATCCTGATATTTATTTCCCTGTAAAACAGCCACCATCTTAGCAGCCCTTCTCTGATTTTTCCTCTAGAGTATCTATATCCTTCTGGAGATGGGGTCTCCAGTACTATACACAATACTCTAGTTGAGGTCTAACTATAGATGTGTAGAATGGCATGACCACTTCCTTTTTTTATGCTACTAATACCCCAAGCTATACAACCCAGCACCCCGCTTGCATTTCCCGCTGCTTTATACATTGACTGCCTACCTTTTAAGTCATTAGAAATAATTACTCCAAAATCCTTTCCTCTTTCTCCGACAGCACAGTACTCTTAATAGTATATTTTTTTTTTTTCTTTGATTTCTATGTCCCAAGTGCAGTATTTCACATTTATCAACATTAATCTGCAGCTTCCACACTCTTATCCATTCTTCTAATTTACATAAATCATTTGGCTTTTATTCCCCTGGAATGTCTACCCTACTGCAGATCTTTGTATCATCTGCAAAAAGTCATACCTTATCTTGAAGACCTTTTTCAATATCACTAATAAAAATATTAAAAAGAATGGGCCCCAGTACAGATCCCTGAGGTACCCCACTAGTAACACTCCTTTTGTCCAAATATTCTCCATTGACTGCCACCCTCTGTCTCCTGTCACTCAGCCACTGCCTTATCCATATAACTATTTTTACATCCAGACCCAAACACTACAAATTTGTTAATGAGTCTGAGGCACAGTGTCAAATGCTTTACTGAAATCTAGATAAGCTATATCTACTGTTCCCCCTGGGTCTATTATTTTAGTTACCCAGTCAAAAAAAAATCTGAGGTTCGTTTGACAATATCTCCCTGCATGGCCATTCAAATTCAGATATTCAGCAATTCTTTCCTTTAGCATAGTCTCCATTAATTTTCCCACTACTGATGTAAGACTTACTGGTCTGTAGTTACCAGACTCTTTCCTGCTGCCTTTTATGTGACGTGGTACTACATATGCTACCTTCCAATCTTCTGGAACTACTCCTATCGATAGTGACTGACTGAATAATTCTGTTAAAGGTTTTCTCAGAACACATTTAAAGGGATAGTAATACTGTATTATTTGAGAGATAACCAAACTCAGTTACCCCCCCCCCCCTTACCTGAAGTCAGGGTTGTACTGACTACAGTGGAAGTCTGTCGTACGACAGGCTTGCGGCTCTGCAGCTGAGCCGAGATCCCGTTAGTGAAAAAGAATTAATTCACTAAAACGGTCTTCTACGTGTTCTTTGTTTGCAAGCACACGTAGAAGACCGTTTCAGTGAAATAATTATTTTTCACTAACGTAATCGCGGCTCTGCTGCAGAGCCTCCTGATGAAAGTCAGACCGGATATCCCTGCTGTCAGTACAACGCTGACTTCAGGGAAGGGGGAGGGAGGGGGGAACTTTGCGTTTGGTTATCTCTCAAACCATAAAGTTTTGAGAGATGAACCTGGGGGCTATTAAATTCTTTTTCAAATATCTGCAATATGGAGAATAGTAATATTAAAGTATTACTATCCCTTTCAGTTCTTTTAATAACTTTGGGTGTATCCCATGTGGTCCCATTGATTTATCTGTGTTTTTACCTTGGAAAGTAGAAGCAGAACTTCCTCTGTAAACATGCATGTTTGCCATGTCTTGCCATTTCTTTTTTCTACCAGAGGTGCCTTCCCTTTTATCTTCCTCTGTAAAACCTGAACAGAAATATTCATTGAGACAGTCAGCTAGCCTTTTAGTCTCATTTACATAGTTTCCATTTTTTGTTTTCAGTCTAACTATTCCTTGTTTCATTTTCCTCCTTTCACTCCTTTATCTAAAAAATGTTTATCCCCCTTTTTTAGTGACTACGCAATTTTTTCTTGTGTGTATGTTTTGGCACATCTAATAATTCATTTGGCCTCCTCCAGCCTAGTCTTATACTGATACCTATGTTCTTCCTTCTGCGACTGTTCTTATTTCTTAAATGCTTCTTTTTTCTCCTTTACTATATTTGCCACTTTTGCGGAGTACCACAATGGTTTTTTTTTTTTTTTTGTGTCTTCTGATGATGAAGACTGTTCTGCTGACCCTTCCTTTCAGTTTTGTGGGGATCCCTTTGAGGCTGATCCTGTTCCCTCAGCTGAGGGCCTGATCAGGGCTGTGTTGAACACCCTGAACATTTCCTTGGTACAGGTGTTTCCTCTGACCCATCTGATGTGTTTCTGGAGCCTGTCAGGCCCCATACTTGTTTTCCACCTAACCCCACCCTTAACAGCTTGGTGTCTGAGGAGTGAAAGTTTCCAGGCAGGAAACCGTCTGTCTCTAGGAAATTTGCTAAGCTTTATCTGTTCTCTGAAGCGGCCCTGGCTCAGTGGGTTCGTTCTCCAAAGGTGGACGCCCCTGTTTACAGGCTTTCTAAGTCCGCTGCCTTGTCTATGGCTGATGCATCTGCGCTGAAAGACTCGACTGACAAAAAGCTTGAGACCTCAAGGCCGTTTTTGCGACAGCTGGTTCTGTCCTGTGCCCCACATTTGCTGTGGCGTGGGTGAATAGGGCTGTGGCTGTTTGAACTGAACAGCTCACCTTAGCTGTCTGTCAGGGAGCGTTTTACTGCTGACGGTGCAGCTTCTTGTCAACATCTGAGGCCCAGTATTATGTTTCGGCTGCCCTATTTGACCCCGTTCGATAAGGTAGCCAGGGCGTTCACCGTGTCTGTGGTAGCCAGACTTGCTCTTTGGCTCAAGATCTGGTCTGCTGACACTGCCTCCAAGAGGGCTCTTTCAAGGCACTTCACTGTTTGGCCCTAAGCTCAAGGATCTGATCAGTGAAGCCACTGGGGGGAAGTGTAGTCATCTGCCAGTGGTCCATAGGAAGATGACGCCTGTCAAGCGGAATCTGTATAGTCCCTTCCAGGCTGAATTGCGTCAGACGACCCAGGCAGTGCCTTAGGCTCCGCGCACCTCATCCAAGCCTAAGCAGCAATGGAGGCCCAAGTCCTCCGCTAAGCCCAAGGCTTCCAAACCTCCTTCTGCATGACTTTGCTGAATCCAGGTCCCCACCCACAGGTGGGTGGCCACTTGCATCACTACCTCTCTACTTGGAAAGCCTCTGTGGTGAGCCTGTGGGTTTTGCAGGTGGTGGCTGTGGGGTACAGGATTCCCTTCACCTCCCTCCCTCCGGGACCTTCTCCTCGCTCTCGTCTGGGCACAGAAAAGCGCAGCCTTTGCGAGGGAGCCATTCAGCCCCTTCTGGACGAGGCGGTCTTGGAACCAGTTCCTACTCGAAAGGGGGTTGAGATTCTACTCCAACCTCTTTGTGGCTTCCAAGAAGGACGGCGGCTGTTGTCCCATTTTGGATTTGAAGGATCTCAACTCCTTTGTGGTCAGGTCCTAGTATCAACAGGAGTCACTACGCACAGTGATTGCTGCCGTGTCCCCTGGGGAAATTTCTGGCTTCCCTGGATCATAGTTGCACATTTCCGTTCATCCAGAGAGCCGGCAAGATCTCAGCTTTGCCTGCAACAGGGCATTTCCAGTTTTCTGCCCTCCCCTTTGGCCTTACCACAGCTCCTCAAGTCTTCAACAGAGTCCTGGGAGCCTTGATTTCCGTACTCAGTCGGGACGGCATCAGAGTTACCCCGTACATGGACAACCTCCTTCTGAAGGCATCTTCTCCAGAACTCCTCCATCAGCAGATGCAGGACTGCATTCATGCTCTTATGATCCACCCGTGACAGGACAATCTGGACAAGTTGAACCTTGTTCCTTCCCAGAGGATGTTTTTTCTGGACATCCTCTTCGACAATCAGAGAGGGATGATGTTTCTCACAGACGAAGTGGCTCATCAGATGGCACTGAAGGTCCAGGCTATCCTAAATCAGGATCCGGTTCCAGCCAAGAATTTGTCATCCCTGGTAGGGAAGTTCATTTCCACCATAGAAGCGGTTCTGTTTGCCATGGCTCCATTCCAGGGAACTTCAGATGTTTCTAATCCTGGCGTGCAGGGGTCGACCAGATCTCCTGGAGAGGTCCCCATCTCTCCCTCTTCATGTGGACCTGAGCCTCTCATGGTGGCTCAACCTGGACAGTCTGCTGAAACACAGGCCCTTCATGGTGCCATTCTGGACAACCGTGACAAGGGATGCCAGCCTCTCCAGATGGGGAGCGGTCCTGGGGCACTTGAGTGCTCAGGGCCAGTGGTCCCAGGAGGAATATCTTCCCGTCAATGTGGAGCTTCAGACGATTATTTCATGCCCTGCCCCACTGGACGCGCCAACTGGAGGATTGACCGGTCAGGGTCCAGTCGGGCAACACCACAGTGGTAGCCTACATCAACAAGCAAGGCAGCACAAGAAGTCTCTCAGCTTGGTTAGAGGTCAAGGCTATTTTGTCCTGGACAGAGCAACATGTCCCTGCCATCTCCACAGTTCATATTCCTGGCGTTGACAACGTTCTGGCAGACTTCCTCAGTTGACGCGTGGTGGACAGCCGAGAGTGGGAACTGCATCAAGAGGTGTTCAACCTCATTGTCCAGCGGTGGGGGCTTCCGTGCATCGACCTGATGGCGGCAAGACACAACAGGAAGGTCCTGACGTTCTGCTCTCGCTGGGCGGACCCCCTGGCTCTAGCAGTAGATGCCTTGTCGATCCCGTAGAATTTTCCTCTGGCATACTTCTTTCCTCCCATTCCCCTGCTGCATAGGGTGATAAGGAAAATGAGACTGGATCTCTGACCAGTAATCCTGATTGCTCTGTGCTGGCTTCGACAGGCTTGGTTTCCGGACCTTCTGGATCTACAGGGTTACCTTTGGAAGGAGGATGTTTATTGTCTGGCTTTGAAGGCATGGAAGTTAAATCCCCAATTTTGAAGAAGGGTTTTTCTTCTGGTGTGGTGGCTACTATGCTTAGAGCCCGGAAGCCTGTTTCCTCTAAGGCCTACCATCGAGTTTGGTCTACCTTTCTCTCTTGGTGTGCCGATAGGGACTTGTCTCAGGATTTTGATCTTCCTACGGTCCTTTCCTTCCTCCAGGATGGTGTGGATAAGGGTCTCAGTCTGAGTTCTCTTAAGGTTCAGACTTCTGCTCTCTGTTTTCTTTCAGAGGTGCCTTGCTGCTATTCCTGACATCAAGGTTTTCTTCCAGGGTGTTGCTCATACCCGTCCTGTGTTTAAAACTCCTGCTCCTCAGTGGGACCTTAATTTTGTTTTGGGCATCCTTCAGCTCCCTCCCTTTGAGTCTTTGGCCACTATTCCTCTACGCCTGCCGACGTGGAAGATGGCTTTTTTTCCTGGTGATCGTGTCTGTTCTCTGTGTTGCAGAGCTGCTTGCCCTGTCTTGTTGGCCACCCTTTTTGGTGTTTCACAAGGACAAGGCAGTACTTCGCAAGAGTTTCTCCCGAAGGTGGTGTCGGAGTTCCACATTAATCAGGAGATTGTGGTTCCTTCTTTCTGCCCTAACCCTACTTCTGACAAGAAGATCTTCATCTGTTGGCTGTTGTGCGTTGTCTCAAGTTCTATGTGCATCACACTGAGCCATTGCGGCAGTCTGACTCTTTTCGTCATTCCTGAGGGTCCTAGGACAGGGAAGCCTGCTTCCAAGGTAACCATTGCTTCTTGGATCGACTCCACTCTTCGTAAGGCTTACAAACCTGGGAAGAAGCCTGTTTCCTTTCGGGTCACAGCTCATTCTATGAGGTCTATTGGGGCATCTTGTGCGTTTAAAAAAAAAAAAAAAAACAAAAACAAAACAGGCCTCAGCTGATCAGTTGTGCAAGGCGGACACTTGGTCATCTTTGTATACCTTTTCAAAACACTGTTGTGTGGATGTGCTGGCATCGACTGATGCTAGTTTCGGGAGGAAGATCCTGGAGGCAGCCTTGCCTGTCTAGGATCTCCTTCATCTCTTCAGTACTCTTTCACTTTTGTTGGCTCTAGTTCAGTGTGCTGTATAACAGTTCCTGGGATCTGTTTTACCCCTGTTCGGTGTCCGTTGACACTTTGTGGTTATTGTTGAGCTATTCATGATCTGTAGGTTCATTGGTGCTCAGGTGGCTTTGAGGGCCTGCGCCTGGTCCTTTCCTTTCTTCCTGCCCTGGGTAACTTAATGGTTGGACATCCCAAAGTTACCAGTAACCTGTATTGGATGACAGAGGAAATGGAATTTTAGTCTTACCTGTTAAATCCTTTTCTCTTAGTCCATACAGGTTACTGATCTCCCCTCCCTGTAAAGGGACCATGCTTGGCTCTCCTGTGGCAGAACGTAGGGGTCCTTTCGATTTCATGCTCACAGGAGTCTTCTTTACCTTTTTACTACCTAGTCAATAATTAGTTTTCAAATCTTAATGGATGGGGGTTGGCTAGCTGCAAGCTAAGGAGAGGAGGTAGTCTCCACCCAGCAGTCACTTCTCAGAATTGTTCCTACCTACTTAAAGGGGCTGATCACCTACACAAAGTTACCAGTAACTAGTATGGACGAAGAGAAAAGGATTTAACATGTAAGATTAAAATCCTCTTTTTAAGCTATTTTGACATGAATGGCAACCCCTCCTCCTTTTCTGCTTTTCCTGTCTTTTCTAAATACAAAGTACCCTGCATTTCTACACCCCAGTCATTTTTTCATTGTACCAGGTCTCTATAACCCACTAAGTCCACATCTTTGTTAGTTATTATTTCAGTGAGTTTAGGGATCTTATTCCCTAAACTGTGTGCATTTGTACACATGGCTCAAAGTCGACTTGTTTTTGACCTATGTGTCACAGACATACCTTGATCAAATTCATCTGTGCAATGCTGTGGGGGACAGTTGGTTGTATCCTGTATCATTCCATTGTCCTCTCTACTAGTTTAAATACCTGTTAACAAAACTTGCATGCTGAGAAAGATGCAAGCCATCCTTTTTTGAGAAAGATGCAAGCTTAATATTCAGCAAAGCTCTTCCATTATAAGCCTGACCAATGAAATATATTATTTATAGCAAAACCGAATCTTCTCCAGGAAGAATTGCTTTATGCAAAAACACCCTGCTCACCCCCTTTAAATCCTTCTATATCCATTCCAAATTTAACAAGCTGTGTTACTTTTTCTTCTAGGTTTATTGGAGAAGAATCTACCTCTGCAGGTTCTAAATGTGTGCTGACTGACAGCCCAACCTGGATTATCGATCCTATCGATGGAACCTGCAATTTTGTACACAGGTGTGTGTGTGGACTGTAATCTGTAACCATAAATGTTGCAGTTGTTCTACTACTAGTAAGTTTGTTTACAACCTGAAAAAGATGACTGACAATGACTTTTTTGCCTCTTGCTTTTGTTGTCAGGAAAAGTGCTAAAAGCTTTTGAGTCTGACAAAACCTTATATGAATGTTTGAGTGCACTTTGCTTGACATTGAATACATGAGGAGCTATGTTTTCTGGGTTCAGTTATGTTAATGATTTTCAAAACTGGGTGTATTGTCAAATTCTCCATCTGAGACGCATTGACAAAACTAATTCTTCATGCCATATCTCATGGATTTTAGGAGTTGGAGTCAGCGTAAGCCCTGTTTATTAGCCAGTTGATTTTGTAAGGGTCACTTCTCACTTACAGCTGACAGTAACTTAACTATTGAAGCTCTGGTCTGAACTGGCTCTGTCTGCATCCCACTGCAAAAATTGATTCACCTGTGACCAGAGAATCAACTGTAGACTGATTGGACTAACCAGACCTCAAGTAGGTTAACATAACCGCAATTCGAGATATTGTCAAAGTGTGTGATTTCAGTAGTAACCAGTGGGTAAAGAGCATGAGTCTCTAGAGCTCTTGTAGACTTTGCTTCCCATGGGAAGGGGAGGAGGGTTTTGTGTTTATGTTTTGTGGGATTATGGCATTTTTGTCATAACATTGTAGTATAAGGAATGTTCTCTCTTGTATTCTTTGGGACCATTTCATCCACTAACACCAGCAGAGTATTTAAGGAGTCATACTCTGAGACCTAGTTCAGAGTGCAGGATATCCTATATAATAATTCCTTAGAATATTTGTCAAAAGCCTCCATGTGCAGTAGTCACTGCCCGTTCTGCAGTCATGCGCAGTACAGAGTGCCTGAACGCACCTGCTTGATCCCAGGAAGGTGCACAGAGAGGACTATGGTCCAAATTCGGAGCGCCCCGCTCCATATCAGCAGCGGCGCATTCGGGCACCCTGTACTGTGCATGACTGCAGCACAGGCAGTGAGCAGAGAGGCTCCAGGCATCAGCTGAGGCTGCTGGATGGCACTGGCCCGTGTGCATGGGCTTTTAACCCCTTAAGGACCGGGGAATCCGCGCCGTGACCCGATTGAACGACCACGGAGCAATTTTTTTTTTATTGCTCCGTTGTGTTCCAGACTCCCCGAATGGCGTTCAGCCGCGGGGGGAGCCCGGAATTCGATGACTGTCATAGTACGTCATCGGTCGTTAAGTCAAATTGACCCTTGATGTACTATGACCATCAAGGGTCGTTAAGGGGTTAAACTTAACACTTTTTCTCTTTAGTCCAATATGACATACAGGTACCATGGGGAGGCAACAGCTCCTCCCTGTAAGCTGTAACAATTCTAGAAGAAGTGGGTGGAGATTCCCCTTCCTCCTTATCAGGCTATCCCAATAGCCCCACCCCAGATGGACTTGTTCCAGTAACATTGTTAGAGGCTGAGAACATTTATACTTAGTTTTTAGAATATTTTCTTATTAGATATGGGGTGTCAAAACTTCCCTATTAGGTGGATTACCATTCCTGGCTTCCCCCGGAGGATTATCCAGCTATCAGGTGCTGTTGTGGACCTATGCAGCCCATGTCTCTTTCTCTCTTTCTCTTTTTCTCTCTTTCTCTCTCTTTCTTTCTCTTTCTCTTCCCCCCCCCCCCCCCCCCCCCCACTGAATGGGTCTCTCTGAGACTTTTTCTTTCAATTGTAATCTGAACAAATAAGTCAAGTAAAAAGTCCATACAGGGGTCTTATAGGAGTATTAAACTACTGCACTCATGTCGAGTATCTTATTGGTTTGATCCTTGTGTTTTTGGAGCTTGGGTGGCTGCATTTTATGTATTCAACACCTTCCCTGCTGGTTTCTCTGGGTAATGGGGCTTATTTTGGCTCATCCTTCTAGCATTCTATGTTTACATTTTTATCCCTGCATATTCCCTTGGTTATTTGGGAACTTTTATTCACTTTTGTAAAAATCGTTATTTTTTGAGTTCTGCACCTTTTGAGGCGCACTTGCTCCATTGACTTTATGGGGCAAACTGTTTTGGGACATATCTCTGCAACCATTTGACTTAGGGTTCAAGCGTTGCTAGGTAACAGCAAAGAGACAAAACTACAAATGCCAGAATGCCTGTTTCGAGGGCTTTCTTCTGATTGACTGTGATTTCTGATGCCATTTTCTCTCTCTTTGCTGGAGTATCATACGCAGAGGCTTGTCTCGCCTTACTCACCTACTCAGGTTAACCATTCGCCTGCCAGATGAGTACTTTTTTGGGATTTCTGAGGTGATATTTTAATCTGGGTGACAGTATTTGGGTTTCTCATAAGGTCTAGGCACTTCTCCTGTTAGGATGTCTGATACAAAGGGCATTGAAGGATATGATTGATCGGATGCTGGAGGCTATCCTGAAGTTTAACTTTGCTGTTATTGCCGCTGTGCTGAGGCCTGTCTTGCCTTCTGTTTGGGTCTGTAGAGCTCTCGCCGTCTGGGGCGAACAACTTACTGAGGCTATATGTAAAGTTGCCCCTAAGGAGGACCTTTTGGCCTACACGGATGGAATCCTTGAGCTCTGTCATCGCAGCTATGTGTCCAGGAGAGTTCTTGACCTTTCTGGATCTGCAGGATGCTTACTTACATGTCCCGATTCATCCGGACAGCCAGAAGTACTTTAGGTTCGACCGCAAATTGGGGCACTACCAGTTCAGGGGTGTCCCTACATGGATGACCTTCTGCTGAGGGAGCCATCCAGGGAATTCCTGGACCAGCATGTCCAGGACTGCGCTCAGATTCTCCTTCACCAGGGGTGGATTATGAATATGGAGAAATGTGCTCCAGTCCCCTCTCACGTCCTTGTTTTCCTTGGTCTCAAGGTTCAATACTTGCCAAGGGAAGGTCTTCCTGACAAAGGATTCTATACAACAGGTCATGCATCTGGTGTCCCAAGCTCTGGAGTGGCCATTGGCTCCGGTCCACAAGTTCTTGACTGACGGGGGCCACATGGTGTCCACCAAGGAGGCAATTCTGTATTCCATGACTCACGCCAGGGAGCTCTAGAGGTTCACTATCTTGCTTGGCATGAGAACCCGAATCTCTTGCACCACAATGCAACTCTTCTTCCGGAGGTGAGGCAGGACCTGCTCTGGTAGCTGGCGGGACAGGTCCAACCTGGAGAAGGGGAAACCCTTTGTGATCCAGGACTGGACCTTTGTGACGACTGACTCCGGCCTCAGGGGCTGTGGAGCTGTCCTGGGTCACCTGGGGGTCCAGGGCAGATGGACTGTGGAGGAGATGCTACAGTCCATTAATGTCCTAGAGTCCGGGCGATTCATTATGCTCTATTGTGCGGTTTCTCTCCACTGAGGGGTTGTCCAGTCCCAATCCAGTCTGACAACGCCACGGCCATGGAGTACATCCACAAGCAAGGATGCACAAGAAGCGATTCTGCTTGGTCAGAGATCAAGTCTGTCTTGGCTTGGGCAGAAGATCACGTTCTGGCTATTTCCACTGTGCCATTCCAGGGGTAGACAGAGTCCTGGCAGACTTCCTCCGCCGTCAAAGGGAGGACCCAGGAGAGTGGGAGCTTCACCCAGACATTTTCAACCTGTTGGTGAAGTGGTGGGGTCTTCCTCAGATAGACCTGATGGCCACCAGGTACAACAAGAAGGTTCAGCTCTTTTGCTCCTGTTGGATTGATCCTCTGGCCTTGAATGTGAATGCTCTGGCGATACCCTGGAGTTTTCATCGGGCGTACATCTTCCCTCCACTTCTTCTCATTCCCAGGGTGCTGAAGAAGATTCGGATGGATGGTCCAGGGTCATCTCGATCATCCCTTACTGGCCCAGGAAGCCCTGGTTCCCAGAACTTGTCACTCTCTCCTTTCGGGATCAGTTTCCATTGCCACTCAGACCAGATCTCCTCCTTCAGGGTTATCTGTGGAAGGAGGATGTGGAGCGCATTGCTTTGATGGCATGGCTGTTGAAGCCTCCATCCTAAGAAGGAAAGGTTTTCTCTTTCCAGATGTCAAGGTTTTCTTTCAGGTTATCCTTTTTTCCTGACCCCAAATCTGACAAGGAGAGGGATCTCCACTTGTTTGATGTGGTACACTGCCTTAAGTTCTATGTGCACCGTACTGAATCTTTCCATAAAACTGATGCCTTATTTCTCATCCCTGAGGGTTCTAGGGCAGGTATGGCTGTGTTCAAGGTCTCTATTGCATCTTTGATTGTCTACCATTTGCAAGGCTTACAAGTTCACACTCCACCAGGTCTGTTGGGGCCTCCAAGAATCGGGGCTCTGTAGAATAGCTGTGGAAGACTGCTCACAGGAGATTTCTCTTTCTTCTTTCTTGCTGTCCTACTTTGTAGGCTTGTCATTTCTATTTGAGGCGGGGCTAGTGGGATAGCCTGATAAGGGAGGCTTCACCCAACTACTTCTAGAATTGTTCCAGCCTACAGGGAGGCGCTGTCGCCTCCTCCTTCTACCTGTATGTCATATTGTACTAAGAGAAAAGGATTTAACAGTAAGACTTAAATCCTCTCTTACTTTTTATATGTTAGTATCTTTTAAGAAACCTCTCCTTAATCCAGTATAATGAGGCACCCAGCGTTTAGAGGGCTTCACGTTCTTAGACATAAGAGAAGAAGGGCTCAAATCTACTTGCTTTGTAGACGTTTGAGAGAAGCATTATGGGTCAGAATAGTGTGTGTCTGTGTCTGTGTATGCACATTGGTGTATAGCACATGGCCATTGCTTCTTACACCTGAAAATTCTTAATCTATGTGTACTTTGTCCTTTCTGCAACTATATAGATATTTTGCATTCTGCGCTATTGTTTGTAATTTCAGTATGCCAAGTACACTATACCACAGAAGGGTAGAACTGCTACTAGAACTACTACTGTTCCACCTCCTTCAGCCATTTCTCCTTTAAAACCAGATTAATTTAATTGATATTTCAAAATATTCTTCTGCAATGACAAGTTTTATATGGAAAAAGTCTGTTAAAAAATGTTTCTCCACAGGTTCCCTCTGGTGGCCGTTAGCATCGGATTTGCTGTCAATCGAGAGGTATAAAAAGTGTTCTGTAAGTTGGTAATCAGAGATTCCTAATGGTGTCTCATAGGGGGAAGGGTAAGAGGGCATTTAGTCTCTTTAGGGTATAGGTTTGCTGCTTTTGATGAGTCCGTAATAAAACAAAATATAATCTCAAAATATTAAGGTTTTTTTTTTTATCTCCTCTCATTCCTAAGGCTTAGTTCACATGGGCTACATTGACTAGCATTAATACCTGCCCAATGTTTCCTGTGCAGAATTTAGTATAGAAGTCTGGAGGATGGGCTGTTAGACCGTTAGGGGAACAGCTTGTTGCAATTTTGGCTTCAATCAATGACCTATCTACCAGGGTGTCAACCAGTGATCTTAAATGGCTGACGTAAGTTATTAGACACACTGCTGCCACCCCCAGCAACCGCAACATAGGACATCAAAGGCATGTAACATTAAATATTGGAATCATGATACTGGAATGATGATGGAATCACAAAAACCAAAACAAAACATTAGGGCATATGTATAAATTTCTCTAAAAATAAATTAAAGTGTTAAATATTAGATACTTTGAGATGTCCATCTATAGTCAGAATTTGCTAAATGAGCCCAATTTGAGATAATGAAATGTACAAATGTATCTTTGTCTTTGAAGTCACTGTTTAATACTTTACAAAAAATGGGGTGACCCAGTGCACACTGTACCACAGTATGTGTAAAGGAAATTATGATTTCAAGAAGGTGCTACCCGGGTAATATACAGCAGTACAAACACACAAAGAAAAAAGAGAACCCTGCAATACTAAGCAAGCTTATTGTCCTCTACTTTCATTTCCAGTTACACATAAGAAAAATGGAAAACTCTAAAACTGAACTTTCATTAATAAACATAACAAAAAGTACAAGTATGATCTCAACCCAGCATTAACTAAATTTCTGGATATATCTATTTATTGTCCACTAAATAAGTCAATTTATATTGCTGCTGTTAAGAGTCAGTGGTACAGCACATCAATTCTACACTTACAATATAGGCAGCTAAATACTCAATCCAAAGAAAACTTTGCTTCTAATGGGCCATCATTTATACCCACAGATGTAAAGAAGAGTCAGATAATCCCAAAAGATATAAAAGAAGGCTCAGTTAACCCCTTAAGGACCCATGACGGTCCTGGACCGTCATGGGTTGTTATCCCCTCAAGGACCCATGACGGACCAAGACTGTCATGGCTTAAATGATAGCAGCATGCCTCCGTGCACGCTGCTATCATTAATTCCAGGCTGAGACTGAGCACTCCGAGACTGGGGCGTTCAGTCTCAGCCCTTCTTGCTTGTGCCGGTTCATGTGATCACCGTAGCAGCGATCACATGTACCGGCATTTTGAGAGACAGAGGCAGTACAGAAAGCATACTTTCTCTGCGTGTCTCTTCTACCTCTGTCTCCCTTGCTATCAAAGTAAGGGAGACAGAAGTAGAGAGGAGACACCTAGTGGCAAATGAAAGTACAGCAGCTGGGGGTATTAACCCCTTCAATGCTGGTGCCAGAGGCTTGCTATAAATGCAGGTCAATTTCTGACCTGCAATGATTTTGTATAAAAAAAAAAAAAAAAAAAGTAAGATTTTATTTAAAAAATAATAATAATCTCATTAAACAATTTTGGAAGTGTGATTGTTGTGGAGCTATGTAATACACTTATACACACCGCCAAATGTCACGGATAAAAGTGTCAAAATAGGGTGGGAAAAAGGGACATGGGGATTTTCACCCAAGGTGGGGGACAGTGGCCACTTTTAAACTGCACATTTTGTAGGCATGACTGACTGGTCATACCTTTCATGCAGTCGCCATAAAAATTTAACCCTTTGTGCCCAATTAATCCCAAGAGAGAGAGCAAAAATGGTGTTTTTTTTTTTTTTTTTAATTTTAATAAAGTAAATGGTGGGTTAACCATATAAGTAGGGTATAAAATGAAAGCCCTATTTGTGCTTAAAAACAGTATATAATTTATGGGGGTGGGATAAAAGCATAAGAGGGAAAACACTCTTCAACAAAGACATAGTCAAAAAGGTCAGAATTGCTCCGGTCCTTAAGGGAAAACGACCTCAGATTTTCCCGGTCATTAAGGGGTTAAAACACTTAATCATATTGGCTTGTCGATATATGGTCAAAAACTGAGCCCCAGGCTGCTGGCTAGTGCTGCAAGAATGCCCAAATATTGGACTGATTTATAGTTTAAATTACCAAGTTGTTGAAATTTCATTTTGCTGTGTTTAAGCTTAAATACAATAGGATTTGTACCTTGGTTAAAGTATTGCTGGGGCATCTGCCAGCTTACTTCAAGTTGCTAATTAGTATAAAAAACACTATAAAGAACATAAAGTAATCAAGAACGTAAATTTTGTCTCATGCTGGTAATCCGATAATTACTTGTGTTTACTCACCATTATTATATAAAACTGTACCCTTGCTACAGCTTTGGCGGGCAAATAACCGGCTTTCCAAAAGATCACTGGCTAACAAGTGTATTGAACCCACAGGGATTGAAAACCTAAACTTTGTCCCATATTCCCAATATGAGGCCAGATATGGTTCCTTATGGCTCCTCACCGTTGTGAATAAGTCTGTACTCTTACAAAAGAGTTACTGGGACCTATAACCAGCTTGCCAAAAATACACTAGCTAATAAATATAGCAGACACTCAGATTGTCCTTACTTATCAGTGGGTTAATCAACAGACTCAATCCAATATCGTATGGGTCAAATGCAAAATAAGTTACTTAGTGAATCTGGGTAGATAAAATATCTGGCTTCAGTATATTTGGGATGGCCTATTACTTAGCCCAACATAATCTTAACATAAAGATGAGAAACCTTAAAAAGATAACCAGACAAACCATTCGATATACTGTGATCAAGCCACACTGCAAAACAACCATCAGTTTCTTTCAATATAATATGTGAACCAATGGGTTTTTTTCATTTTTTTTTCTTTTTAATGATTTTGATCTTTGATCCATTTGTGTTCAATACACTTGTTAGCCAGTGATCTTTAGGCAAGGCAGTTACGTGGCCAGGCAACACACTGTAGCAAGGGTACAGATTTATATAATAACTGGGAATGAACAAAAGTAATGTATCTAATTACATACAAAAAAGGTAGAGACTCTGAGGACTAACATAATGTGGAGAGGGGCAAAATATACAAGATTTTATGGTAATTTAACTGCATTGTCTGTTAACACTTTCAGTGCCAGAGTGGTACGCAACACATTGCTCTGCAATGTGTTGTGTAGCCCTCTGGCACTGAAAGGGTTAAGACTTAGTGGGTCCTTCTGAATCAAGTCTTGCATAAGAAAGACTATACATTTCCTGTTCATGCTTTGAGTTTTAGGAATAGTTTAAATATTTTGCTTGTAATTATTTGAATTATATATTCAGAGTCCATCTGACCTAAACTACATGTAACAATGTAGTTACCCTTTGAGTGGCCATTGTCATGAAGGGGTTCAGAGCTTAAATCAGGAATGGACATGCGGCCCTCCAGCTCATGATCACAACTCCCATCTGGGAACTGGAATGTTGACTGTTGCCCACCCCTGGTTCGAAGAGCCAACACCTCCTAATAACTCCCTACTTGCCTTACTATCGCCAGAAAATCCTAATATCCCTATAAATGTTGCAGCCTGCCTGCTTCAGTTTTATAGAAACTGCCATTAGTTCTCAATTCTCTGTTGTCCAATACAGGTTACTGGTAACATTGGGTAGGCGATATGCCCCTTTAAGTAGGCAGGAACAATTCTAGAAGTGAATGCATGGGGTGTAGCCTACCGGCCCTCTTTGGCTGCAGCTAGCCAATCAGCCCCAGTAAGATTTCTTCCTTGGATGAAGATACAGGCAAGAGAACAGTTCTGCTATAGGTTTAGATTTTTTTTTTTTTTTTTTTTTTTTTTTTTTTTTTTCTGTTACAAATGGAATACCACCATTAGGCAGAGTACCATAACGGACAATGCCCTTAGATGTGGCTAGCTTGGTATCCGGTGCTTTTTGTGGACCTTAAGCCCTGGGGGGAAAAATCTTGGGTTCAAGTTCTTTCCCCAGGAGTTGCTCACTGAGGCTTTTTCTTAATACATGGTAGCCTGAAGACGGGAGATCTACAGGAAAGATGGCTCTATCTGTATGTCTGTTGGGTATTTTGGAGCAAGTTTCTGTGGTAACTTAACCCTTTAGCTGCTGGATTAGCATATATTGGGGGGTTGTTGGCACTTTCCCTACTGGGTTCAGTGTTTATTGGATCTAGTGACATGTTTTAGTAATGTCTAGTGCACATTTACTTCTCAGCTACAACTTTTCAAAATAGCTTTTACCGCATAGACGCCATTGCTCCATTGACTTCTATGTGACTGTACAGTTTGGGACATATCTCTGCAACTGCTCATCGTAGCGACTTCAGAGATGGCTCATTTTGTTTGTCTGCCCTTGCTCTATTTTCTGGTGTGTGTTGGGGGCTCAGGGGGCTTTGTGCACTGTTGGGTTAACTTTTCTGATTGGCTTCCGCTACGGCATCCATTTTGTGCTTTTCCTGAACGAATATCCTATGCAGGGCTTGGACTGTCCCTCTCTCCTCTGCAGATTAACCCTTCGCCTGCCAGATAAGTGCATTTTAGTGATTTCTGGGGTGAAATTTTAATCTTACACACTGTATTTGGGTGATTCCTTATACTTTGAACATTTTGACACTGTGATTATATCTAATTTGTTAGAGCTTGGGGCCAGGCCTAAGACTAAGGACGCTGGGGTCTCTGTGTCCCCATTGCGCATTGCTCCTCATGTTATTTAGGGTTACCTAGAGAACTCTCAGGTTATTTATGCCCAGCATGTTCTGCTGTCCCTGAGTTTCCCCCAGGGACCTCCAGCCATGCATTAAAGCCAGTTTGGGTGCAAGAATTCAAGGCTGCTACTAGAGACCTTCGGTCTACATTGCAACTCTTTCTATCCCAGTTACAGGGGGTTTTCCACTCCTGGCAGACCCCTACTTCCGTCAGATCTTCCTTGCCGAAACCGCAGGGAGTACCTGACGTATCAGATTCCTCTGAGGTTGGTGGATTCGGAAGTTGAGGAATGTTCTGCTGTGGGCTCCTGTTTTTTGGGGACCCCTTTGAGGCTGATCCTGATCCCTCAGCTGAGGGCCTGATCAGGGCCGTCTTAACTACTCTAAACGCTCCCTTAGTTCAAGAGGTTTCTTAGGCTCTTGAAATACAGCCGAAGGATCCGAAGAGACCCCATACTTGTTTCCCACCTAACCCCACTCTTGACCGCCTTGTGTCTGTGTGGAAGTCTCTGGACAGGAAACTTCTGTTTCCAAGAAATTTGCCAAGCTTTACCCCTTCTCTGAGGGAGCTTGCTTAGTGGGTTCATCCCCCTCAAAGTGGATGCACCTGTCTCCGGGCTATCTAAGTCCACTGCCTTGCCAGTTGGTGATGCGTCCGCTCTGAAAGACTGGACTGACAATAAATTTGAGTTCTCCCTCAAGGCCATTCTTGCCACCGCTGGTACTGCCATGTGTCCAGCGTTTGCTGCGGCATGGGTGAACTGGGCCATTGCGGTCTGGACTGAACAGCTCACCCTGGCTTTCCGTCAGGGTGCTCCTACTTCGGATATGTTGCTGCTTCTTGCCAACATTTGAGGATGAGCACTATGTTTCTGCTGCCTTGTTTGGAGGCAAGGGTTTCCACCATGTCTGTGGTTGTCAGACGAGCTCTGTGGCTCAAGATCTGGTCTGCTGACACTGCTTCCAAGAAAGCTTTGCTCTTGTTGCCTTTTCAAGGCACCTCCTTTGTTTGGGCCAGATCCTAAGGATCTGATTAATGAGGTCACAGGGGGCAAGAGTACCCTTCTGCCTATGGTCCCTATCAAGCGTAATCGGCTTTTTCGTCCCTTCCAGACTTAGACACGTCTGGCGAACCAGACTGTTCCCTCAGCTCCGCGTTCCTCCTCCAAGCCTAAACAACAATGGAGGCCCAAGGTCTCCTCCAAGCCTAAGGCTTTCAAGCCTTCTTTGGCATGACTCGCCGAACCCAGGTCCCCATTGGCTGTGGGTGACCGTCTGCGTCACTACCACAGCTTCTGGGAGGATTCAGTGGTGGACCCGTGGGTTTTGCAGATGGTGGTGGAAGGGTACAGGATCCCTTTTGCCTCTGTTCCTCCTTTCCAGTTTTTCCCCCCAGGGAGACCCGCATCCAAAATGACCATTGCATCTTGGATTATGTCCACTATTCGTAAGGCTTACGAGCATGGGGCTTCTTTGGCTTACAAGAATCAGGCCTCAGCTGATCAGTTGTGCAAGGCTGCCACTTCATTACCATGTTGATGTGCTGGCATCGGCTGATGCCAGCTTTGGGAGAAAGGTACTAGAGACAGTCTTGCCTGTCTAGGACCTTCTTCGGTTCTTTGATGCTTCTTTCACTGTTGAGCCCTGTTGCCTCTAGTTCAGTGTGCTGTGTGACAGTTCCTGGGGTGGTGGTACCCCTGTTCAGTGTCAGTTGACACTTCATTTGTTTTTGTTGTCCTATCTCTGATCTGATGGTTCATATATGCTCTGGTGACTTTGGAGGCCCTTCATCTGGTCCTTGCCTTTCCACCTCTGGAAAACTCAATGGCTGGACATCCCAAAGTTACCAGTAACCTGTACTGGATGACAGAGAAAAGAGGATTTTAGTCTTACCTGTTAAATCCTTTTCTCTTAGTCCATACAGGTTACTGGTCTCCCACCCTGTCAGGGGACCAAGCTTGACTCTCCTGTGGCAGACCGTGGGGGTCCTTCAGGGTCATGCTTACAGGAGTCTTCTTTCCCTTCTATCTAATCAATAGTGTCTCAAATTTTACTGGAGCTGATTGGCTAGCTGCTGCCAAGGAGGGAAGGTAGGCTCCACCCCCTGCATTCACTTCTAGAATTGTTCCTGTATACTTAACTTTGGGTAGGCGAGCCACCCCTTTATCAGTAACCCGTATGGACTAAGAGAAAATAATTTAACAGGTAAGGCTAAAATCCTCTTGTCTTCATCCAGGACAGTTTGAAGGGGTTATTGATTGAACAAAGAAATAAGGACAAAATTAATATGGGCCACTAGGATTTTCTGGCCATAGTAAGATGCAGGGGAGAGGGTTATTAGAGGAGGTAAGAGCGATATTTACATTTTGGACTACCTTTCTGGCTTTTGTTTCATGTGACCATTATTCATCCTTTAAAGCTTGAGTTTGGTGTGATCTACCATTGTACGGAGGGAAAAATGTATACTGGAAGAAGAGGCCATGGGGCTTTTTGCAATAAAGAACGGCTTCAAGTAACAAATGGAAAAGGTCCGTATCCAATGGCGTTTTTGTTTTGTGTTTAATTCCTTGGAAAAGCTAGGATTTGGGTGCTGACATTAAAAAATAAAATGGTAAACCTTTATATTGGCTCTACATATTGTGAATGTGCATGACGTGCAGTCAGATTGTATACACTTTGTAAGGGGGGGGGGGGTGTTGTTTTTATTTTTATTTTGGTTTTTTTTTTTGTGTTTACATTGTATAGTTAGACATGCTTTAATGTTCCATGACAGAAAGTCCTCTGCAAACAGAAACAGTGAGCTCATTGTTTAAATAAATTAGGCTTATAAAAATATATGCCCGCACAATCTCTCTCACACTAAATACAAAGATCTAATTCGACAAGGTGGTACACAGACACAAGATGAATAAAATAGATTTTTCATCACTAAATGTTTGTGGAGTAGTAACTTTTAATCTCCTCACTCTCTAGTACCTCTTCTTCTCCTCCTTCTTCTCCTTCTCCTCCTTCTTCTCCTTCTCCTCCTTCTCTTCCTCCTCCTTCTCCTTCTCCTCCTTCTCTTCCTCCTCCTTCTCTTCCTCCTCCTTCTCCTTCTTCTCCTCCTTCTCCTCCTCCTCCTTCTTCTTCTCCTCCTCCTCCTCCTCCTCCTCCTCCTCCTCCTCCTCCTCCTCCTCCTCCTCCTCCTCCTTCTCCTCCTCCTTCTCCTCCTCCTTCTCCTCCTTCTTCTCAGTCCAGAGGAGGGAAACATCACTGATCGTTTTTCCAGCCCTGTGTGTAAAGTCTAGTAGTATTATTATTATTTGTTATGTGTCTTTAGAATCTATACGTGTTTACAACTATGGTGTCAGTGAGTTTTTAAACATTTAAACATTGTAGTTTTTTTTTTTTTGTGTGTTTAATACTGTTTTCAGGTATCAGGGATTCCTTAATTTTAACAGAAATTGGTCCAAAACGTGACCCTGCAACACTGAAATTGTTTTTGGGTAACATGGAAAAGTTACTTCAGTTGCAAGCTCATGGGTAAGAATATTTTACTGGCTAATATTTTTTCACTCCACATTCTTTCCCTGCCTGTGAGCTGCAGACTAACTTTTTTTTTTTTCTTTCTATTCTAAATTCATTTTAGTATCCGTGTGATTGGAAGTGCCACCTTAGCCCTCTGTCATATAGCATCAGGTTCTGCTGATGCTTATTACCAGTATGGACTTCACTGCTGGGATCTGGCAGCGGCAACTGTTATAATCCGAGAAGCAGGTGGTGTTGTCATAGATACCTCAGGTAGGTTGGTTTGTGTGTGACTCTAAATGTGCCTACACAGGGAAGTTTTGCTTGCAGCCAGCTAGAGATGTGACTGCAGAGATGAGGGAAAGTTTGAGTTCCAGTGCAGTATATGACTCTGTTCAAATGGCCCTTGAGTAGGTCTGTGAAGCTGCCAATCGCAGAAATATATGGCAACTTCCAATGTACATTCTTTAAAGCTTGGACTGATCCTCCAGTCCTATGGACAGCGACCAGGGGTACAAAGTTAGTCTGTTATGGACTAAACAGCCCCAAGCGGCCACGGGTCCTTGTAAGCCTTTAAGTGTCCAGCGAACATTGTGTCCAGCACTTCTATGTATTGAAGATCATTGAAGGTGGTTTAGAACTAAAAACACAGCGGACCCCTGCCGGCATGGAGCTGTTTAGCCGGAGGATCGGTCCAAGCCTTAATCTTTGCACAGTGGAAGTTCTTATATACCTGTGATTGGCAGCTTTACCATTATACTTGAGGGCCTTGTGCACTGGAACACATACTTTCCCTCAGCCCTTAACAGGTCACACAGCATCCTAAATGGGCCTCCACTGAGGTCTGGGAAGAGGACAACAGTTGGGAGAGGTAATCTAGTTCATTTCACTACAGCTGGGAGAGGTCCATCTTTGATTGTTTCAGCCATCTGATATCCAGATCTTTCATACATTGCAACACTTTATTATTGAGAACATTGCAGTGTTACATTAGTCTATTATACCATTCTATGTTTATGGATATTTTGTATATGTATTTTACTTGAGTACAACTTTACATTTGTCTGTTTCTGCCTTGTTGCCCCAAAGGACACTGGAGTGTGCTTATTTGCACTCTCCTTTTATCTATTTTTACCAACCCACTATAGCCAAACTTTATGGGAATGTTGGCCACACTGCAATATGCAATTTAATCAATGCTGCAGAGTCTTGGTGGCAGACTCACAGATGCAATACCCAAGGGACCAGTCCTTGCAAAGCTACATTCTCTACATAACATGACGGGCAATGCTGCCCCAAATTGCTAGCAGGCAATCAAAACATTCAAGCTGGGTGGCCTGACCAAAACTCTTGACTTTGGATTTTTCTTACTTGATTTATATAGCCCATACGCAGTGCGATAACCAGCCATTCTGGTCATTTTCGACCAGATTGCATGGAATTGGCTGCAGCAGTCTCACAGCATATAGATACCTTTTAGCCTTGTTTCAGAGGAGAAGTAACCACTCCCAAATAATAAATACCTTTTGCTTTACTGTGGCCAGAATGTATTGCCCTTGTGTTTTTGTTCAAGAGATAATCTCTTCAATCAGTCTTAATGTCATTTCATGGAGGCATGCGCATAAACTCCTTTTATGATACCTCTAAAAGTCCACAAAGATGAAGGAAAGCGAAGCCCTTTTAGAGACACACAGAGTTATTCTAAACCCTTAGGGGGCTGGAAAATCTGGGGTGGTTTGCACTTAAAGGGATCGTAATACTTAAAATGTGTAAAAGAAAAAAAAAAAAAAAAAAAGTCTGTCGTCCAGTATAGGTTACTGGCAACTTTGGGGTAGGCGACCGTCCCTTTAAGTAGGCAGGAACAATTCTTGAAGAGAATGCTGGGTGGAGCCTACCTCCTATCCTTAGCTGATCTAGCCACTTCCTCTCCAGAAAGATTTGTTCCTTGATGAAGATACAGGCAAGACGACAGTTCTGTTATAGTTTCAGCTTTTTTGTTTTCTATTAAATATGGACTACCATACCATATAGCCCTGGGGGGGGAATCTTGTTTGGCAAGTTCTTTCCCTAGGAGTTGCCCACTGAGGCTTCTTTATACATGGTAATCTGAAGATAGAAGACCTGCTGAAAAGGTGAGCAACCCTTTGAGTGCTGTGGTCCACTTCTCCCACTTTTCCTCTCCGCACAGAGGTCTCCTTTGGAGTTCCTACTACATACTCCTGCACTCATTGGGTTTGTCTGTATGTCTGTAGGGGGTTTGGAGCAGAATTTCTGTGGTAAATGTAACCCTTTGTCTGCCAGTTGACGTCCTTTTGGTGGGGTTTTCACACTTTTCCCTTCAGGGTACAGTGTTTAATTGTCTCTTAACATGTTTTATGATGTTTTTACAACTTGTTTTACCTCACTGTAAAATACTGAAAATTTGAGTTCCGCTTCACCGCATAGACTCCATGCTGCATGCACCTCTATGGGACTTTTGGGACTTATATCTGGAACTGCTCAACGTAGCGACGTCAGAGACTGCTCATTTTGTTTGTCTGTTCTTGGTTTATCATCCAGTCAACATTCTGTGCATTTTGGGGGGCTTTGGGCACTGTTGAGGTACTGTTTTAGGGAAAACTACATTTCCCATGAGCACTTGCTTCACGTGCTCTTTTCTGTTAGGCTCCCGTCACGGCAGCCATTTTCTGCTTTCCCTTCACGCAGGGCTTGGACACTCCTTCTCCCCTCAGCAGATTAATCCTTCATCTGCCAGATAAGTGCAAATTAGCGATTTCTGTGGTGAAATTTTAATCTTACACACTGTATTGGGTTGTTTCTTTATACTTGGGATGTTTTGACACTGAGGATGTCAACTCCACTGGTGATTGGGCCTAGACTTAAGACTAAGGATACTGGGGTGTCTGCGTCCCCCATTGTGCACTGCTCCTCATGTCAAGTCAGGGTTACCTAGAGAGTTCTCAGGTCTTTTATGCCCAGTATGCGCTGTTGCCCCTGCTTCTCCCCCGGGGACCTCGAGCCATGCTCTAGAGCCACTGTGGATGCAACAGTTTAAGGCCACTACTAGAAACCCAAGGTTTACCTTACAACTCCTTCCATCCCAATTGCAGGGGGTCTTCCAGTCTTGGCAGCCCCCCTTCTCCTATCAGGTCTTCCTTGCCAAAACCGCAGGGAGTACCTGATGTATAAGATTCCTCTGAGGAGGAACTTTTGGTGGATTCTGATGAGGGGGAATCTTCTGCGGGGGTCTCCTCCCAATTCTTTGGGGACCCCTTTGAGGCTGACCCTGATCCCTCTGTTGAGGGCCTGAACACACTAAACATTCCTTTGGTTCCAGAGGCTCCTATGGATCACTCTGATGTGCTCCAGGAGCCTAAGAAACAATTAACCTGTTTTCCACCTAACCCCACTCTTGACTGTCTGGTGTCTGACAAGTGAAAAGCTCCTGACAAGAAGCCTTCTGTTTCTAAGCAGTTTGCCAAGTTGTACCCCATTTCTGAAGCGGCATTAGCTCAATGGGCTCATCCACCCAAGGTGGATGCTCCAGTCCCTAGACTTTTTAAAAGTCCACTGCTTTACCTGTGGCAGACACATCTGTCCTCAGACTCGACTGACAGGAAGCTTGAGACATCCTTAAAACATCTTTGCTACGGCTGGTACATTTGCGCCCAGTGTTCGACACTGCTTGGGTGAACAGGGCAACTGCAGTTTGGACTGAACAGCTGACTGTGGCTGTCCGTCAGGGGGCTCCTACTGCTGACATGTTGCGACTTCTTGCCAACATTTCTGAGGCTCAGCATTATGTTTCTGCTGTTATTTTTGACGCCATCCACTTGGTGGTTAGGGTTTCTACCATGTCTGTGGTAGTCAGACAGGCTCTTTGGCTCAAGATCTGGTCTGCAGATACTACCTCTAAGAAAGGCTTGCTTTCATTGCTTTTTCAGAGTACCTCTCTATTTGGACCGGAGCTTAAGGACCTTATCAGTGAGGCCACAGAGGGTTAGAGTACCCTGCTGCCTTTATTGCCTACAATCCAGTCAAGCGAAATCTGCTTTTTCGTCCCTTTCAGGCTGAGGCGTGCTCCGTGAACCAGACTGTTCCCCAGGTTCCGCTCTCCTCCTCCAAGCCCAAACAACATTGATGGGCCAAGCAGCCCACGGACAGACACCGTGGGGGATCCATGGTTTTTATAGGTTGTGTCAGAAGGGTACAGGATCTCTTTCATCTCTCTTCCTTTGTTCAGATTTTTTCCTTCTCACACTCAAGGGAGTGGAGAAGCACCGTCTGTTCCACGGTGCCATCCAGACCCTTTCTGGACAAGGAAGTTCTGGAACCAGTTCCAGTTCCGGAAATAGGTTTTGGTTTTTACCCACACCTGAATATCGCCATCCATAAAGAGAGCTGGCAGTACCTCCGGTTTGCTTGTGACCAAGGGGATTTTCAGTTTTCTGCGCTTTCCTTTGGTCTGACTACAGCTCTCCAGGTCTTCAATCGTGTCCTGGGTGCATTCGTGGCTGTCCTCCACAGGGACGGCATCAGTCACTCCATACATGGATGACTTGCGTCTGAAGGCTCCTTCTCCTGAACTCCTTCATCAGCAGGTCAGGGACTGCATTCATGCACTGACCCATCACGGATGGATCCTCAACATGGACATGTCGGACCTTGTACCATCTCAGAGACTAGTCTTCCTAGGTCTCCTCTTCGACACCAAACAGTGTGTGATGGTTTTCACGGACGAGGTGGCTCACCAGATTGTCCACAAAGTATCCGCTGTTCTGGCTCACCATCCAGTACCGGCCAAGAGGTTGACTAGTGGGGAATTTCATTTCCACCATAGACATGGTTCCATTTGCCATGGCTCACACCAGGGAACTCCAGAGGTTCATGATCTATGTGTGTGCAGGGGTCAGCAGGCTCTGTTGGCGATGTTGGTGTCTCTTCTTCTTCACGTGGAGCTGAGCCTGTCATGTGGCTGGAGAGTAGTCCTGGGTCACAGCAATGCCCAGGGTCGGTGGTCTCCGGAGGAATGTCTTTGCCGTCAATGTGTTGGAGCTTTGGGCGATATTTCATGCTCTTCTCCCCGGACGTGCCATCTGGAGGGATGCCCAGTCAGAGTACAGTCTGACAACGCCACGGCCGTGGCTTACATCAACAAGCAAGGCAGGCAGTACAAGAAGTCTCTCGCTGCCTGGTTGAGAGGTCAAAGCTCTTTTAACCTGGGCAGAGGAACATGCTCCTGCCATATCCACAGTTCATATTCCTGGCGTAGACAACGTGCTGGCAGACTTCACACACAGTGGACAGCGGAGAGTGGGAACTGAGCCTAGAATTGTTCAAGCTCATTGTTCAGAAGCGGGCGCTTCCTTGCCTCGGTCTGATGGCAATGAGGTACAATCGGAAGGTTCCATTCTGCTTTCACTAGAGGGTCCCTCTCGCTCTGGCAGTGGATGCCATGTCGATCCCATGGTGCTTCCCTCTTGTGTACATCTTTCCTCCCATCCCCATGCTACATGGGGTGTTGCAGAAACTGCATCTGGAACGTTTTGATTGCTCCATACTGGCCTTGTCAGGCTCGGTTTCCGGAGCTACTGGATCTCTCTGTGGCGGAGCCCTTCTTGCTGCCCCGCCGTCCGGATCTTCTTCTACATGGGTATCTGTGGAAGGAGGATGTGGGCCGTCTGGGTCTGACGGCATGGAAATTGAATCCTCAATACTGAAGTAGGGTTTTTCTTCAGGTGTGGTGGCCACTATGCTAAGTGCCCACAAGCCTGTCTCCACTAAGACCTACCATACCCACCTTTCTTTCTTGGTTTGCTGATAAGGATCTTTCCCATGACTTTGATCTTCTAACGATCCTGGCCTTCCTGCAGGACTGAGTGGATAAGGTTCTCAGTTTGAGTTCCCTTGAGGTTTACACTTCTGCAGTCTGTCGTCTTTTCAGAGACGTATCGCTATCCTTCCTGATGTCAGTTTTCTTTCAGGGTGTTCATACTTGTCCTACCTTTAAGAGCCCTATTCCTCAGTGGGATCTTGGTTTGGGGTGTTCTTCAGCTCCCTCCATTTGAGTCATTGGCTACTATTCCTTTATGCATGCTGACTTGGAAAATTACTTTTCTCCTGGCGATTGTGCCTGTTCGCCGTGTCGTGGAGTTGCATGCCCTGTCTTGTAAACCTCCCTTTTTGGTGTTTCACAAAGACGAGGTGGTTCTTTGCACTTCTCAGGAGTTCCTTCTGAAGGTGGTCTCTGAATTTCACATTAATCATGAAATCGTGGTACCCTCTTTCTGTCCTGACCCTACATCCAACAAGGAAAGGGATCTTCACTTGTTGGATGTGATGCAATGTCTACAGTTCTATGTGCACCGCACTGAGACTATTCACCAGTCTGATGCTTTGTTCGTCATTCTTGAGGGTCCCAGGGCAGGCAGACCTGCCTCCAAGGTGACCATAGTGTCATGGATTAAGTCTGCTATTCGTAAGGCTTACGAACTGCCGAAGAAGCCTGTTCCATTTAGGGTTTCGGCTCGTTCCACTAGATCCATTGGGGCATCTTGGGCTAACAAGAATCAAGCCTCAGCTGATCAGTTGTGCCTGTCTGGGTTCTCCTTTTGTCTTTTTAAATAAATCAAAGTTGATTGGTTTTCAACTAGATAGGGAGTACAGAAAAGAACAAGGGAGACCAGGAGGGGACAAAAACAGATAATAGCATAACAGTGTAGCTGCTAATGACAGCAGTAATCTTATTACGCATCCATATTAACGTCACCTGGTCTCTGACATGATGAGAAGGAGAGAAAAGAGAGGGGAGGAAAAAAAGCGCAGACATGGAGACCCACTCTCTGACCATCACCGAAGGAGCAAATCTCGATGGAACTCAGGGGGAGCCACTGCTTCCATCCAAGGGGACCAAATCCGGAGGTAGCTAGATGAAGATTTGCTAATGTACTCCGTTAACTTCTCCATTCTAATCAACCTCCATGTGTGGTCATCCAAGGGCGCTCGACTCAGTGGTAAAGATTTCCAATACTGAGCAATGTGACGAGTCATAGCGCAGACTCTAAAGACCAGCTTATTAACGGAACAAGAAAGGGTAGGAGTGCGGGATGACCTGTTAAGCAGGGCAGTCCACAGAGACACCAATCCCTAAAGCCGAACTCAAGATCCTAAATACATATAGCCAAAGGTTGGACACCGAGGGGCAGGACCACCAAATGTGCAAGTAAGTGCCTGCTTGGCCGCAGCCAGAGAAGCACAACTGTGTCGTGGAAGGAAAAATGTGATGCAATCTGGTAAAGCTATACCATCTAGCTAAGACTTTATAAGCATTTTCCTTCACCAAAGTACAGGGAGTCAAGTTACCAATGTTAGTCGTGATTTCGTTCCATTCCTCAGGATCTAGGGTCTCTCCCAGGACTGATTCCCAAAGACCACGGTAAGGAGGAGGTTGGGGGTACAGAGTTGAAACAAGGTGGGTATAAATCTTTGATATAGCACCTTTACTGGATTGGGGCGAAGAGCATAGAACCTCAAAAAGCATCCTGGTCGGGGGTGGGGCTCTGTTAAAGGATGAGAGGGCAAAATATCTAACCTGAGCAAAGTGAAACAACTCGCGCTTGGGTGCGTTGTTTGTCCCTAAACTGATCCCATGAAAGAGGAGTGTTCATGAAAAATAAGTCCAATACACTCGTAATGCCCCTCTCCCGCCACCACTTAAATTGTGTAGGATCAAGACCCGGAGGAAATTCTGGGTTGTAGAACAGGGAGCACGTCTTCATTTTAGATGTTAATCGGTCTCTATCTTTATATTTACGCCAGAGGGTTAGCAGATGAGAAAGCGTACGGAAACTGTTTCCAGGGGCAGAGAAGGAATCCATAACAAGGTGGCTGCAGAAGGAGATCTGCATAACAACGTTTCCAAAGAAACCCATTGCAGCGCTCGAGAGGGGAGATGCATTTGAATCGCTTTGGGGATTTGTACAGCCTTATTATAAGACCATAAATGCGGGACAGACAAGCCCCCCCATGCTCCAGTGTTTATAAAGCAATCCGGATCCAAGTCTGGGACGCCTTGAGGCCCAGATAAAACGCATGATGTGCTGTTGAAGTATTTGAAGATCTCTGAGCAGGAGAGGGATAGCTAAGGATCGAAACAAATATAAAAGCTTGGGCAACAAGGACATTTTAACTGCGTAAATCCTGCCAAACCAGGAGATGTGATAAGAATGCCATCTACTCAGGTCTGCATGAAGGGATTTAAGTAAGGGGGTAAAATTCGCTCTATAGAGGGAAGATTGAGAATTCATGAGACTGATACCTAAAGAAGGCAAGGAGGAATTGCTCCAGTGGAAATCGAAGTTAAAGGCAAGCAATTTTTGTAAAGGTACCGGTAAAGAAATATTCAAGGCCTCACACTTGAAATGGTTTTTACTTAGAATGGTTTACTTTGAAACCCAAGATAGATGCAAAGGAATTGAGGATTGAATAAAGGTTGGAAAGGGGCGTCATTGGGGATGACATAGTGAGCAGGATATCGTTGGCAAATAGACTCCTCTTATAATCCTCCGTCCCCACCATTATCCCCTTAACATCCGCGCATTGACGAACAGCACATGCCAGTGGTTCTATGCATTAGGCAAACAAGAGGGGCGAGAGATGGCATCCCTGCCAAGTCCTGCTCCATATAGGGAATACTTCAGAACATCAACCAGCGATCGAGACCACTGCCTTCGGCATAAAGGGACATGATACTCCTTAGAATAGGACCCGAGAAGCCGAAGGAGCCTAGAGCCACCCACATGTAATCCCAGTCAATCTGGTCAAAGGCCTTTTCAGCATCCAAGGAAAGGAGTATCACTGGCACAGAACAGGCCCGAGCCATCTGAATCAGGTTAAGCACCTGACGAATGTTATCAGGCGATTCCTTACCATGAATAAAGCCGACCTGGTCTCAATGTTCCAAATCGGGAAGAAGCTGAGATAAGCGCAAAGCTAGAACCTTGGGGGAAAAAAGCTTTGCATCTTAGTTGATGAGAGAGATCGGACTGTAGTTAGCTCAAGATTTCGGATCTTTACCCTCTTTTGGGATAACGACAATCCGGGCCAACAGCGTCTCGGCCAGCAGCTTATCACCCTGCATGAAAGAATTATATAGTGTAGTCAGATGTGGAAGAAGGGTGGTCTGAAAGGTTTTAAAGTAAGCTGGACTGTCGCCAGGAAGCTCTGCACCTTATGGCCATCATAGAGAGAATCATAGAACTCTGCGAAAGCTGACACAATCTCTGACGTTCTATAAGTTGGGATACCCGAGTGAGGAATAATGGATTGAATAGTGCAGAATTTGATTTGTTGCCTAAGTTTGGCCACCAACATCGCGTAAGATTTGTCACATTTCTCAAAGTAACGTTGGCGAGTCCATTGCAGAGCTCTGAGAACCTCCTGTGACAGCAAAAGATTGTACTCACCCCACAAACTGGCAAGACGAAGCAACTGGACACCATGGGATCAGATTTATGAACCCGTTCAGCTGTATGTAACAAAGCTGAAAGATGTCTACATTCCTCCTCTCTATCCTGCTTCAAACGGGAAGCAATTGCAATGAGTTTGTCTCTCATAACTGCTTTAGGCATTGAAATTGAAGTATTCGTCCTGATCACTGGATCAAGCAATAAAGAATCATTGAACCGCCATGACAACTTGCCTGAAGCGCCGGAAAAAACAGAAAAGGAGCATTCAATAATGGCATGATCTGACCATGTGAGGTCATGAATCTTGGCAGAGCAAAGCCCATCAGTCAGAGATTGGTTGGCAAAAAGATAATCAACCTGAGTAATGCCCATGAGGATGCGAAAAGAATATATAGTCCGTGGTGGTGGGATGCAATAACCACCAACAATCTTATAAGGAGTGAGAACGCACCAGGGTAGTAAGAAACCTAGACTTCTGGGGTATCCCCCGACCAGGAAGAGGGTCAGTTCGATCCAAAATCTGATCCATCAATGCGCTGAAATTGCCTCCAACTAGAAGAGAAGATGTCTGTATCTGATCAAGAAGAGCAGAGTGCACTGAGTAGAATCGAGCATCCAGCTCAGTGGGGCATACACATTAAAAAGAGACAAGGGGGAACCCTGAACCTCATCCAGTACCAGTAGTGACCCTCAGTGTCATGGGACACTTACGTAACCTGAAACCCAACCAAGTTATGAACCAGAATGGAGACCCCTTTCTTCTTACAGGAACCTGAGGAATGGAAGTGCATATGGTATCGTCGATCCCAATACTTAGGGATAGCGCAGAGCGGAAATGTGTTTCCGCTCGAATGGAAACATAGTTTCTCATTGCTATTCTATGCTTCTAAGGAACATTAAGACCTTTGACATTATGGGACACTATTTTCAGAGCAGAGAAGGAAGAAGGTGGTAGACCTAACCCCCCCTGGGAGAGGGCCCGCAGACCGTAAACACTCCGGGTCCGACATGGTAAGCACAATTCAGAGAGCAATTCTCCTGTCCGGACAATGGAGAGAAAAGAAAGAGGAAAAAAAAAGGGGGGGGGGGATAGGAGGAGAAAAAGAAGGGAATACGGGGGGGGGGGGGGTAGATGGAATAGAGACCAGAGAAAAGGAAAAGAAATGGGAAAGAGAGAGAGGAAAGGAATAAGGAAGGATGAAGGGTCAGGGTATGAAGATCTCTAGGAAAGGGGACACCACATGGTGTCTGGGCGATCTTACACTAACTCGGTCACAGGGGAGAGACCTACAGCCCAAAAGGTCAGACATCTGCCCCCAGCCATCAAAAGAAAAAGGGTTTATCCCTCGCAGCTCAGTGACAGGTAAGACTAAGCACATAATCGCATACATAAAAACACAGAACTGTACATGACCAAGCATTGCAAAATGTACCGATCCCCAGTACTATAATGATTTAGGACCAAACCACTGACCCCCGCAAACACCGGATGGAGAACCGGGAGTCCCAGGTCAGAGAATGGAACAACCATTAGGCTGCCACTCAAACTCCTAATAAGGAGATAAGCATGTCCTGTGAGACCCGGACCCCAACCAGGGCCCCTCCCATCCAAACCCTTTGACTCCGCAGTAGGCCACGGAGCAACCCAACCCCTGACAGGGCACACACAGCGCACCATCCCCCAGGGCCACCAGGCGCCACAGGGTCTAGACTATCCAAACCTGTCACGCAACCCATCTAAGGGATCAGCTACTCGGCAATGCCCCTGGGGCAACCCCAACCGCCCCAGTCTCATCCGATGCACCCAACAATAAGGGATAAAGAGAAAATAGCCCAGTACAGGGTAAGCAGGGCCTGAAAAAAGCAGGGGGCCCATCGGATGGGAGGGAGAAGCTAGGTGAAGATCGCAACATATTATCTAACCCTCCCAAAAGCACGGCACATAAGGGGAACAGAATGATAAGAAGGGACAAACGGAGAGGTCATCCAGAACCCATATTAGGGAAATAAAAATAGGGACCCCTGCTCCTAACCAGGCTCGGGATCTGGGAAGCTAGGGGAAAATTAAGAGCACCATAGACCCCCGCAACAGTGGGAATCGTAATCAATGGCCGACCCATATATAGCAAGCAGGGAAACCATACGTGGAAGCATCAACATAAGTTGCAAAAAAAAACAAAAAAAACAAATGGAACATGCACATACAATATAGAAATAATCAAAGGCAAACAATAAATAGTATCAGACCGTCTCTCAAAGGACCAGAGGAGCTGACAGCAACCAAGACCCGGAAACAGTCCTGGGGGCTCCAAGATACCTGAGGAGATAAGCAGGTAAGTCCGATTAGGAGAACGCTTTGAAGATCACCGACTTTTTGAGCAGGATGAAGACCCCTGTCGCTGTTCATTAACCCGGGGTAAAAACGAAGGACAGAGTTCGCTGCTGTGGGAACACACAGGTACTATCATACCGTCCAGTATCACAGTTAGACGGGTGCTTCAGGGTCCGGAACAAAGAACTCCTCATAAACGACCCAAACTTCCAGAGGCATCTCGAGGACCAACCGATGCAGAAAGGAGCGACACTCTGAGGGATCCCGCAATGTCACCGTAACTCCAGTCCTGGATGACACCAACTGGAAAGAAAAGCCCCAGCGGTAGGGAATCTCTTTGGAACGAAGATAGGATGTCAAGGGGTGAAGAGGAAGAGTACAGTGTTTCTGCAAGGTGGTGAGTGTGACATCAGCGTAAAAGTGTGAGGAAATGCCCTCCATCTGTAGAGCATCCTTCCGAACCTTTTTCATGACTGCCTCTTTGGTAGTGTAGTATGTGAATCGTACAAGGGTATCGCGAGGTGGGGTGCCGGAGAGGGCTTCTTCCGAAGAGCTTGGTGGGCCCGGTCCAGTGCCAACATAGACTCCGTTAAGTCAGGCAGGAGCTGAGAAAAGTAATTCCACAGAAAAGCCTGTAGATCAGTAACGAACTCAGGGACATCCTGGATGCGCACATTAATCCTGCGAGACCTATTCTGCAGGTCTTCAACAGCGTTGTGCAGGCGTAGATATTTAGCTTTAAGGTGCCCCAATTCATCTGCCAACTCCGATGGGGTTTGGGTCACCAATGACACTCCGGCCTCCATGACGTCAGTACGCCCGGCGATATGTTGTATCTCAGCTTTAAGCAAGGACACACTGGTCTGAAGTTCCTCCAATAGGTCTTGTTTAACAGACAACAACAAGTCTTTTAGCAAGTCCATATCTTCTTTTGTACAAAGCAGAGTCGGGACCAGACCGAAAAGTGTTTGGCGCCAAGGACCCAGATTCCAGTCTTTGGAAAAAGTCCACTGTTTGAGCCGGTTTCTCCGTTTTCTGGGTGCGTTTTGACATTTTGATTGATCACACTGAAAATGTGCCACTGGTACGTAGTTGTGCCTTGGGAAATCGCTAGTTTTCGCTGAAATGGGTGACTGGAACGCAGGAGCCTCAAAGACCAGTGACCATTTCCTTCAGGCAGCAGGCCACACCCCCTCCTTTCATCTCTTTCAATGCTCCTTCACTTTTGAGCCCAGTTGGCTCAAGTTTGTGTGCGGTGCTACGTTCCTGGTGTGGTTATGCACAGGGTTTTGTGTCTGACACTTCATTGTTATTGTTGGGCTGTTTATGATCTGATGGTGCATATAGGCTCTGGTGACTTTGGAGGCTCTACGCCTGGTTTTTGCCTTCCCACCTCTGGGAAACTTAATGGTTGGAGATCCCAAAGTTACCAGTAACCTATATTGGATGACAGAGAAAAGAGGATTTTAGTCTTACCTGTTAAATCCTTTTCTTTTAGTCTATATAGGTTACTGTTTCCCATCCTGTCAAGGGACCATGCTTGGCTCTTCTGTGACTGAATGTGGGAGTCCTTTCGGGTTCGTGCTCACAGGAGTCGTCTTTTCCCTTCTTACTACCTAGTCGCTAGTTAGTGTCGCAAGTCTTTCTGGAGAGGAAGTGGCTAGATGCAGCTAAGGAGAGTAGGTAGGCTCCACCCAGCATTCTCTTCAAGAATTGTTCCTGCTTACTTAAAGGGGAGGTCGCCTACCCAAAGTTACCAGTAACATGTATGGACTATGAGTAAAACAAGGGTACTCCCACAGCTGAGGTATTTTATTAAAAAATAACAGCTCAGACTTGAATTTTTTTAGGTGCAATATCAGAGTGGCCTGAAAATTTACAGTGGTGCTGTTACTAGACCATCCTATGGACTGCTCTGGTCTGTAGACCTTAAATATCTCTCAGCAGTGGGAGTACCCTTGTTTTATTCGGGGACATAAACCCTACAACTTTTTTTTTATTTATTTTTTTTTTTTTACATCTTATCTATTACTATCCCTTTAAGAACCATGCAATTTTGACTTTTTTGACTTGTCAAAAAAAGTCGACTGACTGGAGTTAGCCCTTAGTGAAAATGTTGCTAAACGTTTATACATATTATGTTGCCTTGGGACAAATTATAGACTTAACAGACAAACTGTTTATCTCCCCAAAGTGCTTAATACAGGATGGACTAGAATGCAGTATTAGTACTTCCAACTAATTTATACACAACAAAGCACTGCATGCAAACATCCGTAGTGCAATTATCAGAATCATAATTCTAATATAAATAGATCTTAAACTGTAAATAGAAAATACTTGGGAATTATCTGAAAGGGAGTAATTAGGCAGGCCTGTGCAGCTTGCACAATGCTTGTTACATCAAAGACTTTATCTGGCATTTAAGCCTTAGGAGAGCACTACTCATGTGTTGTTTGTTGGGTAGTACCATAAACATTTGTACTAATTCAAGTATAGTTGGACATGACTGTTGTCAGCATGTTTTTCACCTTGAAGCATGCAGAGTGCATGAGCTATATAACCCTTTAATACCAGTGGGGTGTGCAATACACCCCTCTGGTTCTTAAAGGATTAAGATTACCATGTGTACTGAGCAGAATTCCTGACAGCTGTCCACTCCTCTTCCATGGACATGACATCCAGGACTGGTTTAAAGATTTAATGATGTTGCCTCTAGAAGAAATTTATAAGAGCCATGCTGTGCTTTTATATATAATAAGGTAGGTGTGTGTCTGTGTGTGTTGGGGGTGTATTATTAACCCTTGGTGAGTGTCAGAGGGTTATGCAATGCATTGTGTTGCATACCCCTCTGGCACTCAAAGGGTTAAGGTGCTGGTTTTCCTTCAATTATGTATTGACTAAACAATATTACCTTTATTCTCATATTGCTGCAAATTAATGTTGAGTCACCAGCACCTGTCTGTGGTAGAGACAGCTAAAAATAGATACTGGAGACGCCAGCTTTGAAGTGAAAGAACCATAGTTACAGAAACCGCAAGTTATACATTCATCTTCTAAATGAATAGCGATCTTAAAGGGATAATACTTAAAATGTAAAAAAACAAAAATATATGTCACAGCCAAAGACTTGCATTCCAGCCTACAACACAATCTTCATACCAGTGCTGGAACTGCCTGCTGAACCTTCAATGACCCTGGAAAAGTTACTTAGATCCCTGAGGTCAAGAGGTGCACCTTCTGGCCCTCCTCGGGACATTGTTTGTTGCTTTTTTTTAGCTTTCAAGATGAAGAGTCCTCCAGGTGAGATGGGACATGGGTAATCTATACTACGATGAGGTCAAGCCCCAAGACGTAACCCCCTACACCTTGCAACAATGCAAGGCTATGAGACTGCTAACCGATCATCTTAGAGCCCTCCTTACTGCAGCTCATCAGGCCGTAACAGCCCTCATCACGGCACCATCTGAGATCCCTGATTTCTGCACTGCACTGGGTATCCAGACCCCATCTATGCCAACAGTTGATAACCCACGAGAGCTGCCTCCTAGGGTGTATGAGAGGAGAGTGAAAGCATCTACAACCAAGGCCCAGTAAAAAGAAGCAGAAGACCTAAATGTTCCTGATGCCTTGCAGGCAGACTGAACTTGAGATTTTTCACATTACTGTATTGTTACTTCAGTCTCAGCCAGCAGTCATAGCAGGCTAGTTGTTTTTTGGGACCATGTCCTGTCTTAACTATGCTAATATGTTTACTTGCTATGTTGGGTTGACCAATTTAACTTCAGCTATTGAATATGTTTATACATGGGGTTTTGAGATTTGGGTCCAGGTTTCTTTGTAGTTCAACTTTTGTTTCTGCTGGGGCCTTGTGATTTGTGGTGCAGGGTGGTCAGTTGGGCCTCCTTATTCCCTTGGCCATGGTCACCTCGGAATGGGTGGTGGTGATGCTTATCCTTTCATCTTTCCTCTCCACCTACCTTCCTTTCCCTTCCCACCCCTCCTCCTGTGTCCACCTTCCTACAGGATCCTGATTGAGCCTGTGCTGGGGTCTGCTTTATGCACAACAAGTTTTGCTACCTCAGTCACCCAGTACGAGGGAACTGGTGATATCTTTTTATTATGGGCTAGAGACTTGCTCTGCTGTGTCGGGTCCATCTGATGGGAGTGCCACCTCTAATTTACTATTTCATTGGCTGTAACTGTTCTCCTCCTGCAGATTGTGGTAAATCCAAATGTGTTTCCTGTCATGGAGGTTTGTCCTTTGTTAGGCAGACTCTATCAATCCATGGTGGAATCTTTTCTTGATTTTACCTATCTTCTTTGTTCATCCTCTCTTGGTTCCAGTTTCGGCATGCTCCAGCAGGGATGGGCAGAGGGGACTGTGTTTGGCTCCACCCTCCCTCATATTGCATCATTTAGGTGGGGTTCTGTAATTGCTTTATTACGTGGTTGCATAATGAGTCTGTTTCCTGATTCTCTACAGGTGCTGTCTTTCAATGCTAGGGGACTGAACATTATGGAAAAGCTGTCCCTGGCCTTGACTGAATTAACTAGATGACAAATTTGTGTAATTCTGATCCAGGAAACTCCTTTCCTTGCAAACAATCCCCCATCCTTTACGACATCTGATTTCCCTTGGCTGTAACATGCCTCCTGCCAAGACCACCAGAAGAGGAGAGGTATGGTTATCTTGATGGGTAGTTCCATCCCGTGGGTTACACAGGGATATTTCTACAGACCCAGAAGAGTGATGCATCTTTCTTAAAGTGCTCCTGAGGGGGGTTCCGTTTACCATAGCATCTCTGTATGCACCTACCCAACTATCATTTTTGTTCCATCATTGAGAAATTCCTTTACTTTAAAACTGGTCAACTTATTTTAGAGGGAGATTTTAATCTGCTGCTATACCCTACCTCTGATTGCTCCACCCACTATTCTCATGCTTACCCGCACTACTATTAGGGGCTGGAATAAATTGGTGCGTGATTCCTGCTTGATAGAGACGTGGCATCTGCTTGAGCCCCTATCCCATGATTACACTTATTTCTCAGCTACTCAGTTATTACTTTCTTGGATTACATTTTCATGGGGCAGCACAAAGTTCACACACTCCAGTCTGCTATGATTGGACCGATCTTGTCTGATTACTCCCCAGTATAGGTTGACATTCGCCTAGACTGGGACAGTGGTTGCCTCCTCTGTCCAATTTTAAGATTAATTATCAGAAATTCTGAATCTCCATATTCCCCCTAGTACCCAGTTCTCTCTCCACCTTCGATTCCCATTTAGGTGGTCAGCTAGACAGATAAAATACATAGAGGTTTAACTTCTGCCATCTGTCAGAAATTGTCACACAACTTTGATACTCTTTATGCCGAAACAAAGCTGCCAAAATGGCATACTTTTATTTTCTTGGTCAGGAAGCATAAATCTGATTAAAAAAAAAAATAATAATATTAATAATTATTCCCCTGAAAATCCTTTACCTTTTCACAGCTCCTATGTCTGTCTGGGCTTTTGAAAAAAAAAAAAAAAAAAAAAAACAACAACACCTAGATTGATGACTTTAGGTTCTATTTGCTGTGAGTGTTAAAAGTATGGGGCTTCCAAATTTAGTTTATTTCTGTACTGCCACAGCAGTGTCATTGTTAATAGATTGTGAATTGCAGCCTAGATGACTGCTAGCCAGTTTTTTCTTCCTGATATGGAACTCTCCAATCTTCTGTGGTCGCCAGTGTTGTCAAGACCAAAAGCACTGTCTGGCCACCACCTGATTTTGCTCTGTCTTCTAAAAGCATGGGATAGGTTCCATCCCTCTCAAGAGTTCTCTTCACCCATCCCTGCTTCTCTCCCTGTACCGGAACTCAATGTTCTCTTCAGGATTTCAGGGAGGTCCCTTTTTGAAGTGACACAGAGAATTCACAAAAAATCCATGGTCCCAGAGGTAGGGATACATAGTTTTTGAATACCTGTGCCGTACCATGAATATCCCAAACGCACATGAGTGGCAATACAGGCAGTCTCACCAATTTCTGCTTGACTTGTTTACCAAAGAGTGCTCCTCATGCCCTCTTACTCCCTTTGAATCCGCACTCCAGTGTGGGAAACTAAATAAGATTGCTCTCTCAAGGTTTTTATAGGATGCTTAACACATCACCCTCCCAATGCAAACTGGGTTATCTTCATCAATAGGAGTATGCCTTGCAGACTTCCTGGCCCCTTTCCACCTGGCATAGAAGTATGAAACTTCTTCTAATCAAGCTGGTGAACACGCCATCCAGGGAAGTTTTTTAATTGTTTAAATTTTTAGCTGTTAGTACTATTCTCCAGACAAACTAGCAAAACTGTACCCTCCACCTCATCAACAAGCTTGAGATGTGTAGACGGACATGGCACGATTTCCATATGTGGTGGGATTGTGCAGGGATCCTAAGCCAATTCTTTTCATGTACTGTTCCAGCAGCTCCCAAAATTTTCTCTGTTCTCCCAGAGGACTTGAAGAACCTGATGGTTTATTGTGTCCTTTTGCTTTTCCTCACTAATGCTGCTAATCTATTGATTCCTGCTCTCTGGGAGTGTCTTCTTTCCCCCCCTTCCCATTATGTCCTACTGGCAGGCTAAAGTGTAGTCTTTTGCAGATTTAGAAAAAAATCTCATGCCATCTCTACAGGAAAGCTGAACAAGTTCTTAAAAATGTGGTCCCTCCTGTTTAATTTCCTTCATGAGCCAGGTGCAGGCTCTGGTGTTTGATCCTAATTGTCCCCTAAACTCTCAGACACTGAATTTTGGGTATCAAGACTCTGACTTTCTCAGATGGTCCCCAATTTCTTGCTACTACTTAAGAGTGGGGTGGCCACCTGGTTTCCCAATGCCCTTGGGTCCGTTACCCCTGGGCCACCTTTCTCTAACCCCTCGCCCCTTGTTGGGCTGTGTCGGCTCCAGAGCTTTCTCTTTTATCTTGCTATCCTTCCATGTATCTTATTTCTCTCTCCATCTTTCTTCATCTCTCCTTCTTGTACTTCTAGCTGTCTGCCTTTCCATTGCTCCACTACTTTACTTGTACATGATTTCTGAACTCTTTACGGTTTCTTGTCCTTTTTCTGCTCATATGTGTTCTTACAACTTTGTATGTTATTTCATTGTAATTTATGTATTACACTATATGTCTGGTACTTTTTGCATTGTATCACCACTTTCTTTTCTAATAAACATTTTAAAATTTAAAAACAAGAGTTGTGGGGAATTTTATTCCCTATGAGGCAGCTGGTTTGTTTCAGAATTCAGTTTTCATTTGAACATCTTTATGTAACATAAGCAACATTGTTATTTTCTGTATTTTGCATTTTACTTCATCCTTTTAATTTGAATAATATTTCATACTGTTGCCGAGCTGTCTGAGAGACTTTTTTCCCCTTTAAGGACCATTGGGGTTCCACAGCCCACTGGTCCTTAAAGCGTAACTACCACCGCTAAGCAGCTTTGTTTCTAATAATTCCCTATCTGGAGACCAGCTGCTTAGTAGCGCTAGTTGCCAGAATTATTACCTGGTTATGGAGAAATATGCATTCATCCTCGGCTGACAGACAGGACGGAGCGTGGACATCTTGCCCTAGTGACGCCTGCACTGTCAGTCCCAGGCAGCTGTAGGAGGTGGTGCTAGGAGCCATTTGGCTCCGGAAGGGACTGACAGCACAGGCGCACAGACCTCACTAGGGCAAGATGTCTGCGCTCTGTCTTGCCTGTCAGCAGAGGATGAATGCATATTTCTCCATAACCTGGTAATAATTCTGGCGACTAGTGCTACTAAGCAGCTAGTCGCCAGATAGGGAATTATTAGAAACAAAGTTGCTTAGTGGTGGTAGTTCAGCTTTAAAGTGTTAAGTGCTAATACAATATTGTTTCCAACCTGTGCAGTGTCTTCACCTTAAGCATTTCTGTAATTGATGGATTTGACATATTTCCATTGTAATACCTGCTGTTCCGTATTCTTTGAACAAGGACAGCTGCGCATTTATAAGAGAACAGCTCAAAGTTAAGTTTATTCTTCAGGTGTCTGTAGATAAAATGCTTAAGCACAGAAACCCCCCATGAACATTATAATGCTGAAGTCACAGATTCAAAGCTTTAGCACCCCATTTTTCTCTTATGCATCTGTTTATTCTTAGAGGTGGCCAACCTGTAGGCTTAGCTGTTGGACTGCAGTACGATGATGGGAGTTGTGGCTAATCAGCTGTAGGCCTGCAGGTTGGCCACTCCTTGTTTATACACAAGAAGCTATGTCTTTTGGATTCAGAATCGCACAAAATAGATTTCACGTTTGACACACTTGGAAATACTGGATTTGCCACTGTTGGTCACAGTACCAAAATGTTTATCCTCTCCAAAAAACCTAGTGTATTTTAGAGTTTTGCAATGCAGGATTTAAAACGATTATGTAAAAGGAGCACATAAACTATTGGAATTGTACATTACTTATTTCTCTGTCATCCAATACAGGTTACTGGTAACTTTGGGTAGGCGATTTGCCCCTTTAAGTAGGCAGGAACAATTCTAGAATTGTATGCAGGGAGGTGGAGCCTACCTTCCCTCCTTGGCTGCAGCTAGCCAACCAGCTCCAGAAAGATTTGTTCCTTGGTGAAGATAACACAGGCAAGAGAACAGTTCTGCTATAGCTTTTAGACGTTTTTTATTTTTCTGTTAGAAATGGAATACCACCATCAGGTGGATTACCATAATTGACAATGCCCTTAGACGTGGCTAGCTCAGTGACCAGGTGCTTTTTGTGGACCTTAAGCCCTGGGGGGAAAATCTTAGCTACAAGTTCTTTCCCCTGGAGTTGCCCACTGGGGCTGCTTCTTCAAACACGGTAATCTGAAGACAAGATCTGCAGGAAAGGTGAGCAACCCTTTGAGTGCTGCAGGTCCACATGTCCCACAGTGCCCCTCCACACAGGGGTTTTTCATTTGGAGTTCCTATTGCACTCTCCTGCACTCACTGGGTTTATCTGTACCTCTGTTGGGTGTTTGGAGAAGGTTTGTGTGGTATTTAACCCTTTAGCTGCTGGTTTGGCATTCATTTGGGGAGGTTTCTACACTTCCTACTGGTTCGGTGTTTTTTGGTTATCCTAACATATTTTAGTGATGTTTCATGTCTTTTAATATTACACCTTCAATTTTGTAAAATTTGAGTTTACTTTACAGCATAGGTGCCATTGCTCCATTCACACCTATGGGACTGTACATTTTGGGACATATCTCTGCAACCGTTTAACCTAGCGACTTCAGAGATGGCTCATTTTACTTTTCTGCCTTTTCTCTATCATACGGTTCATGTTTCTAGTGTGTTGGGGGGCTCAGGGGGCTTCGGGCACTGTTTGGGGTACTACATTTCCCATGAGCGCTTGCTTCGCACGCTCATTTCTGATTGGCTCCCGTCGCTGCAGCCATTTTGTGCTCTTTCCAGAACAAGTAATCCTACGTAAGGCTTGGACTCTCCTTTGCTCCTCTCCAGATTAACCCTTCACCTGCCAGACAACTCTATTTTAGCAGTTTCTGGGGTGAAACTTTAATCATACACACTGTAATTGGGTGATTTCTTAAACAGGTTATTGACACTGAGAATGTCTATACCGTTGGAGCTTGGGGCCAGACCTAAGACTAAGGATGCTGGGGTCTCTGTATCCCCTATTGTGCATTGCTCTTCCTGTCATTCAGGGTTACCTAGAGAATTCTCAGGTCCTTTATGCACAGCATGTTCTGATGTCCCTGAGAGTCTCCCAGGGACCTCCAGCTATGCATTAGAGCCAGTTTGTATGCAAGAGTTCAAGGCTGCTACTATGGACCTTAAGGGATAGTAATACTTAAGTATTACTAATCCCTATAGTAATGCCCTACTAAAAAAAAAAAAAAAAAAAAAAAAAAAACGTATTGCCCCAGTGTCCTCTCTCAAACCCTTTATGGTTTCAGAGATGAATGCTTCTAAAGTTGCCCTCTCCCTCACCCTTCCCCGTAGTCAGCATTCTAGCTGACTGCAGGGAAGAGAGTCGTACGAATTTCAAGTGGCTCTCCAGTACAGCTTGATCGTGTTACTAAAAAAATAAAACTTTCACTGAAATGGGCTTCTACCTGTGCTGATGATCTATGACCGGATTTCCCTTCAGTCAGATACAAAGCTGATTTCGGGGAAGGGGGAGGGAGAGGGCAACTTTAGAAGCGTTCATCTCTCAAACCATAAAAGTTTGAGAGCTGACACTGGGGGTAAAAGGTTTTTTTTTTTGTTTGTTTTTTTTAGTAGGGCTTTACTATAGGGATTAGTAATACTTAAGTATTACTAATCCCTTTAGGTCCACTTTGCAACTCTTTCCATCCCAGTTACAGGGGGTCTTTAATTCTTGGCAGACCCCCTCCTTCGTCAGGTCTTCCCTGCCAAAGCCTCAGGATGTACCTGAAGTATCAGATTCCTCTGAGGAGGAACTGTTGGTGCGATCAGATGTTGAGGAATGTTCCACGGTAGGCTCCTCTCAGTTTTTTGGGGACCCTTTTGAGGCTGATCCTGAACCCTCGGCTGAGGGCCTGATCAGGGCTGTTTTAAATACCCTAAACATTTCCTTAGTGCAGGAGGTTCCTTCTGACCCTTCTGATGTCTTTCGGGAGCCTAAAAAGCCCCTTACCTGCTTTCCACCTAACCCCCACTCTTGACCGCCTTGTGTGTGAAGAGTGGAAGTCTCCGGACAGGAAACCTTCTGTTTTCAAGAAATTTGCTAAGCTTTATCCCTTTTCTGATGCTGCACTTGCTCAGTGGGTTCATCCTCCTAAAGTGGATGCTCCTATCTCCAGGCCATCAAAGTCTACTGCTTTGCCAGTGTCTGATGCGTCTGCTCTAAAGGACTGGACTGACAAGAAACTTGAGGTCTCCCTCAAGTCCATCTTTGCCACTTCTTGTTCTGCCATGCATCCAGCATTCGCCAGCAGTTATGGGTGAACCAGGCCATTGCAGTCTGGACTGAACAGCTCACTCTTGCTGTCTGTCAGGATGCTCCTACTTCAGTTAAGTTGCGCCTCCTTGCCAACATTTCTGAGGCACAGCACTATGGTTCTGCTGCCCTATTTGATGCCATACGTTTGTTGCCTGTGGTTGCCAGAAGGGCTCTTTGGCTCAAGATCTGGTCTGCTGATACTTCTTCTAAGAAAGCATTCCTCTCCTTGCCTTTTCAAGGCACCTCTTTGTTTGGGCCAGATCTCAAGGATCTGATCAGTGAGGCTACAGGATCTGATCAGTGAGGCTACCCTTGGTTCCTAGGAAGAAAACACAGCTTAAGCGTAACCTGTATTTTTGTTCCTTTCAGAATTAGACACATCCAGCGAACCAGACTGTTCCTTCAGCTCCGCGTACCTCCTCCAAGCCCAAACAGCAATGGAAGCCCAAGGCCTCCTCCAAGCCCAAGGCTTCCAAACCTCTTTCGGCATGACTCACAGAACCCGGGTGCACACTCTGCTGTGGGTGGTCGTCTGCGTCACTATCACAGCATTTGGGAGGATTCAGTGATGGACCCATGTGTTTTGCAGGTAGTGATGGAAGGGTACAGGATCCCTTTCGTCTCTCTTCCTCCCTTTCGCTTTCTTCCTTCTCATACGCCTCAGGACGCACAGAAATGCCATCTGTTCGGTGCTGTTCGGGCTCTTCTGGACAAGGACATTCTGGATCTGGTTACAGTTCAGTACAGCGGTATTAGTTTTTACTCAAACCTCTTTGTGGTCTCCAAGAAGGACGGCGGTTGTCATCCCATTTTGGATTAAAAGGATCTCAATTCCTTTGTGACCCAGAGTCATTATCACCAGGAGTCTCTACGGACTGTGATTGCTGCCATGTCCCCAGGGGGGAATTCCTTGCATCTCTGAATCTTCAGGACGCGTATTTACACATTGCCATTCATCCAGAGAGCTGGCAGTACCTCTGGTTTGCCTGCAGCCGGGAACATTTTCAGTTCTCAGCTCTTCCATTTGATCTGACGACAGCTACGCAGGTCTTCAACTCTGTCCTTGGGAGCCTTAGTGTCTGTCCTCCACCAGAACTGCATCAGAGTTACTCCATACATGGACGACCTGCTTCTGAAAACCTCTTCTGCGGAATTTCTTCATCAGCAGGTTCAGCAATGCATTCATGCTGTCACCCATCACGGGTGGATCATCAACTTGGATAAATCAGATTTTGTCCCATCCCAACGTCTGGTCTTTCTGGGCCTCCTCTTCGATACCCACGGACGAGGTGGCTCACAAGATCACACACAAGGTTCACAATGGTCCAGTTCCAGCCAAGAAGCTATCATCTCTCATGGGGAAATTCATTTCCACCATAGAGGCGGTACCGTTTGCCATGGCACACACCAGGGAACTCCAGCGGTTTGTGATCCAGGTGTGCAGGGGTCTGCCGGACATTCTGAAGACATCAATGTCCCTTCCTCCTCATGTGGAACTGAGTTTGTCCTGGTGGCTCGACCTCTCCAATCTGCTGAAGGGCAAGTCCTTCCTAGTTTCCCTCTGGACCACGGTGATGACGGATGCCAGCCTCTCCGGAGGGGGGCGGTCCCGGGTCGTCTGAGTACACAGGATCAGTGGTCTCCAGAAGAACCTCTCCTTCCCATCAACGTGTTGGAGCTTTGTCCAATATTTCATGCCCTTTGTTATTGGACAAATCAGCTGGAAGACTGTCCAGTCCGGGTAGAGTCCGATAACGTCACAGCCGTGGCTTACATCAACAAGCGAGGCAGAACAAGAAGTCTCGCCACTTGGTTAGAGGTCAAGGCTATTTTGTTCTGGGCAGAAGAACACGTTCCTGCTATATCTGCAGTGCACATTCCTGGCGTAGACAACGTCATGGTGGACTTCCTCAGTCGACACACAGTGAACAGCGGAGAGTGGGAGCTGCACACAGAGGTGGTCACCCTCATTGCTCAGAATTGGGGTCTTCCTTACATCGACCTGATGGCGATATGACACAACAGGAAGGTTCCGAGGTTCTGCTCTCGATGGAGGAACCCTCTAGCTCTGGCGGTGGATGCAGTGTCCATTTCTTAGTTTTTCCCTCTGGCCTACATCTTTCCTCCCCTCCCCATGTTGCATAGGGTGTTACGGAAATTACGACTGGAGCATTGTTCAGTTTTTCTTATTGCTCCGTACTGGCCTCGCCAGGCATGGTTTCCGGAGCTTCTGGATCTGTCAGTGACAGAGCCATTCCGGCTCCCTTGCCGTCCAGATCTTCTTCTACAGGGTTACCTGTGGAAGGATGATGTTCATCGTCTAGCCTTGACAGCTTGGCAATTGAATCTTCAATATTGAGGAAGAAAGGGTTTTCTTCTGGTGTGGTGGCTACTATGCGCAGTGCCTGCAAACCTGTTTCTTCCAAGATCTATCATCATGTCTGATCGACCTTTCTATCTTGGTATGCTGACAGGGACCTGTCTCAGGAATTTGATCTGCCTACGGGCCTGGCCTTTTTGAAGGACAGTGTGGATAAGGGCCTCAATTTGAGTTCCCTTTAAGGTTCAGGCGTCTGCTTTCTCTGTTTTCTTTCAGAGGCGCATTGCCATCCTTCCTGATGTCAAGGTTTTCTTCCAGAGCGTTGCTCATACTCGTCCTGCCTTCAAGATTCCTGCTCCTCCGTGGGATCTTAACTTTGTTTTGGGCGTTCTTCAGCGCCCTCCATTTGAGTCTTTGGCTACTATTCCTCTACGCCTGTTGATGTGGAAAATGGCTTTTTTCCTGGAGATTCTGTCCATCGTGTTGCGGCGTTGCATGCTCTGTCCTGTAAACCACCCTATTTGGTGTTTCACAAGGACAAGGCGGTGCTTCGCACCTCTCAGGAGTTTCTCCCGTAGGTGGTTTCAGAGTTCCACATCAGTCAGGAGATAATGGTGCTTTCTTTCTGCCCTGACCCCACCTCTGGCAAGGAGAGAGATCTCCACTTGTTAGACGTGGTGTATTGTCTCAAGTTTTATCTACATCGCACTGAGTCTTTCAGACAATCAGATGCCTTGTTTGTCATTCCTGAGGGTCCTAGGGCAGGAAGACCTGCATCCAAGGTGACTATTGCTTCTTGTATCTTCTTGTATCAAGTCCACTATTTGTAAGGCTTATGAGCTGAGGAAGAAGCCTGTCCCCTTCAGGGTCACAGCTCATTCTACACAATCTATTTGGGCCTCTTGGGCTTGCAAGAATCAAGCCTCCTCTGATCAGTGCAAGGCTGCCACTTGGTCGTCTGTGCACATCTTTTCGAAGCACTACCGTGTTGATGTGCTGGCATCGGCTGATGCCAGCTTTGGGAGTAATATCCTGGAGGCAGTCTTGCCTGTCTAGGATCTTCTTCAGTTCTTGGTGCTTCCTTCATTTTTGAGCCCTGTTGGCTCTAGTTCAGTGTGCTGTGTAACAGTTTGGGGTGTTACCCCTGTTCGGTGTCCATTGACAGTTCATTGTTTTGTTGGGCTATCTCTGATCTGATGGTTCATATCTGCTCTGGTGACTTTGGGGGCCTTACGTCTGGTCCTTGCCTTACTTCCCGCCTCTGGGAAACTCAGTAGTTGGACATCCCAAAGTTACCAGTAACCTGTACTGGACAACAGATAAAAGAGGATTTTAGTCTTACCTGTTAAATCCTTTTCTCTTAGTTCATACAGGTTACTGGTCTCCCACCCTGTCAAGGGATCATACTTGGCTCTCCTGTGGCAGACCATGGGGGTCCTTCCGGGTCAAGCTCACAGGAGTCTTCTTTCCCTTCACTATCTAGTCAGTAGTTAGTGTCTCAAATCTTTCTGGAGCTGGTTGACTAGCTGCAGCCAAGGAGGGAAGGTAGGCTCTACCCCCTGCATTCACTTCTGGAATTGTTCCTGTCTAGTTAAAGGGGTTGATCGCCTACCCAAACTTACCAGTAACCTGTATAGACTAAGAGAAAAGGATTTAAGGTAAGACTAAAATCCTCCTTTTTTTTTTTTTTTTTTTAATGCCCCCTCCCAATAAATAAATAAATTACTACTAATGAATTGGACATTAAGAGACAGCTAGACTTGTGCTGGTTTAGGGTCTCCTAACTGACACCAAGCTAATAGAGTGGAAGCCGTTGTTAGTGTCTTAGTATGCTTAGTTACAGATTTAGGGCGATATTCAAGAAGCTACAGTATGTGAGTGTGATTCTGGAGCAAACCAACTACACTATATGAGGCATTGCTTGTAGACCCTGCTAACATTGTAGAGGTTAAAAGCTCCATTTCAAGTTTTGGTTTTTTTTTTTTTTGTTTTTTTTTTTGTACCCTGTGGTGCAGTTGCTTTGCCCTGGAATTGCTCTAATTCTACTTAAATCCTGCTTGGTGACAGTTAACCTCCCTTTTTTTACTTTGTAGTATTGTTATTATTATGATTTAGTATTTTATTTTTTTGTATTTTTTTACTTTTCATGTATGTCTCATGGAGAGCTCGCTGAACTTGTTTCCATAGAGCTTTCTGTCTGATACATTGTTAACTATCTGCAGCATAAGAACACTTAATGCAACATTGTATCATTATCCCTGCTTTCACAGTCCCTGATAGAAAACTTTCTGGAAACAAATGCTAGGAGCTCCCTTTCAGAACAGGTGTATAAAAACCTTAATGCAATAAGCCATGGCTGTGCAAGTTCAGTTGTCAAGGGCCACCAACAGGCCAGGATTGAAGAATTTCCACGATTAACCACTTAAGGACTCACAGAACTGCATGCAGGGGTTAAGCACAGGCGAGTCAGTCACAATGAATGAGCCACTGATTAACTCACCTGTGCTTAATCAGGAAAAGCCTTCAAACCTGGCCTGTTGTGGCCCTTGAGGATTGAACTTGGACAGCTCTGCAATAAGCTAAAGAGGTGCAATTCTGGAGAAAACCAACTGCCCCATAGGAGAGAGAAAATTATCACTGGTTTTAATTCCTTGAATGCTAGTGTGATTTTCAACTCTTCTCCATAATGCATTGGAAACCTCTTACAATCAAGGGGAAGTATGTAAATCAAGGTGAATTCTTATTTGTCCCCTATTGTGCAGTCTGTTTTCTCCAGAATTACACCTCTTTAGCTTATTGGATATGGCCTATACGGATTATGTGGAAATCAAAAGGTGCAAACCTGTGGTAAATCAACTGCCCCATAGGGAACAAATAAAATATCAGGAAGATTTAGGGCTTTTAACTCCTTGAATTCTAAAGAAGTCTAGAATTTAGTGAGTGGCACCCACTTTAAACCAATGTGAAATGTGGGGAATTTGTGATTTGTCACCTGTGGGTCAGTTGGTTTCCTTTAGAATTATACTGGTCTTGTTTCCTACATAAGGACACTAGGGCCTGAAACACAAGGGAAAAGAGGAGCAATTCTGGAGTAAGCAAACTGCACCTTAGGGGAAAATAGAAATTCCCCACATTATTACTGATTAAAGTAGGGATGTTAACCCCTTGAATTCCAGAGAACAAACATTTGGAGGCAGGGCATTCAAGGGGTTAAAAGCCCTATGTAAATAGTTACGGTGAAAGGTACTATCCAAGGCTATGGTGCCTTTGACACGGGCGACTCCCCTTGAGTGAATGCATACTGAATCTTAACTGCTTTCCCTCAGATGTGCAGTAAAGATGCAGAAAGGATGGTATGTACAGCAGCCTGTGGAACTGCTAGCAATCCATTTACTTGATTGGCTTTGGTAGTTGTGATTCTCATTTCAACCTCCAGTGAATGGTGACCCCCACATGGGCCCCAGTCAATACATAGAACTTAAAGGGGCAGTATTGGGTCCATACAAAACCCTTTTACATCCTTTGCTTTGTCCTAAGCTGTGGGAGCTCTGTTCCCATACTTAAGCCATCCATTGTGCTCTGGTATGCCTTGCATTTCGCTAATCTGAAAGATTTGTGGCGTTAGTGCTTCCACCAGCACTCATAGGAGATTGCATTCCTTGCTATAAACACCCAGTGACTTACAGGTAAGAGAACAAGTGAGGATCTGATGTCACCAAGCTTTGCAGATCACCAGGATCTGGAAGGCAGACAAGTGAAAAATGGAAGGATTTTGGGCTATGGGAACTCTGTTCCTGTAGCTCTGGGGAAACAGCCAGGTATTTGGTATTGTATGAAGCCTGTACTGCACCATTAACACCAAAGGGGTTAAAACATTTCAGTTTAAGGTCTGCAGAGGCTTCATATTCGTGACCTAGTTGCTGCACTGCACACATTAAAACTTGCAGCATATTTTTAGAAAGCTTTTTCTTCCTATAAGACATTTCTACCAATTTGCAAAGTTTCTCAGTAGGTATATAATAAGAGTTTGGCAGCTTACCTGTGTATCTATGAATATTTATTAATGTGGATGTGGCTATTTGCTAAATATGCTCTATTCCAGAAGTAATCAAGTTTTGACTCCATCTGTTGGATAATGCAGTGGCTGGTTGGGGATGATGCTAGTTGTAGTGTTCACAAATCATTCCAAAATTTAAGGAATTAATCTAGTCAATCTTATAATTACAAGTTGCACAATGGGGAGGACTAAAATTTTTATTTGTTCTCCTATGATAAGGTTGGTTTTCTCTAGAATCTTTTTTTACTTAAAACAATGAAAAACGTACACAATATTGTTATTATGTACAGTTGGAAAATATGAGCAGACATGTTGTGCAGCATGTTTGAATGTGATGGCAAGAGATCATTGATGTGAGCGTTAAGAAAGATCATTTTAGGATGACTGCTAACAAAACAGATCTCCTGCAGCTAAAGTCTGGGAACCCCTGCTATTTATGGTTAACTGATCAGTGCTGATGACACTCACTTTTGTCTCTTGTGTTTTAAAGAGATGGTAATGGTTGATATGTTTTTTCTTTGCACTGACTGAAAGTCACACTGTAATATTCATTACTTTTGAGTTATTTAGCATTTAATACCCCTCCATATACACACACTTTTTTCCTGGAGTCAACCTGTTAACAAGGGGCTCACCCATGTGATTGAACAGTTGCCATGGCAATTCTCCTGGTGTCCACTCACACAGTCATGTCTTGCTGATTGAACAGCTAGATAGGTTGTCATGGTAGCTTGTCAAGTGACCTCTTAGCTGATTCTTAGGACAACAGGCTGGAGTCGGGAAACAATGTGGAAGAAAGATGTTGAATTCATAAATTAATTTTCAAAATGTGTTTTACAATTTGTTTCCATGTGTATGTGTGTGTATATATATATATATATATATATATAATTTTTTTTTTTTTTTTTTTATTTATTTATTTTTTTTTTTTAGGAGGACCTCTGGACCTTATGTCTTGCCGAGTGGTAGCAGCTGGTACCATGGAACTGGCACAAAGCATAGCTCAGGAGCTTCAGACTATTGACTATGGACGTGACGATGAAAACTGAAATCTGTATATTTGTGCTGAAATACCCAAGACAATTGCTCCTTCAAAATCCTGCACCCCATTGTTGTTGTGGGACACACATTTTAATGGCTTGCATTGGTGTAAAGAGTGTATATAGCAGGAGTGAGCCAACTGGTGTCTCTCCATCTGCTGTTGAACTACAATTACCATTGTCTCCAACTGGCCAAGTTTGTGGGATTAGTAAGTCCTCCAACAGCTGGAGAGCCAGTGGTTGCCCATTGCTGGTTTAGTGGATTTTTATTATCACACCATTGTTTAAAACGAAGGACCTTATGCAGAAAGCAAGAGCTGAGCATTTCTGAAGCAAACCAACAGTACTGTAGAGGATATATCAAAATTCCTCTTGATTTCATTTCACGTTGATTTAATCCCTAGAACGGATTGCAGAGCAGTGTATTGGAGACTAATTTGTGATGAAGTGTTCATTTAAATCAATTGGTTGTTGTGGAGTTTTTTATTTTGTAACAGAATTGCTCACTTTTGCTGTCTGCATAAGGCCCTATAAACAAGGTTATTGGGGGTTTTAAATCTGTCCTTGGTCTATCTGTAATCCCTCTTTTTTAATTTGGATGTATTTCAGCGGTGTTTTTATGTCTTTATACGGTTGCACTCAAGATAAACTTACATTTCACAACTGTCCTGGAGATGTGATCTAAAATGTTCTGTGAAATATGCAACTAAAATTAAACTTTATTTTTTCACAATCTCAGGTACCTGATGTTTAGCAACAGTATATAGTATCACCTGTGTTTGAAGTGATAATCCTTTTTTTGTTTTTTTGTGGTACATTTTGGAACATGCTATTAACCCTTTGAGTGCCAGAGTAGTACACAACGCACTGGCAATGTGTTGCATACCCCTCTGGCACTCAGAGGGTTAAACCTTTTGAGTGCCAGAGAATAGAGCAACACATTGCTTTGCAACTCAAGGGGGGCCTGTGTGCAAAACAAGAGATTCTGTGCCAGGACAGTCACTGTTTTTGTTTTTTTTTTGGGGGGGGGGGTCCCTTTAAGGACTGGTGATGGTCCTGGCATATCACATACTTTTTACTTACAGGAGCACTGTAAGTAAAAAAAACTGGTTTGAAATGTACCGCTCCAAGACGGGGAGCGGTCTTTGTCAGACCACCATTCGGTGCGCTGATACATGTGACCTAAGCAATCCATAGGGAAAGGGAACTTCCCTGGACAGCTAGTCCTTAAAGGGATAGTAATGTTTCGTAATAAAAGCAGCTCCAATTAATCTTCATAGTATTCGGGCCACGGAGAGTGTTATTTCAATACTGTCAGAGTTGTAGTTCAAGAGTAATTGAATGATAAATTATCCACCTCCCACACCTTTTACTTATGTAAACTGCTCAGCTCCGAACAGCAAGGTGGTGTCCAGGTGGCTTGCAGAGAGGGACAATCTTCAATTAACATAAGGGAAAAACCTGTCAACGGGGGCAGGACTTTCATTGTTTTCACAGCAAGAAGATTGTCCCTTGCCGTGAGCTGTCAGGTCTGTGGACCAGATTCCACATCTGAGGGGAGGTTGCTTACACTAGGTAAAAGGGGTGGGAGGGGGAAACTTTATCATTCAATTATTGAGCTACAACTCTAACAGTATTGAAATAACACACTCAAATACTATGAAGAATAATTGGAGCTGTTTTTTGTGAAACATTACTATCCCTTTAAGGGGTCAACAGGACTTTCCTGTATGAATGTTTGTTTATATAACTCCACAAGTGTGTGCATCACTATACAATTTGAGTTTAAACAATATAGTTTTACTTTGCAAAGTGAAACTCTGGAAATGGGGTCTCTGCTTGAAAGCACACAATCTAAAGTGAATAGGGAACCTACACAGCATACATAAGCGTTAAAGGGATAGTATTACTTCAAAATTACTATCCCACATATTGTAGTCCTTAATAAACTGAGTTAAAGGGGAACTTTCACCTCAGAACATTTTTTTACCAACTCGTTAAGCAGTGTTGATAAAAGTGTTTCTTTTTTTTTTTTATTTCTACATACTTAATAAGATATTTTATGTCCAAGCTGCACACTTCCGCATTCAGCGGCACAGGTATCTTCGGCACCGCTCCCAGCACTAGTTCATTCTCCTCCCACCTGCCCCGGTGAGTGCGTTCACACTTCACTTCGGTGTGCTATGAACGGCTCCCAATGTTACAACAAGAAGTGATTCGCATTATACGGAGGTTGAAACCTCAGTATAATGCGAATCGCTTCTTGTTGTAACGTTAGGAGCCATTCACAGCACACCGAAGTGAAGTGTGAACGCGCTCGCCGGGGCAGCTGGGAGGGAGGAGAATTAACTAGTGCTGAGAGCTGTGCAATGCGGAAGTATGCGGCTAGAACATAAAATATCTTACTAAGTATGTAGAATTAAAAAAAAAAAAAAAAAAAAAAAAAAAGCACCTTTCCCAGCACTGCTTAACAGTTTAATGAAAAATATCTGAGCTGAAAGTTCCCCTTTAAATGACACCAGCGGCATCTCTCAATCCTTTATGGTTTAAGAGAGAGCCTCTTTCAAAGTTTCCTCTCCCCTGGTGTCGGCGTTCTGCTGCCAGCAGGAGAATCCGGTCTCTGAATCAGCAGAGCCGATATCTCGTTATGGAAGGAAAAATGATTCTTTGAAACCGTTTTCTACGTGTGCTTGGTAACCAAGCACACGTAGAAGACTGTTTCAATGAATCATTTTTCCTTACATAACTAGAATCCGGTCTCTGAATCAGCAGAGCCGGTCTCTGAATCAGCAGAGCCGATATCTCGTTATGGAAGGAAAAATGATTCTTTGAAACCGTTTTCTACGTGTGCTTGGTAACCAAGCACACGTAGAAGACTGTTTCAATGAATCATTTTTCCTTACATAACTAGATATCGGTTCTGTTTAAGAGCCTCCGCCTGTCCCGGACCGGATTCCCCTGCTGGCAGCAGAACGCTGACAGCAGGGGAGAGGAAACTTTGAAAGCGGCTATTTCTTAAACCATAAAGGTTTGAGAGATGCCGCTGGTGTCATTTAACTCCTTTTTTAAGGGCTACAATATGAGGGATAGTAAATTTGAAGTAATACTATCCCTTTAAGTGCAGAATACAGTGCTAAAAATAAATAATATTCCGAGTTCCCTGGAGATAAGAAAGTCAGTGCATTCTAGCTTGACAAAGTATTGTTAAGGGTTTTGGGGGGGGGTTTGTGAGACTTAGACAGCAAGAGAAACAAAGTGATGCAGGGGCATATTATATTGGAATACCAGCACAAGGGTATTTAAGTGGCCCACTAGCTAGTATTCATTCTGTGTGTATGTATATTAAATATAACCTTAGCACCTCACAAGCTCTTTCCACCCTCTCATATCCATCCCTTTTCCACACTTTCTCTAGCCTCCAGCCTATTATCACCTCTTTCTACCTAGCCCTTATGACTGCTTACTCACTCCCTCTCTCCTCCAGTCTGATTGATTCCCATCTCCCTTTCCTTTCTCCCCATGCCCCCCCTTCTTTTCTAATATTTTTCACTTGCCCCAATTCCCCTGCGTCTCACAGCTCCCTCCTCTAGTCTTTTCTGTGTGCTCTTTCACTACATGCCTCCATTTCCACTCAGAGTTTACCCTCTCTTTCTTTCCCTGGTGACCCAGTATTGGGAGTGAGAGGTCTGAGCAGCCTCCAGTACAATCCTCCATGTCTTTGCTCCTTTGCGATCTTCAAACATGTAAAAAAGGTGGAACTATAATTATGTACAGTTATGCGTTGGCCACCACCCTGGCACTCAAAAGGTTAAAATTGGATACCAGGGGCAGCTGGAGTGTCTTCTCCAGGCTTGGTGGACCTTGGTGAACAAAGATCTTTGGGTACAACAAGTTACAGAACTGGGGTACTTCCTAGAACTGGAGAATGTCCCAGTCTTACATTTATTCCAGAGGTCAAGAATTTCATCAAACCCTTTGAGGAAGGAAGCATTCTTAAACTCAGTCAAGAATCTACTGGCAAACAAAGTGATAGAACATTTCACATTGCTTCAGCAGTCTACAGGTATTACATTTTCTTTATAGTGCTCAAGCAGCCAGGTGTTTTTTGAACCATTTTGGACCTCAATCAATTCACCAGGCAGAGGCACTTCAGAACAGAATCTATAACCAGATCTAGAAGAATCCTAAATCCGATGCAGTGTGTGACCCATGTGTGATAGTTTAATGATGTCACACAGTGTGCACCTCCCTTTCTATTAATTCCACATGTGCCTCAAGGTATCTGTCTTTGTCTACCTACATTTGTATTTTTACGTGAGTGTGCCTGTTTTTGTCTGTGCCTACGTGTATGTGTGAATATTGAAACAAGACAAATGCACAACAGAACATTAATAATGAGTAAACATATTACTATATTTAAGAGCCAGGGAGGATTTAAAGTTGACAGTTCCAGATACTCATGGACGTGTATAGATTGTAATAAACACATAAAAATGAAATGCAAGTCAAAACAGTGTGTGTCTATATGTATACAGTGCCCCCAGGTTTAATCCTTTGAGTGCCAAAGGGATATGCAACATGTGAAGTGATACATTGTTCCCCATTCAGTTATATGTGGCTGCTCTACTAAGAACTGAAGTCTTTATAGCACAATCCAACTGCATGGTAGGGGACAAATAAAAATTCCAATTTTGAATGCTAAAGAGATTTCCAGTGCATTGCAAAGCCATGCATAATTGGGCATTAGAAGGCCCCAGTATAAGCATTATTTTGGGCCCCTAACACAAATTTGTTTTCATAGGGACCTACCTAGAATCTATTGGACTTTGGGGCAAATGGGGCTCCCTTGTATGCTGGGTCATGGCGCAACTGCATCCCGTGTAGTTATGCCCCTGGTTGGAAACATCTAACATTCAATGTTGTTGTCATTGCAGTCAAAGATAATTTGAGGCATTTCAACTCGTCCTCTATAATGCAACTGGTTTGCTCCCAAATTACTCTAGTTCTTAAAACTTTGATAGGCAACCTGAGGCCTTCCAGCTATTCCGGATTCCTGATGATGGGAGTTCTAGTCCTGAACAGCTGGAGGGCACCATTTTTCCCATCCTGGTCTTTGTACATTAGTCTCATTATCATGTGTTAGAGTGGAATTTACGGTAACTGGCTGTATCACTGGACAAGCAACTCCTTTTCCCATTATATGACAAGCATATGTAATAATAGCCTCAGTATTCAATTTAGAACACATTCTTTAATCATTGGCAGGCTAAAAAGGTATCCAGCTCATTAGTACACAATGTGTTTGGGATCTTTCTTACTGCCAAAAGGTTAACAACAATAATGTTATCCATCTGCAAAAGCACAGATTAATAATAACAGTTGAGTAAAAATTTTCTGCTTTATAATACTCTTTATTTCCTAAACTGTAATCTTGAATTTTCCAGCCAACTGACAGCCTATTTAGATCTGACTTTCTAGTGGACACTGGAGATAAGATTGGTATGCTCTGATTGCACACTTTGTAGACCATTCCAACAAAGCATTTCTTTTTAGATCACGGTATTTTGGCTCTGCTAAAGAGCCACCTAAAGTCGCACAACTCGAATCTCCTGTCAGCTTTACAGCTGACATCCGTGAGAGGGGAGAACTTTGTCATCTTATATCTCTCAAACCATAAAGGTTTGAGAGACCTGACTGGCATCAACTGATTTATTTTTTAAATATCTACAATATTACTTTTAACTAACAAAATACATTACTAACCCTTTAAGTTCACAATAGTATAATTTTATAAACAGAGGGTAGGTAAATGCAAGGTAAGGAAATCTCCTCTTAGATTGCACAGGGAAAGGAAATAAGAAAATTAAGAGTCCTAGGAAAGCCAAGGAAGTCAAATACATGTGATACATCTAAAACTTTATTTGTATTGTGTGAATAACTTTTTTTTTTTTTTTTTTTTTTTGTGTTATTATTATTATGGGGGAACTGTGCCATAACAATACGTGGATCTTGGGTTGTTTAACAGATTAATTTACCAAGATCTATGTAATTCAGACTTCAGTTATATCTAGTTTGTACATTTAGTGTTTCTGTATATAGTGATCTCTGTTGAAGTCTGCCTCTAGATCTTTGAATCTCAGCTGCAGTCATTTGGACACTGCAATGGGTCAGGTTTTCAGAATCTCTAAGCAATAAGTAATTATAATTGCATTAGATCACTGCTCCACACATCTAACAGAAAGCTTCAATAGACTGAATAGATCATAAGGGACACAAGCTCACAGAGTGTAAACAGAAAATTTGGCAGCGGACTATGAGATCATTGCATCTAAAAATTATATACAGATATAATTGCTGTTTGAAGCATATCTGCCTAGTTGGACCTTCTGTTAAATTAAGACAGTAAATTTCCCTTTCAAACATAGCTGGCCCTTAAACTTTCAGTGTCTGGGCTCAGTCTTAAGAATTTGTGTATTAAAGGGATAGTAATACTTCGTTTTAACTTTATTTTATTTTGTAGGCATTAAAAAACATGAAGAATGATATAAGTCTTATCTCTCAAACCTTATTGGTTTATGAGATATTCACAAGCAAAGTTTCCCCTCCCGCCCCTTTTTCCTAGTGTAAGCCATCTCTTCTCAGATGTGAATCTGGTTGTAAGACCAGACAGATAACAGAAGGGGACAATTTTCTTTGTATGAAAACAATGAAAGCCCTGCCCCCCCCCCTTGACAAGTTTTTCAGCTTTTTCCCTTATCTTAACTGAAGATTGTCCCTCTCTGCAGTCTACCTGGGCACCTCCCTTCTGATATGGTTGAATGGGGGGGGGATACTTTGTGAATATCTCTTAAACCATAAAGGTTTGAGAGATAAGGCTTATATCATTCTTCATGTTTTTTTTAATGCCTACAAAATAAAATAAAGTTAAAACGAAGTATTACTATCCCTTTAAGGGCTTTAGTCAATAAACTAGGGAGATACAAATTAGCACTGAAATGAGCTCGCCCTGTGATATTTGAAACATTAACCATTATACTACCAAGAAAGTAGATTCTAGGTCAAGGGTACCCAACCCTGGTCCTCAAGAACTACCAACAGTGCATTTTTTCTGGCTATCCCTGTATGAGCACAGACGGGCCATTTAAAGTGATTGAGACACTTATTAGTCCTCCTGTGCTCTAGCCGGAGTATAATGAAAACATGCACTGTTGATAGCTCTTGAGGACCAGGGTTTGACTATATCCTTGTTCTATGTGCTGTGTCAGGAGGCAAATAGTCAAGTTTATACCTTTATTGGCTAACTAAGCAGATTTAGAATGCAATATTTCAAGACCTCTTCGGTCTCTTCCTCATGTTAACATGCCTGTGGAAGAGACCTAAGAGGTCTTGAAAGCTTGTATCCTAAATCTGCTTAGTTGGCCAATAAAAGTATCAACTTGACTAGAATTGCCTCCTGAATTTCTATGGCTAATACGGGACCAACTCTCATCTTTTATCAGCCTAGGTGCTATGTTGACATGGTTTCCCGTAATCCATAGATGATTCTATCAGTCCTCAAGGAACCTTTAACATTCTACAATTCAGAGACATCACTAATTAAATAAAAACTCAAGTCAAATATGACTTCTTCCTCTTCCTTTCTGGTAGAAAGGTCACTAAATTAGACATTGAGCAGTACAAATGGTGTAAATCATATAGTAGGAAACAATGAACTCTCTCGCCCTGATAATTTAGCTCCTCTGGTATGCCAATCACGTAGTCCATAGGGGACAAATGAGAATTCCCATTAATTCAAATGGACCGTTTAACTACTTTAACCCCTTAGTGACCGGCTGCTCTCACACTCGGTCGTCACTTAACGCCTGGCTAAGAATTTTTTTTTTTTTTATATATATAAATTATTCCAGAGTCCCCGAATGGCGTGCAGCCGGGCGGGGACCAGGACTTCCGGGACGTACATGTACGTCCTCTGTCACTAAGTGACAGTTTTTGCGGGATGTACATTTTCAGGAAGGGGTTAATGCTAGAAGTAATCAGCACATTGCAAATCAATGCATGGAGACCTCTCTGGTTCCAAGAGCCCTTGTGGAAATGAAATGTGTAAAACTGTGGTGCAAACCAACTGTACCATGAGGTAGACCTTAAAACAATTTATTCATATTGGACTTTTGTCCTGCAAAATGGTAGGTGTACAACTCCTTGCGAATCAATGATTGGGAATTATTGTGGTGCATTTGATTTGCCCTAGAATTACTCTGCTTTTCAGTTGAACATAAGGCTCTATGGGTTAAAAAGGAGATATAAATAAATGGGGAGTTTTAGCTCTCTCCTATGATATAGTTGGTTTGCTTCAGAATTCAAGCTCATTAGCTTGATGAATACGCCCATATGGGTCTTATTCAGAGAAATAGGTTGGCTAACATCTACAGTGTTCTGTTGACTGGGTTCTAGCAGATTTACCCTGGCAATACTGGCTGCCAAGGACTCCAGGCTGTGCTAAATACCATTATGTTACGTGGTTTGGAGTGACTATAGTACAGGGGATGAACATTGGTTGCAAAGGATATGGATTTGTATTGTAGTTGGAACAATATTGTCTTACATTTTTTTTATAGCAGAGGTGTCCAAGTCCAGTCCTCATGCGCTACCAATAGTTTAGAATATAAGGCTTTCCCTGTTTAAGCACAAGTAGGTAAATCAAAACGAATTAGTCACTGAGAAAATTGCCTGTACTTAATCAGGGATATCCTTAAATCCTGGCCCGTTGAGGATGGAACTTGGACACCCCTGGTATATAGTATTACCTGCTAAGAAGAACTTACTCTTGCAGCATTGCAGGGTATTAAAGTTCCCAGTTTCACTAGACTTTCTTCCATTCAATAATAAGAAAGAGACTCATGTTAGATATGTGACTGGTGTGTGGTGGGGGAGGGGGGATGGCGGATGGCAAAGAATCTTTTTCTTATGGGCCCTTTGTTGTATTTTTTCAGAATTTTGTTTAGTTAAGCTGTTGGATGCTAGAAATCCAAAGCCCTAACTGAAACTCCTTTACATTTCTTACTTCACTTCGTTTTTGTCATTCATCTAAACCAGCAATTCCTGGGGGAGGGGAGAGGGAGGCTCTTTTTCAGCACCAAGCATCTGCTTTGCTAAGCAAAATAACAGTATTAATATTGTCAAGAAGTAATCCTGGTCAGAAATGTGTAACAGAATGGTTTAGAAACTCAACGCAATATATGAATGTATAATGAATGGGTATTTACAGAATAAATACATGGGGGGACGTTGGGAACCACTGGCCTAATCATTATAATGTTTAGGATATGTTTGCTGCCTGTAGTTGATTTTTTCGAAGAGCCAGAAGCCCCATAGTCCACAATCGATTGTGTATGAACCATTATTGCAAGCCCCATGCAAATCTTGAATAACTCCCTTTCAGCTTAACCTTGCTAAAAACAGTCTTCAGTCTTTTTTGGAAAGTAAACCTGTGAATCTGCCTGGCTTCTTTCCTCTGTCCCCCCTTAACAGCAGTTCTTGCTTTCACTCAGGTTTATTGTGCTTAATTTCTAGTCGCTCTGTAAAAAAAAAAAAAAAAAAAAAAAAGACAGCCATGTTTGCACAGCATGCAGGTGACAGTGACCCCTGTGTATGAGCTGCAAAAAGCCACTGAGCATTTTATTTGAAGGGAATAATGACCTTTAACCCATGAACTGATCTATCCCTACATAATTAACACCAAACATGTACTCTCTCTGCCTTCTAGGAATGCAGATCGAGACTTAAATGGATAGTATTGCTTAAACTTAACCAATACTTCATTGGAATGGTCTACAGTGTGCTTGCTGAAATAGCACTGTAAGCTCTCACGAGCAGGGCCCTCTGATCCTTCTGTTCTCCACATTTGATTGTACTATTTAAAGGGATAGTATTACTTCAAAATTATTATTCCTCATATTGCAGCCCTTAATAAACTGAGTTAAATGACACCAGCGGCATCTCTCAAACCTTTATGGTTTAAGAGATAGCCGCTTTCAAAATTTCCTCTCCCCTGCTGTCAGTGTTCTGCTGCCAGCAGGGGAATCTGGTCCCGGGACAGGCGGAGGCTCTTAAACAGAGCCGATATCTCGTTATGGAAGGAAAAATGATTCACTGAAACAGTCTTGTACGTGTGCTTGGTTACCAAGCACACGTAGAAGACTGTTTCAATGAATCATTTTTCCTTCCATAACGAGATATCAGCTCTGCTGAAGAGCCTCCTCTTGATTCAGAGACCGGATTCTCCTGCTGGCAGCAGAACGCTGACAGCAGGGGAGAGGAAACTTTGAAAGCGGCTATCTCTTAAACCATAAAGGTTTGAGAGATGCCGCTGGTGTCATTTAACTCAGTTTATTAAGGGCTACAATATGAGGGATAGTAATTTTGAAGTAATACTATCCCTTTAACACCTCTTCCCAATTGTACAGTGCTGCAGAATTAGTTGGAGCTATATAAATAAAGAATAATAATAGCACAATATTGAAATAAATACTTCACTGGAACGGTCTACAAAGTGTGCCTGGTTTTCAAGCACACTTTGTAGACCGTTCCAATGAAGTATTTATTTCTATATATCTCTATTTCGGGTCTGCTGAAGAGGGAACGGGAACTTTAGATGCTTCGATCTTGTATAGTTTGAGATGTGGCATACCTCATTCTATTCATATGTTTAATCTCTACAATATTAAAATTAGTTAAGTTTAAGAAATACAATCCATTTAAGGGAGTGGTTCTCAACAAAGGTGCCCTGGCATTTTGGTGTTCCACAAATATCCACTTAGGGTGCTTCTTGTTTTTTATAAAGATTACAAAAATTTGAATGTTTCATTTCAAATGTATATTTATGGACATTCTTCTGCACAATATGTTTTCGTGATGGTAAGACCTAAGAATAACTATATATTACCTATTTCTAAACTTCATAACACCGTTGACGTATCACCTAAAATGTTAGGGGTGCCAAAAAAAAAAAAAAAAAAGATTGAGAATCTCTGGATAAAGTGCAACAAAGCTTGACAACATTTCTATAGCGAACAGAGTTGCAGCATGCTTCAGTTATGCATGGAGGAAGTGAACAGCTAAATAGCTAGAAATGTGCTCTAAGGTACTTGAGATTAGCGCAGTTTAACCCCTTAACGACCCTTGACGGTCATAGTACGTCAAGGGTCGATTTGACTTAACGACCGATGACGTACTATGACCATCATCGAGTTCCGGGCTCCCCCCGCGGCTGCACGCCGTTCGGGGAGTCCGGAACGCAACGGAGCAAAAAAAAAATTTTGCTCCGTGGTCGTTGAGTCACGTCTGCGGCCGGATTCCCCGGTCGTTAAGGGGTTAATGGCCTTAATCCAGAGATTCTCAATATTTTTTTTTGTTTTGTTTAGGGTTCCCCTAACATTTAGGTCATAAGTCAACAGTGTTATGATGGGTTCACTATTAAAATGTTATGTTTTGACGTCCGACAAATGGTTGTTAAAAATGGCACCTGACACAAAATGTTGATAGCAGAATATCACCATATTCAAAACAGCGAGATTCTGATCTCTCATATCAATAATACCGATGCCATACGTGCCTTAACCATTTGAATGCCAGAGAGGTCCACAATGCTTTGTGGACCCCTCTAACACTCAAAGGGTAAATGTAAACTTGTATCTCTTTGCGTGGCTAGTTTTCCACTATTGGTTCTATCCATGACAGATTGTCCTTGTGTATATAGTTGTCCGCTCTCTAGTACCATACATTAGCTTGTGCTATTAACCCCTTGAATGCTAAAGAGAGAGCTCTCTAGCACCATACAACTACCAAGGAACGGGATTTATAAAAAAAAAAAAAAAATTGTGAGAAGCTTGCAATTCACCTCCTAATATAGTGCAAGCTGGTTGGATGTATGAACTGAGCACTTTTCACAATGATTTTTTTTTTTTTTTTTTTTTTAAAAGCCCATTTCTTGGTAGTTGTATGGTGCTAGAGAGCTCTCTAGGTAAATATCCTAGTCTAACATGAACTGTTCCTGTATACCTATGGGATCCTTACACTACTGTAATATTAACTGCTGCTGTACACATTGAGTTTTCTACCACAGTGTTACATGAACTGTGACTGTACACTTATGGGTCTGTACCATGGTGTGAAATTAACTGCTACTGTACACCCAGGGAATCTCTACTCTGGTGTAAAGGTATTGCTGCTGTACACCCATGGCATCCGTGCCCTAGTGTTACAAGAAGTACTATTGTATATCCCATGTCTTAAGGCAACATGACCAGGGTTCTGTGTCCTAGTATCACAGTGCCCATGATTGGTGACTTCTGCTGTCAGTCAGCTGTGTGTACTCTCCATTGGCCGCCTGTCTTTTACCCGCCCAGTATTGCATATATAGACTGGGCTGAGGCACCCTTTGATTGCTCTTTCGTGGTGTCTCTGTCAGCAGTCACCTGCCTGTTCCAGTACCTGTTCCTTGGGCCTGTTCCCCTTGTTACCAGTGTCAGCGGTCTCCAGTAGTCGGTGCCTCTCCTGCATGGTTCATGCCTTCGTCCAGATCCGGTTGGCATGCCGTTCCTGCTTTCTTCTCTGTTAGAACCGTTTGGGCGTTCCTGTCTTCCAGTACGTGGTACTGGTTTACTCCACTATTACCGGCTGCTGATTCGCTGTATAGAACCGGTTAGACACTATTGCTATCCAGACATGTTACTGGGCTCTCCCCATTTACCGGTTGCTGATTCCTCTTTATAGAGAACCGGTTGGGCTTCGCTGTCTCCCAGTACGTGGTACTGGTTTACTCCACTCTTCACCGGTTGCTGATTCGCTGTATAGAACCGGTCAGACGCTATTGTTGTCCATTACACCTTACTGGTTTACTCCACACTGCCGGTTGCTGAGACGCTTTATAGGACCGGCTTGGTTTCCCTGGTGGCGATACTGGTTTGCTCAATTGTTCTATCTTATGCTGCTATTCCATATATTCAGCATTAGTGGAGCTGTCCTTCTGTCCTCCTGGCTGCCTTGCCCTGTATATTGGCAAGGCCAGTAGAGCCATATTCAGATTGATTGTTACCCTTCAGGCTGCCTTGCCCGGTATATTGGTAAGGCCGGTAGAGCCTGTTTCCAGTCCTCTGTGCCAGCTTACAGGCTGCCTTGCCCAGTGTATTGGCAAGGCCGGTAGAGCCTGTCTCTATTCCACTGTGCCAGCTTACAGGCTGCCTTGCCCGGTATATTGGCAAGGCCGGTAGAGCCTACATTTTGTATCTTGATAATACTACTGTTTGTAACCATTATGTACATGAGATATGTGTGTATGTTCTGGACCCGTGAGGGTTCCCATTAAACTTTTCAATAAAGTTTGATTTTTATCTTACTCTGTGTCTGAGAGTCTAACAAACCGTGACACCTAGTGTATATGCAATTATGTTTGAGTGCAAACAATGTGTACCGCTGTTATATAAATCAACTATTTAATGTTGGAACAGGAAATGGCTATAGTGACCCTGATGAAGCTGGCTTGTATCCGGTGAAATGCGTTGGGCAAGGTGGGAGCAACGCAGAGTTGTAACCTGAGTTGTTATACACACAAATAGAATAGCTAAAAAATGACAGATCATTAGTGTATAACTGAATCAGTGAATAGCGCTACTGTAGAGAGGGCTCAGATAAACTCTTGAACTCCGAACTGGGTTGATGTAAACTCCTAACCAGTTCGAATAGAGATCAACAGTAACTTCATATATCTTAGAGAGATAGCTGGTTCATAAATGCAGAGATCTGCAACTATTAAGTGGGTATAGATTTGTCAAATAGCATTTAAAAGTGTGACTAATCACATCGGTTGCACACAATGAATCAAGATCAGTAGCCGTCTATACTACAAGCCTAACTGGGTGTGAAAACATACTATGATATGTCTCTAATGCCATACACAGTGAATAAATTGTGGCTGTGAATAATATATATAAGTGAGACCAATAGTTTTTGAACTAAGATAACCTTCCACACTGTGACCTGTATGAATGATAAACACAAGGATGCAGTAAATACTGGTGTGATAGAACAGATTAAATGCGAATTTATAAGAAAGTTTAATTACAAATTATATAAATTCTGGAGTATCATTTCCTCTCAAATTTTAGTGCGGGTGTAAAGAAAATAAGGTTCCTCTTCCCTCGCTGTATGTCGAGGGTTTTGGGATCAGTGGAGGAAAATATACCTTTGATAGTTTTAATATGCAAGATTTTAGAATACATGTTAATAAAATGTAAATAATTTTTTCAAGTGCTTCACCCCTTTGAATAAATGTGATGACTCTATATAAAAAAAAAAAAAAAAAAAAAAAAGCAAGCGTGTGTGTGTATATATGTGTATATATATATATATATATATAAATACACACACACACTAGTTGAAGAGCCCGTTACACGGGCCACAGTGCCACTGCCAACCGGTCCCCGAGCAGTCTGTGACTGCAGCACACACAGCAGTCTCTACTGCACATGACTGCGTTGTTACACACATTTTAGCTAATTATTATATAGGATACATACATACATACATAGTAGTGGCTATTAAAGTACTGAACTGGTCTTTGATACCTAGGGATAAAAAAATTAACCCCTTAGGTACCAATTTATTTTCTCTTTTTCTATTTCCTTTTCCAACATTAAATGTATCCTAGTGTAACATGAACTGCTGCTGTATACCCATGGGATCTGTGTCCTAAAGTAATAGTAACTACTGTTGCTCATCCATGGGGTCCATTTCTCAGAAAACAGTAACAGTTACTGTATACCTATCACCTCTGTGTGCTACTGTAAGGTAAGCAGTCACTAGTAGGGCCCTCTGATTCTTTTGTATGGTATTTTCTAATTGTTTTGTGATCATTCTCAGTATGTCTATTCTCTATTGTACAGTGCATTGTCATAAATAAAGGATAATAATCTAAATTACTGTTCACCTATTGGGCATGGAGCCTTTGATATCAGTAAATGCTGCTTCAGACCCAGGTGCATCATGTAATTTGGCAAGCAGAACTATTGCATGAGGCCTGTATACAGTTTGGATTTGGCATGTGACAGATGTCTTATTTGCTATTAACAATCTAATTAGAACAGTCCTATATTCTATTCAAAGTGTACTGCAAAAAAATACTTATCGTAACTTTCCCAGAAGGAGCATGGGTTTACTAAATTTAGAGTTGGGGATTGTTTATTGTGGGAAAACACATTTTCCTATTTGATCTTGTTAAAACACCATAAAAAATGGATTAAAAAAACAGTTCAGGGTTGTTTGTGCGACCTCTCCTTTTATCTCTGGAGATCAAAGACACACAAGAGGCAGCATAGAATGTTAAATTTGTATAGACTATTATTTAGAATAATATGACCCTGTTTATCCTTAATCTTAGCTATAATTTTACCTTAGTCAGTGAATATTTACTAGAATGATGACTCAAATCAAGATTTAAAAGCGCATTATCATGTCAAATGGGGCACTGGAAGAGATCGCTCCGGTCTTGGAGCGATCAACTTCAGTGCCCGGTATTACCGCGCTCCTACAGGACCGCGGTGAGTAAACGTACGTGACGTGGCAGGACCGTCACTGGTCCTTAAGTGCCGGACCAGCGTGACGGTCCTGCCACGTCAATGGTACTTAAGGGGTTAACTAGATGTTCTTAGTCCAACCCCCTCCCCCCATCATCCACTGCAGCTCACCACTTTGTGCCCTTGTGGTTATGATTTGCCAAAAACCTTTGCCCCTAAAAATTCGCTAGTCATTGAACCAGTGACTTGAACTTGACCAAAACTTTCAGGCATGACATACCGACATAGTGCCCAGGAGAAAAGCAAAAAGAAATAATTTACCTGTACAGGTGTGTTTCTTTTATAAATATACCCCTCCCATTTCCCACCTCTTTTGTACCAGGGTCTGGCCTTCACAATGAGGGGAAAGAAAGCAGGAGGGCCTTACATCTTACCTGGCCTGAGGTTAGTTAGTTACTGCCTTAAAGGCAATGATCTAGACAGCCCAAACATTAGGCCAACACCATGCCTTTTAATATATATAAATATGAAGCGCCCCACCCCCATTGGCGATCTCCAATGGACACCTCCACAATGCTCCTAATCTCCACATTGCCGCCATCATCTCCATATTGCCTCACATTGCCCCCATCAGCTCCAACTTGCCCCCCATCAGCTCCATATTGCCCTCATATTGCCTCCACCATCTCCAACTTGCCCCTCATCAGCTCTACATTTCCCCCACCATCTCCATATTGCTCTCACATTGCCCCCCATCAGCTCCAACTTACCCACATCAGCTCCATGTTACCCTCACATTGCTCCCCATCAGCTCCAACTTGCCCCACATCAGCTCCATATTGCCCTCATATTGCCTCCACCATCTCCAACTTGCCCCTCATCAGCTCTACATTTCCCCCACCATCTCCATATTGCTCTCATATTGCCCCCCATCAGCTCCAACTTACCCACATCAGCTCCATGTTACCCTCACATTGCTCCCCATCAGCTCCAACTTGCCCCCATGATTTCCACATTGCCCCCACCATCTCCATATTGCCCCACCAGCACCAACATGCCCCCATCAGCTCCTTGTTACCCTCACATTGCTCCCCATCAGCTCCAACTTGCCCCCCCAACAGCTCCACATTGCCCCTACCATCTCCATATTGCCCTCACATTGCCCCACCACCCCATCAGCTCCAACTTGCCCACCATCAGCTCCACATTGCCCCCACTATCTCCATGATTCTCTCACATTGCCTCCCCCCCATTGTCCGTTTCCTGTCATCTGTGCCTCCTTTGGCACAGTCCTGTAGCTGCTGGAGCTCCCGCTCGGACTCCTTTTCAGGAATGCAGAGCGCTGGGAGATGATGTCATCTCCCAGCGCTCTGCATTCCTAAAGAGCTGATGAGGGAGCTCAGCAGCTACAGGACAGTGCCAAAAGAGGCACAGACCTGTCCTGCCAGGGAGGTAGGAAACAGACAAGGGGGTGGGACAATGTGAGGGCAACATGGAGCGGGCGCCGTGTGGGGGGATTATTGTTCTGCCACTGCGCAGCCAGTGAAGCTAATTAAAAATAAAAAAGCAATCCCAATGACAGACGCCCCTCTGTGGGGTGCGCCTGTAGGCAGATGCCTACTTTGCCTCATTGTAAATCCGGCCCTGGTAAAGCCCTATCTAGATTAAAAACAATCCCTGAGGAGATGTTGTAATAGATGCGTAGGAGGGGACCCTTTAATATAGGATTTATGATGCCTGGGGGTCCCAGCATCTGCAATTCAAAACAAACCACATACAACTATTTAAAAAGGTGTAAAGAAGGACTTGCCAGATATCAAGAAAACTTTGTAGGCCTGCAGTGAGTGGCTACCTGTCCAAGAGGACTGTGGATCCACCAGACCTACTTATAGGTAAAATTCTCCCATCCCCACAGACCACATGAGGAATAGTTAATTACAGACAGACACGGTGTGTGCAAGCCAAGACAGGCCAAAAGCCATGCCTTTAAAGGCCTCAGGCTATAAAGAAGACAAAAAGAAATGGTGCAATGAAACATTTATGTGTTATATTAGAGATTAAATATAATAAGTAAGAAGCAGCTAGAATGCACAAAGGAGATGTTGAAAAACAAGAACAAAGGAAAAAGAATAGCTCACAGAGCTAACTCACCATAATATATGCATATAATTAATAAAGTTATAATAAGTTAAAGTGACTAAAGTATAGATATCAGCAAGGAATGAGAGGGTTCTCCAGTCCCCCAAGTATTAGGCTAAAACCTAAAGTACAAGCACAAGACAAGAAAAACAGATGTGCTCCTCTACACAAAGTGCAAATGTGTGCCCTGTATTGGGCATCTATAATGAGGATTTTGTTCCATAATTTGGCCAAACAATGTAAAATATTAATTGCAGCATTGCCAAACAGCCCCATATGAGATAAGTGCACCAGTTAAGCAAGCTATAAAAGTGCCATGTCTGAATATAGAAACGTGCATGTTCCCAACTGGTCTCAGTAGCTCCCGCAGATCCGGACAAGCCTATGCATATGTGGCATTGTCGAACTCAGAAGATATAGCTGAACACTAATCAATGCATTTTTAAAAATCTCCAAATATCCTGTACTTGAAATCCACAATAGCATTGAATATGTATGAAAACACTTTTTTGATTACTGCAGGTTGTTAGAGGGATGGGGATAAAGTGGTCCTGTTAAAAATGTGAAACTTAGAATGAAACCCAGGGTTATTTACTTTTCTAAAATATACACTTTGGGGGGGAAAAAATTACAATGGAGCACTGCTAAGCAGCCCCAATTGAGTCATGGTACCAGAAAAGCAAGCTGTGAAAATGTTATGTCTGTTCACAAATTGGCCCTGTAGCTTCCCCAAACCCAGAGAAACCTATGCAAATGGGGTATTGCCGTACTCAGATGAAGCCGCTGAACTCTGATCAGTCCTACATTCAAAAGTTTTAGAAAACCCCGAATTTTCCAGTTCTTATTGAAATTTATGCAGTTCAAGTCCAGTGAATAACCTGAGATGGTACAAAGGTAAGTGGTAAACTGCCAGCGGTGGAAAAAAAAGTTTAGGTTAATAAAAACTGAAAAATGTACATATACCAAAAGGCCTTTTCAGGGAAGAAGTAATGGGTTAACAACTCACAGTTCTTCTGCAGGAATGTAAATAAATTAACCCTTGAAAGTTCATGCTAACAGTGCCTACAGGTGTCCCAACTTTTGATGATTACTTACAAGTCCTCTGTCCATATAAAAGCAGTGTTGGAAGAAACCATGTTATCATACCCTCTTAAGCAATATTTGGACAGTATTGTACTGCAAGAAGTAGTATATTTCTCTCAAAATGGCAAAAACTGCAATTAACAAAGGAAGACAGACAGACCATTATAACCCTTAAAAGTGTAGGTCTTTCCTTTAGAGAAATTGCAAAGAAAGCCAAGGTGTCAGTGAGTACAGCTTCCTACACCATCAAAAAGCACTTGAAAACTGGAGGAGACCCTGACAAAAAGAGGTCTGGCAGACCCAAAGCCACAAAAGAATCAGATGACAAGTTTCTGAGAGTCAGCAGCTTGTGTGACAGGTGGCTCACAGCACAACAGCTTCAAGCACAGCTTAGTGTCAGTTTCAACTGTGAAGAGAAGCCTTTGAGCTGCAGGTTTGAATGATCGAGTGGTAGTAATAAAGCCATTGCTAAGATGGCATAATACGAAAAAGAGGCTTGCCAGGGCCATGAAGCACCGCCAGTGGACTACTGATGACTGGAAGAAGGACTTAATCAAAACTTGAGATCTTCGGTTCATCACGCAGGGTTTTTGCACGCCGGCGAGTAGGCGAAAGGATGGTTCCTCAGTGTGTGACACCAACTGTCAAACATGGAGGAGGAAGCGTGATGGTCTGGGGCTCTCTTGCTGGATCCAGAGTCGGTCACTTACACAGAGTGAGTGGCTCCCTGAACCAATACTCCTACCACAGCATTTTGCAGCACCATGCAATAGCCTTTGGTACTCAACTAGTTGGTGAGCAAGATAATGACCCAAAACATACCTCCAGGCTGTGTAAGAATGACCTTAGAAGACAAGAACAAGACAGTAGGCTTCAAATCATGGAAATTGGAAAAATTGGGGTGTTCTAAAACTTTTGACCAGTAGTGTAAGTTTGAAAAAATTTTTTTTTCTTATTTCAAGTTTTGAGATAGATTGGCATACCTGGGAACTCTCCGGTTTTGCCCCGGAGACTCCGGATTTCAAATTGAATTACCGGGTGTCACCACTTACCTGTTTTTGCCTCGCCGATGTTCGTTCGGTACTGTGCAGGCTTTTCCTTCTCCCTGCTCAGTCTTTCGGAGCGCTTGATACTTCCGGGTTGTCGCGATGACGTCATCTCCCAGTACGCAATACGGCCGTGCAGCTAGCCGCTCGGGGCACTTACACAGTGTTCCTGTAGCAAGCAGACTGTTCTCAGTCACTCTCTGCTTCATAGTCTTGATCCTGTATTGCCTGTAGTGTATGACCTTTTGGCCTCCCTGCTGACCACTCTATTTGCTTGCCGATTTGGACCTCCTTGCCTTTAATGTGTATGATCATTTGGCTTCCCTACTGACCATTCTTTTTGCCTACCGATTGGATACCTTTGCCTCTGATGTATATGACCTTTTGTATTCCATACTGTCCATTCTGATTTCATCCAGATTCTTTTACTTTCACCTCTGCATCCTTGGGGAGTTCACGCTACCTTGTAGCCTCTGTGCTCTCTAGCACGTTCTCAACTCTTCACTCTCTAGCCTTCACTCCCCCCTGCAGGAGAGAGTGTACTGTTTTTGGTAATTCTATCCAGGTCAGGGTCCTGGCTCAACCAGGATCGGACATCTGGCTTCACGGCCAGCAACTTTAATCCGGCCTTAGCCGCAGCACGGTCTTACCAAGGCAGTCACCGCTCTACTAGCACCGCTCTCTATCCAGCGATCCCAAGCACTCCCTCTCATGCAGGTTATACCTGCCTCACTAATTCTATTGGGTTCTGACACCGGGTCTCCGGGGCAGTGTGTCAATCACCAGGTGTGCAGAGTTTAAGTAGAAACTCTGCCCACTTGTGCTCCATCCTGCCTGGTTCCTCCCACTCCCTGCCCTCTTACCTTCATTTTGCAGGGTTTTTTTGACCCGCCCCCCTGCGACTTAGCCCCGCCCCTTTTATGATGCGAATCGCGTCATTTTCGGCACTGACTGCATGAAAAGTTCCCAGTTATGGAGATTGGCAATAAAATGACTGAGTGCAAAATGTGAAAATGAACCTAAAAATGAAAGCCTGGGTTGTCTACTTTTCCAAAATATACACTCTTGGGGGGATATTTTAAAGTGGAGCACTGATACACAGCCCCAAATTAGACATGGCACCAGTTAAGCAAGCTATGAAAATTCCATGTGTGAAACTGGAAATGAGCATGTTCCAGTTTGGGCCCCATAGCTCCCCCAAACCTTGTGAAACCTATGCGTATGGGGTATTGCCTCAGAAGAAGTAGCTGAACACTACTCAATGCATTTTTTTAAAATCTGCAACTATATACTGTACTTGAAATCCATACACACAATGCAATGTAAGTGTGAAAACTGCAAAAACAAACAAACAATATTACCACAATTTTGGTACAGATTTCAGGTAAAATAGCTTCATTAAAACTTCAAAATTCTATGGCTGAATTACCCTATGTTATCTACTTTTCTGCAGCATTTCTGGGTTCTGACACAGTCAACTAAACTATAATCCTCACATGCCAAGTACTGAATAAGTACAGCTTGGAAATAATGGTGTTCATCTTGTAATATTTACCCTGAATATGTTAAAAAGGGATTGAAATACTAGACATATATGGAGTACTCCCATATTCATGAATATATAATATATAATAATGAATATATTTTGGGGTATTTTTTTTTTTACAAATGACAGAAAAACGCAAAGTGTTTATTTTTATTTATATATTCTAATTAAATTAAAAGATGGGGATATCCATATAAATGTTATAGCAAAAGAAAGCCCTATTTGTGTACAGAGAAAATATAGTTTAACAAAAGACATACTCTACAGGTCAAAGGTCAAAATGTCACTGGTCTTTAAGTGCAAACCACCCCTGATTCCCCTGGTCCTTAGGGGATTAATAAGCAAGCTGCTTTTGACCTTATCTTTCATTACAAGCAAAGTAAACCTAAGCAGGCAAACAGTCGCCTGTGGCTCAGGAATTTGACTGTGTAAGGCTTACACATCCTGATCTGATAAGTAACTTCCATTGCCTTGCATGGAGATCTTTGATTAATTTAAACAGAAAGTTACAGATAAGAGAGGAAAATCAGGGGCAATACATTTGGCTACAACTGTATGTTAATGCATGTAGCATAATGTAAGAATGTATTAACTTGACTGTAGGCTGCCTATAATAATTGGCATAAACATTTCTAATTATTAGTGTATGGACCTTGAGCTACTCTTCTCAGCCTGGACTTTGAAGGAGAAAGTTGCACAAGCAGCCAATGGCTTACAAAAAGACTAAAACAAATTGCATTCAGAGTCCTGCTCATTTGTCAGATTCCTGAGGCCTATGGATACCTTTTTTGACTGGTGAAGGAAGGGAGCAAACAGCCCATGTTCCCAAGGCCAACAGTATTGTATGGCTTCTTAACCCTTTGAGTGCCAGAGGGGTAGTCACTGAGTAATAAATAAAGGATAGAGATTAAATCAGTGTTTCTCCAACTGGGCTCTGCAGAACTCCCAGAAGCAGTACCATTGGCTGAATGAAATAGGTGTATGCAGTTTCAGACAGGAGCACAAAGAGACTGTGTGCGTGATTCAGTGACTACAGTAATATGCAATATCACCTTGAACCCACTAAGTGAACAAAAATATAATTATCATACCCAATTACCTTGTAACTGTTGTGATAAATGTTAGCCTGCTAAGGCCAAGATACATTGTATCTGGTAGTATTTTACAGATTGCAATTTAACCCACAGTTTTTCCATAATGCAGGATTAAGCACTCCAAGGATTAAGTCTATGGGGAAATCTGCAGCTAAAACCAGTGATAAACATCTCAACTACAGTGGTATGCAGGCTATAATTTAGTATTACATCACAAGTACCAACTACCATTCAGATACTTTGCTGTTGATACTAGGTTAAACCATTGTATGTTAGAGAGATCCCCATTGCTTCGTCCTATGGGCCATATGTTCAAACGGATAATGACAAAACAATGTTGTAAGATTGACAAAAATAAGTAATTTTATGCATGAATGACATATCCTATATAATAATTTGCTAAATCGCGTGTAACGCCACGTCATGCGCAGTAGACACTGCTGCGCCTGCTGCAGTCATGCGCAGTAGAGACTGCCCGTGCTGTGGCTGCTACAGAGTGGGTCGCTCCGAAGGAGTGTCCCGCTCTGTATCAGTTGCGGCGCTGGCAGTCTGTACTGAGCATGACTGCACCGCGACCGGCTGCCAGTGACACTGTGGCCCGTGTAACGGGCTCTTCAACTAGTTTTCTATAAAATATATGACACAAATCTACTAATGTCCGTTGTGTACAACAGAACTGCAGATTTGCCAGGCAAAGGGGTTGAGCAAGGGCTTTGCTAAACTGTTCACCAGCATTGTATAGGAGTAAAGAAAATGTGTTGTATACAACGAAAAAAAACTGTTTTGCAAATGGCAGAATTTGTGCTTTAAGAAAAAGTGGAGGAAATGTCACATTTTTGTCATTACACATGACAATTTCAGTCAGGAATCGTACTTCTGCAACATAATTCAAATCACAACCAACACTCTTTGAAAATATTACTGAGCCCAACAACACCGTACTTTGAAATGTTGTTAAAACCGACAAAAGCTACTATTTTGCTACTTCTTTGAACATACAGCCCTATGTGTTTACTTTCTGAAAGTTATAACTGACAACATGGCTCAGCCATTTCTATCACATTCTATGGAGAAATGTTTGTTATTGACTTTCCACTCCATTTGACGGTAACAGAATAAGAATTGAAATTTGACCACTAGAAGGCACCGCAGATGAAAAAAAAATGTTTTAAAAATTTAAGGGTTTAAAGTGTAATAACTCTGGAAATATGCATCTCCCACCAGTGGGAGTACACTTATTTTACTCAAAGGGAAAATCCTTACAATATGTATTTCTTCATAAAAAAGGTTATTGCTCCTTTAAAATATCATAAGATATTTCTACAGAATTGCTACAGTTGATCAGTTTGCTGTCTCCCTGATGCTTCACTTTTTTACGTGTCGTAGATTGGTTTGATAGATTGATGGGAGGGACTAGGAATGACTATGCTGTCCTGCTACATTTTGGTACCAATGACAAAGTCAGTGGGAGATGGAGGTCCCTTATGAATAATTTGGGGAATTTAGGTCACGATCATAAGTCAAGAACCTCTAAGATGGTATTTTCTTTAATACTAGCTGTACCACATGTACACCAGAAAGGCAGAGGAGGATCAGATGGGAAACAAGGGAGCTAAATGTGTGCCCCTACTATGTTCAGCCAAGCCCCACAATGACTGGCCCAGCTGGCTTGGCAGCCACTTTTGCCTTCTGAAGCAGTGGAGGGCTAGGTAACCCCCTCCACAAAAGGCACACTCATGCCTGTAACAGCAGGAAGAAAGCCAAAGACATTGACTCTTGTTAAAGAGTCAGCGGAGACACCGGCTTCACAGGCAAAGGGGGGCAGCACCGCATGCTGGCCAGCTGTGAGACGCAGCCAAACATCAGTAGCTTTCGTATCCCAGTGCAGACATGGCACCACTGCAAACTTCTGGCTGAACTGCTTTTCAAAGCCAGTTCCCAAATGTCCTCAGCTGTTTGCTTAACAACCTCTTGAGCCTAACAGCCCCTTCTGCCTCCAAACATTGTTGCTCCCCTCCAACAGCTCAGTGCAGAACATGGAGGAAGGTAGGCATGGGATACTATGGATACCACTAAGATGCAACTTAACCACTGACAGATCCCAAGAGGAGGTACCTCCTCCAGGGATCTGACTTTTAAGCCCTACCAAGCCCCACCTAGGCCACCCATAATCCCACCCATTACTCCAAGCAGGACAGAGAGGGTCCTTCCTGCTGGATCGACTATTTGTTGTGGTGCCATACTCCTGTGAGAACATCATGAAAACCTGAACCACTATGACAGCTAGAGAGCAGGTTTGAGTTCCCCTGCCCTAGCACATACATAGTCTTACATAAACAAACACCATAACAAAGAAACAGTAGAATACACACTCTCCCACCTCTGATTATGTTACATTTACACTCATAATTGTGGACTCCTTATTGAACAGTCTCACAACTATGCACATACTCTCATAGCACATGACAGCACAAACTGTCACTTATAATCAACCACACACACACACACACACACTGCTACCGGCAACATATACAGCATTCTACAGTGAAAGCCTGAGGGAATCGATGCACAAGATTGCATATGTCAGGCCTCCTTTCACGTTTAAACCTGAGGCCTCAGAAGTTCTTAACAGCCCTAGTTGCAAGAAAAAAAATACATGGGTAAAGCTCCACCTATCCTTTCTCCTTGAGACTTGTGCTGTTGCCTCCGTCTGGCCCAAGTTCAGCAAGTCAGGTGCTAAAGTAATAACATTAATAAGTGTGTGCCTAGGTGTTTCTCAACCTTTTTTGCTCTGGGCACCCCTAACACATAGTCTTGAACATTCGGTGCACCCATAACATATTTAATGTAATTTATCAAAAGCATAATGAAGGGTACAATACAGAAATATACATTTATTATTAGGTCTTATTTAGGGCACCCTAAATTGATGTCCGCGGCACACAAAGTGCCATGGCACCCTGTTTGAGAATCACTGCTCTACTCCCTAGATAGAGGGAGAAATCTGTTGTAAACCAAATGTGTTTGGACTAAATTACTATAGTCCAACAACAGCTGCATTGTTATTATCATAAATAAAATAATCTGTTCTGCAATATTATGGTGTTCCATTGCAGCCCTACAGAATACATTTTTCATGGTTGTCTTTTATCTCTGATAGCACTAAAAGCAAGGAAAAGAAGACCATGAAATGTGCATTAATCAGTGTTAGTTTGGAAGAAATAAAGGCTGAATTAACAATCTGAGAGCCATATCCTCCTTCCCCCTTCAGAATTGTCCCAGAAGCAATATTTTTGTATCAGTTAACAAAGCAAAAGGTTGTTTTGCACAACTTTATGACTTTTTTTGTTACATTTCGAGGGGGAAACCACCATCACCACCAACACTAATAAAAACCAAGAACAAAAAAACTTCAACATTTTGGCTCTGTTGATATGCTCACTTGCAGTGTGAGATGGAATAATTTTAACTCTATACTTCTAGAATTTTTGGGGGTCTTATGCCCATTCCCATGCATACAAATAAATAACAAATACATTTCTCTCTTAGTCCCTCTGTCAGGTAGAGGGGGTTTATGTGATGGTGAATTACCCTCTGATACTCAAAGGCTTAAACTCCCATAGGGCAATTCCCCTCCATAGAAAACCAGGCAGCTTCTTGCTAGATAAGGGGGAATAATAGAGAAAAAGTATTTGTAGAAATGGGGAGTTGCATCATCCGCTTTGACTTTGAGGGCCAAGAGATGCAGTTCAGGGGCAAACCAAGAGCACCATGGGATGGAAATAAAAATTATCCAGAATTTGAATGGAACTTTTAATCCACATAAAGGCTAGAGAGGTCTACGCATTGTTCATCAATGCTTTGGAGACGCCCAACATTCAAGATGTTAAAAGCATCATTGAAGAATTGTGTTTCCTATGGTGCAGTTGGTATTTTCTAGAATTACACCTCTTTAGCCTCCTGCATAAGGCTCATAACTTTTCCATTGATTCATAACCTATACCCTTGTCCACTAACCATGATCCTAGCCCCTCCCCCAGGTAGAAAGATACATATTTACTAGTCTAATACCCGGTCATCTAATTGCTAGCCTAGACACTTTGCTAGACTAATACCTGATCACTACCCTAGACTTCTCAGCTAGCTTAATACCTGATTACCAGATTATATCCCTACCTGATTATCCCTAATACTTAACCACTATTGTAGACCAATGCCTGACTGTCACTGTACCTAATAACTAGCAGACTTCTGGCCAGCTGTTTCTCATAACTAACCTAACCTCCATCCCAACTATCCATAATACATACTCACTAACCTAAAACCTAACCATTCGCATACAGCCCTTCCCAGCTAGCTTAATGCCTAGTCACTGGCCTAGACCGCTCACGATCTAGCCTAACAGCAAAATCAAACCCTTGTCCTGCTACCCATAATACCTAATCACTAGTCAATAATCTAGACCACTGCCCAGCTAGTGTAGTACCTAATCACATGGCGTGTGCTTTATCAAGGTTCCATTTTATTCAGCTGGGGCATAATGATTTCAGCGGGTTATAACTGTGTAGGTAGGGTGTACAGGTGGAGGGAGGCATAACTGGAAATGCCCAATGCGTTTCCCAGTTTGAGCTGCTTTCAGGGGCCTAAATAGTAACACAGCGTCCTTTTTCCCTATGGGAAAATAGGACACTGTGTTACTATTTAGGCCCCTGACAAAGCAGCGAGAGCTGAGAAAAGCGTTGGGCATTTCCTATATACATTTTTCTATTATTTTAAGATTATTTTATTTTATTTTATTATAGTATCTGTGCAGATATAATTGATATTATTGTAAGTCAGTTTTAATAAATATATTTTCTATTACCCAACTGTACCTTGCTGTATGGTCCTGTATCCCTATAGTCCAGTAGGGTCCTAGTCCCAGATTTTCAGGCCATTAAGTGGTTTGTGATTACCAGTGAAAAAAAATTATATGTAAGACAATGTATGTGTGTTCTGTAGCAACCAATGGACAGTGGTGTCAGACAGTGTATGTGTGGCTCTGTGACTGCCAGTAACCAAGGTTGGGGTGGCACTTTGTATGTGTGATTGGGCCCTTTATGTCCCACTGCAACACTCGCTCAATTGGTGTGTGGCCTCCTCCAAAGAGTTTGAAGGGGGCCCTAGCATTTTTTGTTATTCCATTGTCTGTCATTTATACCTCACATCTCTATCACTAATTTTTCATCTCTCTCACTCAAATCTCCCCCCTCTCTTTCTCTCTCACTCCATATTACTAATCATGCAGGTTAGTATTAATTAGCCTGGGAATCTTCAAAATGTGCTGACCCAGAAATTTTTTATAATATTAGCCTCGTAAGTTCCCCAGAACATAGATTCTGGGAGATGTCTCTACTTGCTCTAATCCATAGGTGTTCCAATCAGCCCTCAAGGATCATATAACATGCTCCAACATCAGTCTGACTGAGGACTTCTCCCTCTGCCTTTCTGGTGGAAATGGCTGCAATTTAGAGTTTAAAGAAGCAGCCAATTTATTTAGATTAGATAGTGGGTGACTTACTATTGAAATGTCATGATTGTAATAGCGTGTCTCAAAAAGGCAACATAAAAACGTCACCAGTGTGTAAAAGGGTGATAAAATTGTACAACAGAACCCTAACCCGAACAGAGACAAACAGTAACAGACAATGACTCTAACCTAACTGATAGCAGGCACTAATTCTGAGTCTAACCAAACAGATACTAAACTAACTGACCCTAACCTAAAAGATAGTAATGTAACTGAACCCAGTCTAACCTAGCTGACCCTAACAGATACTAACCTAATATTACTTATCAGATACTCGCCTGGCAGCATTCTTACCAGTGACATATAGCGAGCCCCATTTTCAAGCCTGCGGCGTTAGACCCTGTCTCGGTCGCATTCGATGTTGCCATGGCAGTTATACATTTGAGGTTAAAAGCAATCATTTATCTAAACTATTCCTTTTGCTATTACACCAACTCTGCTTTGTCTTTAGGACCATATCGCTTTTTCATGGGAAGGAGGAAGTGACCCCCCAAGCCAATGCAATTATCCTGTTAATGAAACCCACATGGTTAGTCAGTTGTCAAATATCCTGCCCTCTGCAGTTGGACTGTAATGGTAAACAGCAGAGTCTATGGTAACATCAGGGATGACTTGCCAAACACAGAATGTGGTAGTAAGAGCACAAAATATAATAAAAAAATCAAGCTAACTAGATTTAACCATTTCACTTCCAGTATGACAAAACAAACTGACTGGGAATCAATATAATGTGAAAGTCCATTTTAAGTTACGTACTTGTCACCGACCTGTGGATTTACTGCACAATTGGGTAACAGGGCTTTTAACCCCTTACAATCTAGAGGATTGCAAACTACTTTTGCTTCCCTCTATATGGTGCAGTTGGATTGCTCCAGAACTGTACCTCTTTAGCTTGGTGAATAAGGCCTGTTCATATTCATATGAAATGTCTTTATATAGAATCTCATCCACTGTACAATTTAACCATAGGTACTCACAGTAATGGGGAATTCTTCTGTAATCAGCTCCAATTGAGGATCCTCATGTCTTGTCACCTCTTTGGTGCAGATCTGATTTTCAGTACCTATTTTTAATATGGTTTTAAAGGAGAACCAGAGTATTATACTAACAGAGCAAAACATCATTACAGAATGAGATGACCTGGTCCTTTAAGGAGATATTTCCAAAATGAAGATGCTCTTTTACACTGGGATCTAGATTTCACCACAGCGAGTAGGAGGGCACCCAAAGGTTAGTGGGAAGAGGAAAACAGTTACTAGGAAACAAACAAGGTAGGTTTTGGTATCCTTAAGATGCTTGTCTGCAGAAGCAGCACTTCTGGGTAATATAGTGGTGGGATGTTTACAAGTGCATGCCAGAACCTTCTTCATGGTAGCCACCATCAGAGGAATCACAAGAATTAGACTTTGGGGGAGTTTCAGTAAGTGGTGATAAACTGGAGAAGTCATCTCCACTTTATCACTTATCCAATTCCAATGTTATTCCATGGCACCTATGCACTAAGATTTCTTCAACTTTGAAGATCTTAGTGTTTAGGCTCTATAGAATAACATAGGAACTGGAGAAGTTATCTCCACTTCATCACTTCATAGTAAATCCCCCCCACTTTCTTGTAGTCAGAACAAGGGTGGAGAGATGCTGATGGGCTGTATATTCTGCTGAGGAGGGAGCTGTCTAGAACAGGGCTTATAATTATAAGTCCTTTGCTACTAGCCAGACCTGAAAAGTTACTCGTTACTGCAAGCCATAACATACCCACCAGGGCTGAATTTCTACTCTCCAGGGCTAAATTTTCACTTGCCATTGGCTAGTGGTGAGTGGAAATTTTGAGTCCTGAATATCCAATTTAATTGTGATATGGTGGTTCCCTCCCTGCAAAAACAAAACAAAAAACCCCAGAAAAGGTAGTTTTTAGATTCAATTTCATATAATACCCTATATTATATTATAATTAGGTAGATGGGCTTATTATTGAAAATGGATGATCTAAGTGACAAATGAACTGTAATGTGACAGTCAACCTCCTTTTTTTGACCTTACATATTCCGTAATTTTTTTTTTATTAACCCCTTAACATCCGGCCAATCGTCGCGGCACGGTCAGTTAAGGACCACGGAGCATTTTTTTTCTTCATTCCGCTTCATGACTCCCCGAACGGCGTGCAGCCGCAGGGGAGCCCGGAATTCCATGACGTTCATAGCACGTCATGGGTCGTTGAGTCAGATTGACCCATGATGTACTATGACCGTCAAGGGTCGTTAAGTGGTTAATATATAATATACATATACACACAGCAAAAATCTGTTTTCTGTTTGCTGTCCACCCCTGCCCAGCGTGGCATGGGGGCAGAGTTCATCCACACAGCAACCAATCACCATGGGGCAGTAATTTTATACAGAAGTGGCCAGGAAGGCTTTGCCCTCCTGGCCACTCCTTTAAAAATCACTGCCCCGTGAATCTTGTTACATTTATTTTGATAGGCATGGCCCCTGGGGAGTGGTGGCCAGCAAACCAGAAACAGATTTTTATATAAATATAGATATGTATATTGCAACATTGTATCACTGCCCCTGCCTTCACAGTCGCTGACAGAAAATTATCTAGACATTCAGTAAATTACCTCTCAGGGACATAAAAGTGTAAATAAAATTGTTAAAAAATGAACAAGACAATTTGCCTTTACGTGTTATGCACATTTATTAAATATGTAAAGTCTGAACAATGATACATCAGTCTTAAGTGAACCTAAGGTCACAAATTGATCACTCTGAAAAGCAAAGTCACATGCCCCACTCTTTCACTGCAAAGCACCAAAGCTGTACTTCAGAAATAAAGCATTGGAGCTACATGGCTCAGTGGCCCACATTTATAAAAGCAAAGTGGAGTTATTCCGGATTAAACCAACTGCATCATAGGGAACAAACAAAAATTCCTAAATACCCATACTTAAATGGAGCAATCACTGGAGCCCTCTCTGGCATTCAAGAGGTTAAAAGCCCAATTCCATTAAACAGGAATTTTTATTTGTCCCTTATGGTGCAGTTGGGGAATAACTCCACTTTGCTTTTATAAATATGGGCCATTGTTATGTCATATGTCATGAAACATTATTAACTCATTCACTGAATTTACAAGTATCTCAAAGAAGTCTGCTTCCCATCACCAGTGTTCAAACCTCCACCCAGTAATTCATGATTTAGGGATATCTGCACATGACATACAGCTGCTTAGTCAGTTTCACAGATAAGCCTTTAGTAATGACACATCAACCACAGACTAAGTAGAGATATCCTCAAAGCCTGTATAGCAGTGTTTAACTCCTTGAGGACCAAAGTGTTGTGCAACTCATTGCTTAGCAATATGTTGAACACCCCTCTGGTCCTCAAGGGGTTACATAGGCAAGTGTTTTAATGACAAAACTGAGATACATACAATATCAATTTAAGAGAAGAAAATAAAACAAATGCATTTAATCAGGGCTGTTTTAAGACATGGGTAAGCCCTGGGCAAAGCTTATGCTAGTGCCCCTTAGAATCCCACTCATAAACAAAATGCATAAAATACCACACAAAATGCAGTGTAACTGTTTCAAACAGTGATTCAAAGCTACCTTACTACTGAGTAAAAGATAGATTTGTCACACTTACTTTCATTTTAGGAGCTATGCTCCAATTAAAATACACCTACCCACACTTCGGCACAGCCTGTGCCTACATGTCTGTGAATGGAATTATAACTGTTCTGCTGGTACTGATCCTGCTATGGAACATGGGACTTTGACAGGCCATATGGTAGAAGTGGGTCATTTTACATGTCATGCCTTGAGTCAGATAAGAAAATACCCTTTACTGTGCTTCTCTCTGTTCTGTGCTCCTATTTTGGACAGACTGCCACTGAAAATCTGAGGGTGACTATTGGAAGCGAAAGCACTGAGACTGAAAAACATTATGAGACCTCCCAGCTGTGCATGGCACTGCTGGTCCAGACCAGACCAGCCTGCCCCTGCCTCTGTCTGCTCTGTCCCCCTTTTTGAGTAATTGTGCCTCCATTGGTGCCCCCATTTTGAGAGTGGTCTTTCTCTGTCTCCCCCCTCCCCCCCCCCCACTGTCTCCCTCTCCTTCCCTCTATCTCCCTCTCTCAAACCTGCATTATTGTAGACTCCTGAGGACCTAGATATTAGCCAGTTTACAAGGAAGTACATATCACTGATTTAATTTAGTTAAGTCTGGCACTAATCATAGGACTACTGTAAATACGTGCACTCCTGTCCATTCTGAATTTTGCAAGTGAACATTTAATAGGAGATTGAGAAATGGGTGTACTCTTAGAGCCCAGGCTTATAGTGACACCCAAGCTGCATTGGTCTGCATGCGCAGACAGAGGCAATGGGAAGGATGGCTTTTGTACTACCTATCCTATAACGACACAGTCATGTGCAGTAGAGACTGGCCGTGCCACGGCTGATACAGAGTTCGGAGCGTCTAGCTCTGTATCAGCCGCGGCGCGTGCAGTCTCTACTGCGCATGACTGCCCCGCGACCGGCTGGCAGTGGCACTGGCCCGTGTAACGGGCTCTTCAACTAGTAATTCATATTTTACTATAACTGTTATTGATAACATATTTAGGGTCAGATTTACATCTCAGGTGACCAAAGGCAAGGCAACTTAGGCTTCTTTGGCCACTCCCATGGCCACACTCCCACTATATACTTGTCCTTACCACCAGCTCTATCCACTGTTGTCTGGAGAAGGGAATATCCAAATGTATATATATTATATATACAAATAAAAATAATGCTCTTGACACTGTAGCTGCTACTGAGATCCAACAATCAAGGCGGAATCAATTATGGACAATTAAGAAATATATAAACTGGCAAACAAAGTGACAGTCGTAAACCAAGAATGGGTACCTGGTGCAGTGTCACTGTTTTTGCATTTGCCACAGCTCAGAACATGGGTGTGAAGAGCAAAGTTCAAATTTTGGCACTGTAGGCAGTTGCTTATACTACCTAATGGGAAATGCTGCATTGAGAAATTCAGATCTCAGATCGCTAAGAGGGTCCAATTAAGAAGGATGGTGGGGATTAATCACCCGGGCTATCCTTCTGGCACTCGTTTTCTTTGTGATGTTGCATTAATTACTTGACACTCTAGGCAAGAAGGCTACGAGGGTGTCTCCTCTGGTTTTCCACTATAAAGAAAAAGGCCCACATGTAAAGATGTCTCAGTGATTAATACAACATCTCCTCCTCTCCTGCAGGGCTCAAACATTCCGTATAGATCTTCATTACCAACTGCCACTTTTTACCAGGAAGTTCTAGCTTATCTGAATAAAGTGACAAATAAATGAAGCTAAACATCTCAGAAACTATTGTTTGACTTTAAAAATGCCTAATATAAATATGAATATTTTGTACATGCTTTTCAAAATTACTTTTGTTATAAAGTGGCAGTTCCACTTTAAAAATCAAAGAGAATAATTAAGATTTAGTGAGGCTTAGCCTCCTCAAAACAGACACCCACAGAAATAGATTTTAGGGATACTAGCCTTTCAATATACAAACATTATTGTTATGATTATTATTAACCTCTCCAAACACAAAAGTCACTCCATTCTTTGAAGCAGAAATAACAATTTAGGATTACTTTTCACTATCAGTGGAATTTAAATGTTAAAACAATTTTAATGAGTGTTTAACCTGTCATGTACTGTGTATTCAGTCTTCATTCTTATTGTGCATGAAGAAGAGACCTAGGGCAGAATCCAAGAAACGTGCAATTTCTATTTCCTGTGTGAAAATAACTAGTGAATAACTTTGCACATTATGTTGTTGAAGTGTGCATTAAAAAAAATCAAAATTAGCGAATGGCTGCACATATATTTTTGTGGGTGTGATCAAGATTATCTAATCTGTCTGAGAGGAACAGCAAATGCATCTAATGCAAGAAGTTGTTCAAAATTTTATACGTATATGGAGTTTTGTCACCAAAGCTAATTTTTCCTGGATTAGACCATGTGCAATACTTATTTATTCATGAATAATGCCTTTAGCGCATGAGCACGTTTTGCGCATTCAGCCCCTACTGTCTTGAAAGCTTGCGTCCTAGAGCCACTCGGTTAGTAGGTTAATTTCAAAGAGCTATCAAAATCACCTATATATTATGTTTGCCATTTTTAATTTCAAATAATAGTTTATGAGATAATTAGATTTAATTATTTGTCAACTTATGAAAGCTAGACAGTATTAGCTGGCACAGCTGTGTATCAGATATTAACAATCTGCACTGCTCATCAGCCCTACCACCACTCCCTCATGCTCTGCCATTCACAGGGGTAAAAAGAAAACTTATTCATATTGTTTTTGTCTGGGACAAGTGTCTGATGAATCCCCTTTGTCCAGTTGCTAAAGTAGAAGGAAAGGAGAAAACAAGAGAGTAGCAGTTGGGAAAGAAAGATCTGTAGAATGTTTGCATTTGTAACATGGTTGTGCCAGCCAGTACTGTCTAACTTACAAAATGTACAAATAAATATTAACTAACCTAGCATTTTAAATTAAAACAATGGCTAAAATAACATACAGTCAGCATCGTAGCTGACTGCAGGGGAAGCCTGTCGTATGACCGTCCGGTGGCTCTGCAGCAGAGCCGCGATCGCGTTAATAAAAAAATACATCAATCACTTAAAAGGTCTTCTATGTGTGCTTGGTTTGCAAGTACACATAGAAGACCTTTTAAGTGATTGATTTCTTTTTTATTAACGTGATCGCGGCTCTGCAACGCTGACTTCAGGGAAAGGGGAGGGGGGGGGACTTTGCGAGTGAAAATCTCTCAAACCATAAAGGTTTGAGAGATGTCACTGGGGGCAAATAATGTCCTTTTTATACTACTAAAATATTGGGATTAGTCATTTTAAAGTATTACTATACCTTTAAGCATGAGAGCTCAGGCTTTAGCCCCATCAGCCAGTACAATGACCCTGATTATAAGGGACAAATGAAAAATCCCATTTTTTATGGGGGATTTTAACAATTTGGTAAACTGGGTGATTTTTATGTACCCTCTGCAGTGCAATTGGTTCACTCCAGAATTGTTGTACTTTGTCCTTATGTATAAGGCCCACTATGAACTGCATTCCCCTATATAGTCTACCATGTGCTCCCTAACAGACCAGCAAACAAACTCAATAGTTCAGGCTATGTATCTACTGTAGTTCATAAGAGCACCTGTATATATGTAGCTAAATGAGATGAATTATTAAATATTATTAAATGAGATTAATTTAGAGTAAACCAATTTACTTCTCATCCCTCAGGAATTAAACATGTCCTGTAGCGGGGCATGATGGGAGTTGCAATCCAGCAACTGGAGGCTTTCCCATGAACTACATGTACCAAGAACAGCTCACAATGGGAAATAAACCAGCTTACAGCTTGATTACAGCAGCTAAATAAACGTTTGCCACCGTTACTAGAAAAAAATATCAGCTACTCTGTTCCAGTAACTTTATACTGTCTTCAAGTTTTTTGCTGGCTGGACAGAAAAATATCATCTAATGCAGCGTTTCTCAAACAGTGTACCATGACACTTCGGTGTGCCATGGATACATACTTAAGATGCCACTGTGGCACTTTGGTGTGCCATGGATACATGCTTAGAATGCCATTGTTTTCCTAGGAACACTATGACAAAAATGTGAATTCTGACTTTCAAATGTATTTGTGGAATCTGTTTTGATTTATATTCTCTTTATTCTGATTGTCAGATATAAGATTAACTATATATGTACTTTTTTCCTTCACTGTGCTCTTGACAAACAACCTACAACAGCATGAGGCTTGACCTCCATGTTTTCCTCCCTAAAGTACCAATTGGTCCTTACAGGCCGTATGGGCTGTAGTACAGTTGAAAATCAAATGCCCCCAACCACATGCTTGTAGAACAAGGATTCATGTATCCTAGGTTTGAAGTATTGAAGTAGGCCAGTATTTCTCAGCATTAGTCTTTGGGGCACAAGAACAGTGCTGGTTGTGAGATTATTCCTTCTTAATCACAGATGAGTAATTAATAGCTCAATCATTGTTTTTGACCCATCTGCCTTAATGGGGGATCATCTGTAAACACGAAGTATTGATGTGCCCTAAGGACTGGAACTTAGAACCGCTGCAGTAAGTTCTGGTAAATCTGCTTACGTCACCAAGAAACTGTTGAAGCAATTAAATAGTCCAACTGTACTGTGAATCATTACAATTCAACTGGGTCTGTCAGTAACCAAACTTTTACTCCCCTTACCAGTCAGTGTTTATTAACCTGTTCAAAAACTTTACCACAAGGTTCAAGAGGACTTCCAAAATCTACATACACATTTTAAACCAGTACATTAAACAAGGCAATGGGATAACAGGGAGTGGAACTGTGTGTCTTATTTATAAAGTGAAGTAGTGAGATTTTGAATCAAATCAACTGCACCACAGGGGACACACAAAAATGAACCTGATTTACATTGATATAAATTAGTTTTTTTTCATCCCCTTGAAAGACAGAAAGGTCTCCATTGCATTGGTTTGGAATGCGTTGGAGACCTCTCTAGAGTTCAAGGGGTTAAATATTCCATTTAAAGGGATAGTAATACTTAAAATGTAAAAAAATATATGCTGTAGGGTTTACCCCCTAAGTAAAACAAGGGTACTCCCACTGCTGAGAGATAAACAGCTCAATCTTTAATTTTTTAGGTGCAATATCACAGTGGCCTGAAAATTTACAGTGGTGCTGTTCCTACAACATCCTATGGACTGCTTTGGTCTGTAGACCATAAATCTCCATAGGATGATGTAGCAATAGCGCCACTGTACAATTTCAGGCCACTGTGATATTGCACCTAAAAAAATTCAAGTTTGATTTGTAATAAAATCTCTCTCAGCAGTTGGAGTACCTTTGTTTTACTCAGGGGGATAAACCCTACAACATATATTTTTTTTACATTTTAAGTATTACTATCCCTTTAAATCAGTTGAAATGTTTATTTGTCCCCTATGTTCATGTTGGTTTACCCCAGAATTGCACCACTTTACTTTTGCAAACACAGCTCTATGAACTGTATATCCAAACAGATCAAATTATTCCATACTATGTAAAAATTAACCTATTAGTACAGCAGAATAACAAATGTACGGCTTGGATTATAGAGATTTATGCAATGCACTGGAAACCTATCTAGCATTGAAGGGGTTAAAAGTACAATGTCACAAGACAGGGGGTCCTGCACCTGCAGTCCAGTGGCCCTGACTCCTTGATACCTCCCACTCTGCCTCAGTGCTAGGTCTTTGCTTAGTCTTTACAAAGACAGCCAATCAGAACACACTTGGGTCTTCTCACCGCAAGAGCTCTGGCATAACTCAGGAAAGGGGGAGGATGAGTGGCTGTAGCGGGTAGTGTTACTGATTGGTAGACCAAGGGTTCAGCATAAGGGTTAAGATTTTCATCCAGCCAGATATAAAGATAATAAGTGCAATTTATTTTACACATACATAGTGAACCAACTGCAGGCATACTGGGGAAAAATATAAAACGCTATTCTGTTGCTGGTATACTAGTTAAGTTGTACAGATTGGCAAGGTATCCACTTAATACTAACAGTCCATTTTAGGTTTACTCTGAAGTTAGAACAATCCCAATAGAGGCAGGAGTGAGGCACAGAGCGCACTCCAGATTCACCTGGTGTTAGCATGGGTGATGGATGTTCACCCCTCCCAACCATAACCAATATCTTAAATAACACACAAGACACGTTGCAAATGGTGGTAAGGCCGCAGTTTGATAATTAATACATTTCAAATAAAATCACCAACTACTAAAACTTTTCTTATCAGCCCTAAAAGCCTGATAAGACCCAATTTAAACATTAAACCATGTAAGAACTTGTTCCGCCCTACCAGCCAGGAGCCCAAATTTAAACACTTGCATATCATTTTTCTTAAAAAAAAAACCTCCTAAACTGAGATATTAATGAAATGATTAATAAATAAATAACACAAACATGTGTGATAACTCATACCATATATTTTTTTTATTATTATTATTATTTTTTTCACCAAAAATAGAATGGAGGTGCTGGATACGTCCAGAAAGATTAAATGTTTTACACAGGTGAGGAAAAAATTCACGGCCCAGCGCTATAAATGGTGCCAAACCTGGCCAATAGCACTGTCAGGCGGGAAAAGGCAAAAACTTCCAGCAACTTTCAAACAAAAGTATTTATTTAAAGACACATTCCCCAATAATATTAATTAAATAAACAGAAACATTGAGGGGGAACCCTAACCCCAGGTGCCTCCTTAAAAGATTGGTCCCTTACATGGGTGTTGGATGTTCACCCCTCCCAACCATAACCAATATCTTAAATACATAAGACACGTTGCAGATGGTGGTAAGGCCACAGTTTATTAATTAATACATTTATTTCAAATAAAATCACCAACTACTAAAACTTTTCTTATCAGCCCTAAAAGCCTGATAAGACCTAATTTAAACATTAAACCATGTAAGAACTTGCTCCGCCCTACCAGCCAGGAGCCCAAATTTAAAAACTTCCATATCATTTTCTTACAAAACCTCCACAGCCAACCTCTGTGACTCATTACAATGGTTGAGCTCACCCATAGCACCAATCACCCTCTCAATTAAAGGGATAGTAAAGTCCAGAAAAAGTGTATCTGAAATGATAGGTACAATAAAAAAATATGTAATGCCCTTATTCCTGTTTCTCAAAGCTTTATGGTTTGAGAGATTTAAGAAAATAAAGTTATCCGCTCCCTCCCCCTTCTCATGCATTAGCTGTATAGCTGACGGCATGAGATCCTGTTTCCGGGATCAGACAGCGGCTCTTCAAGAGCACTGACATTGAAATATCTAACTATAAATACTTCATCGGAATGGCTTCAATGTGTGCTTGCAAACCAGGCACATGTTGTAGGCCATTCCGATGAAGTATTTATAGTTAGATATCTTGATGTCAGCGCTCCTGAAGAGCCGCGTCTAGTCACTCGACCGGATTCTGCCTCTGACAGCTTTACAGCTCATCAGACAGAAAGGAGAAGGAACGGAGGACTTTATTTTATTATATCTCTCAAACCATAAAAGTTTGAGTAATGGGTACAATAAAAAAAAATAAATAATGTCATTATACCTATCATTTCAGCTACACTTTTTTCTGTACTTTACTATCCCTTTAAGGATTGAATGCCTAAGTTAAAAATATCCAATCTAATGTCAGAAAGGTGAACAGCATCCCATCTGTACAGGCCACTACCACCAACTTGTCTATATGCAATACCCCCAAACTGAAAAAACAATTTAGACAAAAACTTATTGATCTTTTTTCTCGTACGTTCTAAAGGTTTTAATTCTTTGCTTTGTAACCACCTTAATCTAGGCACAATTTCCGAAAAAACCCATTAATACTCTTGGGAACATGCACAATACCTTGATCAAAGTTTCTTTAACTCGAAAAAGAAGATCAATTGATTTTAAAACATCCAAATCATTACCTCTTGCGTGGAAAATGATTATGTCCGGATCAGGAAAATTCTCCACACAGTAACCTAGCTCTGTCTCAACTTGTTCCCACCTAAGCCCTCTCGTGCCATGCCAACAGATCCTGCACATTTCTGGGCTAAAACCCAAGTTCTCACTGTAAGAGCGAATAACTGCTCTTTTTCAAACACAGAAAATAAAAGAATGTCCTATAATATATATATATATATATATATATATATATATATATATATATATATATATATATCCACTGGTATTGTCCCTATAATGAAGAACAATTAATGCTAACAATGAGACAAAGTGCCTGTTGCTAAATGAGGCAGAATATAAATTCTAAACCTATTTGACTTCCACCTCCCAATTCTCTTTATGGTCTCTTCTTTTATGCCCAAATTGAAAGCTGCTCTTGCTGCTCCTATTCGAAAAGAGTGCAACTTGAATTTCTGATCATCTAAACCTAATTTATTCAAACATAGAGAAAATACTCTCTGAAACTGGAATCTAGACACAGAACAACCATCAGCATGAATAAAAAGACTACCTTCCAATTGAGGCCTGATTTGAAGAAAATTCTTCATACTCTCAACTGGACAGATATGGGATCCTACCAACTCCTTCAAATGAACCCACACTCCTTTCTCCTCTTGATCAGTCTTTGACCTTTGCAGAAAAACTGACAATATGCCATCATGTATATCAATGTGCTGATACTTTAAACAACTAACCTCTTTTTTTTGTTTTTTTGCAGTTACTTCACTCACTCTAAAAGCTCCAAAAAAAAATCACCAAAATAATGCTTTAAACATCACCACTTCATAACTATCCCTCCCTACTGAGTCTAAAGCTACCAATAAACTATTCAGCATCACTGCCAATACTGGTCTCCTATCACACTTAACAACTGACAAAAGAAATTAATTCCAGCTAGACATTTTTTAATAACTGAACTTAACACTGTATTTCCAATCAAGTTCCAATCAACTAAATATATGTTAACAGAGATTCATCATTAACAAGGAAAAGATCAGCTGGCCACTCATTTCTCAAACCAAATCACTCATTCCATGCAAAAACATAAATTGCATAGGTAGCAGGTGCTAAGGAGTTAACAATATAATGCTGTAAATGGCTTAAATTAAGTCCCAAAGGTAACGAGGGCACATATGACCTTGGAGCTGTGACTGTGGAGCCAATTCTCGGAACTTGTGTATCTAGAATCGAGATAAAGCATCAGCTATATCATTACTATAACCTGGGATATATTTTATCTTTAACCCGATATTTAGTGATAAACAGAAGTCTCAACATAGTAACTACTGGAGCTGACTTTGCTGAAATACTATTCACAGATTGCACCACGCTCATTTTGTCGCAAAAAACGGTTATTCTCTTATTTACAACATTGCTACCCCATAACTCTATGGCTACAACCACTGGAAATAATTCCAAAAGTGTTAAATGTTTGCAGTAGCCCAATTATACCCATCTAACTGGCCATTCCTGAGCACTCCACTGGCCAGCCCAATAGGCACCATATACTGAGGCACCTGCCACATCTGTGAATAGGCTGATGTCACTGTTGGTTACAAAGTTCTCCTGAAAAACTTTTCTACCCATTATAATGCTCAAGGAAAGTATCCCATACCAATCAACTTATTTAATTTCTTTAGTAAGCCTAACATGGCAGTGGGGTGACTTTAGGCCTGGTTTTGCTGCCGACAGCCTGTGGGAAAAAATTCGCCCCATGGGCATAATCCTAGTAGCAACAGCCAACAGTCCCAAAACCGACTGCAAAACTTTTAGTGTTGCCTTTTTGCTATCTAACAATAGATGGATATAATAGCGCTACTTATCAAAGAATCTTATCAAAGGGAAGTCTAAATTCCATATTCAAAGTGTCTATGGTTATCCCAAAAAAAACAAGCTAATTTGTGGGTTGTACCGTTTTTTCACTTGCCAATGGGACACCAAAATCATCAGCAACCTTACAAAAGCAATCCAGTAAATTTTTCGCACTCTACAGAATCCTCAGGACTTACAAGAAGAAAATAAAAAACATGACAAAGAACATCCTATCAGTAAACACTTATAAAAATAACCTGCCCTGAAATTGAAAACCCAGTGATGGAAAACTGTCAGGGTGAATCAGTAACAGCCTGAATGCTGACTTGACATCCGCCTTTGCTAGTAGTGCTCTCGGACCACATCTCTTCACCAACCGAAGGGCCCCCTCGAATGATGCATCCATTAAAGAACTATCCTCTTTGCTAATTTGATCATTCAAGGAAGCCCCCGACAGAAAAGAGAGGTGGTGTATTAGCCTAAAAGAATTTGCCTCCTTCTTAGGGACTAAACCTAAAGGTGACAACCTGAAATTAACAAATGGGGTTGTAAAAAAGGGCCTTCTACCCTACCTGCCTCAATCTCTTTTCGTATTTTTTACCAGGCTATTGCTGGAGCTTCTTCCAGTGATTTCAGATTATCTACACATTTCAACTTTCCTTCTGGACAACTAGGTAGCGCAAAACCATACTTAAAGCCATCTCTAATTAGAGAAGCCCTCCCCCTGTTTGACCAATGATCTAACCACTGTGACATGTTTGTCAGGTTCACCGGTGTTACTGCCTTTGAGAAAATTACATTTTGTGCCTGAACCTTGTTGTGTAGATAACTGTTTCTTGAAGCAACAAAAATTATGGTGTCCCCCACTGCATACAGAACACACATGCTGAAACTTATTTGGAAATTTACATTGGGACTCATTGAAGGCCCAGCAGACGCCATTCTTAAATCCCTGATTGGTAGATGTAACTTGCACTTTGTCAGGGCCGGTGCAAGGATTTTTGTATACACAGGCGAAGGTGCATTTTGATGCCCCCCCCGACCTTGCCACAATCCCCTGTCCCCGCCCACATATTTACCTCCACACTGCCCCTTCCACAATGCTCCCTTCATCTCCACAATGCCCCTTCCACAATGCTCCCTTCATCTCCACAATGCCCCTTCCACATTGCCCCCTCAACTCCATAATTCCCCTTCCACAATGCCCCCTCAACTCCATAATTCCCCTTCCACAATGCCCCGTCATCTCCATAATTCCCCTTCCACAATGCCCCTTCATCTCCATAATTCCCCTTCCACAATGCCCCCTCAACTCCATAATTCCCCTTCCACAATGCCCCCTCAACTCCATAATTCCCCTTCATCTCCATAATTCCCCTTCCACAATGCCCCTTCATCTCCATAATTCCCCTTCCACAATGCTCCCTCAACTCCATAATTCCCCTTCCACAATGCCCCCTCAACTCCATAATTCCCCTTCATCTCCATAATTCCCCTTCCACAATGCCCCCTCAACTCCATAATTCCCCTTCCACAATGCCCCTTCATCTCCATAATTCCCCTTCCACAATGCCCCTTCATCTCCATAATTCCCCTTCCACAATGCCCCCTCAACTCCATAATTCCCCTTCCACAATGCCCCTTCATCTCCATAATTCCCCTTCCACAATGCCCCCTCAACTCCATAATTCCCCTTCCACAATGCCCCTTCATCTCCATAATTCCCCTTCCACAATGCCCCCTCATCTCCATAATTCCCCTTCCACAATGCCCCCTCAACTCCATAATTCCCCTTCCACAATGCCCCTTCATCTCCATAATTCCCCTTCCACAATGCCCCCTCAACTCCATAATTCCCCTTCCACAATGCTCCCTCAACTCCATAATTCCCCTTCCACAATGCCCCTTCATCTCCATAATTCCCCTTCCTCAATGCCCCTTCATCTCCATAATTCCCCTTCCACAATGCCCCCCTCAGCTCCATAATTTCCCTTCCACAATGCTCCCCAATGCTCCAACTCCATAATTCCCCTTCCACAATGCCCCTTCATCTCCATAATTCCCCTTCCACAATGCCCCCTCAACTCCATAATTCCCCTTCCACAATGCCCCTTCATCTCCATAATTCCCCTTCCACAATGCGTCTTCATCTCCATAATTCCCCTTCCACAATGCGTCTTCATCTCCATAATTCCCCTTCATCGCCCTACCTTGAGCCCCTAGTGGTCTAGCGGCGTGCCACTGCTTAGAGCTCTGTGCCTCCTTCGGCACAGAGCTGAGGCTCCCGCGCGGTGCTCTCAGTAAAGCAGAGCGCTGGTAGATGATGTCATCTCTCAGCGCTCTGTATTACTACAGAGCCTGGGTCTCTCTGCGGTGTGTAACATAGACGCTACGAGGGAGCGCTGATTTACACTACCAAGCGCTCCCTCGCGGCGTCTATGTGACACACCGCAGGAGAAAAAAACAAAACACAACTTCCCTCTTTTCGGCGCCCCTCCATTGCGGCGCCCTAAGGCAGCTGCCTGTTCTGCCTTAATGGCAGCGCCGGCCCAGCACTTTGTGTAAAGCACCTGACACCTGCTGAGACATCAACGAGACCCACAAAACAACATCCTTTTGGCCCTGTGTAACTGAGGTGTGAACAGCCAACTTTTGGCGGAACTGCTCGTTGTATGAGTACCATGCAAATCTGCCAAAAGCTGGAAAAGCCTCCAGTACAATCTCAACATGTTGAAACATGTCTGAACAATGTTCCAGATGCTTTTCACCCATTACTGCAACATAGATGCAGAATGCTTGCAACTTCTAGTTAAAATTATTTGATACAGGCCTTCTCCTATCCTTTTCACTTTAATCAACACTCTTTTTCAATAAAAACTCCTTAGATGCTGGGAGTAACGATAAAATATCCATGAACTCTCCCTTCCAAATTTTTTCTTTGATTTGAATGGACCTGTGAAGGCCAAGAGGAGAAGTATCATACATAAGCGATTCTTTCAAACAAGAGACATTATACCTTCTAATACAATATGATTGACATGTACTAACAGTGTGAGACCTGTCTTCTGATACTCTAAGATTTGATCCAGTATCCCACACATTAGCTATACTCTTATCCATACCACTTAGCTGACCCACTAACTTCTGAAGGGAGCTTACCACTTCCCCCAAAGATTGCACACTGTTGGCATAATTACACTCACCCATCTGGAGCTCCCCAGCTTGCAAAAGTCCTTCTGGTAGATTTGGTTCCTCTTCATAGGATGTTGATTGTTGAGGTCTCTGTTGCTGTCGAAACTGAGGATGATCTTGAGCTGAAGTAAGGGGAGCTAATAAAGGAGGGAGAGGGATAACTAAGGGGGGGGGTAGATAAAGGGGCTGCTATAAGGGGCTAGTTTGGAGAAAGTGGCTTACTGGATGAAAGAGGCTGATTTGATGAATGGGTCAAGTTTAAACTGATGGTATGGTTTGAATTAATGGACTGGGTTGAATTAATGGGTAGAGACTGAGACAAATTTTGTGACTGAGAAAGAGTGACTATTTGTGACTGACTATCCGGAGAAAATAAACACTGCGATAACAGAGACACAGTCATACACACATACATGCAAAGCACAAAACGCAGACACACAGAGTGTGATACAGACATGCAACACACACAGTGAGGAACACACAGGCACACACAGAGACACACACACACACACACACACACACACACACACAAGTGAGTCATAAGGGGGTGACTTATGTGTCATTGTAATGAGTTTGTGTTAGTACTTATGCCTCCACTGTGGCATTCATTCATATAGTTGAAATGCATGCGGTAATTGCACATATTATGGTGGAAGGTGGATCCTGCTGGCTCCTGGGGTGTGAGTGGGTGTGAGTGAGTGGCATTCATTCATGTAGTTTAAATGCATATAGTAATTGCACATACTGTGGTAGAAGGTGGATCGTGCTGGCTCCCGGGGTGTGAGTGAGACTATGGTGGAAGGTGGATTGTGCTGACTCCCGGTGTGTGAGTGCGTGCGTGTGAGTGCAAGAGTGAGTGATTGCATGTGAGTGTGTTAGTGAGTGTGTGAGTGTGAAAGTGAGAGTGTGAGAGGGTGTATGAGAGTGAGGGAGTGTGTGTGAGTGAGTGTGAGATTGGAGTGTGTGAGTGAGAGAGTGTGTGTGATTGAGTGTGTGTGATTGAGAGTGTGTGAGTGAGTGTGAGTGAGAGTGTGTGAATTATTGTGGGTGTGTATGATTGAGTGTGAGTGTGTGTGCGTTTTTTGGCTGATGTGTTTTTGTCTGTGGTGTAGAAGCGAGTAGCATCCATTTTGTTTTTTCAGTTATATAGAAAGTGGTGGGCGGGCTGGATAGTGGGGGCAGGCCAACTCCCTGCATGATTTAAATCACTCCCCCACTGAATCACCCAATGGGAGAAGTAACTCCTCCTTACTTAACCCTTTGAGTGCCAGAGGGGTACGCAACGCATTGGTACCCCTCTGGCACTCAAACGGTTAAGTTATGGTAACATAACAATATAACACACGGTGGCTCTTCAGTTGAGGCAACGTAGCAATATGCTGAGGGAACAAATAGATAGTGGTGTTTGAGGCTTGCCCTCTGTAATATACAGAAAAGCATATCTCTCCCTTTAAGGAGAAAGGGCGGGAATCAGGAAGTGGAGTAGTGACAGTTGAAAACAGACAGTGAGGTTGACTGAAGAGATGAAAAGATTTGCTATTAAGTCTATCCTTGAGTTTGTATTTTATGGAAACATTACACCCTTGTACTGAAACAGAGTGTATGGAGGGTTACAGTTATCTGTGGGAGGTGAATCAGTGTGTTTGTGGGGTCATGATCCTAAGTGAGAGTGTGTGTGGACCGGGAGAAGTTACTGGTATCTCCTACTTCAGGAGCGAGTGGCAGCTATATTTTTTTTTGTCAGTTGGATAGTGGCGGGCGGGCTGAAGGGGGCGGGCCAACTCCCTGTATAATAAACATGCCCCCATTGAATCACCCAGTGGGAGCAGTAGCATCCCCATTGAATCACCCAATGGGAGTTGTGTCTCATAATGAGACATAAATTATGTAATGAGGCACTCTGTTCAATGTGTTTTTGTTTTCTGAGGAGACATAAATTATGTTCTGTGTGTGAGGTACCATAAATTATGCTATGAGGCTTAGTCTTTTTTATATATATATCCTATATAATAATTCGCTAAGTTGTGTGTAACGCCGGACATGCGCAGTAGACACTGCTGCGCGTGCGGCAGTCATGCACAGTACAGACTGCCCGCGCCGCGGCTGATACAGAGCTGGGCACTCCGAAGGAGCGTCCAGCTCTATATCAGCAGTGGCGCGGGCAGTCTCTACTGCGTGTGACTGCCCCGCGACCGGCTGCCAGAGGCACTGTGGCCCGTGTAACGGGCTGTTCAACTAGTATATATATATATATAAGATAAGGAACACTGAAATAGTGTGGTGGACTCAAGGGTCAAAACATACAGAGGACACACAATCAGCTGGAGGAAGCCCAGAGACAGAACTGCCCTACGAATCAAAAAAGAAACCCATATATAGAGGCACTCAAAAAAAGGAAATTATATCATGAAAAATTATATACTTTATTAATTATAAATAAAATACACCACTGTATCACCAAGGATGGTGACGAAGCCTTGTGTAGGCGACACACATTGGGTAGTACTGAGAGACGGCTTGCCTTGTTCACATCATTGCACTTTCATCTTCATTTATTGGGAAATTCATGGATGAGTACATACCACCTTTCTGTTACAGTGTTTTTGTATTTTCATAGATTATATTTATATCTTTAGCACATTATTTTTTCAATGAATTATTTTCCTGCACTTACACTTTATGGATAGATCTGTGGTATTGCATTTCCTGTATGTCCCAAATTTGAATTCTTGATAGTAATAGAGGGAACGTTTTTGAAATTTTTGAAACAAACATTATGCTTAGGAACTTTCTAACCTAAAAAGTGACACTAAAACAGACATCAAATTTAACCCTTTGAGTGCCAGAGCGGTATGCAATGCATTGCTTTGTAATGCATTGCTTACTCATCTGGCACTTAAAGGGTTAAATAAGAATTTCCAAACAGCCATTTTTGAATATAGGGCCCCAAGTCTTTTCCCATAGGAGCAAACAGTAACACATGATAACAGAAAAGAAAATATATAATGAAAGCTATGATGTTCACCGACAGATCACTGGGACACAGACAGCCTCTTGGGGATTTTCCTGATGGGTGACCATTTGGACAGTGTTGGAAACCTTTCAAGCATTCAAGGAGTTAAAAGTTCCATTTAAATCAATAATATTTTCTGTTTGCATCCTATGATGTGCTTAGTTTGCCCCAGGATGGTTCTAATAGTTCTTTATTCATATAGCCCAAATGAAATGTATGTATTAGCAAACTGCATTCAAAGCATACCTCCTAAGTGTCCCTCTTTGAGATCCAAATCCCTCTTTCCCACCTTGGTGTCACTTAATAAGCCTGAAGAAGACACCTAGTTGTCTTGTAAGATTGCATCCCGAGAGCCACTCATTTAGCCAGTCAATGTATGATTTTTACTCTAATGGTCATCTGTTTTTTGTTTTAGGAGATCTGACTGTGGTTTGTGTGCCTATAAGTGTATCACATTTTCCAATGCAATAAAACTCACTTTAATATTTGCTTATACTTTATGGTATGTGTTTACAAATTAGCCTGCGTAAATAATTTGGTCTTGTTCTAAATCATTTATTCAATAACACAAAGAGGTGTAAACAGGTCATGAAATAATCTAAAAATTCTCAGTAATGCCCCATCTACCAACTACATCTCCTACAACACACAAGTGCCCCTCTTTGGACATTTGAAATGTGGGAGGTATAATTAAAATAGTTTAAAATAATGTATATGGACAATTTAACCATACTCATAAAAGTTCTTGTTCGACCTACAAGGTATAGTGTTTTCCAAGCAATGTTCCACTAGAGGGCAGTGATACTGCCAACATCATAAGGCCAGTGCTTGTTTTCTGCGGATGTATGTCAAATCAGGCAATGAACAAAGACGTTTTGTATTTGATCTTAGGACATTCTGATATTGAGACGCCTATTAATTATGAATGGTTTTCAAATAGATGAAACCCCTAATGTATGAAAGAGGTCCCCGAGCTATTTCGAAGTAAATGCTTTTCTTTTCTGACACTCAAATGGCTAATGGGGCATACAAATAATTCTGGTCTTCTCGTTTGAATAAATTTAACCTTTTAAGTGCCATGTAGGATGCGAATCGCCTCAGGCAAAAAAAAGTTAATTTTAGAACATAAAGTGAAAACGCTGATTTACATGCAGTTTCTGGCATTTAACCCTTTGACGGCTACAGTGTTAAAAAATGCACAAATGGTATTACTTATCATGATTCCCTATGTTAATGCAGTAATCACAAACCAACTGCCAGACAAATGGACAGCATTCGCATAGCTTTAAAGGAGGATTTTAATCACTTGAATGGTAGAATTTACAATTCTTTGGAGACGTCTAGCATTCAAAGGGTTAAAATCTCCATTTAAATAATATAATGTCCCTATGATGCAGTTGGTTTGCTCCATATGTACTTCACTACTCTTGTTTTGAAGAGGAGATGTTGCCCAGTAGGCAATATAACTTCCCCTCAGCATTTAGAATTGCGTTGGTGTGTGTAACTGTGAGGCTCATGTACTATGAAGTTGGTGCAATTCTGGGCATGCACTGTTACTGCACTATAGGGGACAAATAAGTATTATTGATTTAAACGAGGTGTTAATGCCCAATTTAAAAAGGTAACTTTGAAAAATGAGTATTTCCTCCCTGTGATGCACCACTTTCTCAGTACATCACTCACTGTGAATCATGCACAAATCTGTGTGTTCTACAACCAACGTGTCACAAGTTGCTCCCCCGTGTAAAATGATACCTATTACAGTAAGTGTGGCTCTGACGCCCCTGTGAGAATTAGCTGGCAGGGTCTTGGCGAGGGTAAGGAGGAGCTCGGTGAGTCTCTAAAGCTGTGATGGGCTGGGAAGAAGGAGGAGAATTAGCCCCTCCAAACATGGAAGGAGGTGAAAGGTGAAACCAGCCCCTTCCCTTCCTTCTCCTCCCTCTCATGCACGGTCTGAGTGTCTGTGAATTGGGAAGGCACACAGTATATCCATTTCAGCTGACACTTAAGATGCAGAGTGCACTGGAGTACGCTAATGCCTTATCACCCACATCTCTTATAAGGTGAGGCAATAAATTCCAAGCGATTACCACTGTACATAAAATGAAGGCTATTGAAATAATGCAGATATATATAGATATCCTGTGTTATTGGTACGCAGGAGGTTAGTGCGGTCGATTGGATGCAGGTATTGCTGTCGTGACGTCACGTCATAGTGATAATAATGGGTTGATCAAGTGTATATTGTGCTTTACCATAAACTGCTACGGTAATTCAGCTTATAGACATTAACTAGAATTTGCTGCGCACCCCTGTGGTCCTTAACCCGTTGAGTGCCAAAGAGGTAACCAACACATTGCGTCTGTATAATTCTATGACACCTCATATAGCCCTTTGCGTGTGTCACAGACGTGACAGCTATGTACACCCATTTGCAATTAAAACGGTTAATGAAGCAGGCACCGGACCCATGGACCGTATACTGTTCAGTGCTTAGCGAAAATATATCTCTTTGAGTGCCAGAGGGGTTGCACCCATCTGGCACTCAAAGGGTTAAACATCGATGATCTGTTCAGAGCTGACCTAATACATTTAATGTATTTGATTTTACGGTACATTGATGCTTTGACGTTTTGTTTGATGTTACTCTGAAATTTCTTGATGTCATCACTTTTTGGCTATGTGCTTATAATAATGTTTTTGTTATCTGAACTGACCTCTAGGGTTCTTGGTTCCTGAGAGAGCTGACATTGTTCTGTGTATTATTGTATAAAACAAAGTTAAATGAATACATGGTAATTATTAACCATTTGAGTGCCAGAAGGGATGGGCAGCGCCTTGCGGAGCAATGAGTTGCAGAGCCTTCTGGCACTCAGGACAATACAGAAAACAGACAGAGCTTGTAGGTTACTTTTGCCTCAGGATATAATGATTGCCTTTTACAAACCAGGGATATAGCTGGTGGGTGTTGTATTAAGCACAGTTGCTAATAAACACTAACTGGTTAATTATAATAAAAGCACACTGCATTTCCAGTTATACAGGTCCCAATGGCATGGGTTTAAAGGGAAGGTGTACATAAAGTGAAATAAATGTATCATCTTTGGTTGCTAGAGATTGGGAGCATCCCTAGCACCCAAGGGGTTAATTCACTTTTAAAAGTCTGGCCTCTTCTGCTACCATTTTTTTCTACACAAACCTCTATGTGGCTCTCAAACTTTATGTTTTTTTTGTTTTGTTGTGTTTGTGTCCAAGGCACACTTACACTCCAGCTGGCACTCAAAGGGTTAACACATTGCTGCTTTGCAATGCATTGTACACTCTTCTGGTAATCAAAGGATTTATATGCATTGTGGAATTTTCAGGACACCCCTGACATTTTTATGTGTATTGTCAAGACCATAATGAAGGGGTCAAATACATGAACATTCTAGGGTCTCAGCATCAGAATGATACAAACAAACACATTTTGCATAACCGCTTCTATAAATCTGCCTGTGAAACTTCACATTCATATTTTTGTCCGGCTTTATGGAAACACGTGGCACCCTAAGATGGTGCCCAGGCGCGGCACCCTTGTTACGAACTGCTGCTCTAAAGTAACTCATTAGGATTGATGGGAAGGTAGCCATTGCATTTTCATATTGATTTCTGCTATTTAATACTAGACAGCTGCACAATTATGATTAGGCAAACAAATTTTCTCCTGAGTATATGATGCTTTACAGTGTATTTAATCACAAAATAGACTAAGGGCTATTTCACATAGGTGATATAGGGGGCTGCTACAGGTCTGTTGCCTGTGTTGTAAACTCACCTTTCTCTTGCATTCCACCACACAGGCTTATTTAATTGTCAGGCAGTATTATTGGCTGGTATGCATGTAGCTTTGCCATCTATTGGAGGTTGCAGTGAGCATTACAGCCTCCAAAATTGCTAGTTTGGAAGGTCTCCTGGTGGCCCCATAGGCCTCTGTACAGACCTTCCTTCTGGCATCAGCTGTGTTCCTCTGTGTCCTGCGTGAACACAGTAAATATACAGTATACTGTAACTTGGTGCATCCCCACAAGGTGCGAGAAACACACCACTGTTCAGCTGTATACCTTTCACAATGGGCAACATCAACATCTCTGAATTGGTTTCACCAGTGTGAAAGGGACCTTGCTGCAGTAGTTATCATCTCAGGGTAACAACACAGAATGTTCTCAAAACCCTTTTGCCTCAGTGATGCAGGTTTGAGAATTATGTATGTCTGTATAAGGAAAACTCTGCCCCCTCCCCCTGACAAAGGGGAGCAGGATTTTCTTTATGCTGATACAATTTTGTCCCTCGTTGCAATCCGTCCGAACTGGCTTTCAGATCTGAGGGTACACTTCATGATGTAGTGGAAAGGGGCAGGAGGGGGAATCTTCTAATTGGATTTGCAAGAAGATTATGCAGGTAAATAATTTAAAAATTATACTATGCATTTTATAAAACTTAATTGGAACAATTGTATATTGATTTATAATTTGACATCCCTTTATCCCTTTAAATTGGGAGAAGATATGTGTTTTTTGTTTTCTTTTTGTATTTATTTTTCACGTAGGTTGCTCCAGTCTTATGGCTCTCTATAGGAGAAAGAATCTGGTCAATTTGCTTTCTTGTACTTTGAAACAGTCTGTGAGTTGCTGCCACTGGAGCAAGATTATAAGAAGTATGGGGAGCTGTTAGCCAATGAGGTATTAGCCAATGTAGTTCTTTTAACACATAACAATGATGGCTAGTGTAATTACATTGGATAACAAAGTGGCATAATTAATTTTACACAGAGCTGAGTTTACGAAGATGGATTGTGGTGTAGACACGTATACTACCTACCTGTAGCCAATAACTGGCATTAACATCTGTTAAACAATACGTTTTCTTACCAGGGGGCTTGAACATGATTTCTTTCTGAATAGAGTGCCTACTAGGATACAGTTTAGATGTTAATGTATCAATATGAAGACTACATGTGAGGTTGGGATCTAGCCACATACCAAGATATTTGTAGGCGTCAGCTGGAGCCAAGTTATGATTCTGACTTTTACAGTGGTTGAATGGATATTGTGGAGTTTAAGTAATTTGAGCTTTGTACCAAATACAATTGTGATCATATTGTTAGTGCTTAAGAATTGTTTGTTTTTAATGATCCATCTTTAACCCCTTAAGGACCGGGAAAATCTGAGGTCGTTTTCCCTTAAGGACCAGAGTAATTCTGACCTTTTTGACTATGTCTTTGTTCAACAGTGTTTTCCCTCTTAGGCTTTTATTCCACCCCCATAAATTATATACTGTTTTTTAAGCATAAATAGGGCTTTCATTTGATACCCTATTTATATGGATAACCCACCATTCACTTTATTAAAATTAAAAAAAAAAAAAAAGGTAAAAAAATGTAAAAAAAACACCATTTTTGATTTTTCTCTTGGGATCAATTGGCCACAAAGGGTTAAATTTTTATGGAGACTGCATGAAAGGTATGACCGGTCAGTCATACCTACAAAATGCGCAGTTTAAAGTGGCCACTGTCCCCCCAGGGTGAAAATCCCCATGTCCCTTTTTCCCACCCTATTTTGACACTTTTTTGTCCCTGGCATTTGGTGGTGTATATAAGTGTATTACATGGCTCCACAACAATCACACTTTCAATATTGTTTAATTATATATATATATTTTTTTTTTAAATAAAAATATGTTTTTGTAAAAAAAAAAAAAAAAAAAGTGTGTTGTGTTTAAAAAAAAAAAAAAAGTGTAAAATTGCAGGTTAAAAATTGACCTGCATTTAGCCAGCCTCCTGCACCAGCAGTGAAGGGGTTAATACCCCCAACTGCTGTATTTTTTTTAACCACTAGGTGTCTCCCGTCTACTTCTGTCTCCCTTACTTTGAGAGCAAGGCAGACAGAGGCAGATGAGACAGGCACAGACAGCATGCTTTGCATGCTGCCTCCGTCTGTCACTATACCGGTACATGTGATCGCTGATACGGCGATCGCATGAACCGGAAGAAGGGCTGAGACTGAATGCCCCGGTCTCAGAGCGCTCAGTTTCAGCCTGGATTTAATGATAGCAGCGTGCACGGAGGCACTCTGCTATCATTTAAGCCATGACGGTCCTGGACCGTCATGGGTCGTTAATGGTATAACAGCCCATGACGGTGCAGGACCGTCATGGGTCCTTAAGGGGTTAAGCTTTAGAGAAATCTAGCCTTATCTTGTGATGTTGGATTTGTAGTGTACATTATAGTGCTGTCTGCATACATGTGCATATAAGACGCTTATCAACTAGTGGGCAATTGGTTATGTATAGAAGGGGCCTGATAATGTAACAATTTAAGCAAAACACATACCATAAAATCTTGGGTATAATATGTACAATTTTGCCCCTCTTCACCTTATATGAAGTGGGGGATGCGTATTATACATGAGGGAAAAAAAACATATTTATTTGTGCTCCCCCACCCAGTGCAATCCACTCCCTGCTTGCACTCCTTCCACTCACCCTGTCCAGAGTCATCTGTGATATCTGCACAGCGGGCTGCATGCTTGCATTTTCCACCCGCTTTCAGCAATGCCCTGCCTTGAGGACCTTTTAATTTAAACCAATGGTATTTCCCTTTGAGGATCTCAAGATCCTCACTGGGCAGTACTGTAGATCCAGTGCATAGATCACTGCATGCTGGAAGTGGGTGGAAAGTGCAAGCATGCCGTCCACTGTGCAGATATCACAGATGACTCTGGAGGGGTTGAGTGGAAGGAGGGCAAGATGGGAGTGGATTTCTCTGGGTGGAGGGAGGGAATCTGAGACCCAAAAATTAATTTATTTTTGTGAGTAGATGGGGAAAACAAGGGTGTGTATTATACATAGGCAATCTTGTTTTCCTCTAAAATCTTAGGTATATTACGCATCTGTGTATGTAAATTATATCCAAGAGTTTACGGTATACTGAGTTCTATCTGAAAAGTCGGAGAAAGCCAATTTAGCAAATGATTGGCCTAAGACTGAGTTTTGGAGCCCATTTAGCAGAATATTATGGTCCACTGTACCAGAAGCTTCTGCAAAATCCAGAAAATAGCTCCAGTAAGTTCCCATATTCAGTGCCACTCTGGATATCATTACATACTTTTAGGAGTGCAGTGATTATTAAGTGGTTCGAATGAAATCACGATTGAGAAATGAAACCATTGACCAGTTAGTAATAATTACATTGTTGCAAATGGACACATTATTACAGAACTTTGGATAATATGGGGAGTATGGATATTGGTTTGTAATTTGCAACCAAGTTTTAATCTCCAGTTTTGTGGATAGGCACAGTTTTAACCACTTTCTAGGCTTTGGGTATATAACTGGATGATATAGAAGCATTACTTAAGGATGCTTTGGGATGACAGTGACTGAAGCAATGAGCTTTAATAACATTGCTGGCAATTTGTCAGGCCCACATTGTGATTTCATTGTTTGGTTGTATCACTACTGAGTGTGATTTTGAATTTAGCAGTATTGTTGGGCTAGTGTTAGGCTGTAGACTGATGAATGCACATTTCTTCTTCATAATTACTTTTGAAATGTGTGATCACAGTGATGGTGCATCCATCAAAGTAGTTGTTGAATGCATTAGCTATTGATATAGGGCAGTGCTGTTTAATTTTTTTATTATTTTAATTTTTTATATTTGTTCAGGCTGTTATATCAACTTTTGCTGGTTTTGTTTGCTTTGTAAAGCTCTTTTGTCAGTAAACAGCGTGATCATATGTGGAGCCAGTCTTTTAAAATTTGTCCAGATGGTATCTCTATATAAGATGGTATAACTCAGGATGTCAGCTGAAACCCAGGGTAAATGGGCCACCTTACCTGACCTTCCATGGGTATTACAGACCTGAAAGAACTCCTGAGTGAAAAATAGTAATTTACAGAGTCTAGGTTTGTTCTACTAACCTAGGTTTTGTATACTGTTGCACAACATCATCCCTCCCCCTTCTTCTCCCTAGTGAGGTTTCAAAAATCCACATAAGCTAAAATTGCTTTGCATCTAGCCTAGACATCATCTATATCTGTCTACAACAGGTTGGGCAGGGTCCCACCCGATATCCTATGTTCACTGTATTTTAATAATTTTTTTATGGGTAACTGCACAGTCCCCTCTGTACGTTTCTTTGTTTCTTACAAATGCAAAATGAACATTTCTTCATTGATACAAAAGCAGCATATATTATAGAAAACAATATGTAGTAATGGATGAGATTTACTGAGGGGTGAAAAGAACTGTGTGAAAACAATCATACCCCTAATGATACTGTGCATGCAGAAATACATGCTTTACTAGAAGGTATGTGAGAACTAATAGAAGGAGAGAGCTTTTGCTGAGTAGAAAAAGGCCTGCCATTATCTTCACATTGAATGCTAAGACTCTACATGGAAAGCAAGTAAACAGCCACTCACACTGTTGGGTTCACTGGTAGATTCTAAGAGCTAATACTTAGACTATCCATATGTGTCTATATGAAGCAGTTCTGAATGTGAGTGACAATTATCTATTACCAAAACTTAGCTCAGAATGTTCTACTCCTATCCTTCATCTCAACTGATGATTTATATCCTGGAATATCCCACATTCTACTAATTTTTATAAATGTATCCATATGAGTATAACAGAGCATTTTATATCCAGTTTATACTGACTTTTTATGTATCCATAGATACATCGCTTTATTTCTGATTTTATCTTATGTTTTATCAATTTTATGTCTTCTTTTATAAATATACAAATATGTTTCTTGATTCATGCTCAAATAAAAATATTAGGGAGGGTTCTAATGGGATACTACTAACAAAAATCAGTTTATATGCATTAAACCTCTAGTGGCCTCACAATAAAAATCCTCGTAATCTGCTATGCATCTAGAGTAGACACCAATGGAAGCCCCCAATCCCATGTGCTTGGGAACACAGACTAAGTTCATGTGCTTGCATCCTTTCACTAGATCCAGAGTGTTCATATGTTTAATACCTGGGCCACAAACTAAAAATTATTAATAATTAGAAGGAAACTGGAAATTACTGAGGAACAAAAAAAATACTGCTCTCCTTGATTTTTTTTTTCCCAGAGCCAATTTGCTCATTTGTAAACCTCCTCAACATATATGATATACCTCTGTAATACCATTTATGTTGTTCCATGTGCGTAGTGGTCTACAGTAGATTGTGTGGGGCCATATGCACAAAGGCAAAATGGAAACCCATTTATTTAAAGGGCAAGTAATGCCAAACCTTACCTTAATAGGGCCAGAAAATTCTAATGGATCCACCAAATTTTTTCTGTGCTCCTTGATTCAAGCAATGTCATCAGTCCATAGTGAATGTCATATGCAAGAGGCTGACATAACAGTTGTTGGTAGGGTTGCCACCCAGCCGGTATTTTAGAGGCACAGCCGGTAATTGGAACACTGTAGCCTGCGCCAGTGTAACTACTATAACGGCAATTGAAAAGCCAGTATTTGTGTGCGTCCGGGGAGGTGCCTAGAGATAGCACAGGAAGGAGGAGTGTGTCCATGCGCATTGTGAGTTTCATACAGTCACACTGGAGGGGTGTGTGTGGACATATTATTGTGCTAGAGGGAGGGGAGAGTCCACTATAAACATTACGCAGGGGTACAGCAGCTGGGAATTCATTCTGTTATCAAGGCCAGGAGCCTGAAAACACACCCATTTGGATCTATAGGTGGTAAGTGGTCTGAGGCCATTAGCACAAAATGAAAAGTGAGAATTCTGGGGTAAATCAGTTACTCCACAGTGGACACATAGAAATGATAATTGATTTAAACTAAGGATGGGCAAACAGGCCATCCAGCTGTGAAGAACTACAATTCCCATCAATCCCAACCATCCCTCGGTTAACTAGGGGTGATGTGAGTTGTAATTCTTACATAACCGGAGGGTTTCAGGATGCATATTCATGAAAAATGGTCTTGCAATAACCCTTTGTATGCCAGAGGGACATCCCTCTGGCACTCATTGGGTCAATCACTAGGATGCTAGAGAGATCTCCGTTACAGATCTCGCCAGAATCCAAGGGGTAAAATCCCTATTTAAATCAATGACAATTTTCGGTGCAATACTGGAGCAATGGATCTGCACGACAGGAGATAAGTGAAAATTCAAAGTGATGTAAACTTGGTCTTAAGCCATTTAAATTCAGGGGGTGGGTAGAAGGCCAACTTAAGTAAATGGCCATTTGACTCCTGTTGTGCAGTTGGTTTGCTCCAGTATTTGTCTGCTTTTTCTGATACATATGTCCCATGGTATAGGGACTTATACTGCCCTCTATGTGCATTGGGCTGGGTTATGCGCAGACTGGCCGGTACCTGTAACTAGGAGGCTGAAGCTCAAATTTGTAGGGTCATGCAACTTTGAATGGTTCTGCCCCTTTTGTGGATCCTCCCTTTTGCTGCTCCGCCCTTACCAACCCACAACTATGGCTGGTATTTTTTTGAGGAAAAGGTGGCAACCCTAGTTGTTGGCAGGGCCAGAGTGGACACACTCTGATCACAGCACATAGTAATCATAACCCTTTTATTGACCCGTAGGGTGTGTGTCATCTCTGCCTTCATGGACACGATATTCAGAACAGATTGAAGTTGTTATCTCTTGACTCGAGGAACAAGGAAAAAAATCAGAGGAGACATTAGAATTTTCTGTTTTGTTGCTATCAATAGACATAAAGTACTATGAAATGTTTAACCCCTTGAAGACCAATGAAGTACCAGGACCATCACAGAATTCGGTCCCTTAAAGCGGAACTTTCAGGAAGTCACCCTTCAATAATTAAACATATGGCGACTAGAATCATAATACATGTATTACCTCTCTAAAGTACCACATTCTAACACAATCCTTAATCTTTGGAGACTGATGGCCAGGTTAGTGCCATCTGCACGTCTGTGTCATCAATCCCTTCTGATGACCTTGTGGCATGCTGCAATGCTTCTTAGAGGAGACCGAGACTGACGGCGCAGGCGTGCAGACAAGATGTCTGCTCTGATGCCTGGCTTCTGGTCTCAGAAGATTAAAGATTTCTTTAGAATGTGGCACTTTACGGCAGTAATACATGTATTATGATGCTAGTCGCCATATGTTTAATTATTGAAGGGCAACGTACTACTACATGAAAGTTCCACTTTAAGGATCAATGATGTTCCTGACATGTTATGGGAAAATGATCACAGCGTGCCTCAGGGTGCACTGTGATTATGTCTGCGAAGCTATAATCAACTGCTCCAGGATTGGGGGAAGTCAGTTTCAGCCTTTCCACAATATTTTCTCTTATGTGATCACTACTACGGAGGTCTTATGTGCCAGCAGAGCCAAAGACAAAGGCTATGTAAAATTTACATTGACTTTGTCCCTGTTATCTGCCTCTCTCTTAGTCACTGTGATTGTGAGGAAGAGTAAAGCACAGAACAGAGCTCCCAGTGCCTCAAACGGCCAAAAATGAGGCATGTTCGAGGTGCTGAAAGCCGAACTGTGGGTGAGGGAGTTAAAAGAAAAAAGGAAAATGACACTTTAACCCCTCTTAATGTAAGTGAATAAATGATTTACAGCAAGCCTAAAGTATTTTATTTACACAGCTTAATGTATAAACACCCATACTGAAGTTTAAATGAAAATAAATGTGATTTTTATTGTTGCGAAGCAATGTGATACACTTATATACACACATGGACACTATAGAGGGAAAAAGGGACATAGGAATTTTCGCCTAAAAAAAAAAGACGTATGAATAACCTTTCATAACTTTTATCCAATCTCTATTAAAAATGAACCAATTGAGCACAAATTATGTAGAGTTTTCCTTCATTTTTTTCTCCTTTTTTATTCTTATGAAATGGTGGGTTATACAAAATGTGGTATCAAAAGAAAGCCCTATGTATGCTTAAAAAAGTATATAGTTTGTGGGTAAACTAAACTAATTATAGGAAAAATATGGTTGAACAAAGGAACACTAAAAAGGCCAAAAATCCTCTGGTCCTCTAGTGTAAAAAAGGCCCTGCCCTTAAGGTGTTAATTGCACATACTGGCCCATATTTATGAAGAAAACTGGATTAATTCTGGACTAAACAACTGCACCATAGAGGACAAATACAAATTCCTGTTAAATTTAGACTGGGCGTTTAATTGCTAGAGAAGCAATGCATTGGAGACCTCTCTAGCAATCAAGGGGTTAAATGCTCTGAAGTGCATTAGAATTTAGTAATGTTTGTCTTCTATTGTATTATTGGTTTACCACTATACTTGAAAAACAAGAAATATAGTGTTGCAAGTCTTTATTAATATAAGAATTCAACCTCAGGAAAAAGAAGATGGAAAAGACTCATTTAATACTATAACAGTTGGTTTACTCCAGTTTTCCTTTTTTTATGGCATTTTGTTCATTACTCCCATTTTATAAGATCAATGAAAGGTTTTTTTTATAATAACAAAAAAAAAAAAAAGTTCTAGTTCAAACTGCCATTTAGTAATGGTTCTGCTATTATCACATGGAGATCTGTAGCCAGTGGCTCATGTTTCCTATAGAATGCAATAGAATAATAGAAGAACCAGGTGGCGGTGTTGCCAACAGTTTAATAGAAACAAAACAGCTTGGGGTGCTATAGCTTTCTCATCAGTAGGATTACCATGTCTTACTGGGCAGGAAAAACCCAACAATATGTGATGGATGTTTTTTCCATAAAAAGATTAATTACACCTTTTAAGTGTTATTTATTAAACATTTGTTCAATAGAGAATTGGAAAAATAACTGCATAACACATCATATATTACATGCTGTAACCCAATGCATAAAGCCCTTAGAGTTGCCTCTTCATAATGTTGTGTGTTTCGAATAATAATGATGGTCACATAATAATATGGTCTCTGGCTTGGAACAACCTCATTGTTAAAAAGAACTAAAACACTCCCCACTGCCCTGTAACCTCTTGTCTTAAAAGTCTAGCTGCCTGTGGGGGTGGGTGAAATGTCAGAAAAGGAAAATCCAAAATAAGAAGCCTAACCCTGCAGCAAAGGCGTGCACCTAAACAAGCATATGGCATGCCTCTCCTGCATGCTAACAACCTGGCTTAGACTTAAAGTGCAACTGACTCTTACAGCAGCATATTTTTGGGCAATAAATAATCTTGGTACACTAGTTGAGGCTGTAAGGTTATTTTAGACACAGTGGGACCTATGCTTTACCCTTTGGTGTTAAAGGGACAGTGGAAAAACCAGCTTGTAACAGACGAAACTAATATAAATTCCCCTAATTCCAATTAATGTAAATGGGCTTTTACTAATATGAATGTTAGAAAGTGGTCTCCGTTGCATTGGCTTTGCTATGTGTTGAAGACATCTCTAGAGTTCAAGGGGTTAAATCACCTTTTAATTCGCAATGGTGCAGTTGTTTTGCTTAAACGTTGCTCTACTATATCTCACTACATATGCCTACGTGTGGCATGCTGGGGCAAACCAGTGGCACCATAGGGGCAAATGAAAATTCCATATTATTTTAAACTGGTAAATTTAACTCTCTAAATGCTAGAGCTGTATCCAGTGTATTGTTTTGTAGTGTGCTGGAAACCTAATGCATTCAGGAGGTTTAAGGGATAGTAACACTTAATATGTAAGTAAATGTATAGTTTAGGATTTATCTTCCTGAGTAAAACAAGGGAACTCCCACTGCTGAGTGGTGTTTTATTCAAAAGTACTTGAGGCTCAACAACTTTAATTATTTTAGGTGAAGTACCTCTATGGCCTGACATTTTACAGTGGCGCTGTTGCTACACCATCCTATGGAGGTTTATGGTCAAGACCTTTTTAAGTAAAACACCACTCTGCTGCAAGAACACCACTCAGCAGGGAATTTTTACTCGGGAGGATAAACCCTCCAGTATTTATATTCTTGCATATTACATGTTAATATCACTTTAAAATAATTAAATATTTGGTGGTTCAGGACATCGTAATTTGTCCACCATGATGCAGTTGGTTTGCCCGAAAATGGCACCTCTTTAGCTTGTGCAATACCATTGTCTTACTGACGCCCTAAAGTTCTCAAGAATAGTTTAGTCTGTTGAATTCCAGTGTTTTTACTGATTTGGTCAAGATATGTTTTTGAGTAGCACTAAGCCTAGAACTGTGCAATAGTGTAAGCATAAAGTTGTTTAGACTTGTTTATACTACTTTTCTGTTACAGCTAAAGAAAATAAAGAATTTGAGTAGCTAACAGGCTGTAATTCCACACTTTTTATACATACATACATACATACATATACTGTGTAAGTAAATGTATTGTGTGTATGTATGTATGTGTATATATATATATATATATATATATATATATATATATATATATATATATATATATATAAAATACAAAAGGATAGCTTGTTTCTGAATTGGTGGCAGCCACACCCTGAAGTGGTTACTGTGGCTGTTTAGCCAATGGTATGGGTTGGGGTGGCTTATCACAGTAAGGGTGAAGTTTCAAGATGGGTTCTTGGAGTGATGATAGTCTCCCTACGTCCTCATATGCAGCCGTGCATGCGCATGCGAACACACACACACACACACACACACACACACACACACACACACATATAATTGCCTCAGACTACCATAGTAGCCATTACTGCCTGCATCTATCCTTCCCCTTCAATCTACCACAATACAAAGGTTTCCCTCCTCTCATACAATACACACTGGGCCCCCATCAAGGGGGGCAGGAGGGTTGTTACCCCAGGCCCATTGAGAATGAGGGCCTGACCAAGACAAGCTTATTATATTAAAGTATTTCACTAACCGTTTGAAGACCAGTGGCATGTTCAGTGTATTGCAAAGCAATGCATTGTACACCCTCTCGTTCTCAAGTGGCTAAACTAAATGGTCAATGTGCTAAGCTATGGGTGTCTGTTCCCCCTCCAGCAGGTAGTTCTTATTCCATGGTTTGACAAATCCCAGACACTACCTGCAGGCATATATGTATTTTTATAGATGTCAGATGCAAAAATGGGATTTATCCTCCTTTATTGGCTAGAGAGAATCTCAAATTTTAAAGAAAATAAGCAAATAATGTTCAGTAAGCATGTGTGTTTTTTTTGTTCCCAAATATTGTCATACAGAGAAATATTTGCCAAGTCTTAAAGGGATAGTAATACTTAAAATGTAAAAAAAAATATGTTGTAGTGTTTATCCCCTTGAGTGAAACAAGAGTACTCCCACTGCTGAAAGGGGTTCCATTCAAAAGTTATTTATTTTCAAAGTTGAATTTTTTAGGTGCAGTATCACAGTGGCCTGAAATTGTACAGTGGCGCTGTTGCTACATCATCCTATGGAGATTTATGGTCCCGGGACCAGAGCTGTCCATAGGATCGTGTAGCAACAGCGCCACTGTACAATTTCAGGCCACTGTGATTTTGCACCTAAAAAATTCAACTTTGAAAATGAATAACTTTTGAATGAAACACCTTTCAGCAGTGGGAGTAGTCTTGTTTTACTCAGGGGGATAAGCCCTACAACATATATTTTTTTACATTTTAAGTATTACTATCCCTTTAACATATTTTACCATCAGAGACTGTTAATAGAAACTTGCAACCTTTTTCCTAGAATATGTATAAATATTATTAGTAAATAAAGGGAAATGTATGAATACCATTCCCTGCTGAATTTGGTTGAAAAATGCTAATTTGCCTTTTAGTAATTTCCCCTTTTATTAGACCAGAATTTCCTGTTTTCTACTGCCTGTTTATTCATGAACTTATTTATGGTTGCATGTTTTTTAGGATAAGAGAGTTTTCTGTGACTGGCAACAGTGGCTGGGGTGTGTAGTAATGTTACTACAACCTTGTCAATTAGCCTTGATTATGGGCCTTTACTAGCTACAGGTGGTAAGGGAACAAATAAAACATAAAGAGTGCGTACTAGTTCCTAGTACAGAGCACTGGAAACGAAAGCTGTGTCTAGGAAGAGGGTTGAGGTTGGGACAGCTGCATAGCTGCTTTCTGGTTGTATTGAAGAAGAGGTTAGCATTCGGAAAACATGCAGAGCTGGTACTCCGTGGCATTGGGAAATGCAGACAGACAGAATTTCAAGACTGAGTCAGCCATTTCAGTTGAGATTTGTATAATTTAAGAGGTTTTTGGGTTTTTAAGAGATTAATTTTGAGGAAGTGTTTGCAGCCTGCTGGAGAAGAACCCAGTGGAGATTGATAATGCATTTCAAAGCCAGGAGACTTCTTAGTATGAGTGAGAGGAGGTCACTAGAGTGGAGTAAAGCTCTAGATCAGGACTGGGCAATGTGAAGCCTCTTCCCATCATCCTCCATCACCAACATAGATCTTGGGGGGGGGGGGACACTGTCCTTTCATTCACCACTTGAGAAGCTCATTCTGTTGAAGGAGAAAAAAAAGTATAAAAAATACACAAATACAAAAATTGATCAAAAATAGTAGAAATAAAAAGTCTAAAAACAAGCATTAAGGCCAGCATTAGCATACACATTTTGTTTCTGACACTTTGCAAAGTAATGTGTTGCTGACCAGTCCTAGCGTGCAAGGCGTAAGTGCAAAATCAGTGTTCCTTTGCAGTGTCTTTGGTCATATCTATTGTATCCAATTCTGGATTAATAATCACCCATATGCATTTAGGATAAAACTATGATTTACAAAGGGACATTTGGCTGGGAGGAACCTTGCATTTTTTTATATTGCTTTACTGGCCTTTGATTATCTATGTATGTTAAACAAGCTGTTCATATCTTCCACTGTGTGAGGGGCCCTGTTAAGCTAAACCTGATGTTCAGTACTCTTAGTGCCCTAGGGTATATTAGTTGTACCAAATAAATTACATTAGTTGTTTGAGCTCATCCGACCAGAAAAGTAGTTTTTCATGTTCATGTAACGATATAGGATCGGTGTCTGGTTAGAGTATACGCATTCAAGTTCCTATCTCCAATTTTCTTCTTTGGTACAGCTTTAACAGGACCTGAGCTGTCTATACCATTAAGAAGTTAACCATTTGAGTTCCAGAGGGGTACAGAACGCATTGAGCTTAAAGGGCTAAGGGATCTTGATTTGCAGTTCGTGCTTCCTAATGGGGAGGGGGGCTAATATGTTTTCAGACTTTACTTGTTAAAATTGTGTGTAACATTTTCATACATTTAATGTATAAATGTAATACATTTGAAAACATAGTTGATAAAAATATTTGTATCAATACATTTTTTGAATAATTATTTTTTGCAATTGTCCTGTGATTTTTCAAGTAATGTTTTTACATAGAGAAAGAACGTGAATATTAAGAATTTTTCACTGTTTTTTATTCTTTTAAAATAGTTTATATAATTGAATGTGATTTGATTATATTTTTTAAAAAAACAAACTGCTGATGTAAACAAAGATCTGTAAGTATTCAGGATTACTAAAATGTAAACTGAACACTCTTCCAAAATGATATTTTATTTTAATTAGCTGATTATTGATTTAGCTATGTTAAGTAGATTAAGAGATCTAAGTGTTAAATCTAGACAAGCTGTAGATCAGATTAAAATAAAATATGTTCATTAAAAACCAGTGTCTTATTTTATTAGATTCAAAATGAAAATGTGTTTAACCCTATAGAGTGCCAGAGAGGTACACAATGCATTGCTCTGCAATGCATTGTGTACGCCTCTGCCACTCAAGGGGTGAAAATTAACTTTTTTATTTTGTCTTTAACATAGTGTATGTGTATTCCATTCTGCTTTAATTTTCTCTGTTTCGCTTCTTAGCTAATTATGTGTCATGAGTGCTAGCGTCTCATACATGCCTTACAATGTTGCAAATGGCAAAAAAGGGGCACTTTTTTGTTTTAGGTAGAGCTATCGGGGCCTCGACTTGGGCATGTGGCATTACCTAGAACATTCAGGTTATTTCATGACCTATTGACAACTCCTTGGGGGTAATGCACTAAGACGTGATAAAGTGATGACTTCTCCAGTGATATCACTTCTCCATGTCCTATGTTATTCTATGGAACCAATGCACTAAGATTTTTCCAGCTTTGGAGATCTTTGTGCATAGGCCCTATAGAATAACCTAGGAACTAGAGAAGGGATATAATTTGAGAAGTTATCTCCACTCTATAACCTCTTTATCACACCTCAGTGCATAGCCCCCCTTATGTACTTGAATACATGATTTAGAGCAAGACCAAAGTATTTTATTTACACAGACTAATTTATAAACACACCGGAGTGTAACTCCTTTAGAATTAAGGATGTACATGTACGTGGGTAGAACGTGTCTAAAGGACCCATGCCGTACATGTACATCCTGGAGTTCAGGAGTCGCTGCACAACTATATGCCACTCAGGGATCCTTAAGTGCCAGACGCTCCTTAAAGGAGATCTATCACCACAGTAAACCGGAGCGGTCTCATTGGCAGAGATTAATATCTAGCCCAGTGATTCTCAACCAGGGTGCCGTGGCACTTTGGTATGCCACGGACATCAACTTAGGGTGCCACAAGTTTTCTATGAAGACTAACAAAAATGGACTTTTAAATAAAGATTTATAGAAATTTGTATGCACAATATATTTAGTTTTGTTATTATGATTATAAAACATAATAATAACTGTATATTTATGTATTGTACCCTTCTTATGCCCTTGATAAAGTACATTAAATATGTTAGGGGTGCCCCGAATGTTTTAGATTATGTGTTAGGGGTGCCCTGAACAAAAAAAGATTGAGAACCACTGATCTAGCCAATGAGATTGCACCAGGCTACAGACAGACAGCCTCCATCATCGGAGGAGGCTAGATAGAGGGAGGGAAGGCAGCATTACAGACTGCGGGTATAGAGCTGTACCCGCAGTCTACCCCGAAGTGCAGTCTTTAAACGTTCATTTTCAGCAAAATAGGATTAAAAAAAATAAAATATAAAAGAAATCCACCTAATCGCAAGATAATCTAACATTTAAAGGGATAGTAATACTTAAAATGTAAAAAAAAATATGTTGTAGGGTTTATCCCCCTGAGTAAAACAATAGTACTCCCACTGCTGAAAGGTGTTTCATTCAAAAGTTATTAATTTTCAAAGCTGAATTTTTTAGATGCAATATCACAGTGGCCTGAAATTGTACAGTGGCGCTGTTGCTACACCATCCTATGGAGATTTATGGTCAATTGACCAGAGCTGTCCATAGGATCATGTAGCAACAGCGCCACTGTACAATTTCAGGCCACTGTGATATTGCACCTAAAAAATTCAACTTTGAAAATTAATAACTTTTGAATGAAACACCTTTCAGCAGTGGGAGTACTCTTGTTTTACTCAGGGGGATAAACCCTACAACATATTTTTTTTTACTTTTTAAGTATTACTATCCCTTTAAAACACCTTTGTACTGTGGTGATCCCCCTTTAATGGGTTAAGCAAACATTAATGTTTATTTTTATTACTGTGGAGCAATGTGATACACTTATATACACACACCTCACAGTCTGATCTTCTAAAAAAAGGGACATCAAGGTGGGAAAGAGGGACAGAGGGCTTTGGATCCCAAAGAGTGACTGTCCATCGTAAAAGAAGAATTCTTGGGAGGTATGCTGATACAAAGCACACATTTGAGACAGAGAGTATTCCAAAAATAATCAGGATGAATTTTCATTTGTAATAAGTAAATAGTCACATTACACCCCACCAACCAAAAAAATGAAGGGGGTTATATTTGCACTAGAAAATGGAACGTCTGACCATATGTCTAAAGGTAAAGTGGAGCAAACCAACTGCACCATAGGGGAAGAATGAAACTTCCCAAAACGCCTGTTGATTTAAATTGGACTTCTACGCCCTTTGAGTGCCAGAGGGGTCCGCAACGCATTGCAAAACAATGTGTTGTGTCTCCCTCTGGCACTGAAAATGATAACCCCTTGAATGCTAAGGAGGTCTATACGACAATATTTTTTTTTGTTTTGAAATATTGAAGTCCTCTCTAGCACTTAAAGGGTGAAAAGCAGCATTTCAGTCAATGCAAATGTTATTTTTTTCCCTCTCTAGTATCTTTACAATTAAGACCCATAATACTCTATTACTAGATAAAGTGATCAAAAAACAATATGGTAATGAATATTGGGTCAAATACCATAAAGTGGTTGGTTTTAATCTTCCGTTTAAAAAGGGATTAACATCTAAAAGGATAATGTTTTATATTTTTTTGGGGATTATCACATATTCCTAGCCAACATTTTTAAACATTATTTGGTCCTAAAGTTATAAAATTTTAAATAACTGAAAGTGTTGGGAAGCTACAGTTTGGGTGTACTTACTGTCATGCTTATGGACTTGATCTTACCATATCTCATATCTACAGTGGCAGACATGGGTGGACGATGTATAAAAACCATTCTTTGGGAGAGATGTTCAAAAAAGTCATCATAATGAAAAAATCAGATCATGATTTGGTGGTAAAAGAAGGACAATATTTTCAGAAGTAAATCCGTCACATTTGAAAATGCGGCTAAAGAATTATAAATGACTGTAAGAAGATCTTGAGGAACATTGCCCTTAAAAATCCTGATGTTAAAAATTGTCTTTGATTTTGTATTTGAAATGAAAATTTTCAAAGAATCAAAGACATTTTTTATCTCTGAAACGACAAATTGCTTCTCACTCCTGCTAACAGTACTTTAATTTGTCTTCACCAAGTTTAGACCATTTTTATTTTGTCGGGAAAAAATGACGTTAATCAGAAAAAAAAGTGACATTGAAACCAATATTTTTTCTGAAAATACCTTACAATATGATGGCAGATTAAACCACACCCACTTTTAAGACAGCTTTTTCCCCTTTGATGGAGATGGCGGAATTGGATGCAAAAAATGAATGAACCATGTCTGAGAATTGGTGGGCCATGGAGTAAGAACTTTTTTATTCTGATTACAGACAATTTCAGTTACCGCCACTTTCTGCACATCTTGCCCTTAGTGTACATTTAAGAACTATTGCTAAAGTTCATAACATTGGGTCATATTTATAAAGAATTAACTTTATAAATATATATTTGAGAATATTTTGAGAAAATTTACAGAAAACTGAGAATATTTTTTTCTCATACATATCTATTACTGTATACTTCCATTAAGAACAGGTTATACCTGATGTTAAGATTTAATCACTAAAACTTCCTTTATTTTTTAAGAAAAATTCTATATAACTACGTTGCACCACAATTCTCTATTGCAGGACACCAACATCCGCCCAATAACTTTGGGTGAACCAATCCACACAGGATTGATTCGTATTGACTGCTAGAATTTTACTGCTCAGATAATATTGAAATAAATAAGTAATATATAAAATGTGTGCTATACTGTATAATATTGTTTATATATTTGAGAATATTTTGAGAAAATTTACAGAAAACTGAGAATATTTTTTTCTCATACATATCTATTACTGTATACTTCCATTAAGAACAGGTTATACCTGATGTTAAGATTTAATCACTAAAACTTCCTTTATTTTTTAAGAAAAATTCTATATAACTACGTTGCACCACAATTCTCTATTGCAGGACACCAACATCCGCCCAATAACTTTGGGTGAACCAATCCACACAGGATTGATTCGTATTGACTGCTAGAATTTTACTGCTCAGATAATATTGAAATAAATAAGTAATATATAAAATGTGTGCTATACTGTATAATATTGTTTATTGCAGGGCTTATCCTTCTGAGAAAATCAGAGGACTTCCACTGCTGAGTGATTTTCAATTTTAAAATGATTGCAGACAGCATATTTTGGGTGCAGTATTTCTATGGCCTGAAATGTTATGGTGGTGCTGTTGGCTATAGCAGTCTATGTACATCTATGGTCATCTCCCCATAAACCTCCATAGGATAATGTAGCAGCAGGACCACCATAAAATTTCAGGCCATGTTGGTACTGCGCCCAAGAAATGCAAGTTTGAGCTTCAATAACATTTAAATCCTGTTTTAGCAGATGGAGTATCCATGGTTTACTCAGTAGGATAAACCCTGTAGTATATTTTTTTCAATACTGAAGTTACTATCCCCTTATAGATCAGTAAGTGGGGGTTATTAATAGTTGATGTTAGAGGGGTTTTTTAATCCTATTGTAAAGACTCATCCAGTCCCCTTTCAAGAGGAAATGGCCTAGTAGAATATAGACAGACATGCCCATGTGCCTAATCACAGAGCTGTAATCTAACCACACACACACACTGCTGACATAGTACAGATAAACTAGCAAAAGGAGCATGGTGTTGCTCATGCAAAAAGAAGCAGACAAAAGGCAGAAAGATTAGACATGTAGTCACAGAACCCCCCATACACTGAGTAACACATCAGCTTTGTTTGAATGTCCATTGGTAGTTCCAGAGTTTCACATATACTGGCTGACATACCTACTTGGTCTGATTGGTAGCTGTAGACCTGTACTACATGGTCTGCCAGCCACTGGGAGCCACAGAATCACATATACACATACACTGTCTGCCAGTCCAGCCTTGTTCCACTGGGAGCCTCAGAATGACAGACATACACCATGTGGAAGAAATGGAAAAGAAACTTGGAAGCACTCATATCCACAAAATCCAAAGCTTTCTACAAGTAGTTAGCAGTGCAATAAAGTTACATACAAAAGTCACTCAGAACATGAATCAGAAACACAAAGGGCCGTATGTTCAAGGGATAATGACAAAAAATTGTCGTTTGAAAGACAAAAATAAGTAATTGAATGCATGAACGACTTCTTTTCTATAGAGTATATGACAAAAAACTAGTAATGTCCGTTATGTGAGACAGAACTCCAGAATTGACGGGCAAAGGGGTGGGGCAAGGGCATGGCTAAACTATTCTCCAGTGTCATATAGAGGAAAAGAAAATTTGTTGTAACTAACGACCAAAAAAATGTCTCTAAAATGACAAAATTTGTACGTTAAGAAAAAAGTGGAGGGAATTTGTTCTGAATGTGAGAATGTTTGACTTTACTTGAGACATTTTTGTCGTTAGTTAAGACATTTTTTGTCATTATGACAATTTCAGTCAGGACAAACGACATATATTTCCAATCACAACAGACAATCTCTGAAAATATTAATGATCACGACACTATACTTTGAAAAGTTGTTACAAATGACAAAAGCTATTTCGATACTTCTTTGAACATATGGCCCAAAGTGACAGCTGTTTCACTCCCTGCGGGTGCTTTCTCCTAGCTGGTGTATGATAATCGAACACCCTTCCCTGAGCCATATCTATTCTCAGGCATGGCTGGGGAAGGAGGCTGGATCCTACAGACAGCAGTGGGGAGCAATTTACATTACTCCTTCCAGCTGCCTTCCTGGGTGTGCCTGGCAGCTATGTAGGATCATACTAGCCATAGCTAGACAGAGTTAATGAGAAAACTAGTAGATATATTCAATAAGCTAAAGAGGAGCAGTTTGTTGAGAAAACCAGCTGCACCACAGGAGACAAACATTCACAAATATCCCATTTTAAGTGGCACTTTTAACCTGTTAAATGCTAGAGGTCACCAACATATTGAGTAGGAGTTGGTTTGCATGATCTTATTGAATATGGCCCTATGCCTAAAGAATTTAGGCCTCAGATACATTGCAGGTGATACACTTTTATCACATGTTTTATCACCCAGAATCCTGTTTGTGAAATTTGTTGATAAAACCGGTAATAAAAAGTATCAACTGCAAAGTGATCCATACACTGGTTGGCTACTGTTGCCGTATTGGGATGAGTAAAGTATGATAGGTTGAGGGCTTGTTATTTTTTTTTTTTTATATGATTTGATAAATAACTTAGTCCACAGGCACTTCATAGTGTTCTAAGGGTAAATAAAGGAGTAGAATACCATTGGAATAATAAATCTGAAAGTAATTGTTCCCCATTCAATACAATCTGTATGTTTGTGCTTCTGTCCCATTATAAAAGTGATATAAAGGTGACACCTTTTGGAACTTCACGATGTCTCCTTTCAGAATATTTCATTTGGATATTATCTTTTTACTTATTTTTATTCCTATTGTAGGTTTAATTACATGTGGGAAAACCTGCTGACATTTTAGATTTGGTGTACTTCATGTACAGTCTATCACAGTCCCCCTAAGGAGGCCTTAGGGATCCTGTGCTTCCTTCCTCTGTGGTGTGTCGGTCGGCATGATTGCGGTTACTTCCGCATTGCTAACGTCATGAAACAGGCACTGGCGCGGACGCCTGTTTATGGGCCTATTCTGTTTTGCCTGATTGGGTCACGCCTTCTGCTGCTCCTTTATAAACCTCCTTGGGCCTAGGAGTCATTGCTTTACGTAGTGTTTCTGCTAGTATCTCTTGTGCTCCGTTGTGACCCGTGCCTATCTGAGAATCCGCTCCGTGTATGACCCCGGCTTGTCTGACTACCCACATCGGTTCTGACCTGTGGCTCTGGCTGACTAACTCGCTCCGTGTAGACCCCGGCTTGTTTGTCCTCTGGCTCTGGCCACTGACTTGCTCCATGTAGTCCCTGGTTTGCCTGACCTCTGGCTCTGGCTACTAACTCACTCCGTGTAGTCCCCATGGTCTGACTTGTGGATTTGGCTGCCTACTCACTCCGTGCACTCCTAGCTTGCCTGACCTGTAGCCTCTGTGTTCCGTGGCTCTGGCCTGCTCTCACTCCCTGTTGTCTCCGGTCGTGAGACCCGGAGTGGTGACTTACGCAATATACGCTGTGCACTCTGGTGTTCTACTCGAGCCTCTTTCCTAGTCTTGGTTCGTGAGTAGTACAGTGCACAGCACAGTGTGCAGCTCCGGGTAGGAGCCTGTGTCCTATCATTCTGTGGTCTGGGGTTGTGTGAGCTATCTATTATTGCTGTTTATATTAATAAAGTTGGTTACATTTTATATTATGTCTGTCCTTCTTTGTCTGAATACCTTGACACAGTCATGTGAAAAAGAAAGTGCACCCTCTTTGAATTCTATGGTTTTACACATCAGGACATTCTAACAATCATCTGTTCCTTAGCAGGTCTAAAAATTAGGTAAATACAACCTCAGATGAACAACAACATATGACATGTTACACCGTGTCATGATTTATTTAGCAAAAATAAAGCCAAAATGGAGAAGCCTTGTGTGAAACTAAGTACACCTTATGATTCAATAGCTTGAGAACCACCTTTAGAAGCAATAACTTGAAGTAATCATTTTCTGTATGACTTTATCAGTCTCTCACATCATTGTGGAGAAATTTTGGCCAACTCTTCTTTAAAAAGTTCATTGAGGTTTGCAGGCATTTGTTTATGCACATCTCTCTTAAGGTTCCACCACAGTATTTCAATTGGTTTGAGGTCTGGACTTTGACTGGGCCATTGCAACACCTTGATTCTTTTCTTCTTCAGCCATTCTGTTGTAGATTTGCTGATGTGCTTGGGATCATCGTCCTGTTGCATGACCCATTTTCGGCCAAGCTTTAGCGGTTGGACAGGTGGCCTCACATTTTACTCTAGAATCCTTTGGTATACAGAGGAGTTCATGGTTGACTCAATGACTGCAAGGTTCCAAGGTCCTGTGACTGCAAAACAAGCCCAAATCATCACCCCTCCACCACAGTGCTTGACAGCTGGTATGAGGTGCTGATATGCTGTGTTTGGTTTTCGCCAAACGTGGCACTGTGCATTATGGCCAAACATTTCCACTTTGGTTTTGTTTATCCAAAGGACATTGTTCCAGAAGGCTTGTGGTTTGTTCAGATGCAACTTTGCAAACCTAAGCCATACTGCTATGTTCTTTTTAGAGAGAAGAGGCTTTCTCCTGGCATCCCTTCCAAACAAACCATACTTGTTCAGTCTTTTTCTGATTGTACTATCATGAACTTTAACATTTAACAATCTAACTGAGGCCTGTAGAGTCTGAGATGGTTTTGTTTTGTTTTGTTTTTTTTTGTTTTTTTTTTTGCAATTTCTCTGAGCATTGCACAGTCTGATCTTGGGGTGAATTTGCTGGGACGTCCACTCCTCGCAAGATTGGCAACTGTCTTGAATGTTTTCCTCTTTTGAATAATCTTTCTCACTGTAGAATGATGGACTTTAAAGTGGAACTTTCAGGTAGCAATAAGTCACCTTCAATAATTAAACATATGGCGACTAGCATCATAATACATGTATTACCTCTGTAAAGTGCCACATTCTAAAGAAATCTCTCATCTTCGGAGCCAGACGGCCATGTACTTCCTCCATTTCCAGGTCCCCGCGTGGCTGCACGCCGTTCGGGGACTCCAGAATCGTTAAAAAAAACAAAAAAAAAAAAACACTGCGGGCATAAAGTGCTGGCCACGCGTCACTAAGGGGTTAAATAAATTATGACACAGTGTAATATGTCATGTGGTGTTGTTCATCTGAGGTTGTATTTACGTAATGTTTAGACCTGCTAAGGAACAGATGATTGTTATTATGTCCTGATATGTAAAACCATAGAATTCAAAGAGGGTGTACTTTTTTCCCATGACTGTACAATCATTACCTTTTGTAAATGTTTAGTATATCTAACACATCCATTTTCTTTTAGATCTGTGACCAATGTGGGTACATCGCTGACACGAAGAGTCCTATTTCCACCACTTCCTGCCCCACAACAACGGCCATTTAGAGTGTCCAATTGGGACCGGCGCAAGAGGCAGGGCATTGTAGCAGGCACATTAAAGGAGCTCATTGCAAAGGTATCTTGTTTCTGGTCTTTCCTAGATAACATACATCTGTTTTGTAGTATTTAAAAAAATTATTTTATTACTTGTGCCATTTTATTACACGAAAGCAACTATTATGCTTTGTAGTCCTTTTTCTGTGCAAGAAACTATGACGTTAGGAGTATAGTAATGTAAACTATCCAAGATAAGACCACAACTTTTGTGAATATGAGTCTCAGTAAATTTACCCTTTGAGTGCTAGAGGGGTACGCAAGGCATTGTGGATCAGTGTGTTGAGTACCCCTTTGGCACTCAAAGGGTTAAATGTCTTCAACCTAGTCATCCACACAAACAAAAGTAATCAAACAGTAACTATAGGACAAGAGTACAGCCTTCTACACATGCATTAGAAAAACAAACATAGTATTAAATTAGATTTAGGGATCGAGAGATAAAAATATTTATAGATGCTAGCACGGAGTGCCTCATAAATAAATGTGTGAATAAATACCCCCATTTAATTTAAATGTATTAACTCTGTGGGTGCCAGAGAGGTATCTAACGCATTGCATTGCAATGCGTTGGATACCACTCTGACACTTAAAGGATTAAATTAATGTTCCTTTAACCCTTCCACCCACTGAGTGCCATTAGGTGTGCAATGCACTGCACAACCCTTTGGCACTAGCATCCACATATAAATGATTGTGTGTAGTGTATAAGAAACTGGGATTGCAGAAAAAAATTGTTTGCTGCTTGAACCATTTATTTCCCTACCACAAACACACTGGCCACAGCCTGAGGGCCTCTTGTTGCGCAGCACTGCCCTAGCAACAAATCCCATCATTCCTGGAAGCAGCTGGAAGGCCTCACCTTGCCAAAACCTGACATTGGGCCATAAACGCAAAACAAAATCGGAACAATTATGGGGCAAGCCACTTGCATTTTAGAGAACAAGTAAAATTCCCCTGGAATCAATTGGGACTTTCAATATTTTGAATGTTAGAGACGCAGTGCATTGGAGAACGTTTTAGCATTCAAGGGGTTAAAAAGGACCATTAAATCCTTGCAAACCTGGGGCATTGTTATTTGTTCCCTATGTTACAGCGGCTTCATTGTCATTGTCTGTATGGCTCATAATGTCACTGGTGTCTGCAGAGGTGACTCATTCTCTGCAGTGACTTGTATCTCCACACAGGTTACATAACTCCACCAGGGTCGGATTTCCAATCAGGCAGAATAGACCACTTCCTAGAGCGCCTTGATTCAGAGGGGGCCTCAGTTGTCCTGGCCACACCCACATTGGTAGTTGTGCTTGCGGTCGGAGCAATTCCATTGACCCTGCACCAGACAGCCAGTCCTGATGTATGCAGCGGATTTATTTACCAGTTTACTTAACCCTTTACTGGACATTATTTAACCACTTGAATGCTAACAAGTTATCTAATGCTGATATGCTTGTTTGTTTTAAGCTGTGTATATTCTGTGCCAGGGAACAGTAGATGGAGCTGGGGGTGAAGTCATATAAGGAACTGAGGTGTGGTCATGGGAGGAGCTAATGGAGTCTTGGATGCCTTGAATAGGAGTTCCTGAAATGTAAATCCCGCCTTGACCTTAACTCTTTCTTGCAGGCTATTGAAACCTTTCTCATAAGCACTGGCCTAGTCACACTTGTGTTGGAGGAGGATGGTACAGTGGTGGACACAGAGGAGTTTTTCCAGTCTCTAGATGACAACACACACTTTTTGATCTTAGAAGGAAAACAGAAGTGGACAAAAGTAAGTGTTCTGCGTAGTGTTCATGGAATGGACAATGGACCTTTTGTATAAAGGTATAACACAAACCATCTGCACCGTAGGGGACAAATATTAAAATTTATTTAAATAAATCTTTTCACCCCTGGACTGCTAGGGGGATCTCCAATGCATTTCACTGCAGTGCTCTGGAATCCTCTCTAGTATTCAGGGGTTAAAACCCCCATTTATATAAATGAAATTCTGAGAATGTCATGCAGTTAGTTTGCTCCAGTTTATACATAAGGCCCCTTGTTGCAGATTACAGACTCACATTCACGTCCGTGCCAAGTGAATGCATCTCACTGCTTACCTTTCATTTTAACCATTTGGATCCTAGAGAGCAGAACTGATTTTCAGCCAGGTCAGTTTAGGGATGCATCTTTCCAGTGTTGTTAAATTATAAATGTTTTTGTTTGTTTTTACATTGGACAGATTTCATATAGTTATTCCATTGCATTATATGGGAGAGGTGAGTCACTTTTGGTGTGTCCCTAGGGCTGGAGTGGAGAAGGGCTGTTTTACAGTAAACAGATGGAATACAATAAGTAAACTCCGCGTTCTTGCCTTATTTTGCCACTGTTGTTTAGTATATATCATTTGCTCAACTATAGTACCCATGTACCTCTGATATTATAGGTTTTCTGGATCTTCCCACCTGAATACAGATTAATTAATTGGATGGAAATTTCCACTAATTACAGACCTGTATTCTGCCATAGAACAGAGGTTGAAAAAATTCTGGTCTGTAGTAACACACAAAGTCCATTTGAAGGTAACACTGCCAGACTTCCATGATACAGTCTGTAGCCAAAACATGATCAACAGAAGGCCCTCCAGCTGCTGCCAGAGTAGTCAGTGTTGTTTTTATTTTAAAAAGAGCTGTAAAGTGGAATCATGCCCTTTAACTATAATTTAGATCATATAGCATTGATGGGCAACCTGAGGCACTACAATTCTCATGATTCCTGGCCAGCTGGATGATGGGCATTGTAGTCTGCAATAGCTGGAGAGCCTCATTTTTTTCCAGGACACCCCTGTTGTGGAGTTTAGAATTTCAATAAATATACATGTGCAACTCGGCATTCACTTTATTTTTTTATTTTTCTTTTTATCAAATACTTTATAGAAAACCAGGGGCACCCAAAGTGAATGTCCATGGTACACTCAAGTGCCACAGCACCTTGGTTGAGAATCACTGGTCTAACAGGTATTCCCATTTACAAATAAATATATTCAGAATCCATGCAAAAAACTTCCTAACTAGCTTTTTACTCAAAGAGCTGAGATAAAGGCGAGAGGTCCTAGATTAAGCCTAGAGGAAAGGTGTTTTTTACTAAAAAAACAAAGGCAGGGATTTTTTTACAGTAAAGGCAGTGAAGTTATGATTGTTTTACATCAGTGTGCTGTACTTTCAGATACTCTAGTTACTTAAGAAAAAAAAAAGTAATGGATATCTTTCAATTTCAGGACAAAACTGAAAATCTGCACAGTTGATTTCTAAGCAGATAAGATGTTTATCCAGGGCAATATCCAACTGCTGTATCAAGGCAGGAAGGATTTTTTTCCCACTTGGAGTTTATTTGAAAATGGGCTTTTTCTTTTGCCTACCTCTGGATTTTCATCCTCCTCAACTGCGTTACTATGAATGATCTATATTATCACAATTATATCAAAGGGTGTAGTCCTCCATTTAAGTAAAGCTTTCTTACAGGGTTAATCTCTACTTAAAAATAATTAGTTAGCTCTCCAAAGAAACCATCCCCCCATTTTGTGTTCTGAATATAGTCCACAAACTGCTGAGTTTGCTATAGTGATTAAACTAATTGGAAAGTGACACTATAAATATATGTTTTGCCACTAGATGGCAGGCTAACACTGACAAAGGTTGCTGTAAAATAGATCTACAATTACTAAAACTTTGAATACATTTTCTTATCTGCATTTAGCATTTGGAACATTTATGTAATTTAGAGGTATAACTCCTATTATGATTGTTCATTATTGTTAAATAGACAACAATCATGGGGAATGTAAACTAGTCCATGTTTTGTTTTTATAAGTTAATTTTAAAACCTTGCTTCTGCAGCTATGGGTATGTACCACCATGTTAATGCAAACTAGTATGCCAGTGCTAAGACTTTTAATACGAGCATGCCCTTCTCTCTACTCAATCATCATAAAGAGAATAATAGAATAAGTAGTAATCGGTTTTCAGTAGACAGAGCACAAAAATGTCCATTGTCCATTTTTGACTGGAATTTCATTTGTACGCCACCACCACCACCCTGTTTGACTTAAAAAAAAAAAAAAAAAATTCCTGTAGGTCAGAGAAGAATATTATTGCAATACTGGACTTATGTTAGTAAATACTGTGTTTCTACAGTATGTCCTCTATGGCAGATATTTACCATGTCAACTTCAAACTCTATAACGTGTTTCTATTAACCCCTTGAGGAGTTAACACTGCTAGTCATTTCAGATGTCATTCCAGGATGAAACCTTTAAAGCCTATCTAAAGTTTAATATATAATATAGTATAATATATACTTCCTTTTGAAACTTTCCTGTTTTTTTTTTCATTCTCCAGTTCCTCTTTCAATGTTGCCATTGTGACTGCTAGATAAAGGCTTCTTCTACTGCTCTGAATCTTAAGATCCAACCCTTTGAATGCCAGCATACCCCTCTGGCACTCAAAGGGTTAAGATTTATAAACTCCGATATTGATAATTAATTTTCTCATGGAAAAAGATAAATGAACACATATAGTTTCTGCAGTCTCTGTCCATTTGAAAATGGAAAAGTGATGACTACATATGGGAAACAGTCATTGCCAGCAGCTGTCTACCATGCATTGAGTCACACTGTAAAATGAGTTCCAGATCATGGCTGAATAAACATGAATTGTGGGTTAGTACAGGGATGTGAATCCTCAGATTGCACTGCATCAAAACTGGTCATGTGAGTTCATCAGAAAAGGGTTCACAGTGATTCTCTAGGTCAGTGGTGGGCAACCTGCAGACCTTCAGCTGTTCTGGATTTGCAGTTCCCATCATCCTGAGCTGGTAGGATTATGTTGCTCACCCCTGCCTTAGAACATTTTCCTAACTTTGTTAAGAGTAAATTGATTAACACTTTATTATTAATAATATTGCAAAATAATTTAATAGAACAGAAAATTAACACCTTGGATGGCAGAGGAGTCTAACATTGCATTGTGAAAAATGAGTTTAAAGCAGTGGGAAGTTTAACTTCTCCCATGCGATGCAATTGGGTTGCTCCAGAATAGTCCCACCTTTCTTTTGAGCCTAAGGTGGTTAGACATGAAAGAGTTATTTATGATATGATTTGGCTCTCATAAATGTAATCTATACCTATAACCACCATATTAGTGTAACTTTTGTGTTTGAGGAGGCTGATGAAAGGTCTGGGGACATATATCTTTGTATAGGGTTGCTTCTGCCACTTAAACCTGTTGCAGTTCCTCCACAGATCTTCATTATTCGTTGACATATTCAGTTTATTGGATCCCAAGCATGATGGAATTCCTGCAGTAGAAATAACCAAGTTAATGCCTTCTAACAGTATGGGGAGATGCACCAAAGGTCGGTGCTGTGGTGATATGGTTTTGTTGATGTTTTCAAAGCACTTAGACTTTTCTATGTAAACATACATCGCCATATGCACTAAAATTTAAGGAGGCAAGGGGTGGGGAGGAGAAGGCTCCATTAGCATACAGTATTGTTGAATTATGTAAGGGATGCCCTCCTTCACACATCACCAGCAGTACAACAATCCTGAAGTCTGAGAGCATTCTCTCCAGTGGCATAACTATAGGGGTCACACCCACGACTGGACCCATCACTCCAGGTGCCCGGCCACCCCTTGCGACCCCTCCACCTGGAGCGCACAATCTCCCTCCGGCGCTCTAGTAATGCAGAACGCTGGGAGATGACATAGTCTCCCAGCACTCTGCATTACAGAAGACGACCGCGCGGGAGCACAACATGCCAACCCGTCTCTCCTGCCACTACACTGGACCACCAGGGATTGGGAGGTAGGAGATGGGGGCATTGTGGAGGGCCCGGGGGCCAATGTGGTCATCAGGGCCCGATTTGTAATTAGGCAGAGTAGGCATCTGCCTACAGGTGCACCCCACAGAGGGGTGCCTGTCATTCGGATCCCCCACTTGGCGCACATGGCTCACAACAACATGGTGAGGTCTCAGTCTTTGCCTTCTTCGGTACAGACTTGTAGCTGCTGTGAGCTCCCTCGTCAGCTCTTTAGTAATGCAGAGCGCTGGGAGATGACATCATCTCCCAGCGCTCTGCATTACTGAAGAGAAGACCGCACGGGAGCTCCAGTTGCAACTCTGTGTAGAAGGAGGAGGCACAGACAGACCTCTCCTCTCCAGGGTAGGAAACGGTCACAGGGGGCAATATGGAGATGATGGGGGCACTGTGAGGGGCAATATGGAGATGATCATGGGGGCAATGTGAGGGGCAGTATGGAAATGATCATGGGGGAAATATGGAAATGATCATGGGGCAATGTGAGGGGATATGGAAATGATGGGGGCACTGTGAGGGGCAATATGGAAATGATCTTGGGGGCAATGTGAGGGGCAATATGGGGATGATCATGGGGGCTAGTTGGAGGTGATGAGGGCAATATGGAGATAATGGGGGCAATGTGAGGGCAATATGGAGCTGATGGGGGGCAATGTGGAGATGGCAAATTGGGGGGGGGGGGCGCTTCAGATTTCTTTGCCTACAGGCTCCTGAGTTGTAATTCCAGTCCTGACAATCATCCCCTCAGCTCTGTATCATTTAAATGTGATTTAACTCATTCAGTGGTAGAAATGTCATATCTACAATTTATCAGTTGGGCGTCTATGGGGATTTGTCGCTGCCAGCTGCCCCCTCTCCTCGTTCACTTGCCCACTGGTAACCATTGATCCCCATGCACACTGCCTGGTGTCCAGACTTGTACCGTTGTCCACTGATAGCCACAAATCCCCATTTACACTGTTTGCCCCCAACCTTGTTCCCTTGCCTACTGGTAGCCACAAATTACCATGGACACTGCCTGTGCTAATGAACAAGGCTGGGGGGGTGTCAGTCAGTGTATGTAGGGCTAACGCACAATGGTGATGTTGTCCATTCTGACCCACAGTGGCGATGCTTGATTGGTTTCCCCACAGTGGTGATGGTCGACTGTCTTCCCCACAATGGTGATGTGATGTGATGGAATGCTTTGGAGACCTTCTTGATTAATTAGTTGTTTCTTGCATGTTGTTACAAGAATTACACACTGAAACATGTGACTATTGCTCTAGAGTGGATGGGATAGATTTTGTCCACTGTTCTGTGTATCTTATTCATAGAACTGTGTGACCACTAATACTCTCTCATCATTTGTTTTTCCTCACTACGTGTTTTTGTGCTATGCAATATGAAAGAGTTCTGCATGGCATTTAATTTCCCACTTTATTTTTTTGATCGCTACCCTACAAGATGATAGTTTCTTAGTGGTATATATTTGCCATAGATTTTATTAGGGTTCTGATTCATTTGGGTCTTTTGTTTGTTTCCACCAGTTATGACATTGAAGTGGAATGAACTGATTTCAGGTCTACTCCTGAGGACCTGTACACGGGGCTCCCTTTCGATGTGCTTGGCTGTAGTTTAGTAACTCTGTATTGCGACATCATACTGAGAGGATGTAATTAGCCAGTTTATTTCAATTGGTTGTATTTGGCAGGCTTTTCACCGGGGTCTCAGGAGGTATATATGTTCATTCTTTCATTGTGTTTCTCTTGAGAAAGGTGGCAAAGACTACCGAAACATTCTTACTTTTAAGTCCAGTGAGTGTGGTTTTTGTTGAACTCTACACTTATGTTTAACTGGCACCCTGGCATTTAATTATCTTCTCATGAGTGCATCCTACAGACCTTGCTGTTACTTATAAAGATACCCGGATTTACCCCATATTGACAAATGTGCTTTTATAATTCACTAGTTTTTATGTAATTTGTAATAAAGATTGGTTTTTAGTAAGAAAGTATTCTACATCTATGAGTAAAAGCACTGAACAAGTTTCTTTAATTGATGCTAAGGGGGGATTGTGGTTGGTCAGTAAAATACAGTGCTACATTCAATTAGCCAAATTATTCTGTTCTGTCTTCTTTTCTTCATCAGTATATTTGTATATAAGTTTTAAACTTGCGAGGGCACATTTGGATACAATAGGCAATTTAGGCTTAGATGCCTGTTGAACAAAAGCATTGTAGGGAAGTCAGTCAAACATCACAATTGTGTGTTAGCCCCACATACACTGACTTAAACCCCCCAGCCTTGTTCCCTTGCACAGGCAATGTCCATGGGGAATTGTGGCTAGGAGTAGGCAAGGGAACAAGGCTGGTGGGAGGGGTCAGGCAGTGTAAATTGGGATCTGTGGCTACCAGCGGCAACAGAACAAGTCTGGGGGCCAGGCAGTGTATATGGGAATCAACGGCTACCAGCGGGCAAGGGAACAAGGCACAAATCCCTATGGAAGCACAACTGATAATTTTATAAATATACAGTGGGAAGTGGAAATCTTCCTTTGTGAGAATAAGTAATCACCTGCTACTATAGTACAGTGGGTCTTGTGCTGGGTTCCTGAAGAGGATTAAGTGGTTCTAGATTTATATAATTTTGGACAGAGAACCATGAAAGGTGTGGGAGATACAAAACCTACCTGGCCACACTAATATTCTTGATGAAGAAAATCAAGGGTGGTAAGTATCTGTTGTAATTTTAGACGAAAGTCCCCATGGTGTAGTGTGTCTGTTGTCTGGGATGTTGCATACCAAACTGATCAAAAGGACACCGATTCAAGCTAAGCACTTTGTGAGGAGGAACTGTCCTTTTTGGCAGTATTGATGTATTATGTTTATTTACATATACATTATCTAAGAAGGAGCTTTGTATGCATTTCTGAAAGGAATATTACTACTGAAATTAAGACTTGCTAAAAATAAATAGATTTTTGTAACATTAGCAGATTTATTTGTAAAAAATTTCATGTCATGATCAAACTAACAGGAGAATTAAACCCTCTTAATAACAGCCCTTAACTTAATATGATCAGAAAATCCTAATGGCCGTTGTGAACTTTGCCCTTGTGCTTTTGTGAAGTAGATAACCTCTTCAGTCTGTCCTGGATGTTATGTTCATGGAGGCAGACATGACCGCTTTATATTGTTTTGTGTGGGTTTTTTGTTTTTTTTTTCCCCAGACTGAAGCAGGTGGAGTGCATGGGCCTGTAGTTCTTTTAGGGTTAAGATTATCGTGTGCAGGGGTTGAGGTTCTGAGGTCCTGCTATTCGTTGTCTTGTCATGTTCATGGACATGACATCCAAAACTGATTTGAATATGTTATCTATTGGGCGAATAAAAGCACAAGGGTAATATTCATAGGGGCTATTAGGATTTTCTGGTAATGGTAAGGTAACTGGAACATTATTATGAGTAGTTGGTCAGGTAAGATACGGTATATTTTTCAGTAGGTTTGTAGAAGATGTTTTCTTTGAGCTCCCGGTTTCATGTTGTGTTTTCATACAGTATAGCATGTTAATACAGTAGTTTGAGGTTTTTTGTTTACTAGTTGGGGAATCTAAGCTCAGTAGAGTAAAGACATTGAGGTATTTTAGAAAAAGTAAGCTCTTCGTTTTTAATTAATAGAAAAAAACAGTTTCAAAAGTGATGTCTGCTTAACTTTTCATTGCTTATGTTTTGCTTTGTTTCTAGGGAGGAAATGTCACACAGCCAGCACAGCAAGTGAAGAAGAAAGGGATAGCAAATTTAACTTTGGACTTGTACAAATTGAGCCCCAAGGATTTTATTGGTTGTTTAAACATTAAGGCAACTTTTTATGAAATGTATTCTGTATCCTGCGACATCCAGTGCTTGAGCGCCAAGAAGATCCTGCGGTGAGTAGAAAGGGCACCAGCAAATATCTGGAAAATGGTATTGTATCTTTAACCTTTGAGTGTCAGAGTGGTATGCAACACATTGCAATGCATTGCTTACCCCTCTGACACTCAAAGGGTTAAACACGTGGGCCTAAACATTTCTTGACAGCTCTGTGTGTAGACATGAAAGGTGTATCTGCTTCCTGTACATCTTTATATAACTCACCTGAGATCTGCTTGTGTTGTCCATAACTCTGTTAGAGGTCTAACCTGTTCAGCACTAGGGGCCTATGCAGCCAAATTCAGCTGAACCATTGGGGGTGATAAAAATACTCTTTGATTTAAAAGAAATTTTTTACCCATTGAATACTAGAGAAGTCTCCAGTTCATCATGAAGCATTCAGGGGTTAAATTAATGGGCATTATACCATTTGCTTTCTATGGTTCAGTTGGTTTGCCCCAGAATTACTCCAGTTTACTATATATTCTGTGTTTGATCAGAAGATATGGGTTGGAGACAACCCTAGCATTCAAGGGGTTAAAGTGCCCACTGATTTGAATGCTGATTTTAAATCCATAAAATGCTAGAGGTCTTCCATGTCTTTGGAGACCTCTAACAGCATCCATTGGGTTAGTTTATTTTTCTCCAAACTCTATCTAGAATTTTTAATCTTGAGTGCCAGAAGGGTACACAATGCATTGTGAAGCAAAGGGTTAAAATGATAACCTCCATTTTAGCTTTACATATTCTGCATGCATATAATATGTAAGTTAAACTTGCCTATACCTACACTTTTGTGTCCTTGATAGTGAGCTCCCTGAATTTCTGTTTCCAGAGCTTTTCTGTCAGGGACTGTGAAACAAACAAGGGACAGTGATACAATGCAACACCAACTGCAGCACTACAGTATATTTTTATATGTTCATGTCCTTGGCATTGAGTTCCCAGATGGCTTTCTGTCAGAAATCTTGTACACTTCCTGCAGCAGAAAAACCTCCATTACATCTCGCAGAGCACTGTGCTGTTGGGTTTGTGTTACATTGTATCATTGTACACACAGTTCCTTACATAAGCTCTTTGGAAGAAGAAATTAAGAGGGTTCACTAGACAGATTGTCACATTCCACTTTGTTCTTTGCTTCAGCACTTCATTCAGCCTGTTTGCTGTTGCATTTTCTTCATATCTCAGCTTGCTGGATCCAAGTAGATCCCCAGGAGGGAGGCATTTGAACTTACCTTTCAAATAAAAGCCTTGATTCATACTGAGGAGCATAGAAGCAGCTGCTCTATAAGGAGCAGCTGTTCTCTGTCCAGTTGTATACTCAGTCCATCTGCACCTGCCAACATATCATGATTTCAGCCCCTTAGCTGGGCTTATTGACACAGACTTACTGACTCACTGCAATTTATATTCTCTAGTTTGGATGCTAGAAAGGTCAACTACACATTTTATTGTATATTTGTGTGAAACTACAATGCACAGCAATGTTTACAGACTGTAGGCCCATAGTCCGGAAGCTACCATAAGCAATTTCGGAGGAAACTAAACAGCACCATAGAGGGGAAATTAAAACAATTCCCATTGATTCAAATTGAGCTTTTAACAACCTGAATGTTAAAGTATTCCAAATCATTATAAAGGAACTGATTTGTGCAGCTGGTTGGGGATGATAGGAGTAGAAATCCAAGGGTGTTTTTAAGAACAAGAAATGTGTAATTTGCTTGAATATAAGCCAACGTTTTTTCAGAAACTTGAAGCTAACAAAATGACCTTGTGCATGTTCAAAGTTGCCTTAGAATCCTGTTCACAGAAATCCTCCATTCTCTCTCCCCCCTTCCCCTTTGCCACTTTGGAATTTGCCATTTTCACCACCACCACCATCACCGTCATACTGGTATGGCATGGATCCCACATATTATGTACAGTATCAGTAGTTATATGCACTGAGCAGTACCTGGTATGACTGTTGGGCTGGGTGGGTCAGGGAACAAGGCAGTGGAACATAGGTGCTCCGAGCATGCGTTGTTATCCAATTGGCTGGAGGAGCTGGCTCCTCATTGTGAAGCCATCAGCCAACCATACTGAGCCCACCCCACCAATGATGAAGAAAACCAGGGAGGGCTTATACCCACGACATTGAATGTACCACCACAGTCACAAAGTGGAGGTTACTGTATGACTCTGATATCTCATGTTGTAGAAGTGTGAGAGCTGTAATATGTGGTGGCTAAGATTTATGATGGAGGGAGTGGGGATGTAGTGATGGAAAGGGGGGCTGTGGTGCTGAGGCCTTTTATGAGAGGGAAACTGAAGGCTCAGATGGAGTGAGGATTATTGTGAGGGGAAAGAGGGGGATGTGGTAGTGGTGGGTGACTGAGCTATAATGGGGAGAACTGTGGTGGTTAGTGATTTCTAATAGAGAGATTAAGGATTTTATGGGGCTGATGGCTATGATGAAGAGAGGGAGTTCCTATGTAAATCAGCTGTGTCAATGCCTTGCTTCTCTGCCTTGGTTAGCATTAGTGCTAATGGGGCAACTGAATGCACCAACTTGATCCATGCTGTTTGAGAATAGAGGTGTTGCCCATGATAGAAATTAATGCTGGGTCTATCTCTGGGCTAATTAGGGACTCCTGTCTATATCAGGAATGCCAAATAGTGTACCAAATAGTCCTCTTTTACCAGAGGAGAACAGAAGACTAGTTTTAGTAAGTCTAATGGCCATCTGACAGCATGGAGTCTTTTGGGGGCACGATGCCTACTAATTTAGCCCTGACCATCTGTAACTGGCACCTCTTACCCTTTTTGCCAGAGGTACATGAATGGGTCACTTCCTTCCAGTCTACAAACCAGGGACGAGCATAAAAAGCACTGGAACTGTCTGAGCCACCACTACCAGACTGTCTGTGGGAATGTAAGGAGTGACTCAAATGAGGCTGCCGGGCAGGCCAAATCCTCTGTGTTTCAGTAACTGTTGTAATCCCAAATGGGGGCTAAAATGCTATGAGAGCCAAGGAAACTGTGCTTGTGGTTGATATATCTTTTAAGTATCAGGTCTTTGCTGGATATAGAAGACAGTGAAGGAGAGTTCCTGACAAAAAATGTTCTTATTTTCACAATTGGCCATTAGAAGGTTCCCATTCAGAAGAAAAGGAAAGTAGTCTGGCCCTTTGTATTGGGTCCAAAATATTCTTTGCACCTGGGTCTTCCAATGACGCGGTATGCCACTACCCTGCCATATATAGCATGTTGATGTCTCTTTAAACATTTTACATTTTCTCCTACTTCCTCTATCTGTGAGGAAGTGACACAAATCAGTTTATTGTCCTCTGTTGTGTGCATTTGTTTTCATTTCCTCTTAAACAGAGAGGCTCAGACTGCCCTTTGAAGTACAGTATAGTATGTTTGTTAGCTTATAATGAGCTTTTATTGGTACAGAACTGACAGGCTATACCATTTCATCTAAATCTTATGAACAACAGAAGCCGCTGTTTGTACTATCATTCTTCTGGTATCAGCATTACCGTGCAGGCAATTAAGAACTCACATATGTTTATAAATGTACATAAAGGGTTGTATTCAATAAGCTATAGAGGTGCAGTTCAGAGGCAAACCAACTGTACAATAGGAGGCAATAAAAATGTCCAGTATTACCATTGTTATAAACTGGGCTCTTAATTTGAATGCTAGCAAGGCTTCTCCCATCATGTTGAAAATCGCATTGTATTGGACACTGCTCTAGCATTCAAATAGTTAAAAGCCCTCTTTAACCCTCTGAGTGCTAGAGGGGTATGTAATGTATTGCCTCAATGGCAGTCAAAGGGTTAAATCTGTAAGAATTGTTTTGTTGTCAATGGGGAAGTTGATTTGTCCCCAGGAATGGCTTCACTTTTTTTATAATATTTCCTAATGAGTCATCCTATATAATAAAATGCTAGGATGTTTGTCAGATGCAGTCATGCGCAGTAGAGGCTGCCCATGGTTGCATCTCGTGAGTGAGGCGGCACATGACTGCATCGCGTAGAACAGTGAAGTAGCGGCAGTACACAGAGGAGGACCGGCCTCTTAACCCTTTGAGTGCCAGAGGGGTTAACATTGCCCGGACCTTGCCCATGTACATGGGCGTTTACACTAGTATAAAATAAAACATCAGTTTCACTGTTGGTTAACCCCTTTGGCACCAGAGAGGTGTACAAAGCACTGATTAATGATGCTTTGCACAGTCCTGTGATCCTCTAGGGGTGATAAATGTCAAGGCGACCATTAAATGCATTCATGGACTCAGTATTGATAGATGTATGTATGTATCTTTATTTATATAGCACCATACATGTACACCCCGCTTAACAGAATTTCAAATAATACAATACAAAAATAAAGAACAGGGTTAAGTGTGTTTAAGCATTATTTGGGGGGGAAAGTGCAGCAAGGGAAACATACACTGGGAAAGGGACCGTGCCCCAAGGAGCTTACAATCTAATTAATAAGGAATACGCGTATGCAATTACTTGCTTGCCTGGAACTTTGCTCCTGATGAAATGTGAGTAAGCATCAGAAGAGCAAGCTGTTATACTCCCTGTGTCAGTGTTAATTATATGAATAGATCTGAAGATCATCTTGAAATCTAACATGCAGTGCAGTAGTAGCTCCTAATAATAAACCGTCACTTGCAGACTGGAAATCCTAATGGTGTCTTTGCATGGATTGGTTGCCAAAGATTAATCTTTAATTGGTATTGGGTATGCTGTCCAGATGTAGACCTGATTCTTTATTGCTAGAATGCAGAATTTCTAACTCCTCCCACTCAGTCTTTCCCTTCTAAGATGACTTCAATGGGAGTTTTGTGTCCTGTGTCTGGCTAAAAAACAGTCATGTCTGTTTCCATAGACACAATATCACATGCTAATTGAAGAGTACTTTTGGAGAACCAATTCACAGTAGCTATTAAGTGAGGATTTATTATTAGTTGGTGGTACTTTTCCTTTAAGTCATTCGTACATCAAAATAGAGGATTGAATACAACCTATTATCCATCTTGGTCAGGACTCTGGGTACAGAAGATTGAGGTCATCCAATAATATGGATGTTGTGAAACTAATTCTGAGATTTGCTCTTTTATTAATTTGTTAGCTTTTTTCTATAAGATTTCTATCAGTCATAGCTGACCCATAGTTTATTACAAAGCCCATAACATAATGCACTTCACAAAATAACTTCCATATCCATATTCTGCTATTAAAGATCTTCCTGGTTATGGTCCTGGAGAGAGGTTTACTTGTGGGTTGGGATTCACTAAGATTTGATATAATGGTGAATTTGTTTGGGATGCGATGAGATCACTTCATCTTGGCGAATAAGACTGATGTCCCCTTACGTACTAAAAATTAGTTATACAAGGGGAAGGAGAGAGGCATGGTCATTAGCATGTGATATTGGTTTAATGTTGACCAGTGTGTTACGGATTGTACACAGTCCAGTTAATAACTAGACCAATATCTAACTACTCAGTAGCAGTTTATTTCAAACTTCTCAATAGCATTCAAATGTTAAACAAGGTTTTACATTAGGCAGCTATGTAGAGGTTCAAAATCCACTTATATACTAAGAAACACACCTTTGTTAAGAGCTTTGAAATATGTAGAATTGTGAAGTGTGGTGACCGTACAAATATGGCAAACTTTACTCTAATATGCTAAAGTTACATGTGTAATATGAAAACTGCACAATCTGCAAGTCTCAGGGACGCAAACTCTTTTCTATGAATGCATATGGCAAATAGTCATACTGAAATATATACACACTCTTATGAATATGGAAATGGCCCAGTAAGTCAAATTTCAATATGTAATAAGCCATTGGTGAACAAAAAAAGACACTGAATATTTTAAATGCAGCAAAGGCATGGCAATATTGGCATATTTGCAGAGGAATAACAAGATAAGATGGCAAAGACCATTTAATTAATCTTGATAGGAATTGGATCACAGAACCGGACCCTTATCGAACCTTAGTACATTTTCCTCTGCTATTTATTTTCTTTGATGTATTTTTCAGTGTTTGATATGTAATACCCACCTTTATTTTATTTTTCAGGCAGTTTCTCCGAGGCCTTTCCTACCTTGCACAGGTGACTGGCCATTTTCTTCTGTACAGTGGCTCCTATATGATGCAGTGGGCAGAGGATTCAGATGAGAAGAGAGCATTCTCAAAGTCACAGCGTTCCTAACAGCAAAAATGATGACCTTGTTGGTGGAACTATCCCAATGAGAACAGTCTCACGTGGGATCAATTCAGACTAATGGCAGTGATATATTTAATAGGATGAGGCCTTTTATGATCAGATGAGGCAGATACTGTCCCTTGCAACTTTTAGTGGATAATAACCTCTTCCACAGTCGACCAATGGTCAGCTAAGGGTGCTGAGAGTTATAATCTAACAGGTGTAGGGCAGCAGGTTGAACACTCAAAGTAGCAACATGTATCTCTCTTAATGTGTTATGAGATTTATGTCATTTTTCTTTGTTGTATAACTGTAACAGGTACTTAGAATTTGTTTCCTATGGTATATTTGTGTTTCCTCCTTTATTATAAAAAAACTTTTATAAATTTGCCCTTCTTATCTTGGTATTTGTCCTCATCCTTGTTGTTTAGTGGATGTAATGAGGAAAGATACCTTTAGGAATAAGTGGCTCTTAATATGTTAAATCTGACTGCTATATGAACTACTACTGTTAATCTATATGCATATTTCTGTATAGTGTCTGCAGTTGCCTGTTTTTTTCTGTGCACCAATTTAGGTCTGTATTTAGTTTTCACCTCCACACATTAAACAATAGACTCCCTTGAAATCAGTGTCATGTCCAATTAGAATCATGGAAGTAATCTGTTCCTTCTTGGTTATAGACTACAGCAGAGTTCAAATAAAAATGCATAAAAGATATAACTGTTGTAAAAAGAAGAAATTCCTAAGCAAGTCTGCCTAGTGAACACACTAATAGCCACTTATTTCAAGGGTTTAGTTTCCCTTTAATATACATCTGCCATTAGGTGGATTTGGTTAAAGGGTGGTGCTGTGTTACTAGTTAGTAAAGTAAATAAAAGTGGTATTTGTATTGGATAGCTGATTAGCTTTAGAGTGCAAGCTTTCAAGACCAGTTAGGTCTCCCCGTCAGGCATCTTTTTCCTGATGAAAATACCTAACTTTTCTTGAAAATTTGCCTTTTAAAGGTACTCAGTTATGCAATTAGTTTTACTGCTTTCCTGCTTGAATGTATTTGTAAGGGGACCAGTTTCCTATTTTCATATCTCAACAGTCCAATGCTTTTTAAAAGGGAATTTATTTATCTGTTTTTGTGCCAGAAATAATATGTGACTACTAATATAGCAAATATTTATTAATTTGCATCCTCAACTTATTTATTTCAAATAGTTACACGTTGATAATATTTTATATAGGTATTTTTATGGAAACGGACTTTGTCACAAAAAAAAGTTTGCATGGTTGTAATCTGGGTTGAAGTTCACTCTAGCTGCCTGGCACTTCATGCAAAGTAGCTCATTTGCATGCAGCACATGATCCCCAAGTGCAAGGGAAATAAAACGAAGGCATTTGTAAAAAAAAAACAAAACCTAAACTATTGTGAATAATACCAGCTGCACTCTAGGGGACATAAAGTCTTAAAATTCCCTTTGATTTCGAATGGTGCTTTTAACCCCTTGAATGCAAAGGAAGTCTCCAATGCATTGCTTTGGAATGTGTTGGAGACCTTTCTGTTTCTCTAGGTGTTAAAAAATGCATTTAAATCAACAAGAATTTTAGTACCCCTCTAGGATAAAGTTGTTTTGCCTTCTGCAGAGGGACTAAAATACCTTCAAAATAAAGGTTGTGGGTTTTTTGGTTAGTTTTTTCCAGCATTTAGCAAGTATAATGTACAGGACAATATTAAAGTAGATTAAACATATGCAAACATATTTTTAAAGGGGAACTATCACCCCAAATAAAGTTTTCTCCGAAGAATTACCCGCCTGGCGACTAGCTGAACAATAGTGCTATTCGCCAGAGTATTTACCACCTTATAGAGAGATCCTACTGCTGCTGAGACTGACGGCAGGCAACATCGCTTTAGAGGAATCTGCGCGCCTGTGCAGTCAGTCCCTACTGGTACCTTAAGGTACCAAGCAACCCTTCATAGAGGAGACCGGGACTGACAGCGCAGGCACGCAGGCGTCTCTAAGCAAAGATGTCCGAGCTGTTGCCTGGCCTCAGTCTCCGCAGCAGTAGGATTTCTCTCTAAGGCTGTAATTATTCTGACGAATAGTACTATTGTTCAGCTAATCACCAGATGGGTAATTCTTCTGGGAAACTTTATGGCTGGTGATAGTTCCCCTGTAGAGGAGCATTTCCCTTTAAACTTTTGGAATGGAAAATTATATTGCTTCTATTTAGGATATGAGAGACTGAATGGTAATATTTCTATTACTTGAGGATATAGTCATTTTCCCCACTGATACTGTCTGATTGGCTAGTTTAGGGGTGGGCAACCAGAGATCCTGCAGCCATTTTAGAACTATGGTTCCCACTATCCCTGGCCAGCTGTTGGGAGTTATAGTCCCAAACAGAGGGCCCCAGATTGCTAAGTACTGAGCTAGATATATTTACGTGGGGTACTTTTAACAAGAAACAGATGGGTTTTTTTTTTTGTTTTTTTTTTTAACACTTGGGTGGGATACACGCATAGTATACCGTGCTTACCCGCCATCAGGCTTGTTGTTGTTGCTGCTGCTGTTGGTGACAAGTGACACACTTAGGCCAAAGTTCTCTATTTGGCAAGGTAGTCTACCACTTGCTTATTAAGTCTTAAGATCTGTTGATTTGAAAAGAGGTGAAATCTTCAAATGCAAGTTACAGACAATCTCGCCGCCGTATTGAATAGGCCCTTAATCATCTCACATCTTGCTTCGTGACAGAATTTTTAAAAACCTTATTTTAGTTTTTGTTTACATTGTAATCAAAATGTACATTTTATTGTCATGTCTTGTATTGTTTTCTTGTTTAAATGCCTCACACATTTTTAAAAAATCAGGTGTAATTGTTTACAAAGATGCATGCATTTGCTGTAAAGGAATAGGAATTCTATTCCTAATAAACCCTTCTGCCCCTTTTCCTTTTGACTATTTCTTGGTGTGTTTGTGTGTGATTTTCTATATATTTATATAACATAAAGGGAAAGTATGCCTTTCGTAGAAGTTATGGGTCCTTTATACCACACTGAGGTATGTGTATGTATACATGTATGTAACATTCAGTCTAGGAGTATGGATGCATGCCTGTTACATGAGGAGTTATTACATTAACTGAAAAACATCAATTTGGATATTATTGGCTTATGTGAGACTCCTAAAAAAAGGCAACGATTTAGTCTAATTAGTAGATGGACATTGGCTGTGCTATAAAGGAACCAATGATGAACAATGTGCAGAAATCAGATTTTGATTCACAAAAACTGACAGTCAAAAAAGTAGAATGTATTTCTGGAAGAACTGCTTTCAATGCTATCAAACTATACAGTCTCTCTGTTCTTCAAACCATTCAGGTTTATTCCCCAACAAGTAGCCACAGTGATGAAGAAGTCAAGGAATTTTATGATGATTTATTATGCTTCTACAAACAGATCTATTACCACTACAAGCTTATAATGGGAAATTTCAATGTGAGAATTGGTTAGATCCAAAATGGTGAAAAATCGATTTGTGCTTATAGTGTATATCAGTCCAACTGACAACAGAAAATTACACTCACTGCCATTCCTCGCTGCAGTGCTCAGTGCCGGTTAAAGATCCCAATCCTTTCTCGATTAGTGCAGTTTTCTATTTGTTATGAAAAATTGATTGGACCATGTTGAACTGGAAAAAGAGCTGACAGAGACAACCAACTTATCGAATTGTCAGAACAACATTTGTACATCCTGAATTCATTCTGCAGGAAAAAGGCCCAGAGAAAATGCACATGGAAAAGCTAAAAAATTAAAATTGAAGCCATTTCCAGTTAATCACCAAGTGGGAAAAAATTGCTTCCGGACACCAAATGGAAGTCAGATATTTCCATGGATAAACATCCCATCTGTGAAACCAACTGTCCTAATTCTCAGTATTGTTCTCAATTACAGTATCTGCAAGCACAGCATCCAAAGGCAAATGTCCATAACTTTACCGTTCTTTAAAAAAAAAAAAAGAAAATACCTGCCTTTTCGCTGAAAGCGCCTTAACTGGTTACCTATTGTTCTTTGCACAGATGGTTGAGTAAATAGTTCCTTAAAGGGATAGTAATGTTTCAAAATAAAAACAGCTCCAATAAATCTTCATAGTATTTGTGCCATGGAGAGTGTTATTTGTAATAAATATATTTGTAAATGGTAATCCCATCAACTCTTAGACATCTCATTTCTAATGTAAATAAACTCAGATTGGCTAGTCTCTTTTAAAACTCAGATCTTCCATTCCTTTTATCAATTTCTTTGGGTGTGTCTGCACTTTTTCCAGTTCAATAATATATTTTTAAAGAATTGGTGCCCAAAACTGTACTCCATATTCCAGATGAGGCCTTACCAAAGATTTATATAGAGTTAAAATTATATTCTCATCCTGTACATCCATACTCCTTTTTATATAGGATAGTACCCTATTGGTTCTTGCAGCAGCTGATTGACACTGCAAACTGATGTGAATTCTATTGTTGATCAGTACTTCTAAATCTTAGTTTACCATTTATTGTATATGTTGCATGTTAGTTTCTGCAGCCCAAATGCATAACCTTACATTTATCTATATTCAACGTCATCTGCCTCTTTTCCACCTATTCACTCAGTTTATCCAAATCTTTCTGCAGATAAAAACATCCTACTGTGTATGTATTTCCTTACACAGCTTAGTGCCATCAACAAAGTTTGATATGCTACTTTCAATACCCACTTCTAAATCATTAATCAACAAATTAAAAAAATCAGTGGGGCCAGGAATGAACTGTGTGGCAACCCACTTACAACTTTAGACCAACTTGAAAATGTTCTATTTACAACAACTCTGTCATCTATAATTTAACCAGTTCTCTATCCATGCAATGATGGCTCCGCCCAAACTAAAGTCTTTTTATTTATGCAGTAACCTGTTATTAGGCACAGTATCAAAAGCTTTTGCAGAATCCAGGTATATTACAGCAATATCCTTGTCCAAATTACTACATAACGTTTTGTGAAATGCAAGTAAATTTGTGTGACATTATCTATTCTTCACAGTGGTGATTCCTACTAACAATGTTGTTGGTTTTTACATAGTCTGGAATACTATCCGATAGTAACCCCTCTTGCCCACCACTGAAGTGAAGCTCAAACATCTATAATTTCATGGTTTAGTTATTGCCCGGTTTTTCAATGGTAATAAATCGGCTTTCCTCCAGTCACATGGCACTATGCCTGATGATAGTGAAGCACTAAATATTAGATGTAAGTGAATTGCTGTTACTGAAATAAGTTTAAAGGGATAGTAATACTTTGTTTTATCTTTATTTCACTGTCGTCCAATACAGGTTACTGGTACACTGGGAGGCGATCCGCCCCTTTAAGTAGCCAGGAACATTCTCTAAATGTATGCAGGGGGTGGAGCCTCCCCTCCTTCTTAGGCTGCACCTCAGTCAGCACAAGCCAGAATGATTTGTTCCTCAGTGTGTTCACACCAGGCGGAGAACAGCTCTTTTCAAATTTTAGTTTCTTTGTTATTTTTACAAATATGGAATGCCACCATTAGGCGGGTTACCAAGGCTGTCAAATGCCCTCTTTAAAGTGGATAGCGCAGCTTCCAGGGTACTTCTGGTGGACCTTTTGCCCTGATGAGGGAACAACTTGATTTCAAGTACTTCCCTGGGGATTATCCTCTGTGGTAATTCTTTACTTATCTTGGTAACCTGAAGACAGAAGTCCTGCAGAAAGGTGAGCCACCCTTTGAGTGCCGAAGGTCCACTTGTCCCTCAGTGTCCCTTCATTGGGCTTGTACCTGGGAGTTCTCATTGTGCACTCCAGCACTCATTGGGTGTTTTTCTATATCTTGCTAATGCAATGTATGTGTGTATGTCTGAGTTTTGGAGCAGTTTATGTGGGATTTAACCCTTTCTCTGCTGGGTTTTCCAATTTTATGGACATTTTCAACTTTTGCCTTGGCTGGGTAATGTTTGCTTACATAGAACATGTGTTTGCTATGTGTTATGGAACTTTTACTTTAAGAGAAAATTTTATTAGAAATAATGTTCCGCGCCTTTAAGCACGCTTTTCCCGCATAGACGCCATTGCTCCTTTACTCTCTATGGGCTTACACTGTGTGGGACGTATCTCTGGAACCGCTTCACATAGCGACTTCAGAGAGGGCTCATTTTATTTGTCTTCCCTTGCTCTATCATCCGGTTGTACGTTTGAGTGTGTTGGGGGACTCGGGGGCTTCGGGCACTGTTTTGGGATACTTGGTGAGAAAAACTACGCTTCCCATGAGCGCTCGGTTCGCACCCTTTTTCTGATTGGCTCCCGTCACGGCAGCCATTTTGTGAGTTCTTCTCATCGAGTATACTACGCAGGGACCGGACCTTCTCCCTCTCCTCTGCTGATTAACCTTCGCTTGCCAGATACGTTTAGTTTTAAACGTTTCTGGGGTGAATATTTAATCTTTCACACTTTAACTGGGTGATTTCTATCTGTGGGGTATATCTGACGCTGTGAGCATGTCTACTCCACGTGAGCCTGGGACTAGACCAAAGACCAAGGAGGCTGGGGTATCTGTTTCCCCCATTGCGTTTTGCTACTCCTGTCACTCAGGGCTACCTAGAGAATTTTCTGGTCATTTATGCCCAACTTGTGCGGAAAGTCATGGCAGCAACCCGGGGCCTTCCAGTCACACTATTGAGCCAACATGGGTGAAAGAGTTCAAGGCTGCAACTAGGGATCTCAGATCCACTCTTCAGCTCTTTCCCTCTCAAGTTCAGGGGGCTCTTCAAGTATGGCAGACCCCCTCCACTGTCAGAACCTCCCTGCCCAAGCCACAGGGAGCTCCTGACGTCTGATTTTTCTGAGGAAGAATTGTTGCAGGATTCTGATGTTGAGGATGGTACAGTTATTGAGTCTACCAGATCGGTTGGGGACCCTTTTGAATGTGATCCTGAACTCTCTGCTGAGGGTTTGATCAGGGCTGTGCTGACCATACTTAATCTTCCCTTGTGTCAGGAATCTACTCTTGACCCAACGGACGTGTTTCAGAAACCTTCCAAAGGCTGTTACCTGTTTTCCTACTAATCCTACTCTTGAAAGCTTAGTTTCTGATGCGTGGAAAAATCCTGATAAGTCCTCTTCAGTCTCAAAAAAGTTTGCCAAACTTTATCCTTTTCCTGAGACTGAATTGGCTAAATGGGTTCATCCTCCCAAGGTGGATGCTCCGGTTTCTAGGTTGTCTAAATCCACTGCTCTGGCTGTATCTGATGCTTCTGCTTTACAGGATTGGACTGACAAAAAGTTAGAGACTTGTCTTAAGTCTATTTTTGCCTCTATTGGTACTGCCATGCTCCCAACTTTCGCTGTGGCGTGGGTTAACTGGGCCATTGCGGTCTGGACTGAACAGCTTACTGTGGCGGTCCGCCAAGATGCGCCAGTGTCAGAGCAGCTGCAACTCCTTGCTAATATTTCTGAAGCTCAGAATTATGTTTCTGACGCTGCTTTTGACGCAGTCCCCATGATGGCGAGGGCCTCCACTTCTTCTGTGGTGGCTAGACGCGCTCTTTGGCTAAAAATTTGGTCTGCTGACACCGCTTCCAAGAAAGTTTTGCTTTCTTTGCCCTTCCAAGGGACTTCCCTGTTTGGATTCGAGCTAAAGGAATTGATTAGTGAGGCTACTGGAGGTAAAAGTACTCTTCTACCCTCAGTCTTTAAGAAGAAATTCCCAGCTAAACGCTATTGGTCCTTTCATTCCTTCCAAACTGAGACACGCCCCACGTCCCAGGCGGTTCCTCCTGCTCCGCGTGCCTCCTCCAAGCCCAAACAGTCCTGGAAGCCCAAAGTTGCCCCCAAGGCCAAGGCTTCCAAGACTGCTTCGGCGTGACTCACCGAACTCGGGTCCGCATCCGGCTGTAGGTGGGCGGCTTCACCTCTTTCGCCGGGTTTGGGAAGATTCAGTGGCGGACCCTTGGGTTCTTCAGGTGGTGTCAGAGGGATACAGGATCCCTTTCTTTTCCCTTCCTCCCTTTCGCTTCCATTTTACTTGTCCTTCTCAGGACCCGACAAAAAGGCATCTATTCAATGACGCTATTCAGGATCTTTTGAACAAAGAAGTCCTGGAACCAGTTTCTCAAGAGGACACAGGTTCAGGATTTTATTCCAACCTGTTCGTTGTGGCCAAAAAGGACAGTGGAGCTCGTCCTATTTTGGACCTCAAAGATCTCAACTCCTTTGTCGACAGGAATCTCTGCGCATTGTGATAGCTGCTATGTCTCTGGGGGAATTCCTTGCTTCCCTGGATCTTCAGGATGCATATCTGCACATCCCTATCCATCTGGAGAGCAGGCGGTATCTCAGGTTTGCCTGCCACAGAGGCCATTTTCAGTTTTCGGCTCTTCCCTTTGGGCTGACGACAGCTCCACAGGTTTTTCAACAAGTCTTGGGAGCATTGATAGCGGTAATCCATCGGGATGGCATCAGAGTGACTCCATACATGGACGATTTACTCTTGAAAGCTAGATCAGTGGAGATCCTTCACCAGCAGGTTCAGGCTTGCATTCAGATACTCACTCGCCATGGATGGATTGTGAATCTGGACAAGTCAGACTTGGTTCCATCTCAGCAGATAATCTTCCTGGGTCTCCTGTTCGACACCCAGCGGTGCATGGTGTTTCTGCCGGAGGAGGTGGCTCATCAGATTGCTGTCCGGGTATCAAAGATTCTGACTCTCGAGCGGATTCCAGTCCCGAAATTGACTTCTCTGGTGGGGAAATTCATTTCCACGATACAGGCAGTGCCGTTTGCTATGGCACACACCAGGGAACTTCAAAGGTTTGTGATCCAGATGTGCAGGAATTGTCCAGACCATCTGCAGCTGTCTGTCTCTCTTCCTCCTCATGTCGAGTTGAGCTTGGAATGGTGGTTGGATCTTTCTCATCTCCTGAAAGGGAGATTCTTTCAGATCCCTTATTGGACCACGGTCACGACGGATGCCAGCCTCCTGGGATGGGGGGCGGTGTTGGGTCGCTTCAGTGCCTAGGGGAAGTGGGGATTGGAGGAATCTCTCCTCTCCATCAACATTCTGGAACTACGTGCGATTTTCCTTGCCCTAAGACATTGGGAATCTCAACTGGAGGGTTGTCCAGTCAGAGTAGAGTCTGACAACGCCACTGCAGTGGCTTACATCAACAAGCAAGGCGGAACAAGAAGTCTTGCCGCTTGGTTAGAGGTCAAGGCCATTTTGTCTTGGGCGGAAGCTCATGTTCCCGTCATTTCAGCGGTTCACATTCCAGGCATAGACAACGTCATGTCACACTTTCTCAGTCGTCACACAGTCGACAGCGGAGAGTGGGCTCTTCATCCAGAAGTGTTTCACCTTCTCACTCAGATGTGGGGGGTTCCTGTGGTGGATCTGATGGCAACCAGACACAACAGGAAGGTTTCAGTGTTCTGCTCTCGGTGGAGGGATCCACTGGCCCTGGCAGTGGACGCCTTGTCAATTCCTTGGGAATTCTCCCTAGCTTACATCTTTCCTCCTCTTCCGCTGTTGATCAGAGTCATCCAGAAGCTGAAGGTGGAGCGTTGTCCAGTTATCCTAATCGCTCCGAATTGGCCTCGTCAGTCCTGGTATCCGGATCTGATGGTAATGTCTGTGGCGGAGCCCTTTACGCTTCCCTCTCGTCCAGATCTTCTGCTTCAAGGCTATCTGTGGAAGGAGGATGTTCATCGTCTTCATTTGATGGCTTGGAGGTTGAATCCTCAATTTTGAAGAAAAAGGGTTTTTCCCCTGCTGTGGTGTCTACGATACTACGTGCTCGTAAACCTGTGTCTTCTAGGATCTATCACCGAGTCTGGTCGACCTTTGTAGCATGGTGTGCTGATAGGGATCTATCCCACGACTTTCATCTTCCTACTGTCCTGGCCTTTTTACAGGACGGTGTTGATAAGGGACTCAGTCTGAGTTCTCTCAAGGTTCAGACTTCAGCGCTCTCTGTCTTTTTCCAGGAGCGCATTGCCGTTATTCCTGACGTCAAAGTTTTCTTCCAAGGTGTGGCTCATGTTCGTCCTGCTTTCAGGAGTCCGGCTCCTCAGTGGAATCTCAATCTAGTTTTGGGGGTTCTCCAACGACCCCCCTTTAAGTCCTTGGCTACTATTCCTTTGCGCCTTTTGTCCTGGAAGATGGCCTTCCTTTTGTCTATTGTATCAGTTCGCCGGGTGGCTGAATTACAAGCCTTGTCTTGTAAACCTCCTTATCTGATGTTCCATAAGGATAAGGCTGTGCTTCGCACTTCCAAGGAGTTTTTGCCTAAGGTTGTCTCCGAATTTCACATCAATCAGGAAATTGTGGTGCCTTCTTTCTGTCCTAACCCTTCCTCTGAATGAAGAGGGATCTTCATTTGTTGGATGTCGTGCGTTGTCTCAAATTTTATGTTAATTGCACCGAGTCTATCAGGAAGTCTGACGCTCTGTTTGTCATTCCTGAGGGGCCTAGGGCAGGGAGACCGACGTCCAAGGTGACCATCGCACCTTGGATAAAATGTACTATTCGTAAAGCTTACGAACTGCGGAATAAGCATGTGCCTTTTCGGGTCACTGCTCATTGTACCAGATCAATTGGGGCCTCTTGGGCCTATAAAAATCAAGCGTCTGCTGATCAGTTGTGCCGGGCGGCCACTTGGTCCTCTGTGCACACCTTTTCGAAGCACTACTGCGTGGATGTGCTGGCCTCGGCTGATGCCAGCTTTGGGAGGAAGGTCCTGGAGGCAGTTTTGCCTGTCTAGTATCGTCTTCTTCTGAGGTTCTCAGTGCTTCCTTACTGTTGAGCCCTGTTGGCTCTGGTTCAGTGTGCTGTGTTTTGTTCGGGGTCTGTTCTTACCCCTAGTTGGTGTCCGTTGACACTTCCGATTGTTGGGATCTCTGACCGGTTGGTCATAGATGTTCTGGTGACTCTGGGGGCCTTGCGCCTGGTCCTTGCATTCTTCCTGCCTCTAGGAAACTCAATGTTTGGACATCCCAGTGTACCAGTAACCTGTATTGGATGACAGTGAAAACAGGATTTTAGTCTTACCTGTTAAATCCTTTTCACTTAGTCCATACAGGTTACTGGTCTCCCACCCTGTCAAGAGACCATGCTTGGCTCTCCTGTGGCATTCTGTGGGAGTCCTTTGAGGCATGCTCACAGGGGTCTTCTTCTTCTCTTCTATCTCTGGTCAGTGTTAGTGTCTCAAATCATTCTGGCTTGTGCTGACTGAGGTGCAGCCTAAGAGGGAGGGGAGGCTCCACCCCCTGCATACATTTAGAGAATGTTCCTGCCTACTTAAAGGGGCGGATCGCCTCCCAGTGTACCAGTAACCTGTATGGACTAAGTGAAAAGGATTTAACAGGTAAGACTAAAATCCTATTTTTATTTTGTAGGCATTAAAAAAAACATGAAGAACAATACAAGTCTTTTCTCTCAAACCTTTATGGTTTAAGAGATATTCACAAACAAAGTATCCCCCCCCCGTTCAACCAGTTCAGAAGGGAGGTGACCAGGTAGACTGCAGCGAGGGACAATCTTCAATTAAGATAAGGGAAAAACCTGAAAAACTTGTCAAGGGGGGGAAGGGCTTTCATTGTTCTGATAGGAAGAAGAATGTCCCCTGCTGTTATCTGTCTGGTCTTACAACCAGATCCCCATCTGAGAAGAGATGGCTTACACTAGGTAAAAGGGGCGGGAGGGGGAATTTGCTTGTGAATATCTCTTAAACCATAAAGGTTTGAGAGATAACTTATATCATTCTTCATATTTTTTTAACCCTACAAAATAAAATAAAGTTAAAACGAACTATTACTATCCCTTTAAGTATTCTTGGGTGTATGCCATCAGGTTCAGGTACTTTATTGACCATAACCTTTTCCAGTGTCTTTAGGATTTTGTCCTCAGTAAGCCATGCCCATGATGGATTCAGTTGTATGATTCTCCCTGTTGGCCAACAGCCTGCCATTTTGTTACTTCCTTTGTATATACAGAAGAAAATAATGTGTTTAAGGTGTCAACCATAGCCTTATCCTCACTAATTAATTCAATCGTGTCAGTTTTAAGAAATCTACTTCATACATGCAAGTAAAATATTCAGTGACTTAACAGTCTTAAACTGTGTTAATGTTGGAAGTGAGAATAAACCAAAACTAACTGCAAGAAAGAAAGGAAAATCTTCATCAACAAATGTGAAGGTCTACACTAGCCAGCTATTAAATTAGCTATTTTCAATCGCATGTGCTGCAAGACCAGTCACAAATTTTTCAACCCAAAATGACAGTCATTGAGACTATCGTAGGAACTGCCCATGCCCTTGCGCCTGTTAAACAGGGAAAAACAACCAGAATATCAAAATAAACCGTTGCCATGATGAAAAAGTGAAGTGAAATTAAATGAAACAGGATAAAATATGAAAAAATGTGCAAGACCATAATGAAGTTCATAAAAGAAGAAATGCTCAAGTTCAAAGTTGAGATCATCAAAAGATCCTTCATTAGAAGAGAATCAAATGGTAAAGAAAGCAAAAGAAAAGCTGGTCACTCATAGGAACTAAATATTTGCATTATGGTTTGAAAATGGTATCCATTTGAAGTATTGCATGTAAAGTGTCACATCATTTGAAGTGTCACATTTAAAGTTTTAAAGTGACGCACATTCTGCATTTCGCGTCGTTCCGAATGTGCATTAACATGTCGCAGTATGGATGTAATAATGACGCTTTATGGGTGCAATAGGGGTGCATTAAGGATGCAAAATGGGTGCAATATCAGTGCAATATGGGTGCAAAATTGGTGCTATATGGGTGTAATAATGATGCAAATTGGGTGCAATACGGGTGCAATATTGACACAAATTGGGTGCCAATAGGGGTGCATTAAGGATGCAATATGGGTGCAAATTGGGTGCAATAATGACGCATTATGGGTGCAATAGGGATGCATTAAGGACGAAATATGGGTGCAATAATGACGCAAATTGGGTGCAATGTTGACGCAATATGGGTGCAATAATGATGCAAATTGGATGCAATGTGGATGCAATATGGGTGCAATAATGATGCAAATTGGATGCAATATTGATGCATTATGGGTGCAATAGGGGTGCATTAAGGAAGCAATATGGGTATAATATTGGTGCAAATTGGGTGCAATAATGACACAATGTTGACGCAATATGGGTGCAATGTTGACGTTATTATGGGTGCCATAGAGGTGCATTAAGGACACAATATGGGTGCAATAATGACGCAATAGGGGTGCAAATTGGGTGCAATACAGGCGCAGTAATGACGCTAATTGGGTGCAATGTTGACGCAATATGGGTGCAATATTGATGCATTTTGGGTGCAATAGGGGTGCAAATTGGGTACAATATTGGTGTAATATGGTTTCAATATGGGTGCAATAATGACAAAAATTGGGTGCAATGTTGACGCGATATGGGTGCAATAATGACGTAAATTGGGTGCAATCTTGACGCAATATGGGTGCAATATTGATGCATTAAGGACGCAATATGGGTGCAATATAGGTTCAATATTGGTGCAATATGGGTGCAATAATGACACAAATTGGGTGCAATGTGTGTCCAATAAGGGTGCAATATGATGCAAATTGGGTGCAATATTGGTGCAATAATTATGCAAATTGTGTGCAATATTGAGCATTATGGGTGCAATAGGGGTGCAATAAGGATGCAATATGGGTTCAATATTGGTGCAATATGGGTGCAATATTGACGCATTATGGGTGCAATAGGGGTGCATTAAGAACGCCATATGGGTGCAAATTGGGTACAATAGGGGTGCAATATGGTTTCAATATTGGTGCATTAATGACGAGCATTGGGTGCAATGTTGGTGCAATACTGGTGCAATATTGGTGCAATATGGGTGCAATAATTACGCAAATTGGGTGCAATAATGACGCGATATGGATGCAATATTGACGCATTATGGGTGCAATAGAGAGGGTTTTTGGTTGGGTTTTGGGTTGGATTTTGGTGGGTTTTGGGTTGGATTTGGGTTGGTTTTGGTGGGTTTTTGGTTGGATTTAGGTTGGGTTTTGAGTTGGATTTGGTGGGATTTGGGTTGTTTTTTGGTTGGGTTTTGGGTTGGTTTTTGGTTGGATTTGGGTTGGTTTTTGCTTGGGTTTTGAGTTGGATTTGGTGGGTTTTGGGTTGGATTTGAGTTGATTTGGGGTTGGTTTTGGGTTGGATTTGGTGGGTTTTTGGTTGGATTTGGGTTGGTTTTGGGTGGGTTTTGGGTAGGCTGACCAGATCTCACCTTTAACCGGGGACACATAGTAAATAGCCATTTTGCAGTACTTCACTGAGATCAATGCAGTCCTGCAGTATGCATTTCTCCTATGCATCCCCAGTTAAAGGTGAGGTCTGGTCAGCCTACTTTAGGGTGGGTTTTGGGTTGGTTTTAGGTTGGGTTGGCTTGAGTGGGTTTTGGGTTGGATTTGGTGGGTTTTGGGTTGGATTTGGGTTGCACCCATATTGCACCCATACGCCGTCCTTAATGCACCCTTATTGCACCCATATTGCGTACTTAATGCACCCATAATGCGTCATTATTGCACCCATATTATGACATGATAATGCACGAAATGGTGAATGCGCCATTTGGAGTGATGTGAAATGTAGAATCTGCGTCACTTTATGATGCAAAACTTTAAATGCAACACTTCAAATGATGCGGCAAAACAGATGCGTAATTTTGTAACGCAAAACTTTGCATGCAACACTTCAATAGTAAACCTTTGAAAATAATACAACTGCAAAAACCCAACTGCAAATACTAAAACAAGTGGAAGAAATGTATTCAAATATTTATAAGGATGAAGGGCAACAACTGAACGCAGCACCAGTGGCTGAAGCTGTACCGGATGTTTTGGGAGAAAATGTGGAAGCTGAAATTAAAATCAATGAAAAATGGCAAAGCTATACCCAGGAGCCATTCAATCCTGTGCAGTAGTGCCAACGAACGACATACTGATACATTTAATGGATGAAAATCTGCACCCAGTTTTTCTGACTGTACAGCACACAACAGACAAAAAAAAAACAAAAAAAAAAACACCATAGGACAAAACAAAGCAGGGAAAAATCAGCTCACACAACACCCAGCATATAGCACAAGCACACTAATGGCAAAATGAACCCCCGCAAAGCCAAGCATCCACACAGAAAATGAACATGCCTTACAAGCAAGTCCAGGACAAACAACAAAAACCTATCAACACCACACAAGGGGTTGACAAAGCTACCAAACACTATCTCTCACACCATACCCCGGAACAGGGGCTAGCACACAACAACACATATGTACACATAACACAAGACCCACACCTGTCAATCCCAAAGTAACCCAAGCTCACCTGTGCAACATCACCAGATAGTACAGACCCAGCATGCACCTGACAATGTGACACACACACCTGACAGGTGCACAGCAGGTACAACAATCACACTAACAAAAACAGCCACACCACAAAAGCTTACTTGGACAACACACACTACCTCATTGGTCACTCCCTATATAATGACCGAACATGGACAACACCCCACCACTGTCTTAAAGGGACATCTCTCCATCCTCAGACTTGGCGTCTTGGTTCATATACTAGATGATTTATTTTTACAATGTTTCTTTCACATATATATATGCCTGATTTGCATCCCCTAATTCCTATCCTTATGGGTTCCAGAGGAGTAGACAACCCATTGCAAAGCAATGAATGGGTTGTCTACTCCTCCAGAATGCAAAAGGTTAATGGGATAATAATGGTTCATCTTTTTCAAAACAGACAGACGGTGCAGTTACGAATACTGTCATCCCTTCCCACAGGCATCCATGGCATGACCCATCATGGAACAGAGGAATGTCCACGTGACCCCGGTGAAACACGGCTATGAAATAAGGGGGAAAACCTGTACAGCAATACTGCTCCTCTTCAGAGTTCAAAGGCTATTTGGAGAACTATGAGTAGCTCAACTTGGTTTATTTAGTAGGCTGTTTTTATGTGAAATATACCCTTTGGGTGCATGTTAATGCTGCAATGTATTGGTAAACATATTAAAAGTAGCCTATAATCAGCAAAAATATCTCTGATTTTGATGCTATATTAGAATTAATTCAGAAAGCAAAATATTTATGATTTATGTATCCGTTATATTTATGGAGGCATGTCCATATCTTTGGGGTCTGTTAATTAAACGGGAACCATAAGTGGAGTTGGAAATGTATTGATGCAAGGAGATGTTCTCCCTGTATAGCGTAATCAATTGACATGACTAGTGTCTTCTTCAGGCTGCTGTCCTGTAGCCAAACACAACATTTATCTCAATCATTAACTTAGATTACTAGGTGTATGACTGAGTGTGAATCACAGCATAAGTTTGTTTTCATAAGATATCCTACCAGTGAATAGTTCAACCAATAATATGGTTGGCTAACACCTTAATCTCCACACCAGTGGATAAACCTAAATAGGGACAGTCTGGAACACAGTATGCTAAGGGGTAGGTGTCAGTTGTTCAACTTCAGCTCACATTATGGCCAAACAACACCTTCATGTTGTTCTGCTTTGCTAGGGGGATTGTGAGTTGATACTGGACAACAGTTTATGTGCTGTGTGTGCTTACACATGCTCAAACCCCTTACAACCAACTAATATGTGCATGAGTTGTGTTCACTGCATTGCTTTGCAATACATTGGAGACATCTCTGCCACTTAACCTGTTACATGTGATGAATAAGTGCAGTTTTATTTGGGGAAATTTAACATATGGGGCTTTATTATTTTTTAGGATCTGTGGAATTTGGAGGCTGCAGATTGCCATATCTCTGTTGTGAGGATGGCTTGCTGTGATTCTATTGCTCAAAGGGTAGCTGTGTTCCTCTGAACATCCCACTGCTATCTCCTCAGTTACCTTACGGATCTCCTGGCCTCCGTGAGCTGCCTCCTCTGGATGCTTAAATACTCTGTATCAATCCCCATAGTTTGGCTACTTATTGGACTTTGGATATGTTGTCAGGTTGTCAAGGTTGATAAAGCAACAGAGAGCTGCGAAACGCGTTCAATAATCCAATGAACGCCTGTTGTTTTTAATAAATATATTCTTTGGATAGAAGAGAACAGCTACCTTCTTTTATATATTGTTTTTTCATTTTATATATAGTTTTATTATTTTTTTTCATCAAATGGTGCATTGGTTATACCCTTCCTGCTGGTAGATTACTGCTGGACTCCGGTGAATCAAAGGAGAGACCCAAACAGGGACGGGTAAAGTAACCTATATGCTATATTGGTTAATGACAGACATACGTCTGATCATTAACAACACAGAAATGTGAGTTGATATATGATCTATATTGATACATTATTTGTAGTGTTGAGTAATGCACTATTGATGCTCATTCTTCTTTTTGTTTCTGAATACATGTTCCACTTCCATGCTTTGCATTAATCGTGCTTGAAGTGAAGCTGCCAAGAATACTGCTATTAAGGGGGCAGTAAAAATCATAACTCTTGAGCTTTAAAGCTGAAACTACATATATATGTTGTGCCAGCCATCTCCCTTGTGAATATAATGCTTATGGGTGGTGGTTGGTGATCACTGAAGTTTGAGAAGATAATACACTAGAAGCTCCTCCTGGTTTTTCTTCCTTTTTGTTATGTGGGTTTTTGGTTTTGCTTTGTTTGTATGTGTTGCTGACATTGTTTGTAATTAGTTGTCATTGTTTTTCAACGGTGCGTTAATACGCTTAGAGGCCCTAGTGTTGTTGCTTTTGAGACCTATGTGTTGTGCATGCAATCAGTTTGTCTCTGTAGAAGGGTAATGTGTGAACTGACCCCTGTGGACCTGTGAAATGTAACCCTGTTGTATTGTGTTCATCCTTCGTTTACCTTTGGAGCGCCAGAGGGGTAACCAACGCATTTTAGATCAATGCACTGCGTATCCCTCTAGCACTCAAGGGGTTAAGTGCTGACCTCCCTATGGCTACATGTTTCACATTGTGGAGGAACATAACAGATCTTCATATGACAAAGTGATGCAAAGCATTGTTTGCGTGGCACGGGTATAATGATCAACACAGCAATGAGGGGGTTAAACCTGGACTTGGGCAAGATATGTCCTACTTAAGCCTTCACATTTCTGCTCTGATTGTACAATATTCTGTCCTTGTTTGACCCTCTCAATGCTGTCTTGGTGAAGTTGTGTGAATCAATGCTGGCCATGTGTTCAGCTGTCAGTGTGTTGGGCTGTACTATGTATGAGGGTTTGTGTGGTATCTAGTTATGGAATGATGCACTTACCGGTAGTCTGGAGGGTCATGTTGTTGCCAGTGTCACTTCCTTCAGGGATACCCTCAACAACCGTTGATGACAGGTTCTGCCTCAGCATGTCCTCCCTGGGGTTGAAAGTAATGGTGGACAGGGGGTCAGCTTTGTGCCTCTTTAAGGACTTATTTTTTTCTTGTAGCCACATCCTATTCCGTAGTTTGAGCCCTATTGGCTCTTGTTTGGTTTGTTTATTGTATCAGTTTGGTGTCTGTTGACACGTGAGGTTAAACAATGCCAGTTTAGTCCTGTGGAATACTGGCATCCTAAGGGGAGGAGATTTTTCTCTTTTCCCTTCCGTAATCTTAGGAGTGCTTTGGCATATACCCATAGTTCCTGTGTTACATATTGGATGTAAGAGAAAATAGGATTTTAGTGAAATTAAATCCTTATTTAGTTTCTTCCTGCTTTTGGTACTCTCTCTGTGCCACAGTTGTATGTGAAGCTGGAAGAATAAGCAGTGGTTGAGATGGAGAAGGTGGGGGGAGATGCACTAAAAGTCAATGCTGTGGCGATATGAATTTCTTGATGTGTTCAAAGCACTTCCACTTTTCAATGTAGACACACATCGCCATATGCGATGCGAGTTAAAAAGTACACTCATACATGTGCACTCCCAAGGGAACAAGGCTGGTCATCAGGCACCATACATAGGAATTTGTCTACTGACTGCCCCCCAGCCTTGTTCCTTTTCCCACTGGTAGCCATAAACCCCATGTACACTACCTGGCCCCCAGACTTGTTCCATTGTCCACTGGGAAACAAGGCTTGGGGGTGGCAGGCAGCGTACGTGGGGCTATGGTGATGTTCCCTATGCTGCCCCACAATACTTATGTTCAAAATGCTGCCCCACACATTTAATATTAAAAATCATGCTGCCCCACACTCTTAATATTTGACTTTGTGCTGTCCCACAGTTAATATTCAACATCATGTTGCCCCATTGTGGAAAACTTTACCATATACACAATCACTCCCATTAGCATGTAAGCAGTCACGTGTATATATTATGATCTCTAATCCTGAACTGTGTTCCTTATGAGTGGGATCGGGGCCCTACCGGATGAACCCCAGGCATTGATCACCTATCCAGTAGGATAGGTAATCAATACTGTGACCAGGTAGGCGATCATCTATGAATTCCCGGGTTGAATAGGCGGATCCTCAAGACCCACTTGCATCACATGAGTGGGAGAGAGAGGGGGAAAAAATTGAAGAAAGAGGTTAAAGGGGAAGAAAGGTAAATGGAGGAAGAAAAGCAAATAGTAATAAGTATAGTAATAAGTATGTGGGAAAGAGACATTGGAGAAGGCGAAATGCGGGAGTGAGGCAAGGAGTAGGAGAGTCTAGGCCACTGAGGGAAAGGCCATGAAACTTACATTATGTCATTCCTGTTAGTGCCAGAGAAGTGTCCAAAGTCTTGGATGACCTTCTGGTAGTCAAAGGTTATTAAATTACAATAGGGCAGTGACTCCATTTCCACCTCAATCAACTAATCCATATCCTCCTTTTAGCACTGCTATAAGACTTACTTCACCAAACATAAGCTGTTCCCCATGTCTTCTGTGCACATCCATACGGCTGTGCAAAACCAATGCTTTATATACAATGCGCTGACACCCCTTTGGCACTAAATGGGTTAACAGAGTAAGTCTACTTCCATAATAAAATATGAAAGTTGCTCTTTAAAAATATGATTTATGTATAATACAGATGAGGAGACTGAATATCTCACCATCTTCAACATGTAAAAGTGTTAAACCCACCAACAACACCATTAAAGGGACAGTAATAGGTTATTTTTAGACTTTTTTATTTTGTAGCTATTAAAAAGTTAAACTAAATGTCCCCAGTCCCATCTCTCAAACGTTTATGGCTGGAGAGATAATTGTACTGAAAGTGGCCTCCTCCTATTTCCATGGCGTCAGTGTTCTAGCTGACTGCAGGGGAATCTGGTCCCGGGACTGACGGAGGCTCTTCAGCAGAACCAATATCGCGTTAATGAGAAACAAATCCTTCACTGGAACTGTCTATGAATTGTGCTTTGTTTGCAAGCAGTGGCATAACTATAGGGGTCGCAGGAGTTGCACCCGCTACCAGGCCCATCACTCCAGGGACAGCCGCCCCTGTGACCCTTCCGCCTGGCTCATGCAATCTCAGACTTAAGGGTTGTCTACTGTTCGTGATGTGCGAGGGAGAGAATCCCTTCCACATTGCCAGCAGTTTGACAATCCTCCATGCTTATGATTGATTGAGGACTGTTAGTGCATAGGAAACTACAGGGAGATCCCAACTTCACCAGCCTCAGGTAGGCAAAGTTGAAACTGTGAACTCCAATAGCAGATGCTGCTATTGGAGTTTAGTGCATGTGGTGAAGTGCCACATAACATATTAACACACCCCTTGAATATGATAATGGATTATTATTCTGTGTTTCCTTATGGAAATTACTAATTGTGCTTCATTTCCGTATGGAAATAGGTAATTGTCAATGTGATGAGTGAAAATTTGTAAACCTATTGAAGGCATGTGGATTGATTTCTGTGGGCAGATTTTATTTGATGGGGATATGATGTCAAAGAGACTTTAGTGCATAGTGTCGATGTGCCTTTGACACTGCTCCCACAGGACATCGACATCATGAGCCCCCTTTGACCTTCAGTACATCTGACCAGAGGAGTACTTAGTCTCCTCCTTAAAGATTGTGTGTCTGTGAAGTGCCCTGCCCTCTGAAGCACGGAAGCTCAACCTCCCAATGGTTCCTGTGTTCCAAATGGACTAAGAAATTAATTTAACAGTAAGTGCACTAAAATCCTATTTCATGTTGCTTTGTGACAATTTTACTTTATTTATCACTCTAGTTTTCTACATCCCCATAACAGACTTATTCATCAATTTAAAGAGGTGTTATTCAGAACTAAACCAAATGCACCATGGGAGAGGAATGAAAAGTACCATTCATTTAATTGTTTTTTACCCCCTTAAATGCTAGAGAGGTCTCAATTTGCAGTGTACTGAAGACCTCTCTCTAGCATTCAAGGTGTTAAAAGCCCAATATAAATCATTGATGATTTGGGGAATGTTTATCTGTGGTACAGTTTATTTGTACCTCTTTATCCACAAACTGGGTTCTAGTGTTTCATGTTGTCAGTCCTTATTACTATGACTACAGATCTGTCTCTCCTCTGTATAATATATATACTTCATATATTTTATGAGCCTTGTTAATATTTCCATGTGTATATGTAGTAGATTATTCATTATATACAATAATACTTGTCTATGCTGAGCTGTTTTTAGCATATATCTCTCAGGCCATAAACCAAGTCACATGGTACAGCCATTTGTAATATATGTATGTAATGTATTTTTCTGTCTTCATATTTTTTAATAGGTTTTGTTTTAGATAACTGAAGCATCTGCAAATATGTGTAGCTGCTTATTCTATGATTTCTAAGGATAACATTAACTTTTTTAGTGGGGTAGACTGCCATTTATGCAATTTATGGCAAGCCTGAAGAGAGCTAGCTGTTCCTTACACACACACACATACATGTATATTTGTGTGTTATAGTTTATAGCACATCACTTTCCATTTATAATCAAATGATCAAAAACACTGTTAAGAGCCAAGGGTTGGGCTTTTCTCTATAGGATTTCTTGATCAGGCTCTTGAAATCTGATGTCAGGATTCATATTAGACACTGCTGGCCCTTGCTCCTTTTGAACCTGTTCTCCTCTATGTAATAATAACATCTTTGCTCCATTTAACAATGCATATTCTCTACTTATGGTTACAACCCCTGTTCGACCTGATTAAATCTGAACTTTGATCCCTTGTTATACAACCTATCGTTTTTATAACTATACCAGTTCCCTGCTATAAATATCTTCCTATAATATAAAAGGCCAGATATATGTTTGTCCGATGCAGTCATGTGCAGTAGAGACTGCCTGAACGCACAGAATGCTGGGAGGGGTAGTTATGCACTATAACACCTGCCATGTTTACGCACGTTTGCCCATGTACACAGGCATTTACACTAGTATGTATATAATATAGTAATTTGCAAAATGCATAGTGAGTGATCACCCTTTGCCTTCAAAACAGCATCACTTCTTCTAGGTACACTTGCACACAGTTTGTTAAGGAACTCGGCAGGTAGGTTGTTCCGAACATCTTGGAGAACTAACCACAGTTCTTCTGTGGATTTAGGCAGCCTCAGTTGCTTCTCTCTCTTCATGTAATTCCAGACAGACTCAATGATTTGAGATCAGGGCACTGTGGAGGACATACCATCACTTTCAGGACTCCTTGTACTTCTTTAGGCTGAAGATAGTTCTTAATGACTTTGGCTGTATGTTTGGGGTTGTTGTCATGCTGCAGAATACATTTGGGTCCAATCAGATGCCTCTCTGATGGTATTGCGTGATGGATAAGTATCTGCCTGTACTTCTCAGCACTGAGGATACCATTAATTCTGACCAAATCCCCAATTCCATTTGCAGAAATGCAATCCCAGATTTTCAAACAACCACCTCCATGCTTCACTGTTGCCTGCAGACACTCATTCTTGTGCTGCTCTCCAGTCTTTGGCAAACAAACTGCCTTCTGCTACAGTCAAATATATAAAATTTTGATTTGTCAGTCCAGAGCACCTGTTGCCATATTTTGGGCACCCCAGTTTGTGTGTTTTCATGCATAGTTGAGTCGCTTGGCCTTGTTTCCATGTCAGAGGTATGGCTTTTTGTCCGCAAGTCTTCCATGAAGACCATTCTGACCAGACTTCTCCATACTGTAGATGGGTGTACCAGAGTCCCACTGCTTTCTGCACATTCTGAGCAGATGGCACTGCTGGACATCTTCCAGTTGCTAAGGGAAGTAGCATGATGTGTCTTTTATCTGCTGCTCTAAGTTTCCTTGGCCTACTACTGCGTCTACGGTCCTCAATTATGCCCTTTTTTGTGCTTCTTCAAAAGAGCTTGGACAGCAATCTGGAAACCCCTGTGTGCCTTGAAATGTCTGCCTGGGAGAGACTTTGATGATGCAGTATAACTAACATAGTGTATGACTTTTGACATTAAATGTCTTCCGCATACTCACCTTGTTAGGTGAGTCTGGCTGTTCCTCACCCAGTTTTATTCTTCCTACACAGCTGTTTTTGTTTCAGTTAGTTATTGTGTTTCAACCTACATATTAAATAGGTGTTCATTAGCACCTGTTTGGCAAATATCCGACTATATGCCTACAAAAATCCCTGACTTTGTGCAAGTGTACCTAGAAGAATTGATACTGTTTTGAAGACAAAGGGTGGTCACGCCAAATGTTCATTTGATTTAGATTTTTCATCTGTTCACTTACTATGCATTTTGTTAATTGATTAATATAAACTATTGACATGTCTATATTTTCAAGCATTCTTACTTTACAGCATTTCATTTTTTCACACCTGCCTAAGACCTTTGTACATTACTATGTAATATATATATATATATATATATATATATATATATATGAATGACCCTTCAAACAAATTAAATGACCCATATTTAATGTAGGTGTAGATTCCCTTTCAAATACAATATTGAATAAATTGGTTTTCTGCCAGTTCCTTTATAATACTCACTTTGTGCTGCAGTTTTTATAACTAACCCTTTCAGGACCAGAGGGGCGTGCAATGTATTGCATATTAAACATGGATTAGATGGATAATGTTTATCAAAGTTTTAATCTACAAAATGCCAATAGATTTAAAAAAATAGTGAAGACACACACCATCTGCAGTGTAATCAAAGCCTTACTTTCCTACCCCTACCAGAAAATGTCTAAAGTTCTATCTTTTTATTGAAGCTTTCACATAACTATTTATCTGCAAATGTTGAAACATGCACTATTCAGATGAGAGAAAAAGGTACTTTCACATTAGTGCTGCAGTTGTGAAGAAGGCAAATATATATATATTGATGTAATAATTTTCTACCAGCCACTGTACTTTGTTCTAACACAGCCAGCAATCCTAATACTCAGGCCAAGTTCCTGCCACTTAGAAACACTTCATGAACTTTGTTCCAGTTATGTCACAAACCCTTCTGAGTCAGACGTTTACAGTAAAAAGGCTGTATTGAACAGAATATGACAGTAAACATTATTATAAATAAAAAGCGTGCTGTCTTGCATGTAGGGTCCCCACTATTACAGAGTAACACTAGGTACATACCTTGCAGATTACCCCATCCTTCTGCAAAGGTGAAATATACGTTGGTGTATACATAGTTGTAATACAATGTTTTAACAGAGTTTTTCCCTACTCAATCCCCATATTATCTTTTGGAAGAGGAAGTAGATGCTGGCATCACAATACACTTCATGAACACAACAATGAACTGAGTGATCTTACAGATAAATGCTTAGCTTGCTCTTTTAGGTTAAATTAATTGCATTTACTTTTCCAATGCTCTGTTGCAGTGGTTCTCAAACTTTTTGTTGAGATGGAAATTTTCATTTGAATTGAAATCTCCGCGGAACCCTAACAGTAAAACACTTTAACTTGGGAGTGTGCAACATGAGGCTCTCCAGCACTGGCTGACAGAGGATGATGGGACTTTGTTGTCCATCCCTGCTTTAATCAATTGCCTGCTAGAGAAGTCAACAACACACTGCTACACAATGCTCTGGAGGCCTCGCTAGCATTCAATGGGTTTACATAGTATCAGTATGAAATATTGCTTCATGCCGTTGGATGCAAGATAGTACTGATAAAATTTTATATATTATTTACATTTAAAGGGGATGTATCACCCCTATACAAGTTAGCCTGAACAGTTACATTATATAGCGAATATGTGTAAAAGTTTATTAATTTTTTTTTTTAAAGCACGAAATTGAAGTAATAAACGCTGCCCTGCACCTACTTCCAGATAGACTGTGGTTATCTGCTCTGTAACCGCAGTCCATAACTCTAACTCTGCTCCTCTCCCTCTATCCAGCCTCCTCCGATGACGGAGGCTTCTGTCTGTAAACTGGAGCGGTCTCACTGGCAGAGATAGATATCCATACAATGAGAGCGCGTCAGCTTACAGGCAGAAGCCTCTATCATTGGAGGAGGCTGGATAGAGGGAGGGGAGCAGAGGCAGAGTGACGGACTGTGGTTACACAGGGCCGGATTTGCCATTAGGCAAAGTGGGCACCTGCCTACAGGCGCACGCCACTGAGGGGCGCCTGCCATTGGGATATTTTTTTTTAATATTCTTTTATTTTATTAAAAAAAAAAAAAAGTAGCCACCTCGCTGGCGCTGCCCCTCCCCCTTCCCTATTTCCTACCTCCCCGGCAGGACATGTCTGTGCCTCCTTGGCACAGTCCTGTAGGTGGTGAGCTCCCTCGTCGCATCTTTAGGAATGCAGAGCGCTGGGAGATGACATAATCTCCCAGCGCTCTGCATTCCTGAACAGGAGACCGTGCGGGAGCGCCATCAGCTACAGGACTGTGCCAAAGGAGGCACAGATGACAGATCTCCTACCAGGGAGGTAGGAAACAGACAACGGGGGGAGGTAGGAAACGGACCATGTCAGGGCAACATGGAGATGGTGGGGGCAAGTTGGAGCCGAAAGGGGGCAATGTGAGGGCAACATGGAGATGGTGGGGGCAATGTGGAGCTAATGGGGAGCAAGTTGGAGCCTATGGAGGTCAATATAGAGATGGTGGGGACAATGTGGAGCTGATGGGGGGCAAGTTGGAGCTGATGGGGTTGGGGGCAATGTGAGGGGATATGGAGATGATGGGGCAATGTGAGGAGCAATTTTGAGATGATGGGGGCAAAGTGAGGGGCAATATGGAGATGATGGGGGGCAAGTTGGAGCTGATGGGGTTGGGGGCAATGTGAGGGGATATGGAGATGATGAGGCAATGTGAGGGGCAATTTTGAGATGATGGGGCAAAGTGAGGGGCAATATAGAGATGATGGGGGCAAGTTGGAGCTGATGGGGGCAATATGGAGATGATGGGGGCAATGTGAGGGGCAATATGGAGATGATGGGGGCAAGTTGGAGCTGATGGGGGAAAAGGTGAGGGGCAATATGGAGCTGATGGGGGGCAGTATGGAGCTGATGAGCATTGTGGAGGTGTCCAGTGGAGTTGGCAAATCGTGAGGGCGCTTCACAGTTCTGTGCCTACAGACTCCTGAGATGTAAATCCAGCCCTGTGGTTACAGAGCAGGTAACTGCAGTCTATGCGGAAGTAGGTGCAGGACAGAATGTATTACTTAAATTTCAGCCAAATAGAGCTTTAAAAAATGAAATTAAACTTTTACACATATTTGCTATATAATGTAACTATTCAGGATAACTTGTATAGTGATACATCCCTTTTAAAGTTATCAGGTAAAAAAATTAAAACAAATAAATAATAAAATATATATAATATACACAGTTGTGTGAAAAAGAAAGTACACCCTCTTTGAATTCTATGGTTTTACATATTAGGACATAACAACAATCATCTGTTCCTTAGCAGGTCTAAAAATTAGGTAAATACAACCTCAGATGAACAACAACACATGACATATTACACCATGTCATTATTTATTTAACAAAAATAAAGCCAAAATGGAGAAGCCATGTGTGAAAAACTAAGTACACCTTCTGATTCAATAGCTTGTAGAACCAACTTTAGCAGCAATAACTTGAAGTAATTGTTTTCTGTATGACTATCAGTCTCTCACAATCGTTGTGGAGGAATTTTGGCCCACTCTATTTTACAACGTTGCTTCAGTTCATTGAGGTTTGCAGGCATTTCTTTATGCACAGCTCTCTTTTCTTTTTCAGACATTCTGTTGTAGATTTGCTGGTGTGCTTGGGATCATTTTCCTGTTGCATGACCCAATTTCAGCCAAGCTGTAGCTGGCCTCACATTTGACTCTAGAATACTTTGGTATACAGAGGACTTCATGGTTGACTCAATGACTGCAAGGTTCCCAGGTCCTGTGGCTGCAAAACAAGCCCAAATCATCACCCCCTCCACCACCATGCTTGACAGTTGGTATGAGGTGCTTGTGCTTATACGCTATGTTTAGTTTTGACAAACATGATGCTGTGCATTATGGCCAAACATCTCCACACTGGTCTCGTTTATCCAAAGGACATTGTTCCAGAAGTCTTGCGGTTTGTGAAACATAGGTTATATGCTCTTTAATTAATAAAGGGGCAATTGTTGCCCCCATGCTAGGGGGGGTTCATGATACCCCTCTTGAGGTGTCTAGTACTTTTTTAATACAAATTACATATATAATTTTAAAAAAGAAAATCATTGTTACACATAAATTAAATATTTAATTCATGTTCACACAAATTACATATATAATAAAAACAAACACCTTTTTTATACATATACAGGTTACCTATTAACCCTATGAGTACCAGAGGGGTAGCAAACATATTACAGTACCTCTCTGGTACTCATAGGGTTAATCTTGCAAAACAAAATATGAGGGCATGTCGAATATAATACGAGAAGAAAAATGTTGGATAAAATTGGTGAAAGAAAGTCATGGGAGCACTGTAGTCGAGTTTTCAAGGGGGAGGGGTTTAAAATGTCAGCTGTACAATATTTGTCGGATTAATATGGTGAAAGAAAGCACTGTAAGTCAGATTTGGAAGGGGAAGGGTTAATTGTCGACTATGAACAATATTTGTCAGATTAATATGCTGAAAGAAAGCACTGTAGTTGACTTTTAAAAGAGTGGTTAATATGTCGAAGAGGGGCACTTTATGTCAGATTTCTATGCTGTATACTGTATTATACACTGCTTTTGTTCGAACAATGATGGTTTTGAAACTGTTGTTATGGCTTCTACGCCTCAACCTCTGAGGCGCAGAATTTCTGACTTAAATGTAACCACAAAACAGGCGGTAATACTGAACGTGGGTAATAGGATACTAATTGCACGTTGTTTTTAGTTGTTTCCTATGGGCTTTTTTTAGATTGGTGGTAAGTACAATTACCGCTGATTTTGCTTTCGCAAGTCAGGTAATAGGATAGCAAAAACTGATGTAAAAAAAACAACGCCTGTTTTATTTTTAGCGCTGGTAATAGAATCGAGCCCAGAAGGAGATCCGTGTCAGCTGACATGATGAGGCTCTTCAGCAGAGCCGAAATCCCGTTATTGCGAAATAATTACTTAATTGGAAAGGTCTACAAAGTGTGCTTGCAAACCAGGCACTCTTTGTAGACCTTTCCAATGAAGTAATTCTTTTGCAATAACGGGATTTCAGCTCTGCTGCAGAGCCGCCGGCTGTTCCCCGGACTGGGATCTCCTGCTGTCAGCTAGACGCTGACGTCAGGAGAAGGGGAGGGAGAATTTTGATTGTGAATATCTCTCAAACCGTAAAGGTTTGAGGATGGGGTTTGTGGCAGTGCTATTATTTTTTACCCTCTACAAATCTATTACAAATTATTTCTGGACATTACTAACAATTTAACCCTAAACAGTAACACCTGATACTCCAAACCTAAAACCAAACCTAAATCCTTAAACCAAAGCTTAAAACCTGTTTCCATTAAGCACACACACATTTAGCCAGGCACACATTTATAACAGACATTTTAGGCCTGGATTCCATTGCATTTTGTAACATTATCAAGGATTTTATCTACATATTTCTCCATAGATGTCAAATGGATAAAATCAGTGGATGACATTTATCAACTGCTGATGAATCTAGGACTTTGATGGCTAATATGAAAATTAGGTAGAATTAAGCTTTTAGCTATGTGATGTATAAATCATTTTATTGTATGTACAGCAGTAGAATGTTGATTTTTCATAGGCATGCTTATGAATATTTATTATGCTAAGGTACAAACAATAACGATTACAATAGACTTGTCCTTTAAGATGATGATTGTGTAGTCTATTGGACTGAAACTTTGACTGTTTGTGCCTTTGCTATAATAAATATTTATAATCTTACTGGTTATCATTCACCTCTGCAAAGATCATGTGTTAGCTTCCTGGAATCTAACATATATTTGATAAGGAATCTGTACCATCAGCTGGATTGTATATATTCATAATGAAAATGGCCAGGTAGTTCTAGACCATGGGTGCTCAACAGGTAGGTTGTGATCTACCAGCAGATCACTAAATAGTTGCTGGTAGACCACAAGAATATGTATACTAAGTAGTGTTTGCCAAATCCTTCCAACACTGAAGGAGTTAATATGGTTACTATTATAAGCGAAGGCTATAAGCCCTGCTGAGACAGTGGGGAGAGTGTGGGAGTGAAAGGGTTAATAATACCAGACCCCTGGTTACCTGTTAGTATTCCAAGCAACCACCAAATTAACCCCTGAAATCCCTCCTACACTATCACCCTAGTACTACAATTCACTGCCACCACCAAGACTTTATATCTGGGCGTCTAAGGTTACCCCAAACGCAACAGAATTACAGTATAAAATCACCTTAATAATGAAACATTTAGACTTAACCCTTTAGTAGCGTGTTCTAACTGAGCTTCCTTCAGAGTAGTGAGTTCATGTTAGAGAACAGAGACAAGAGCTGATTAATTGAACATTTAATCTGAAAAAAGGCTTCACAGTGCTGGTTACAAAAGTACAGAAATAAAGGACATACAGAAATAAAGATTATACATTGGCAAAACAGTCCATAAAATAAAATGGGAGAAACACAAGAAATCCTTAAATACAATTACTGGTATTTTAAGAGTCCTTGGGAACTTTAGATGGTATTTCTCCCTTCAGTTGTTACAAAGAAATTCTGTTTATCCAAAAAAAACCCATATTAAATACTTTCCACAGTTCCTTCTAGGAGGCCAAACCCCCTGGGGGGGTCAGGGGTTTGGCCTGACCGTTTACAGCCCACTCAATCACACCTGTCAGGGATCTTACTGCAGAGTTCTAACTGAAAAACCATAAGGCTTCCCAAAACATGCAACCCACAACACACCTCTATAACGTTATAATAATCATATTCCTCATATCTGTGTGAATATCTGGACACCAAACATGCTGGGTCTAACTGGTTGCAAAGTGGCTATTTTTGTAACTCATAGCAGGAACACCTCACCCTGTATCACGGTGCCCGTGATCTTCTGTGCAGCCGAAATTGCTACTCCCTGCTTCCTTCCTGCTGGACCCTTATTGGCAGCTGGGTTCTGCTCCACCCAATGTGAGCCTTTTTATACTCTGTCCTGTCATTTCTTTGGCGCCCTTTTCTGGTGTTCCTGTATCTGGCATTTGTTGCTGTGATTCCTGCTCCGCGTATGATCCAGTTTTGCCTGACCTTGCTCCTATCTCTGTTGCCTTGATTCTGTTGCCGACCTAGAGTGCCTAACTACCGCTCTCTGGGTTCCGATTTTCAATGTGGCTGATTCGCTCTGTGTACCGATACTGGTTGTGACTGACTACACTTTGTGTACCTAACCTGGCTGTGTCTGACTGATACTCTGTGTACCGATCCAGGCTGTCGCTGATGAACACTCTCTGTGTATCAATCCAGGCTGTGGCTGATGACCGCTCTCTGTGTACCGATTCAGGCTGTCGCTGACTACCGCTCTATGTGTACCGATCCAGGCTGTGGCTGACTACCGCTCTCTGTGTACCAATCCAGGCTGTGGCTGACTACCGCTCTATGTGTACCGATCCAGGCTGTGGCTGACGACTGCTCTTTGTGTCCGATCCAGGCTGTGGCTGACTATCGCTCAATGTGTACCTATCTTGGCTTGGCTGACAACGCTAAGTACATCGATCCTGGCTGTGGCTATTTACGATTCGTGGCCTCTTGTTATTATAGTCTCCTAGACTAGTGCCTAGCCAGTGCGTGTCAGTAGCGCCTGCTGCTCCTCAGTCTCCTGAGACTGTGCCTGAGTCTGTCAGTGTTGCCTTCGGTTACCTCTATCTCCTGAGCCTGGGCCTGAGCCTGTCAGTGTTGCCTTCGGTTACCTCAGTCCCCTGTGGCTGGTCCTGTGCCTGTGCCTGCCTGTGTTGCCTCTGATTAACCAGCCTCCAGGGATTACTCCCTGCCGAGCGTGCCAGTACTACCTCTGGCAACCCTAACCACCAGGCCTAGCGCTGGCTAGTGTCTGTGTTTACCTGGACTGGGTCACTCTCCAGTGTCCTGTTTGTCCGCTATTCCTTCCTTACCGTCACCTACCGTCTAGCTACTTGGGCCGCTTCCTCGGTGGTACTGCTGAGGTTCTTTTCCTGGTTCCTGTCATCTGTTCCTGACCATTTGTATTGTTCTGTGTTGCATATTTCTGTACCCTGACCTGTGTCAGATTTGGGAGGTGCCATGGTACTATCCGGATTTGGACCAGTGAAGGGGACACTGTGTTCCTTATTATTCTCAATAAAGCTGATTTTACCTTACCAAATTGTCTGAGAGTTCTTACAAACCGTAACACCCTGGCATGTTTGGTACCCACCAAAAGGGTAAAACCTGGGCATTCTGAATAAATATTTGTATTGAAAATTTTTACACTATATATACATGTTCTCCCTATTTCAGGTTATTTGGGTGTCTCCTGGATTACCTCCATCAGTGCAGATCTTCCAATACGTTTTATAGTAGCCCTACATCCTGCTCTGGAGATGTTATCTTCTCAGCTAATTTAGCTAACACTTTAAAAGGTACATTAAAATGCACAAAATAAACAAATTATACAACCCAGACGACCAGTTCATGCCTTGGCATGACAGTTTCCATACCTGGGAACTTTCCGAATCTGCCTTAGAGACTCCAGTGTACAGACTGAATTACCGGGTCTCTGGAGACAGAGGCTGACTCTCTGGCAGTGGGGAGTTTCTTCCCCTGTTCCTCCCACTTCCCACCCACTTCTCTTTGGTTCACTATGAACCACTATGGACCAACAGTGCATTAAACATGTCGCCGGCATGAAAAGGGCGACATGAGAATCTCACCTGCATCAAAAGGGAGAAATTGTCATGGTGCAGGCTTAAGAGTGGCATTGAAACTAATATGGAACAATGTATAATGAGATTCACGGTTCCATCGTTACTTGTGGCTTTGGGTAGTATCACGGTGCCCATGATTGCTGCCTTTATCTGTCAGTTACCTGCAGGGGGCCCTCCATTGGCTGCTTGCTGTCAACCCGCCCTGCAGTGCCTATTTAAACTGAGCCTAGGCACCCTTTGGGTGCCCTTTCGTGTTGTCTCTATGCTGTTTGCACCTGCATTGAGTTCCTGAGCTTCCTGGGCCATTTCGCTGTTCCTGCTTGTCGGTGGTCATCTGGTTCCTGCTTTCAAGTCGTCTGGTTCCTGCATCCGGTCCTGATCCAGTTGGGGTTGCTGTTCCTGCTGCTGCTTCCTGCTGCCGTTCCTGATCCGGTTGTCCATCCGCAGACCTGTTCCTCTCCATCCTCGGCTGGGTCCCTGAGTGGTATTGTCTACTGGGTTCCTGTTTCTTCCTGTGGTCCTGGTGACATTTTTACTCACTTACGGTTATCCCAGTACGCGGGTACTGGTTCGCTCCACCGTAACCGGCTGCTGTTGCATCGGTAGAGTCTTGGGGTATCCCAGTACGCGGGTACTGGTTCGCTCCACCGTAACCGGCTGCTGTTGCATCGGTAGAGTCTTGGGGTATCCCAGTACGCGGGTACTGGTTCGCTCCACCGTAACCGGCTGCTGTTGCATCGGTAGAGTCTTGGGGTATCCCAGTACGTGGGTACTGGTTCGCTCCACCGTACCGGCATGCTGTTGCTCCGGTAGAGTCTTGGGTTACTCCAGTACGCGTGTACTGGTTCACTCCATTATATCGGCTGCTGAGGCACAGATAGAGTCATTTGGTTATTCCGGTATGTGTGTACTGGTTTGCTCCACCTAACCAGCTGCTGATGCACCGGTCGAGTCATTTGATCATCCCAGTTTGCTGATACTGGTTTGCTCCACGATAACCGGTTGCTGTAGCATGGGTAACGTCTTTTGGTTATTCCAGTATGCGGGTACTGGTTCGCTCCACTATAACCGGCTGCTGATGCACTGGTAGTATCCTTGGTTATCCCGGTACGCGGGTACTGGTTCGCTCCACTATAACCGGCTGCTGATGCACTGGTAGTATCCTTGGTTATCCCGGTACGCGGGTACTGGTTTGCTCCACTAGCCGGTTGCCTTGCACCGGTAGAGTTATTTGGTTACCCCAGTACGCGGGTACTGGTTTGCTCCACATAACCGGTTGCTGTGCTCCGGTAGAGACTGGTTATCCCAGTACGTGGGTACTGGTATGCTCCACATTATCCAGAGGCTGTTCAGTCCTAGACAGCCCGGCAGTCTGGAAGGTTTTCCCCAGTACGCGGGTACTGGTTTGCTCCCTGTATAAACCGGTTGCTAGTTGCAAGATCTGTCAGCACCGGTTGTGGCTGAGTTTATGCTGCTCGTATTCGATCCGTTTCTGTATGACTGGCAGTCTATTCCATTCTGTCTATCCTATGGGCCTCACTCTGTCATCTTAGGTGACTGGTCTCTCCACCTAGCCAGTCACCAAGGCCACCTGTGCTGCCATCCTTCTCAACATTTAGGCTGCTCTGCCCGGTATATTGGTAAGGCCGGTAGAACCTAGTCCTCCTCGTTGGGTTGCCTTACCCGGTATTGGCAAGGCCGGTAAAGCCTTATTACTCTCAGTCTCAGTCTCCTGGCTGCCTTGCCCGGTATATTGGCAAGGCCGGTAGAGCCTTCACTTACGTGGTACCAGTCTCCAGGCTGCCTTGCCCGGTATATTGGCAAGGCCGGTAGAGCCTTCTCTTCGTTGCACTGTCTCCAGGCTGCCCTGCCCGGTATATTGGTAAGGCCAGTAGAACCTTGTCCATCTTGTGCCACCTAAGGTTGCCTTACCGGGTATTAGCAGAGCCGGTAGAGCCTGTGTCTATTTCTTGTACCAGTACTATGCTACTATGTAAATTCGCTATATATATCTTGTATGTGTATGATACCCAATAGGGTTTTCTTTAACTTTTCAATAAAGTTGTGTTTTTACCTAACTTCGTGTCTGAGAGTCGTACAAACCATGACAGGTAGATACTGAATCCCAAGGTCTCGCTCTTTCTCTGTCTTGGAGGGTGAATGAAGGAAGGGAGGAGTAGGGTACTCACATAGTGAAGGTGCGTAGAAGGGTGTAGTTGATATTGGGGTACCTGTGCAGAGGAGATCCACCTGCTGGCCTCCCAGAGAGAAGGACAGGAACATGATCCAAAGCAGAACTGTACCCAGTGCCAAGGCTGATACCCAGGCAAAGCTCAGCCAGCTGGGCTCACTGAGCAGAGCTTCATATGGTGGAAACATCCCGGTCGGAGGTGCAAACTGTGCATGTAGTACCCACCTCCTCCCAGTCTGTGCTGCCAGGCAGTGGGCAGGATTGGGGTCACAGGACATGCCTGTAAAGCCTTAACACTTTCACTGCTGGAGCACGAGTAACAATGGAACGGTGAATCTCAATACAAATTGTTGCATATTAGTTTCAATGCAAAGTTTAAGCCCGCAACATGAGAATCTCGCCCTTTTGATGCAGGCAAGATTCTCATGTTGCCCTTTTCAGGCCGGCAATATGTTGAATGCGCTGTTGTGAACATCGCCCAATAGTGGGCCACGTTTCAAAAGGATACCCTTCCCTCCCTGTTCTGCACACTTCCTGCCCACTTTATGCCATTACACGAGTAAGCCCCACCCACACAATTAAGTCCCATCCCCTCTATGAAACAAATCACTTCACTGACATCCCCCGGTCAGCAACATTTGAGCCCTCTCCAAGACCTCAAGGGGAAGAAGTTCTCAGGCATGATGGTTACAGTCTTGTCATTTAAAAGTTACACCACAGGAGACAACTAAAACTAAACATTAATTTAAATGGGAATTGTATCCTCTTGACTGCTAGGGAAATCTCCAGTGCGTTGTTTCTCAAAGATGTTGTGAACAACATCGGACAGCCGTTTGTTTAATACATCACCCGTGCCGGGTGTGCTCTCGCTTCACTTTATCTATTGCTGATTTGGAATCGTCTCGGAGGATTCGAGCAGATAAGAGCACCCTGAAGCCAAGTTTGCTGAGTTTTTTATATGAATATTTAAGAACCAGTGACTCAATAAGTGTTACATTCATGATGTGCAGCATCAGTGTTTTGTTTCTCAAAGAATTGTATAGTATTCAGGGTGTTAAAAGTCACATTAAACCAATGGGAAATTTGGAAAGTTTTTTTTTGTCCTTTGTGGAATACATGAACCATGGGGTAAAGTATCTTCCAGGAGGCAGTGCACATGAAAAAAGAGTCCTCTGGAGGCAGAGACCCCCTCCAGCTGCACTTTTCTCCAGCGTATAATTCATAGTTTCAACAGTGTCCCGTAGGAGACAGTGAAGGCAAAACTTTCTCTTATTTTCTTATTTTTTCAAATGATTCCTCCAGATTGGATATGGAACAGATGGGCAGACGTTTTCAGGACCTGGAGTCTGATTGGAGATGACTGTCAGACTTATGTGTCATTTGCCTTTACTTTTCCCTTTATCTACAGGAGACTGAAGAATGAAGAATCAGTATATTTCAGAGTGCACAGGTTTGGTGAGTATGTCCTAAATGTCTGTCTGCCTGCCAGGGACAATAAGAGGTCTGTGGTGTGTTGGCCATATTTACACTCTGGCCCTTTAATTTCTGTATGTCGCCGATCACCACAGTTCCCTATAATTGAGGATTGATTTGCAGCTTTTTTTTTTTTTTTTTTTTGGGGGGGGCAGGGTGCATTTAAGAAAACGCTCTTGTGGTCTCCATGTTGGTTGGGGCATCTACACATCCAGTTAGCTGTCTCCTGCAGCACCAAGTGAGCTCCAGTCCTCAAGAATGGGCTGACGCCCCAGAAGACTTTCAAAACTCCCTAAGACTCCTGGGAGGTATGCACTAAGGGGCAGTGGCGTATTTAGGTATTGTGCTGCCCTAGGCCTGACTTAACTCACGCACCCCCCTAATCTTTATTTGCCCCACCCATCTTGACTAGGCCACACCGCTACCTGTTTAAGACCCACCCCTTCCATTGTAAACCCCACCCCTTCCTCTTTTATTGTCACGTGTATGGCTTAAATTCTCTCAGGTCACTCTTCATATACAAGCAGCTTTATCAGCTTCTAAGAATTCAGTTCCTACACACATTGTTTGAAAGTTAGGCCAAGGAGTGCAACATGCTGTTCATGTACTTCAGTTTCAGAATTAAAGGAAAACCCATAAAAACAAATGTGTTCTATACACTTGAAACCCCTGTAAACATTCTCTATTTTGTTTGAGGCATAAAATCTAGTCTTACATATCCTGAGGGAGCAGACATTCATGCATTTTCTAGGTCTCCAAGTACCATACTTCTCCAGGGCTGCCTGTAAATGGGCTGAGAACCATTTCTGAATACAAGACCAGTGGGTACTAATTACAGTAAATTAACTCTTGAAATGAACATGTTGCTTTGTACCCTTCAAGCACTTATAGGTTAAATAAACGCTCTTTGAATAGGATAATTTACACATTAAAATGTAAGTTTACTGTTATAATTTTAGGGATGCAACATGATATTTTTCCAGCTGCTAGCTGAAAGAACAAGATATCCTATATAATAATTTGCCAGAATGTTTGTCAGAAGCCGTCATTCGCAGTAGAGACTGCCCGAACGCACAGAATGCTCGGAGCATGGAATGCTGTGAGTTCTGTGCTGGGAGCATTCTGTGCTTTCGGGCAGTCTCTATAGTGCTTGACTGTGTTGGTGGCAGGACGCAGAACAGGATTGGCCTCTTAGCCCTTTGAGTGCCAGTGGGTTACGCAACGCATTGCAAAGCAATGCGTTGCGTACCCATCTGGCATTCAAAGGTTTAACATCGCCCAGACCTTGGCCCTTATACATGGGCTTTTACACTAATTTTTAATATAACATCAACTAGTTAATTTTTATGTGTTAGTGTCCCTTTAAATTCTGAACATTGTGTTTTCACACAGCTGGCACACTGCCACCATCTCTTTATCAGATTATTTAATCCATTAAGGACCATAGATGTGTGAAATGCAATCCCTCTGGTCCTTAGAGGGTTAAATAAACAAGGTGATAAACAATCTGACCAGTGCCCACGTAGTGTGGATGAACTAAGAACTGGTGTAAATTTGGGGAAAACCACCACAGGGGAATGATACAAATATTCTATGGAAGTAGGACTTTAATCCCATGAAAAATAAATGAGTTTAAGACCTCTTTAGTACTCAAGGGGTTAAAGGCCTTATTTAACATCAATTTTAAAGTTATTTGTCCCCCCCCCAACTATAATTTTGTTTTTCTGCAGATCGATTCCATTTCCTCTTAGTTGCTTCTTGGTATATCACATAGGGACGATTATTATATCACATATTTCCAAAAGAAGCCCCAATTCACGTTCAAAACCATGAGCCTGAGGGGCTGTGTATTATCCGCTTCTCAGACTGGTTTATTTCTGTCCCATAATCCTCTTAACCGTTTGAGAGCCAAAGAGGTATGCAATGCATTGCAATGTGTTGAGTACACCTCTGGCACTCAAAGGGTTAATATATGTGCTGGTGAAGCAGGGACTGTGCAGACATGAAGTGGCAGGGAGGGAGAGGAGCTAACTGAATCAAGGGCACTAGGGTTCAAAGGTTCACATCTAAAATACGTGGACTGGTGATAAATATACATCAACTCCTTCCGTAATACGTACCATTCCTCCAGAGCTGCATGATCCTGTACAGCACCCAGCAGAACTGACAGCCTTGAGCTCCGATACAGCCCCGCCTTCCCACCCAGTGAATGACCAGCTGCTCTTCCTCACGGGGGAGCTCTAAATAACACCACAGCCGTCCATATAAAATATTGAGCTTTGGTGTTCAATACTTTGTAATTAGGTACAGGCAAGTGAGGGTGTCTGAGCGGGCAGGTGGGGGCGGCTTTTTATGCCGCCCCCTGTAAAGTGCCACCCTAGGCCTAGGCCAAGATACACCACTGCTAAGGGGTGATAAAGAGGTGATGAAGAGAAGATAACTTTCCTGTCATATCACTTCTCCAGTTTCTATGTTATTCCACTTGAGAAATCTTAGTGCATAGGCTCCATAGAATAACATAGGAACTGGAGAGGTGATAACACTGAAGTCATCTCCACTTTATCACCATGTAGTGCATCATCCACTATGGAATCTTCTGAATATACACAACTCTTTATACTAATTATATTGTTAGTGGTTCAGGTTACTAAATGAGAAGCTGGCAGACTTGTCCCATTACAGCACATCTGTTATGCTCCACATAATATGGGGAAAAGTCTGAACCTGCCCATTCATGGCGTAATAGTGTTGTTATAAAATACATTATTGTTTTGAAACAAAATACAATGCAAGGCTGTTATTATTCTGTAGGGTTTGTCTTTATAAACCCAGTAGAGATAAAGTCACACCTGATTCCCTTCGTGACCCACTTTGCCACCCTATTATATTGTTGCTTCTGTCACATCCCATCTTCTGCCATGTTGACTTATGTCACACAAGTTTGTTCTGCCAACACATTAATAATTGTAAATATAAAAGGACAATTACTGATTTGTTGATGTTGTTTAGGCCTTTGGAGATATCACACGGTGAAAGGATAACTACTGGACCATGGTGCCCTGATTATCACCCCACATAAATGCATCAGTTAGCTTATGGGGGCTGCACATGATCGATGTTGGCGTAAGCTAAACTGAATGGGCACCCCATCAGCCTCAGTGCCATTGCCAATATGAAAGAGCCCTAAGACTAACCTTTCTTTCCATGCTCCTATTCATACAGAGCCACATTCAACAAGTTAAAGAAGCGCAAATCTGGAGCAAACCAAATACATCATAGGGGAAACAAACAAATCCTTCAAATTTCAAATTATTTAAATTGGACTTTTTACTCCATAAAAACAGAAATTTCCAGTGCATTGAGAAGCAATGTGTTGAAGACCTTTCTAGCATTCAAGGGGTTAAAAGCCCCCATTAAAATCATTAGAGATTTTAATTTATCCCCATGGTGGAGTTGGGTTGCTTCAGAATTGCACCTTTTTATCTTATTGAATATGGCCCCTTTGGATGCTACAAATGTGTCCAACACATTGGGGTAAATATAACAAAATAAGGGCCTTATTCACAAAAGGTCAGATACACAATTTTAGAGCAAACCATCAATACTATAGGGGAGAAATGAAACTTCCCATTGATTTTAAAGGGATAGTAATGTAATCTTCATAGTATTTGGGCCATGGAGAGTGTTATTTCAATACTGTCAGAGTTGTAGTTCAAGAGTAATTGAATGATAAAGTATCCCCCTCCCGTCCCTTTTTACTGATATAACACTGTTCACCTCAGACTAGCAAGACTGTCCAGATGGATCACAGAGAGGAACAATCTTCAGTGAGCATATGGGAAAACCTGGAAAACTTGTCAAGGGGGCACGGTTTTCCTTATACTCGCAGTAAGAAGAAATATAGGGACCCTCTACATTCCCAAAACTACAACCAGAACAAATAGAAGATAAAGATAATCCTGTACCACTTCATACAATGACTCAAATGTGAACCCCATCTACACACACACTGATACCCACACAACAACTTGTTCTGAGCTGCGGTTTTAGCTGTATAGTTTTGCCAAAATATGTCCAAGCTTCCCTGCCACACCATAGCACCCCATTTTGGGCAAGTCCTATCTATTACATTTTAATATATCATATGGCTTGCAGAAATGCTTTATATAAACCCCTTGAGTGCCAGAGGGGTATCTAACACATTGCTGTATAATACTTTAGATACCCCTCTAACATTCAAAGGATTAAAAGCTTTATTTAATGTCCTCATTGCTTAACTGACCTTCCTTCAGGTTAGATTTCCTGCAGTGAGTGCGTGGGGAATTCAATAACTGGTATATGTTCACGATCCATTTTATAGTGGTCTGCCCCACCCACTTCCATTAACTGCACAGAACCTGAATATTACAACTATCTAATAGGTACTGTCTTTTATTTTTGTTTACCTGGCAGTGACTTGGCATGATTACAGGTTATCACAGGAAGGATAATCTTATTAAAATAAAGCCATAGAACTTTAAAAACCTTCCTGCTGCGATCAGCAGTTGTGCATATTTAAAGGATCCATTTACAGCAATGGAACTTTGATGTATAGTTATTTGACCCCTATGATGCAGTTGGTTTACTCCAGAATTTTGACTTGTATCCTGGAAGCTAATTAGGTACAATTACTGTTGTATGCAAAAATGTGGTCACCCCTGGCCAGATGTTATGTTTTGTTGATTTTTTAAGTGAAAAGAAGTCAACACAACCTCTGCACTGAACAAAATTGAACTTAACATATTTCTGCAAATTGTAATATACAGTTACTATTTATCTGATGAATTTAACAGATTGCAAAAATAAAAGAGAAAATTTGTCATGTGGGCACCCTATCAATCAGTAACACTTCCCTTGGCAGAAAATACATCCTCCAGCCATTTCTTGTAGTCAGCTAACATTATTTTTATTCTTGCTTTAGGAATTTTTTCTTACTCTTCCTTGAAGAATGCTTATAGTTCAGAAATATTCTTAGTTTGCCTTGAATGCAACACATGCTTCAGATTTACCCATGGATTTTCAATAACATTCATTAACATTCTTGAAGTAGTTTATGGTTGATTTCGAGGTGTGCTTTGGCCCATTGTCATGTAATACCCAACCTCTTTTCAGTTTCAGTTTTTACACTGACTGTGGGACATTGACTTCCAGGATTTGTTAACGCTTGCTAGAATCCATTCTTTACTCTACCTGCATAATAAATATTTCCTTTGTCACGGTGTGGTTGCAAAGGTAGAAAATGGATGTGATGCGGGCCTAGTTAGAATGATTCATATTTCAGTGTGTTTGTTCAGAACTTGCCAGGATGTACATTCTGCTGAATATTTTCCAAAAAAGAATTGCTCTTTCAATGCTTAAGTATTGCTCCTAATGTACAGAATGTATGTATGGGTATAGCCATAATGCAATCCTGTGCCTAGAAAGTATATTAAGGATTTTCCCACTGTCCTAATATTGGTAACTTGATGCAAGTCTATACTGAAACTTAATGATGCTATAATATAGAAGGGCAATGCTGTATGCTGCCTGAAAAAAAACATGGAATAAACCTCTAAAAAGGAAGTGAGGGTCCTTATGTGCTTCCAGATGTAATTATTAAGGAAATATTTCTAACATGCCATCTACTGCTACACAACACCAAAACATAATAGAGCCACCCCCTTGCTTAACAGTTAGTAAGGTGTTTTTTTTCCTTCAAATGCTTCTCCTTGAGTTCAATTTTAACTTCATCAGACCACAGCACTTGGTTGCAAAATGCATCTGGCTTGTCTAAGTGTTGTGCTGCATACCTTAGATGTTGACTTTTGTGATGAGATAAGATTACAGGCAAGGTTTCCTTCTGATGACTCTTCCATGCAGATCATGTGTGAGCAAGCAACGCTGCAAAGTGAGCTGGTGAACTACTACTCTCGTACCAATTAAACTTAAATGCAGGTCTTATGCAGTGATATGGGGTTTTGCTTTGCATTCCTGACCAGTCTATTGGAGATTTTTCTTGGTCTTCCAGATCTTTTGTTGAGTTCAACATTCCCTCTTATCCCTTTGAGCATTGCTTTGCAATGCGTTGAGTATCCCTCTGGCACTCAAAGGGTTAAAGGGGATGTATCACCTTACTAAAAGTTTGCCTTAATCTCGTTCTTTTAGCTACTCTAACAATACTGTGTTGTTGTTTTTTTTTTACATTACAGAAATGCAGTTTGACAGGTTAGTTTTTCCCCGTGAAGTCTTCTCCTCATTCTGATCAGCATCACGCGTGCCGACGAGAATACAGGAGAGATCCTCTTCCCTGCTGGTCTGTCTGTAAACTGCAGCACTCTCATTGGCTAGATATCAATCTCTGCCAATGAAAGTGCTCCAGCTTACAGACAGACCAGCGAGGAGGAGGATCTCTCCTGTATTCTCGTCGGCACGCGTGGTGCCGATCAGAATGAGGAGAAGACTTCACTAGGAAAAACTAAGCTGTCAAACTGCATTTCTGTAATGTAAAAAAAAAAAAACACATTATTGTTAGAATAGCTAAAAGAAAGAGATTAAAGCAAACTTTTAGTAAGGTGATACATCCCCTTTAACTTCAATTTCTTAATGACATATTGGACAGTGGAAATTGCAAGTAGTAAGTGTTAAGATATCTTTTACAGCCTTCCTCTTCTTTGTAAGAGTTCATTATCTTTATTTTCTGTAACCTCATTCAGCTGCTTAGAGGAACTCATGGTTGTTGAGTGTAAGCAAAAAACCTTCAGAGGTTCAAAGAGTCAGGTAATGTATTAAGCTGTTTAACCCCTTAACACTATTGCCGCACCAGGACCGTCACGGCGGTCCAGCACTTAAGGACCAGTGATGGTCCTGGTACGTCATGGAGTTCAGGGCTCCCAGCGCGGCTGCACGCCGCTCTGAAAACCCTGAACCAGAAGTAAAAAAAAATAAAAAAAAAACACTGTGGTGCTCAAGTGCCAGCCGCGCATGCGCACGCCGGTCCTTAAGGGGTTAATTTTATATAATTTGTGTGTGTATATTGTTATTGTTTCTCTACTTTGTGTAAATATATAACTTCTTACTGTAAAATCTATGCAGGATAAACTTGAAAACGAGAGAAAATCACAATATAGTCTTCCTGGTAAAACAATTTCCATATAACTAACTAAATAAATTGTCATCAGCTAGCTTAGATTAAAAACTAACTTGTCAGTTAAAGGGATAGTAATGTCAACATATAAAGTTATATTGGATTGTTCATTGTAATTTTATATAATACATACTACCATTTGAAATGTCTTTAACTCTGTATTGTGCTTGTAATTGAAAGAGTTGAAAGTTTTCAAACGGTAGTATGCATTATATAAAATTGCAACGAACAATCCAATATGACTGTATATGTTGACATGACTATCCCTTTACGTTTTGAGACCTTACAAAAGTAACATTAGTGGATGAACTGAAAGAGTGCCCACATTTTTGAACATGCTACATTTTCTGTTTTATTTTTTTCAATCTATTAAATTCAGCAAATAAATAGTAACTGTGCATTCCAAATTGCAGAAATATGTAAAGTTTAAATTTGTTCTCTGCAGATGTTTTGTTAACTTCTTTTCACTTAGAAAATCAATATAATTTGGCCAGGGGTGCCCAAACTTTTGTATATAACTGTATGGGGCAATCCATCGCTCTAACACAATTCATTAGGGACTTCTCTAGCATTCAAGGGGTTAAAAGACAAATTTAACATAACAACAGTGATATCCAGGACGTGTGACCTTGATCATCACATCATAAAGCCATGCATGCTGATGACACCTTATTAATGCTCTCAGATCCAGCCCTTCTTCTTGAGTTCGATAGAGTTTGTTCTCTTTCAAATTATAAAATGAATTAGAACAAATCAGAAATTGTTAGTAGGACTCTAGGGAAAGCTGCTATAGCTTGCTTTATGAAAATATACACAACTTTATTGAAAAGTTAAGGGTAATATACACATACACACATATATCTTTTATTAGACAGAAAGCAATACAAATAAGAGCAATGTTGGCTCTACCGGCCCTGCCAATATACCGGGCAAGGCAGCCAGAGGATTGGGACTCGTGAGGTGAGGCTCTACCGACCTTGCCAAGATACCGGGCAAGGCAGCCCCTAGACAGGAGGCTAGGACTGGCTCTACCGGCCTTGCCAATACTGGGTAAGGCAACCCAAGGAAACAGGACAGGTTCTACCGGCCTTACCATATACCGGGCAAGGCAGCCAATTGACATGAGATAACACCGGCTCTACCGGCCTTGCCAATACCGGGTAAGGCAACCCAAGGAAACAGGACAGGTTCTACCAGCCTTACCATATACCGGGCAAGGCAGCCAATTGACAGGAGATAACACCGGCTCTACCGGCTTACCTAAGTATCCATTTATATAAATCCATAAGAGGTACATTTCAGAACAAACTTGGTAAGATATCCCACATTATCAAGACATTTCTTAAGAGACGGAACTTTCCCTCCCATTCTGTGTTAATCTGATGAAAATGAATATTATTCCCCACATTCTTCACAATTTTCAAGATATTCCTCTGGTGATAACCTCTATCTTTTGAAGCAGAAGCAAACTACCACAAATCACTTCCTTTGGGGTGCTTAGCCACCCAAAACTAAATTCCATGTCTTAGCTTGTATAAAGAGATCTGGAGGATTGGGAGTCCCAGATCTATGTTATTATAATGTAATGGTTCTTCTGAATAGTCTCTGACTAGTTCAAAATATGCATACCAAAATTTGCATGCAAATAGAACAAGCCCAGTGGGTTTCATCCCGCTAGTTTCAGTTAAGGGGATCCCCAGACAATTTTGACATATAAATATTAAAGAACACCCCACAATATAGCTAATTCTTCAGATGTGTGACAGGCACCTGACTGGTTTGTCCTGTTATTCTATGTATTGCCCTTTCACTTCTGTTTTGGTGAATCTTGAGTCTCCTCTTCCCAGGCAAAGACAGATATGCCCTCTTATCATGGAGAGCAATAGAACGTATTAAAGATCGGATATAGCATTATCATTCCTTTCCACAAAGTCCAGAAATAACTGAATTTGAGTGTTACATAATATTAGATCTATAGGCAGACCTCTAACTTTATCACACCCACATAGAGAACCATTTTCAAAAGATCAGACACTTTTTGAAAAGTACCTGATAGGTAAAAAGAAGAATAGTTATGCTATATATTTTATAAATTCCATTTTAATGTCTCAAGCTCTAACCCATAAAATGTCTCATGTTAGCTTGGAAGTGGCAGTTGGGGAAGGAACTTGACATTGGCAAATGGATGAGTATACATTCTTCTACCCATAGGTTCACATATAATATCTTACATTTAAAAACCACTCTGAAAGTGTTGTATCACTGTTTTAGAACACTGGAGGTTCTCCATAGAATCTTCTTCCCTCCTAGCTCTTCCCAGAGTTGATGATGTACTGGAGCTTGTGGCTCTATGCTGCACCTATGGTGGACCTACACCAGGATTAAGACATATTAGGGGGAAGCCCTTCCAATTATTTCTGAGGTCACAAGTGTTCCGTTACCTGGATAGTGTTGCTCAACAAATGTTCTGAAATATGTTTCTTGCATAAAGGCCGTCTGGCACAATACCTGTTGAATGAAGCAATGAGGGGTGATTCTGATTCTCTGGAGATCCATGGAGGCTCCCACAGTCAAGATGATAAAAACAAGGGTTTCATTTATATTTACTATGTAAAACGTTACCTTCTTATCTAGAAACAAGGCTTTAGATTTTGGGTATACCTGGCTGTCATGGGCAGAATATATATTTAGAAACATGAGGGTATGGTCATGCTAGTTTAACTTGATAACAACTCACGAACCCCAGGCATAGAGACTGCTAGTTGTCTTTCAACGTCTGCCCCCCCTTCGCTTGAACAAATATATATATATATATACTCTTTTTCAGTTCCTCTCTGTACACCTTCTCTGGCAGATTTATAGTGGATGTATGTTTCTTGGGATTTTTTATTACATGAATATGTGGCTTTTGATTCTGTTCGTTCTATACAGTGACTATTGTATACATAGATGTGACTGATTTCATGTTTTGTAACAATCTTAATGAATCTTGAATCTAAAACCTACAAACAATCAAAGGAATTTAGGACATATTTAGAGTTCCCCAGTGGTGCAGATGGTTTGCTCCAGAATTGCACCTATGTAGCATCCTGAATAAGTCTCATGTGAGAGGTATTTTTGGACCACAAGGAATTCTGTTCATGGGAGTCACAACTGTTTTAAATGATTGAACCACAGCACTTCTAGTTATTTAAACTGGCATGGAAGTGTATTTATGAGAGGGAACTGAATTCCTGTCTATGCACTATGCTAAATTAATTCTTTATAGCTTTTTTGTATAATGGGAAGGCTGCAGCAAATATATGTGGTATAGACTCTACTTTTTTTACTGGGGGTGGGGGGCATATGGCAAATAACTAATGTTTCCCATGCCAACTTCTTCCTTTAAATTTACAGTTAGGTTTTAATTTGTCACCCTAAAATGGAACAGTTCTGGAGCTACTCTGTAGGAGGATAATGACATTTCTAACATTCAAGGTTTTAAACGCCTCATTTAAATCAATGAGAATGTGTGGAATTTTCATTTCAGCCCTATGGCACAGATGATTTGCTCCAGAATTGCACCTTAGCATTTTAGCTTGATGAATACAGCCTGCAGTTCTATTATTTCTTATATACTATATTCATGGAATAGTTTTTTTCTATTATTAAAGTGGAATTACTCTCCATTTGACAGAAGGACCTTCCAAGGTTGATGTCCTTCAAACAAAAGTCAGTTATAGCTATATAAACAATCACACCTTAGCGCTTCATGGACCCACACATGTCAAGATTATGAAACATATTTTATTTTTAAAATATGGGTATATTTATTACTGCTCTACTTATATGTGGTAAATTATCTCGTATTGTGTTAATGTATCAGCATTGTCACATCTTGTTTCCATGTACCATGGGGGTAGTCTCCTGCACACCTGTTTTTTATCACTTGTCAGGTATGGGGAAACAAGATGTGATGGTACGGATACATTAATAAAATACAAGATCATTTTCCATATATAAGTAGAGTGGTAATAAATATACCCACCTTTTAACAATAAAATATACAGTATTTCATAATCTTGAAGTGTGTGGCTCAATAAGTGCTAAGGTGTGGTTGTTTATATTTTGATATTCTTTATCCAATGGTAGGGATTTGACCAGGGCTGCTGTGGAACTGGGAGTTCTGTCTTATCTACCTAGCACAACCACAACTTTCCTTTTTTCACTTATTGCTATATACTTTTTATGTGAATCTAATCTCTGTTGCAGATTGTTTCAGTTTCAGTTTTGCTAAAGACAATTAACCCCTATGAATCATTCAGGTGTATTGAAGCCTACTGTTTGTTGTGGAGAGGTGTGAAAAACAGGAAGATATCCAGGACTGATTGAAGCTGTAAGAGCAACTGGACACACTTCATCACCAGTTGAAAAAAGAGAGGCTGTCCTAACACGCCCCATCTGATCAGTCTTGGAGTTCCGAAGAAAAATCTTTAATCCCTCTGAACCCAAACTCACATCACCAAACTGAAAGCCCCCTGACAGCAACATGATATGAGAAACAATCTTACCAATCCTAAATGTGCCAAAAAGCAAACCACAAAAACCATTTGAAAAAGTAAAACATCAAAACAAACGATAAATACCCTCGAGAATCAAAAAAGAGATGTGACTACGATCATCCATTAGTGTCACCGCCGACCTTCTCCAACCTAAAAGAATCCGACGTGCCCAAAAATACGGCGGATAGTTTCTGCCCCACCATACTTACAGACAACCCCTTGTCTCGTAACTTTACCAAATAAGAAAGAACAGATATAGACTTAATCACAGATTGATGAAGAGGACCCTCCTTCACTGTAATTGACAACCATTCCTCCCATGTAGACCTATAGGAGGTGAAAGCCTGGGCCAAACTCAGCAGAGACCTAAAACGAGGTTCCATCAGGGTGACCCTCTGCCTGCGCTCCAGGGACCAGCTCCCGGAAGCAATCCATCTACAGACGGGAGAGAGAATCGGCCACTGAGTTATCTAGACATGATGCACTCTAAGCGAAACATTAAGCTGTAGGCAATGCAGAACTAAGCTTCACAACAAAGCCAATACTGGTGGAAAACTAGAGGTGGACCTGTTGATGACATGAACCACACTCATATTATCCGTCCAGAACAGCACATTGCGATTCTGAAAAAACTTTCCCCAAAGTTCTAGTGCCACCACAATGGGAAAAAGTGACAGAAAAGCAAGATGACGTATCAAATCTTAATTGAAAACATGCTCAGGCCACCGAGACGCACACCAGTCACCACGAAAAAATGCTCAGAAGCCAATAGATCCTGATGCATCCATAAACAATTCCAGCTCCTGGCTACAAATCTCTGCAGATTTCCAGAAAGTCCGACCATTGTACTCATCTTAAAAAGACTGCCACACACCCAAATCAGACCTCAATGCCGTGGTGATCCGAATGAAATGGTAAGGAGCACGAACCCCTTTTGTGGCAAGAGACAGTCGATGACAAAAAGCTCTGCCCATGGGCATAACTTGACACACAAACATCAAATGCCCCAAGAGGGACTGCAGCTGCTGAAGCGAGACCTTTTTAGATGCCTGAATCCGAAGAATCAGCGAATGCAAGGCCTGAATTTTTTCTTGAGGAAGACTAAAGACCATATTGACTGAGTCTATTTTGATCCCCAAAAAATAAAAGGACACGCTGAGGGCCCTCAGTCTTGTCCTCCTTGACTGGAACTCCAAACGATTCCATCATGCGATCAAAACCAGTCAAAAGTGCCATGCACTCACCACTTGGCCGACAAAAGGAAATCATCCAAGTAGTGTAGAAGTGAATGAATTCCAACCTCCTGACGAACCACCCAGTCCAGAAATGAACTAAAAACTTCAAAATAATAACACAAAATACAGCAGCCCATTGGAAGGCACTTATTAAAGAAAAAACTACCATCCAAATAACTGCCCAATAATGAAAAACAATCAGGATGAACTGGAAGCCAATTAAACGCGGATTCAATATCCGACTTTGCAAGAAGACAACCCTGACCTGCTGACGGAACAAGCGACAGAGCCCTGTCGAACAAAGCATACTGAACTCTACTGTTCTCCTTTTCAATACCATCATTAATGGAGAAACCATTTGGATATGATAGATGATGAATCAGACGAAAACTCCCAGGATCACGCTTAGGAACCAATCCCAATGGGAATACCCTAAAATCAACAAAGGGAGGAGAGCTGAACGGCCCCTCCATTCTGCCTAACTGAACTTCACGAAACAACTTGTCCAATACTAATTGTTTGTTGCCTAACACTGAACACAAATTCCTAGACATGAAAACCCCTTCAGACAGAACAAAGGGGATCCAGAACCTGTCATTAAAAACGTCACAAATAATACAAGTCTCCCTATTGTTGGGATACCTGCCTAGCCAAGGTTCCATCTTTTCCATGCTCACCGGGAATCGTCTCTCTTGTCCTTAGGACTTGGCTTCCCTGCATAAGATTTACCCTTCTTAAAGCAGCGCAACATGAGATGTGCTCCTCCGCAATGGTAACATTCATGCTTGAATCTGCATGATGAATACCATCTGCAATGGCTCTCATTGAAGAGCCAGCACAAATCCTTCTTTGATGAAGCTGGTCTACCAGAGGGTGCTGCTGAACCAGCTTCACTTGGAATGGGGGCAGGCCTATGCGGAGTTATTAAAAGCAGACAGAGATTGACATCCTGACAATCGAACATAAGCAATGGCCGACTCAACATACACTGACGAAATTGCTCGTCATATCTATTCCTACAAAGACCACCATAAACTTTATAGCGCCCCCCCCAAAAAAAAAAAATCATGTCCAAATAGCAAAATAGGGAAGGACCTATTTCTGGAAATTTTTCACACAAAATACTGGTGAAGCAGGAGAAACCCTGCAGCCAATTACCAAACATGCTTGGAACCTTGCCCTTTTCTTCACTAGAAACTTCTGGATGACGTGAAGGCCTATCAACCATCTCTTTTGAAGGCTGAACCAAAGAGAGTACTTCAACGTACTCACCCCTCCAATATTTTTCCTTCACTTCCTTGTGTCACAGTACCTTGTTTCCAGTGCCGCTGCTTCAACGACGCTCAGCGTCTTTCCACGCGTCATCTATAGGCAAGAGGCTTCAAGCATGCTGCAGGCCTCTGTTTTATGTGTGTTTGTTTCCTGTAGTCTCCTCCTACCTACTTCCTCCCTCTAGCTGCTCCTCTTACTTACTTCCTGTGGAGGGGTTTAAAGGGCAGACTGAGTCCTGACTCACTCACCCTTACGTTGTTGTTCTGAGCAGTTCATTTTCTAGTATTCCTGATTCCTGTGTATGATCCGGCTTGTCTGTCTATCCATTCTGGTGTTGGCCTGTGGCTCTGTCTGACTATTCTCCCTGGTGTTCTGATTTGGCTCAGATACCCTTTCTGGTGAAAACCTGTGGCTCTGGCTGACTACCCGCTCCATGCATGACCTAGGCTTGTCCGACTACCCACTCTGGTGTTGACCTGGGGCTCTATCCACTGCGCATCCAGCATTCCATCACTTCAGTGGATATCCTTTCTGGTCCGTGTATGAATTTGGCTCGTCTGACTATCCTATCTGGTGCTTACTAGAAGGCTCTGTCTGTTCGCTCAGTTTGTTGGTTCCGTTATTCAGACATCCTTCCTAGTACTGACCTGGGGCTCTAGCAGACTCCTAGCTACTGACTGCAGACTGAGTCATTATCTCTTGGGCGTTACCGTACCATGAGACTCCAGTGGGCTGAGGCCTAGTCTCGGACAGTGTGGTGCAGAGATTGGGAGACTGCTATTCCTGATACAGTGCTTGCCGTTTCAATCACCCACTGTGTGTTCATTTATATATTGCATTACTGTCATTATTCTCATAATAAAGGTTCTATTAACTATACCGTCTGACTCCTGGTTTTGCTTGCCAACTGTAACAGTAGGTAAGGGTCACGACAACAGACGGTGATAGTGATCCTCCTTTACAGAGAATATTTGATAGAATGCAAGATCAGGATCAGCGTATTGATCAGTTGGCAGGTGCCTTGCAGACCCTGCTTGGCAGAACCGCTCACTGGGAACACTATAACTCGCAGCAGGTGGCCACCCCAGTTTTTCCTTCGGCACCTACAGTTGCTACCATCTCTGATGCAGGACTGGTCAGAGGGATCTGCTCCACTGCCACAACGCTATAGTGGGGAACCTGAGTTATGTCGCGGATTCCTTAATCAGTTGGGTATATACCTCGAGATGCTTCCTCATGCCTTTCCTACTGAGCGCAGTAGGGTTGTACTTATGATTTCTCTCTTGCCTGGCAAGGCATTGACCTCGGGCCCCATGCCAAAACCCCCCACCATACTGGAGCAGACAGATGTACCCACAGGGGCATGCTCAATGCCCACCCTGCAGCATCTGGAGCAGTCACGCAAATGGCTGGTGCTAGGCCTAGGACCGGAAAGCACTGGGGGAGCAGAGGAGACAGATGCCTCAGACCTGCTTCTGGAGCAGGAAGGGCTGGGCAAGTACCTTGAGGGCAGCCAAGATCTCCTACCCCGCCCTAAAGGTAAAGACATATCAGGGCCAGGCTCAGCAGAGGCCTCTCACGGAGCTGACATAATTGATGGGCATGGCTGAAGAGCGGTGTCCAGCATCTGTGACAGCCACACGCCACGATCCTGTGCAGCGAGAGCTTTCACCAGTTCTACCAAACTTGCTAAGGTAGTGTTGCGGTTCAGTATACTTAGACAAGGAGGTATAGGTAAAAACACAGCTTTATTGAACACACAATGAACAGGGTAACCCTCACGGGTCCAGTTTAGCACACTGACACAAGACATGTTACAAATGGTTAACCCACACGGGTCCAGTATAGTGAACACAATACTGACACAGGTCAGGTATATAATGTATACAATGTATGACACCCTCTTAACTAGTGAAGTGCTGGTCGCAACAATCTGCAGGCTAAATGTCGCCTGATGTAACGGAGGCCACAGGAACGGACTGCCAACTCAGGCTCTGGATGCCTGTGAATGTGACCAATGGTGGACACCCACCTACGACTAACAGAGAGGTCAGAACTCGTGCTTAACGGAGGCCCTACCGAAATAACCCAGCTCCGTGTGCACACACTACCAGACAGGGTTAATGGCTGTGGTATGAAAGGATGGCCACAGGAAGCGCCCTACTCGTCAGCGGAATACCAAGCCCAACCAATACTGCCCAACGGAACCCAATGGTAGTGACAACAAGGCCCTTCCCCAGAAGGGGTTATTGTGCTGTGGTCTGTACAAGGGAATGTAACGGAGGCGCCCTAATGAACCAACACAGACCAAGCGAGTGCAACACAGAGTGAAAGTAGCGAGACTCTGACAATGGATGAGAGTGTGCAGACAACGAACACAGCACTTTGACCAAACACAGGATTGGTGACCAACCGGGAGGCTGGCAAGCAATACAAATCGCGAACAGGAACAGCAGCACAGGAGCCTCACCCGGATGGGCGGTAGAGAGATCAGGAACGTCAGCCAGGCCAAGTCAGTACACGGAGCAGGATCCTCAGACGTGCCGGTTCGGTACACTGAGCAGGGTCATCAGTCATGCAGGGTCGGTACACTGAGCAGGAACGTCAGCCGGGCCGGGTCAGAACAGGAAGCACGAACGTCAGCCAATCCGAATCGGTGCACAGCAGCAGCAGGAACGAGACTACAGAGTGGTCAGACAGTCCAGGGTCATACACTGGATCAGAACAACTATACTAGCGCCAGGCATCAGGTACACCACGAAAGGGCACTCGCAGAGTGACAGCCCAGGGTATATAAAGGCTGTCACTAGGAGGAGCAGTACAGGCAGCCAATAGGAGCACAGAATCAGCCATGATGGACAGAATGTCGTCCAGATCACGGGCGCCGTGATAGTACCCTCCTCTCAAAGACCCCCCTCCGAGAAGAGGGGCCAGGCTTCCGAGGGTACTTGGTATGGAATGTGCGCTGTAACCTAGGAGCAAGAAGGTCCCTGGAATCAACCCATGAACGTTCCTCTGGGCCATAATCTTTCCAATGGACCAAATACTGCAACTTGCCTCTGAATCTGCGAGAAGCAATAATGTTTTGCACCTCATATTCCTCCTTGAATTTGAATAGGCCCCGGTGCCACGGGGGTAGTAGTATAACAATTACAGACCAGAGGTTTAAGCAGTGATACATGGAACACATTATGGGTACGCATGGATGATGGGAGGTCCAGCGCATAAGACACAGGATTAATCTTGCGCAAAACTTTGAATGGACGAATGAACCGGGGAGCCAACTTATTGCAAGGAGTCTGAAGGTTGAGATTCTTAGAGGAGAGCCAGACCCTGTCCCCAACCTGGAAAGATTGGCTTGGCGCTGATACTGCTGTAACGAAACATTCAGGGTCCTTTGTACCTGTGCCCAAGTGGAACGGAGTTGCTCCAAATGCTCATCGAGAGCTGTAATTTGTTGTGACTGAAATGAGTCTGGAAGCAAGCAGGGTTGAAACCCGTAATTGATGAGAAACTGGGAGCTTCCAGACGATGAATTGACCGCACAATTCCTGGCAAACTTCGCCCAAGGCAACAGGTCGACCCAGTTATCATGATGGTCAGACACAAAACAGCGTAGAAATTGCTCCAAGCCCTGGTTTGCACGCTCAGTGGCCCCATTGGTCTGGGGATGATAAGCAGAGGAAAATGATAACTGAATGCCCATCTGAGCACAGCAGGCCTTCCAGAATCTCTATACAAATTGGCTCCCACGATCAGACACCAGTACACTGGGTACGCCATGTAAACGAAACACCTCCCTGGCAAATACCCTAGCCAACTCCTGGGCTGAGGGAAGTCCGGGCAGTGGCACGAAGTGTGCCATCTTCGAAAATTGATCCACAATCATCAGAATAAATGAATGTCCCCTAGACACCGGTAACTCGCCCAGAAAATCAATGGAAACATGCAGGGAAGGCCACCAGAATAGCTGCGAGAGTGACCAAATTAATTGATTTCTGCCGACATGCCCAGAGGCCTTGGAAGCATGATAAGTTTCAAGGAGACGGGTACGGAGAGGCTCAGCAACGAAACATTTGCCCACTGGGGTCACCGGAGGTACATCAGACTGATTAGCGAGAATTTCGGAGCCCAAAGGAGAAGTAATGCTGGTACGTAATGTAGCCAAAATACGATCTGGCTGGGTAATTGGTACCGGAGCCTCCTCCCTCTCTGTGTCAGGGTTAAACTGCCTGGACAACGCATCTGCCCTGACATTCTTAGAACCAGGCAGATATGACACAATGAAGTTAAATCATGATAAAAACAAGGCCCACCTGGCCTGATGTGAGGACAACCGCTTAGCCTCAGAGAGATAAATAAGATTTTTGTGATCAGTCAGGATTAGAACAGGGGTACGGGTGCCCTCTAGCAGATGCCGCCGTTGTTTGAGAGCCAAAATGATAGCCAACATCTCTCTGTCCCCAATTTCGTAGTGGCTTTGAGCAGTAGACAGCTTCTTAGAAAAAAACCCACAGGGCCTTAGCACGCTCCCAGGTTCCAGACGTTGAGATAGTACTGCCCCTACCCCAGATTCTGAGGCATCAACCTCCAAAGTGAACGGTAGGGAGGGGTTGGGGTGGGATAGTACCGGAGCGGAAGCAAATGCAGATTTCAGAGACATAAAGGCCCGTTTAGCCTCTTGAGACCACTGAGATGGATCAGCACCCTTGTGAGTTAGGTCACACAAGGGTTTGACTATGGTCAAGAAATTCTTAATAAACTTCCTATAATAATTGGCAAAACCAAGAAAGCGTTGGATAGCCTTGAGCCCATTGGGACGTGGCCACTGGAGGACTGCTGCCAACTTGTCCCTGTCCATAGCGATGCCATCCTTAGAGATAATGAAACCCAGGAAAGGTACCATGGACCTATGGAATTCGCATTTCTCGGTTTTGCATATAAAGGCTGTCACTAGGAAGAGCAGTAAAGGCAGCCAACAGGAGCACAGAATCAGCCATGATGGACATCATGTCGCCCAGATCACGGGCGCCGTGATAGGTAGACTCCATCACTCTTCTAGAAACAAAAACTTTATTCTCTTTAACTTTATCCCTGCAAGTCTGTCAACACCGTTAAGATAAAAGTAAGAGAGACCACAGGGAGACAATTTATAACTTTGGCAATCCTGGTGACACCCATCAAAACCTCCACCAATTAAATACAGGGCACAACCAGCATCACTAAGCATGGATATGTCCCCCGCAGTCAACCCCTTCTTTTCCCTGTGGTGCAGGAAGTATGCCTTCCCAGGAATGTATATAAAAGACGACATGAGATTTGCTGAAAGTTCTATTAAAAAGGAGTGTAACCAAGACTGAGACAACTGAATGACTGGTCGAAATTTAAATCCACCATTTTTTTAAGTACTGTTTACATACACTATATAACTGATGATCACCTGAACATCAACTTATTAAAAAATGTCTTGAATGATCTGCTCCATTACTGAATAGTTAAAAAGATATTCACATTACAGGCTGCCTGTATTATTCTTTAGCAAATGTTACTTTACAAATAGACTGTTAGACAAGTTGCTGGTCTAATATGTAATACTTCTGAAGTATCTAATATGTGAAAGCAGGAAAGCAGAGGACAACAGCATTAATATTATGGTAGGGTGGGCAAGATTAGGCTGTCCAGCTTTTGTTCGACTACAATTCCCATTAGCCTTGGCTTGCCAGTGGCCATCATAGGATGTTGGGAGTTTGACATCAGCTTTCTTGCTTTAATGGGTTAGTCATTATAGCCTGCTGTATATACTGAAACAGCAGCATGAATTAAGTGACATGAACCTAACTGGCCATCAATCTTTGATCAGGACGAATTACTTTACAAAGCATAAATTCTCAAAACTGTAATAGGTGATGCAGGGACCATTGTAATAGTTTTTCATAAATTAATTTTCTAGATATCTGCTGGAGAACACTTGAAATGAAACCCCATTGTAGGGCTTGTCAATTGCCAGACCTCCATCTGATTTGGTGGGATGATTTGGTCCCCAACTGCTAGAGGTCAGTCAGTTGCCTATCCCGGCCCTATAGAGTGGTAAAAGATCTGTAATTTATTTAAGAAGAACTATTTAATTGCACCACTAGAATGGAAATTCTAGTTGACGTGATAAGTAATTCAGGAAGGTTTCCTATGTTGACTTCCAAAGACATTTTGATCAAAAATATCTAGCACGAAGCATTCATTGCCAAAGCTTGTTTGAACACGCTGGATGTTGATTGCAAACCAAAATATGTCATCTCTGGACTTCAGCCTTGTACCAGATTCATGGAATCCTGCTGCAGTTAGAAGCCAGATACATGTCTGCCAAAGCAGCCAATAACTATAAAGTTAAAACAAATCAGAGACACCTAATGCTGAAACTATGCAGTCCTTTTAGGCCAGGCTTGTCTCAGCATAAATATTGTGAGTGCTTGTACCCACACGACAGTCTGGAATTCACTTTCCACCATCTACAAAATCAAACTATATTTTTCAATACAAGATTCATTCATCCTTACAGAAAGGTATCAACAAGATTGGTTTACTATTGTAAAATATTTTTTTTCCTCTATGGCTGGTATTTACTAAACTGGTAAAGAACCTGTGGGGCTTTGTTCATCATTCTGTGTAGTGTTAGTCCAATTTTGCAGTTAGTAAATATTTGTTTATTTTTTTTGTTTAGTGTAATGGCATTTAGAAAACCTAATGAAGAAGTGAAGTTCAACGTGTATGTGAGAAGAGGGCATCACTATCATTGAAAAAGTGAGGAAAATAGTTTCAGCCCATTGGTGCATAACCCCATGGGGTTGAAAGCCCAATTTAAATCAACTGGAATTTTTATTTATCACTTATGATGCAGTTGGCTTGTCTATGAATTGTTCCTCTTTTCTTTTTTGCATAAGGCCCTTAGTGTCCCAGCAAAGTATTTAGACTTAAACATGGGTACACACTTAATAACTGAACCACAACATCTATATACCTTTGTGCCTCAGTGGGATGTATAGGACGCAGTTGTGACATGGACCGTCAGTCTGCAGTATACTGTAGAGTTTACAATTGGATTATTTTGGTATCTTGGCTGGTGGCTTCTGATATCAATACACATGGCCACTGCCAGGCAGTAAGATGAGAACAGCATCAATGAGCAACTTCTGTTTTCTCAATTAACTCTTCGAGGTGGTACCAGTCTGAGATTTTGCTCTAGAGCCCAGAAAGTTCTTGTTATGCCACTGCTGAGCTATTATGGCTAGGTTCCAACTACCAACTATTTTGTAGAAATATCGATACATCAATACACTTTACAAACCTATAAAACAGTTATTTACAAAAAAAGTTGTAGCATGTTAAGAGCTATTTGAGCACTAAATTGAACTCTTCACAACCGTGGACATATCACATAGAAGCTAAATTTGGGGAACTTTAACCTTATAAGGATCAGAGGGATATGCAACTCATTGCTTCACAATGCATTGCATACCCCTCTGGTTCTTAAAGGGTTTTGGGTTCATAGTTCAAAGTTCTCCAGGGGGGAGATTCACTAAGTGGTGATAAAGAGGTGATAAAGTGCAGATGACTTCTCCAGTTTATCACTTCTTCAATTCCTATGTTATTCTATGGATCCTATGCACTAAGATTTTGTCAACTTTGGAGATCTTCGTGCATAGGCTCTATAGAATAACATAGGAACTGGAGAAGGACAAACTGGAGAAGTTATCTCCACTTTATCACATCTTTATCACTGCTTAGTGAATCTCTCCCCAGGTCAGCTCACTTGAAAATTCCCAGGAATGTGCATTTGCCTGACATGTTACAATAGTCACCAGCCCTACATGATTCGATGATAACTAACCCCTTGGATTCTAGAGACATCTCCAAGCACACTGCAAAGCAATGTATTAGAGAGAGTGTTTTCGTTTGTATTTCTGTTGTTGCAACAAAGGTGACCAAATAATCTAAGCCTAAATAAACACTGACGACCATTACTCACCTCTGTGCACATATCATATTAATTGATTAGGAGCCCAATAATAAAAACTTAGAAAACAAGGAAAGAAAATAGGCACTGAGTCATTTCTTCAAGGTCATTGCCCAGCAGAAGAGTAAAGCATCATGGAGCTAACTCTGTGAGCAAAAGTGGCACTGTTCTGAGGAAAGCCAACTCCACCACAGGGTACACATTAATATTCCCTTTTTTTGAATGGGACTTTTAACCAAATCAGTTGGGGACCTCTCTAGCATTCTAGGGCATAAGACCCAATTTAAATCAGTGGGAACTTGGGGAATCTTCATTTGCACACTCTAGAGCAGTTGTGTTGCCCCAGTATACTCCACTTTAGCTTACTGAATCAGAAGGCCTCAGGTCTCATACTTAAAACCCTTGTTCCAGCTTGGGGCAAGTCACAGTGCTAATCTCCCTCTAGTATTGATGCACCTAGGCTGCACATTGCACTAGTGTTGCTTTGGCAGTCTTCTTGCAACCTAGCAATTCCCTTATTGTAAAAATTATTGTGTAACAACAATATGGCGTTTGATACTTTAAAATCTATTAATGTTCTTTGCTTATTTTACATAAAAATTGAATTAAAGTTGTAAAAATGATTACATTTAACACAAAGAGCCATAAGGTGCTCAGATCTGCTGAAATTCTTTTGGATTTAAATAAAAGCAGTAATGTATAGTCCCTGTAAATCTTGTACAGACTTTTCAATGGGTTTTACAAGGCAATGAATTTCTTTGTGTAGAGAATGGGCAATGTAATCCCGAAGCTATGGACACAGAGTTTGCCAAATGAACCATACAAATGGATTATTAGTGAACAAATGAATGCATAAGGACTGGATGGCATCCATGTTATTTTTCCCCCTCATCACCACCTATTGTGTAAAAGGTTTGTCCCTCTCAGGAAATTATCTGAATTGCTGTTTCCAGAGAACATTCTATCAGTGACTGTAAAAGCTGGATTAGTGATACAAGCTTGCACTATTGCTGCTGTAGAAAAGCATGACTCCAGTGTAGCATACAGAGCACTTGATGCTGCATCACTGTCCCTATTTTCATAGTGCCTGAAAGAAAGCTCTCTGGAAACAGAAATCCAGGGAGTTCCCTGTAATGGGCATAATCTGACTTTCCATATCAAACACTTGTACAATATTTAAATTCAAAAGGAGTTTGGTTGTCACATCTTTACCTCAACTAATAAGGCCAATGCAAAAAGGACAGCTTTCAGCGCTAACTCACCTAAGTGCATGGAAATATATGTATATAAATATATATGTGTAATACCTTGTGATTCTTTTATTTATATTGAAATGTCCTTTAGAAAAATTTAAACTGAAATGTGCAGCAAGGAATAAAAGGGTTCTCCAGTCCCCCAAACAAGTGCAAACATAGAACATACCATAAACCTGCGCTCCTCCAGTATACTAGTGACTAGTGCGCCCTGTATTGGGCATATATAATATTATAACATTATAACATCTCATCAGGGAGCACTTCTAAATTTTATTTTACTTTTTCTAGATAGGGATTTTAAGTGTTGAGAGTAGGTACTTGCCACATTTGAGGAACCTTAATGTGGTTGGCGAGCTTATCGTCTCTTTTTTTGGCCAAAAAGGTTGGCACTAATGCCTCAAACTTATTCACAGTGTTATTATATATACCCAATACAGGGCACACTAGTCACTAGTATACTGGAGGAGTGCAGATTTATGGTATGTTCTAATAAGGCCCATGGTGCATGTTGTTTTTTCACCTTACATTATCTATTTATAATTATATTACTAATATTGATTCTAGCCCTATCTAAATTAATGCACTACCTAAAATTTTCAGTTGACTGGAGAAAGACTATCCATCCTAAGGCTATGGTGTGGAAGAGAGGTCGGCAATTATTATGAGCCTGAGAGCTACATCGCTGCTGAAAATTAGGGATGGGCATAAAGTCCCATTTTCTTTTTGTGGGAATTTTTGCTGAAAAAAAAAACACGATTTTTATCTTTTTTTGCTGAAATTACCACAAATAGAAAATTAATTAAAATGCTTTTTCACTACCTGCAATGTAATATCTGTGAGAACTTGGCAATTTCTGCCTATGCTTTCTGGGACTGTGAGAATTCCTACTGCAATACTATTTATGGGGGGCTACTTCTGATTATTACATCATTAATACTGCAGCAGCTAGATGCTACAGTAGTACTGCTAGTAGCAAGTGGCAGTTGAGCTGCACTTCTAACTGCAGCAGTAGTTTTATCTAAGGTTGCTTATGTTCACCTGTGTTGCTGCTTAGTCAATAATAATAATGAGTGTGACTGGCTTAAAGCTGGACATGGAAGTAGTGATGGTGATGATGATGATGACTGAGATTATTGTGTCTTTTTAGGAATATTTGCTTGTCCAGACATTCCATTTGATCTGTCAATGATTTTATAAACAGGCTGTTATGGTGCCACCAGCACATCCATGCTCTCCTTCTAGTTCTTTCTGTTACTGTCTTTAGTGGACATAATGACAGTAATGTTGATTTGTACTGTAATATGCACAACACAGCTTTTAGCTTTAACGCATCTGCAATATGCAATTAATTGCAAAGAAAACAACAGTGCAGCAAGATCACCAACGTATGTGTGTCTTTTTTTGTCTGAATGAGAAATAATGTAAGAAAATAGTGTCTCTGTCTCTAGTATCTGTCACTGTTGCTCTCAGTCTCAGCTCATGTACAATCAGCTGCCTGTCTAGCTCTCACGTTTACCTATCAGTCATAACATTTTTGTTGTTTTTTCATTTCTCCCTTCACAACCACAATACCTGCACTGCACATGTCCAAAGAACAACTGGTTGCTACCAACACTCCTTTAATCAAACAAATCCAGTTCCTTTTCTCTGCCTGTCTGTCTCTACACTAGATAGCATCAAAACGTCAGCATATTTTTCTCTGTCTCCTAAGAACAGACTGATAACATGCAGGGGATACATGGGATAAAATCTTCATGTATGTATGTGTGTGTGGGGGGTCACATTATTATCATTGATTTCAAGCATTGATTTTTGCTTATGTGGCAAAAAAAACAACAAGCCACCCTATTCAAAATGTCCATCTCCCAAAACTAGTTCCCCTTCCTGAGATGTGAAAGAACATGATAGAGGGTTATGTGTGGTGAATCCTTGTCCTCCTGCACATACACTACTTTAAGAGTTTGTACATCTAAACCTGCACAGAGAATGTATCAGCTGTGGCACTTCTGCACTGTTATCACCATAAAGCAGGGCTATTCAATTGTAGGACCTCCAGCTATTGGAAACTACAGCTCCCATCATCCTCACCTAGTAAACATAAGTTATAGACCCCAACAGTTGGAGGTCCAGCAATTGAATAACCCTGCCATAAAGCACCACCAGACTTTTGTTTTTTGTCGATGAAGAAGCTGACACATGTGACTAACCTATATAATAATTTGCTAGGATGTTTGTCAGAAGTCATCATGTGCAGTAGATACTGCACACACTGCAGTCGTGCAGTACAGACTGTCTGAACGCGTTGCGGCTGATATGGAGTGGGGCGATCCAAATCCAGACCGGAGTCCTCTCTGCACACGTTCCTGGAACCTCTTGGTGACCAGAGAGGCTTCGGGCACCAGCCGAGGCTGCTGGGTGGCACTGTGGCCCGTGTACACAGGCTTTTAAACTAGTCTAAAATAAGGTCCTATGCACAAGAAAAAAAAACTGCAGTGAATCAATGTAATGTGTATTGTATGGTTCCTCTTCTGTAAAATGTCTGAACACTCTTGTCTGAATAACATCAACACTGGAGTGGTGGCCCTATTATGTGCACACCCTGTCCCTTCCCTTCCCATTATAATCAAATTAAATATATGCGATTACAACATTCAGTAACTGTGTAATATGTCATGCTGCAGCATGCTGAAAAAGGAACTGTTAACACGACTGTAATACAGAGGCATTTAGTACCTCAGGTCCCTTGAGGATAAAAACATCAATTCAATATTAAAGCTGCTATATTAAAATGATAGAGACATAAATATGCATATATGCAGCTGAGGATAGAGGATATTTTCCTAGTGGAAAATGCTTCAGTCAAAAGTTACTACTGCACAAAGCTGATTTTTTTAACTGTTTAAAGGGGAACTACCACCTCTTCAAGAATTTAGCTTCAATAAATCCCCATCTGGTGACTAACAGCTTAGTAGCGCTAGTTTCCAGAATTATTACCTTATTCCAAAGAAATGTGCATTGTTCTGGGGCTGACAGCAGGATGGATCGCGGACATCTTGCCATAATGACGTCCACACGCCTGCGCTCCCCTCCCTCTATCCAGCCTCCTCCGATGACAGAGGTTTTCTGTCTGTAAATTGGAGCAATCATTGGCTAGATATCGATCTCTGCCAATGAGATCTCTCTAGCTTACTTACAGAAAACCTTGGAGGAGGAGGAGGAGGCTGGATAGAGGGACAGAAGCCGAGGCACAGTGACATACTGCAGTACAGAGCAGGTAACCGCAGTCTGTCCACCAGTAAGGTGCAGGGCACTCTTTAAACATAAATTTTCATCCAAATAGCGTTTTAAAAAACCAAATGAATACAGTTTTAAACATATTAGCTTAATAATCTAACTAATAAGACTAACTTGTATAGGGGTGATAGATCTCCTTTAAAGTTAATACCTTTGGGTGAGATACACTAAGACGAGGACAATTCTGATAAGTTTCTTTGCTATTCTCAGTTAATGTATCTATGTCGCTGTGGTTCATATTCTTTTAGCCTTTTCAGCACTCTAGTAGGAGTAAGCTCAAGTGAAATAGATTTTTCTTTTTCTACTGATAGATATAGTATAGTGCTTTTTTAATTAATTTATTAAAGATTAAACTTGCATTTTTTATTAAGATGGAGTTTAACATTTATTGTGGCTATTATATTTTATGGGGTTGCTTTCTCTCTCTCTGTCTCTTTCTATTGCTGTCAGTAGGCAGTCTGAGACCAGAGCTCTCCGTAGACATAAACAGCATATTCACACTGTAATAACTATTGAATGACAAAAGACACAGTAGCAGGAGTACCCTCTATCTACAACATAGATGATACCTTTCATGATGCATTTAATCTTTTAAAGGGATAGTAGCACTTAATATACAGTAACATTTATATTGTAAGGGATATCCTCCTGATTAAAACAATGGTACTCCCACTGCCGAGAGGGGTTTTATTAAAAAGTAGCTAAAATTGATATTTTTTTTTAGGTGCAGTATCTCAATGGCCTGAAATTGTACAGTGGAGCTGTTGCTGCACAATCCTATGGAGGTTTATGGTCAATTGACCAGAGCTGTCCATAGGATGGTGTAGCAACAGCGCCACTGTACAATTTCAGGCCATTGATATACTGCACCTAAAAAAAATCAAGTTGGAGCTGCTGTAACTTTTGAATAGAAAACCTCTCAGCAGTGGGAGTACCCTTGTTTTACTCAGGAGGATACACCTTACAATATAAATTTTACTCTTTATTAAGTGTTACTATCCCTTTAAGGGCCACAGGGGTATGCAATGAATTGCAAAGCAAAACTTTGCACTCCCCTCTGATCCTTAAAGGTTTAATATCCACTTAAACTGCTGAGTGCCAGATGGGTGATCACCATGGAAATTATTAACTTCTGAAAAGCAATGCATTGCACTCCTCTCTGGTCCTTCATGAGTTACTGGCCATTGACAACGATGCTTTCCAACATTATAAACTCACTCCTGGCACCCATGACAGTATTTAAATTCAATTTAGATTGTCTCAGATCTTTTAAATCCAATTAATTTTCATTTTGACATTATGTATATGCGAGATACAAATGCTTTACAATGTTGTCATTTTGAACAGTCACCTCAGCTGTTTACACAGGATCAGTAAAATATTTTGACTCAGGGCTTTAAATCATACAAGTCTTTTGTTGTGTTCCAGGCCAGGATGTTAAAATAGTACAAACATTGCAGGAAAACTCACATCTCCAGGTCAGCCTGCAGTCTAAGACCAGATGGGGCTCTGAGGAATGGTATTCCTTCCAAGGCTGTAATCTGAGAGGTACAGTTGCCATGATGGTTTGATAGCATGGGCCGATTTTCTTATGTGCTGTTGGGAATCTGCATTGTGCAGAAAGGGACACTCATCCACACATTCAGTAGTGAAAGCCGTTTTCTCCAGAGCCATTCTGAAACTTGTAAGGTCCCTGTTCAAATTTTGAAAAGAGTCCCCTAATGCAGGAATGTCTTGGGATCCCTTGCATACTAGAGATATCTCCAAAACATTGGCAATGCATCCAAGGGATTAAATGGAACTGTTACTTTGTAAAAATCAGGCAATTTTGAAAGAGCTTTCAAAATCATCTATATGAGAGCTGTCAAAGTTCAGTCCTCAAGGGCCACTAACAGGCCAGGATTTAAGGACTTCCCTGCTTAAGCACAGGTGAGTCAGTCAAAACGAATCATTAACTGATTAACTCCCCTATGCTTAGTCAGGGAAATCATTACATCCTGGCCTGTTGGTGGCCCTTGAGGACTGAACTTGGACAGCACTGATCTATAGTTACATTTGGCTTTTCTTATTTAAAATAAAGTTTATTAGGTATTTAGATTTATTTATTTGTACTTTTGTGCAAATCAGGCAGTACTGGCTGGCACACCAGCTAGATGCAAACATTCCATACTGCTCACCCACCTATCACTCAGTGCTGGCCAGAACTAGCTAATTTGCATGAACTGACAAAAAAAAGCAAGATATATATCATAAGCATAGCTGGGAACTCTCTGGATGTGCCCCAGAGACTACAGTTTTAGCTTCTAATTACCGGGTCTCAGGGGCAGAGGCTGGTTCTCCGGATGTGTGGAGTTTCTAATGAATCTCTACCCACATCTGTGCATTCCCACTGTGCTCCTCCCACTCCCCTTCCACTTATCTAACTTCCCCAGCCTGTTTTAACCACATTTTTCACGACACCTAAGCCCTGCCCCCACTTTTCCGCCCTTTTTTTAAGCAGATAGCGTCATTTTTCTTCCCCCAGTGGCACCACAGGACTACCCTCCTGGGAGTCCACACATCAAAGTTCCCAGGTATGATCATAAACTATTTTGTGAAAATAAACTGGATAACATAAAACTCTTTCAAAATCAAATATTCTGTGACAGTTCCACTTTCAGTAGAGTACTTATTTAGGGCCTACTTTTATGTAAAACAATCACATCTTCTGTACAGAGGGCAACTCTACTCCTCTGAACCATCTGATCACAAAATTATGACCTAGATTTTATTGCAGTTGATAACTTTATCAATAGTCTTACCTATAAATTGATCCACAGACTTCAATGATAATTTGTTACATAAACAAGTGATGACACATTTCAACTGCAGTGATGTCTAGGCCTCTACTGGATCCTTGTAGAAAAACTGAACAAACTGAAACTTAAGGTGAGGCCCACTGCAAACCCCAGGTATACCTATGCATTAAAATGCCCCTATTTTTCCAATAAAGTAGCCCTCTGTAATATTTTGAAGTAACAGCAAACTTTATGTTTTGAGTGCCAGCTGGGTGTGGGCACCCATCTAGCACTTAAAGGGAAACTATCTCCTTATATCACCTTGTCACAAACATGTGCCAACTATAAATATTATAGTTGTAAATAAGGAAATGGCAGCTTCAACTAGGTGCATGTAGAGATATTGCCAACACATTTTTCACAGTGCATTTGCGATGTCTCTAGCACCCAGGGAGTTAGAAATATTATTATGTTTTGTTATAACCACAAATATATTCCAGGACATTCCCTGCTGAATAAGGGAACTTCCACTGCTGGGATGTGAATTATTCAACAATTATTCAAAAAATAGCACAAAATAAGTTTCTGTTTGCTTTCTATTTGGAACTTTTGAATCCTGATTCATAATTTTTTTCAAAATAAAACAATATTTTACCTTTAAACCAGGAGTGTACAAGTTCAGTCTTGACTGGCCACTAACAAGCCAAGATTTAAGGATACCCCTTATTTCATACAAGTGAGTTAGTCAGTGACTCATTCAATTTGCAGCAGGGAAATTCCTAAATCCAACCTGTTTGCAGCCTTCAAGGCCTGACTGCTGACATTCCTGGTTTAAACTATCCTATATAATAATTCAATAATGTATGTTTGTCAGAAGCTGTCATGCGCAGTACAGACTGCTGCATATGCTGCAGTCGTGCAGTACAGACTGCCCGCGCCGCTGCTGATAACTGAATTCAGAATTCGGACTGTAGTGTGCAGAGGACTACAGTCTGAATTCACAGCATCCTGCTCCGTTATCAGCCGCTCTCTACTGTGCATGACTGCACTGTGGCCGTTGCTGCCTAGCACTGTGGCCCGTGTACACGGGCTGTTCAACTAGTATGTCTCATAAAGATTTAAAGGAAAAGAGAAGAGTAAACAACTAAAAGTGCAATTCTGGAGCAAACCAACTGCACCATAGGAGATAAATTAAAAATCCCACTAACTACTTGAATACTAGAGAAGTTTCCAATGCATTGTATTGTCCCCATGGAGAATCACAATATTCGATTGAATGAGGCACTCACCACTGATTGCTTTACGGCAGAAGACTTTTATTCCAGTAAATTCCACTTGTACAAGTTTTCACAGCAAGGCAGTACTGTTTCGGGATAGACGGAACGTTTCGAGGACTACACCGTCCTCTTCTTCAGCACATCCCACCTGGATACCTCTCCCCGGAGGCTCTATTAAATAGCCTCCCACAACAAACACGCTGAGGTGCATAGCCGGAAGCGGCCGTAGCGATGATGTCATCAAGACGACGTCGGTCGCCTCCGGACAGCAAACCCAGCTAAGGATCATCACCATAGCAATCCACCACCACAAGTAAATAAAACAATATGCCACAGAGCACGTTTCACTTCACTATATAATCTTTAAGCATTATATTCAATCGTTGAAGAGATGAAAACCATCTGTATTCAAACGTTTCAGTAATAGTATACAAAAATCTTCCAGAAGTTATAGGCTCTGTAAAAAAGGGGAAAGAATTAAAAATATTTAAAAACCAATCCTAGTGTATACTTTTTCACAAGATCAACACTCACATAGTTACTACTATATTTTATAATCCTGCATATGTGTTAGATATCACAAGAAAGGCACCACCCATCTTAACGGAACCACCAGTACTCAATTCTCTCATTTAAACCCAAAGGTGTGACTGTTTGCAATTTATATGTCCATCTAGCTTCTTTTTGTAAAAGTATTTATCTCTATTACCACCTCTTTTCAAATTCAACACCTGGCCCAATACTTGGTAGCGCATTTGGTACTAAAACAAACGTTTATTTCAAAACCTGTAAATGGCACGTACCCTTGCCATTCATGTGTACACTGTAATGGGATTACCAAAGGAGACCTAGTGCGACACCCAAGATCAGGGAAATCATATAAAATAAAAGGTTTCTTTACTTGTACAAGTACTCATATAGTCTATTTGTTAAAATGCCCCTGTGGTTTAGGGTACGTCGGAAAAACAATAAATTCCTTAAAGGAGAGAATTGCACAACATAAATCCGATATCCGCACTGGTAAAGACACCCCGGTGGCACGTCATTTTAAGGAAAAGGGACACCAGATTGCACAAATGCGCTACCAAATATTGGACCAGGTGTTGAATTTGAAAAGAGGTGATAATAGAGATAAAATACTTTTACAAAAAGAAGCTAGATGGACATATAAATTGCAAACGGTCACACCTTTGGGTTTAAATGAGAGAATTGAGTACTGGTGGTTCCGTTAAGATGGGTGGTGCCTTGTGATCTTGTGATATCAAGAACAAGATTGAATCTATCAGACATGACATTTCATCACTACCACCCCCACCCAGCCAGCCCAGCCCTGTCGCCTCTCCCACATACACACTAAGCTCCTTCCCACCTGTCTCTGAGGATGAAGTCTCCCTTCTCCTCACTCGCTCAAACCTAACCACATGCCCTCTCGACCCAATCCCATCTCAGCTCACCCAAGAACTCTCCCCTCTACTAACTCCAATCCTTACTCACTTATTCAACCTCTCTTTGTCAACTGGCACCTTCCCATCCTCTTTCAAACATGCACTAATCACTCCCATCCTAAAAAAACCCTCCCTGGACCCAAACTCACTGTCAAATTACCGGCCAATTTCCCTACTCCCGTTCGCCTCCAAGCTTCTCGAGCGCCTTGCATATAACCGGCTCACTAAATTCCTCTGCTCCCATTCCCTGCTAGATCCCTTGCAATCCGGATTCCGCCCTCATCACTCCACTGAGACTGCCCTCACTAAAGTGGCCAATGACTTGCTCTCAGCCAAGTCAAAAGGCCACTACTCCCTACTCATTCTTTTGGACCTGTCAGCCGCCTTTGACACAGTTGATCACCCACTCCTCCTCCAAGCCCTCCACTCCCTAGGTCTCTGCGACACTGCACTCTCCTGGTTTTCATCATATCTCTGCAACCGCTCCTTCAGTGTTTCCTACGCCGGCTCCACTTCCCCACCCCTCCCACTGTCTGTTGGTGTGCCTCAAGGATCAGTACTGGGACCCTTGCTCTTCTCAATCTACACTGCTTCCCTTGGAAAACTAATAAACTCCTTTGGGTTTCACCATCATCTCTATGCTGATGACACCCAAATATATCTTTCCTCCCCTGTACTCTCCCCTTCCCTCCTGTCCCGAGTGTCTGACTGTCTGTCTGCTGTGTCTTCCTGGATGTCCTCCCATCAACTCAAACTTAACTTTGGCAAAACTGAACTAATTCTCTTCCCTCCATCTACAACCAGCCTTATCCCAAATATTACCCTCACCGTTAACAACACCTCCATCACACCAACCCCTACAGCACGCTGCCTGGGGGTCACATTTGACTCTGCCCTATCCTTTATTCCTCACATCCAGTCAATCTCCAACTCATGCCGCCTCCACCTCCGCAACATCTCTAAAATCCGACCCTTTCTCACAGAAGACACTACCAAAATTCTAATCCAAACACTCATCATGTCCCGTCTTGACTACTGTAACTCCTTACTAATTGGCCTGCCTCTCACGCGACTAACCCCGCTACAGTCCATAATGAACTCTGCTGTAAGACTAATCTACCTCACTCATCGCTTCTCTAACACCACACCCCTCTGTCAGTCCCTACACTGGCTCCCGTTAGCATACAGAGTAAAATTCAAAACTCTGGTGCTAACTTATAGAGCCCTCACTAACACTGCACCCCCCTATATTTCATCTCTCATTTCCAAATATACTCCCACCCGCCATCTTCGCTCTGCACATGACCTTCTGCTCTCCACAGCTCTTATCACATCCTCCCACTCCCGCCTACAGGACTTCTCCCGTGCTGCACCTGAGCTGTGGAATTCCCTCCCCCGTCCCATCAGACTCTCCCCCAGCCTTCAAATCTTCACACGCTCCCTGAAGACTCACCTCTTCAGGGAGGCCTATCAACTGCCTCCATAAACATCATCACCAAGATTCACCCCTTGCACGGACTACTGCACTCAACGGCACTTCTCACTCCCACCCACTGACTGGCAGTTCATGTGGCAGGAGGCACTTAAACGCAATAGCACTTACTCCTTCTGTATCAAACCTACCTTCCTCTAGACTGTAAGCTCTCACGAGCAGGGCCCTCTGATCCTCCTGTTCTCCACATCTGATTGTACTATTTAATACCTCTGTATGTCTATTCCCAATTGTACAGCGCTGCGGAATTAGTTGGCGCTATATAAATAAAGAATAATAATAATAATAATAATAATATCTAATACATATACAGGATTATAAAATATAGTAGCAACTATATGAGTGTTGATCTTGTGAAAAAGTATACACTAGGATTGGTTTTTAAATATTTTTAATTCTTTCTGGAAGATTTTTGTATACTATTACTGAAACATTTGAATACAGTTGGTTTTCAGCTCTTCAATGATTGAATATAATGCTTAAAGATTATATAGTGAAGTGAAACATGTGCTCTGTGGGATATTGTTTTATTTACTTGTGGTGGTGGGTTGCTATGGTGATGATCCTTAGCTGGGTTTGTTATCCGGAGGCGACCGACGTCGTCTTGATGACGTCATAACTTGCGCGGCAACGGCCGCTTCTGGCTATGCACCTCAGCGTGTTTGTTGTGGGAGGCTATTTAATAGAGCCTCCGGGGAGAGGTATCCAGGTGGGCTGTGCTGAAGAAGAGGACGGTGTAGTCCTCGAAACATTCCGTCTAGCCCGAAACACTACTGCCTTGCTGTGAAAACTTGTATAAGTGGAATTTACTGGAATAAAAGTCTTCTGCCGTAAAGCAATCAGTGGTGAGTGCCTCATTCAATCGAATATTGTGTAACTACGCTGTCTTATTGTGGAGAGAGGTGGACAGAGTGAGAGCACCCCCGGTGTATTAGACGACTTAACAGAATAGCGTGTGTTGTATATGATTACAATTGGAGAATATTTGGAGTGCGGATACTTGTATTATACTATATAACCCCATGGAGAATCATGAGCCTTGCTCTATGGCACATAATTCCTTACCCTGAAAAATGGCCAGATACAGCAATATAAATTACCCCTGAGCTTGTTAGTGTCTCTAGGTTTGCATAGAGTGATAGGTGTGTGAGTTCTAGACCCCTGCCCTAACTTATTTGCCCAGGATCCCTGCACTGCCTCTGTTTTGACTACTTCCATGGCCCCATAGAAACTGTACCCTTCATCCACCAGAAGGCACTAGTTACCATGCCATTTCTACATCCTTATGGATTGGAACAGCTTGGGGTGTTCCAAAGGACTGGATGGATGAGCAAGCCAGATAGAGAATGGATATGAAGGGGTTACATATATAATAATAATAATTATTATAATTATTATAATCATGTGTTTAACCCTCGAACACCCATTGCCTTGAAGATTACATCATAATTTCTAATTAAGAGGTTAGGATATATATATAAAAATTCCACTTACTGGTGCAGCCAGCAGTGTATCTTCCTTAACACTTTGAGTGCCAGTGGGGCATATTTATCAATAAAGCAAATGTTATTTCAAAGGCACAGAGCAGACCAAACTGTGCTTTTTCTTAATTATGAATATGTATTTGCTCATATGTCTGGAAGCAGCAAATGCTGAGGTCCTGGCCTGTTCATGATACCCAAGGACAGGTTTGGGAACTCTCCTGCGTACTTGTAGACAATGATGATTATATTCTCATATAAACATTCACTACAGGCACTTTTTGTTCTTATTTTTGATATGAAATATAATGATATATACACCCATTAGATAAACTGTAGAGTAGGGAGGAGCACCTAGACTTACCAATACTTTGGAATAAAAGACTCATTATTTAGTCTTTAGTACTACTGTATCATCTGATCAGTGTAATCTTAAAGCAAAACTGTCATTAAAAAACAAGCTGTTCCATAGGGGATAAATAAAAATTGCCCACTTTCCCACTGATTTAAATGGGACTTTTAACCATCTGAATGCTAGAGCGGTATCCAATGTATTGCTTTGAATTGCGTTCTGGACTTCTCTGGCATTCTAGACATTAGAAACCCCAATTTAAATGAATGGGAATTATTATTTCTCCTGGATAGTACAGTTGGTTTACCCAAAAATCATTCCAGTTATCCATAATACATCAGCCTCCCAGGGTGTGCACTTTGTTTTGTAAATATATAAGTTTACTACTTGAGGGCCTGAGGGGCATGTCCTAAACTGCAAAGAAATGTCCTGCACAACCCTCTGCTTCTCAGTGTGTTATACAGAGAGTTGGCTGTCACCTCTGTCTGACTAGTAATAGCCTAGAAGTGTGCAAGAGAGAGCTGTGAGTTGTGAATGTGAATGACAGAGGGTTACTGGAGGGGGGGTATATGATGGCGATTCGGCACTAAATCAGGAGCTTGAATTGCCTTAACCCTTTGAGTGCCAGAGGGGTACCCCTCTGGCACTCAAAGGGTTAAGTCCATGTGCCTGCTTATTACCAATTTACTAACCATCTTTTGTAGTGCTTATTTAAACAATGCCAAGACCTGCAACACGTATTAACATGGCATAGATCATTTGCTCGTCTTCACTGTCAGGTTACCTGCACATGCTATGGAGGAGTACGGAGCTTTCTGGCATTAAAGGGATAGTAATACTTTGTTTTACCTTCATTTTATTTTGTAGGCATTAAAAAAACATGAAGAGCAATATAAGTCTTATCTCTCAAACCTTTATGGTTTGAGAGATAGTCACAAGCAAAGTTTCCCCTCCTGCCCCATTTACCTAGTGTAAGCCATCTCTTCTCAAATGTGGAATGCAGTCCATAGACCAGACAGATAACAGCAGGGGACAATCTTCTTCCTATGAGAACAATGAAAGTCCTGCCCCCCTTGACAAGTTGTAAAAGGTTTTTCCCTTATCTTAATTGAAGATTGTCCCTCTCTGCAATCTGCCTGGGCACCTCCCTTCTGATCTGGCTGAACAGTGTTACATCAGTAAAAGGGGCAGGACGGGGATACTTTATCATTCAATTACTCTTGAACTACAACTCTGACAGAATTGAAATAACACTCTCTAAAGTCCAAATACTATGATGATTAATTAGAGCTGCTTTTATTATGAAACATTACTATCCCTTTAAAGAGATAGTAATATTTAAAATGTAAAATAAAATATGTTGCAGGGTCTAACCCTCTGAGTAAATGAAGGGTACTCCCACAGCTGAAAGGTGTTTTATTCAAAAGTTATTGCAGCTCAAACTTGTATTCTCTTTCACAGTGGTCTGAAGTTGTATAGTGGCGCTGTTGCTAAACCATGCTATGGACATCTCTGGTCAGTTGGATGGTGTAGCAACAGTGCCACTGTAATACTGTACCTAAAAAAATAAAATTTGAGCTGTAATAAATTTTGAATAAAACATCTTTCATCAACAAGGTGATAAGCCCTACTCTCTCTCTCTCTCTCTCTCTCTCTATGTATATATATATATATATATATATATATATATATATATATATATATATACACACACACTTTAAGTATTACTATCCCTTTAAGATCTAACACTGGTGGAATGTGTCTTCTGTAGTGAATACCCTTGTGCATCTGCTGGCTTTTAAAAGCTAACGCCATGTGGTTGCATGGGTACATTCACAGGTAAGCCCCACTGTACTGCTGCACAAAGGTCAAGATCACTTCTACTACTCTGCATTGGAATAGTGATACATCATATCAACTTCATGCACAAAACAGAAACAATGTATCCTTCCTCTGCAGAGACAGACAGAAATGATCGTTATCTGTGCATCAGTACCACTGTAATGTAATGTGTGAACAGCAAACTGGGCCAGACCTGAGGTATTGATCAAATCAGCCACAAGTAATGAACCAGGCCATGGGCCAAATTTTAACCGTACTTAATGTAGTGCATAAAGTGATATATCTCAATTGCTACATTGTCTATTTTCTCTTCTGCATCTTCTATAATTCTAAATTATGCAAAAATTTGGCTACCACTCTACAGAGGCGTAACTTGAAGTCACTGGGCCCTGGTGCAAAAATTGCCATAGCCCTCCCCGACCACATTGCCCCCATCGGATATCTCCACATTGCCCTCATTGGTCACCTCCACATTGCCCCCACTGGCCACCTCCACATTGCCCCCATTGGCCATCTCCAAATTGCCCGCAATGTCCACCTCTCCACATTGCCCCTATTGACCCCCAGTGTCCACCTACTACCTCCTTAGTGGTCGAGCAGTGTGGCAAGAGAGGTCTGTGCCTCCTTCGGCACAGACCTCTATTAGCAACTAGAGCTCCCATGTGGTCCTTTCACCACGAATGCAGCACACTGGGAGATGATGTCATACAATATGTTGCAGGTGATATAATCTCCCAGCGCTCTGCATTACTAGAATGCCGAAGACAGAGGGAGCTCAACTGCTAATAGAGGTCTGTGCAGAAGAAGGTACAGACCCCATCTTGTTGCAGACGCTGGGCGGGTCTCAGGGGTGTCGGCCAGGCCCCTGGAGTGATAGGCCCATTCGCAGTTGCTACCCCTGTGACCCCTATTTTTACGCCACTGCCACTGTAGATTCCAAGGAGTTAAATAATTACAAGTTAATTTTTAATGATAGGTTTACTTTATTATTATTCTTTATTTATATAGCTCCACCTTATTCCGCAGCGATATACATAAGGGGCTAGACATACAGAGATATTAAATAGTACAAATCTAATATGGAAAACAAAATGGTCAGAGGGCTGTGCTCGTGAAAGCTTATAGTCTAGAGGAAGATAGGTTGAACACAGAAGGTTTAAGTGCTATTAGGTGTAAGTGCCTCCTGCCACATTAACTGTCTGTCAGTGGGTGGGGGAAAAAAGTGCTATTGAATGCAGTTGTCTAGGTTATAATGAAATGCTGTATTACATTTGTAATACCTTTGATCATTACATTTATGCATCACAGTTGATACTGTGTATCTTATTTCAAAAAGTGTTGCAGTGCATGTTAAGCATGATATAGATAGGAATCCAAGGTATTTGTTCATATGCTTTAAAAAGCATTGAGTCTCTGGTAATTTAGAATTAATAGTAACCATTTTAGTGTCACAGCAGTGTTGAGTTCATTTCATAACATAGTCTCCTAGAACCATAATGGGCATGCACCTGTCCTTGCAAACCAACTGTATCAAAGAGGAAAGATAAAATTCCCAAACATTCCCAAAAATCCCATGAAAATATTACTTTGTAACAAATATATGATTTTGAAAGAGCTTTTAAAAAACACATATATTTATTTTGGCTTTTTTTATTTAAAACAATCTTTTTTATATATATTTAGCTTTTTTTTATTTGTCAGTTAGTGCAAATCTGGCCACACTGTTCCACTTCCCAAATGTCTCTTCCTACCAGGAAGTACTAGCTCAGCTGCATAAACAACAAATACTAAATATCTCATAAACTATTGTTTGAAATAAAAATGACTAATAAAAATATAAGTGCTTTTGACAGCTGTTTAAGAAATTACCAAGGTGTCACAATTTAACATTTCCACTTTAAAAACCCCATTTAACCCTTGGTGTGCCAGAGAGGAGTCCTACACATTGTGGAACGATGCTTTGGGCACCCATCTGCCTCTCAAACTGTTATGTCAATTGATTTTTTTTATTATTATTATTTCTCCCCTATTTGCAGTTGGGTAGCACCAGAATTGCTCCACTTTCTTTTGAACATAAGGCCCTCTATACTGGTTGTCCTTGGTTCTAGTGCAGTGGTAGGTAAGCACTGTCCCTCCTGCTGTTGGTTACTACAGCTCTCATCATTGTAGTGCCCCAAAAATTGGAGAGCCAAAGGATGTCTACACTTGCTCTAGCACAAGGGCTTCTGAGATTTTTCAGACATAGGCTATATGATCAGAAAGCCATAAGTGTGAGGGCCAAATAATTTTTATTTATTGTTAACGATAGTGAATTATAGCCTATCGGCTATTCAAAAATATGGATTTATTTAATTACAGATTAAGTCAATAACAATATTGATATATAACAGACCTCTATTCTTGAACTCTACGGTACTGGCAAGCAAGGGATTAGGTTTTACTGCCCTACTTATTCATGCGTGCTAATTATATATATATATATATATATATATATATATATAACAAAAAAATCTCAGGGGGCCAGCATCCTGGGGTTAGGTGGGCTGCGTGTTGGACGCCCATGTTCTAAAGCCTGAGTAAGAGTGGGCATTTTGTGGCCCTCCGGCTATTGTGAACTAAAACTCTCATCAACTTCAACCAACATGCATCTAGCCGGGGAAAATAGTAGTTGTAGTCCCCAACAACTGGAGAACCTAAGTAAGGCTACACCTGTTCTACCACCTACCCCCTGTCCCCCAGCTGTGGAGAACTACAATTCCCATCACCCCCACCCAGTCAGTATATGATGGGTTTTGTAGTGAACCTTGATTTGGAGAGCCTTGGTTTGCCCATCCCTATTCTAAAGGCTTGTAACAGCAGTGCATCTGTTGTTTTGATAAGAACAGTGTTTAGGTACTTTTACAGATGTACCTCTTTTTAAATGAAAGGGCAGTGCCCTCTTCACATATCTCCTCCCCACAGTGTGACTTTAACCTGATGAGAAGTGCCATTCATCCGCAGATCCAGCCCAGAGGAGGCAGTCCGTAGACAGTGTTAACTTGGTCGTATGTTAGTGCGCTGAACTTGTTGAGCAGATAGGGAGGATCCACAGACTGTGAGCGCTCATCCATCCAGACCCACCGGACAACTAGCGGCTTAGGAAGTACACTGTGGCACAGAGGAAGCTGAGACCATGAGGGAGATTGTGCATATCCAGGCTGGGCAGTGTGGGAACCAGATCGGAACCAAGGTAACCAACGTGAACTGCAGTGAACTGGCACTTTTAGATACACACAGGCACTGAAGGGAAAGGAGAACCTAGTATCAGTTAACAGGAAAACCACACACTGGAACAGACTGATGGTGCAAAGCATGTGATGTGTATGCTTCATAGTTTACAGAAAACGTATTCAATTTGATTAACTATATAAGGACCAGAGAGGTGAGAAGCAAATCCCTAGGGTCCTTAAATGCGTAATCGTCTATTAATTGTGTTGAACAGAATTCAAAGAGTTTCGGACTACTTGGATCTCTCTTCTTCTTTTCTAAGCAAAAGAAAGGAATGCAAATTAACCCCTTGGATGCTAGAGAGGTTTCAACGCATAGACGTCCCTGACATCCAAAGAGTTAAAAAGCTGGCATGAGACAATCCAGAAATAGCCGTTGGGGCTTACGTGTAAAAAAGGGTGGATAAATTCTGGGGCAAACAACTGCATCGTGGGGGACAAACAACATTTACCATTTATTTAGACGGGGAATTTAACCTCTTAAGTGTTAGCGATGTATCCAATGCATTGCTTTGGAAAGGATGTGAAACCTCACTAGCATTTACGGGGTTAAATCAGCACAGAGAGACAGATGTATTCTATGTTTGAATGGGTGTGTCTGGATAAAAAAAAAGTTATTTTTCCCCATCCAGCAGCGTGTTTCCTTTTCCTGGGGAAGCAAATGTCCCTGAACTGTGTCCATACAAGGCAGGACAGGCTCAGGGGAGACAGGGGAAGAGATGCAATTAGTAGTGTTCACCCTTTGAGCGCCAGCAGGTGCTCTGACACTCACAGGGTTAACCTTCTCCAGTGTGCATGAGGGAAGCGCACTGTATCTGATTCCTAGGTTAACAAGTGAAGCCTCTATTTGTGTATTGCCAGAAAAGATACGGGATCATATTATGGGGTCCTAGCTGGTCAGCGTTTGTAAAACTTTTTTTATTTGCTGGATGAACCTTAAAATGTTTGGTAAACTTAAACTTCCTCTCATGGATGTGCAGACTTGAGCCCTGGACAAGCTTCTAGCGAGTGTTATGTACATTGAGTCTAATGTACTATATATTGTGCAGTTCTGGAGCAAACCAGCTGCACCATAGGGAGCAACTACATTCCCCAAATCCCCATTGATTGAATTTTTTTAACCCTTTGAATGTCAGAGAGATATCCAGCACATTGCTTGACACTCAAATTGGGTGTTGAACCTCTTTAACCCTTTTCGTGCCAGAGAGGTATGCAACACATTACTTGGCACTCAAAGGGTTAATGCTAGTGAGATCTCCAGTGCATTGCTAAGCAATGTGTTGGAGACCCCTCGCATTCAAAAGGTTAAAAGCCCCATTTAAATCAGTGGGGACTGTTATCTGTCCCATATTTGCAGTTGGTCTGCCCCAGAATTTCGCCACTTTTTCATAGTACATCAGCCTCAATGTATGTTTTAAAATAGGTATGTTGGCACATAGGATATAAGAGTCTCTAGGACAGGGCCTATGATCAGCCTTGCCTCAGTTTAGCATTTTTCCCTGAACACATCTAAGTTGCAGCATGCTCTGTTGTGCTGCAGTCAGAAAAAGGTGGTAGTCACCTGTGTTGACAGCTTAACTGGAATTCCATGTTATTTCTCAACAGATGATGTCAGATTTGTGCTGTAGCCACCCATGTGAGCCTAACTCAGAGAATAGAGCAGGAGAAGCGACTTGTGGCTCTCCAGCTGTTTTTTAACTGCAACTTTTATTTCCTAAACATGAAGTGCTCTGTTATTTATGCATTTTTTCCTTAACCCTTGGATCTTAGAAATGTCTCCAAGGCATTGCAAAGCAATGTTTCGGAGATGCCTCTAGCATTGAAAAATGTCAATATTGTTTCTTTTTTGCCAGATTCTAAGTAGAAGCCAGGTACATCCCTCCATATAATGTTAGACATTAATGAATGATGCTTTGTATGTGTGATGTTCTACTTTATGTATAATGGTAGACATGGCAATAATATAAAAAACTATTGATGGACATATACCCTCCTATTACAGAATTAGAATAGAATAATACCAGCCGTCGCTTATTTGTTACTAGAAGATTTCCACTGAAGTAGCACTTCATGGATTATCTTTGTTACCCCAGTAAATAAATTAGTTCTCAAACCTTTTTCTTAAGGCATCCCTCCTACTATATAGTTATTTTTTGATCTCACAATCAGAAAGATAAACTGGATATTTTTGACTATTATACAACTCCAATTTTAAGGTGAACCCCCCAACTTGTAGTCTTAAAAAGAAGAAAATCCCAGAATATAAGTTTACCCATAAGGACCCATTGCTGTCTCTGTCTTTCTCCCTGTACTATTGTCCATGCCATGCCCCTCCCATGGTCTTAGCCAACTTGGGAGTATTTGGAGGAAGCATGTGATGATGTACTGGTAGAAGATCTGTTCTGACGAGGCAGTAAGTTTGAATTTGCCACCTACTTGATTCTGTAGTTAAGCACCACATAATATAAGATGCAGAGACTCACATGTTTACAACAGACATGGGTGTAGAAGTGACAATGTCTGGTTGTAGCTATGAGTTGCTGCACATTATATTAGGTGGAACAAATAGAGAAGCAAGAGGTGGCAAATTCACACTTGCTGCTCCGACAGATCAGATCTTCTACCAGTACTTCATCAAGCATTTCCCCAGAGCCTGATTAAAAGGCAAACTTGAATACAACATAAAGGGGAGATGCACTAAGGTGTGACAGACAAGTGATAAAGTGGAGATGACTTCTCCAGTGATATCACTTCTCCAATTTCTGTGTTATTCTATGGAGCCAAAGATTTTTTCAGTAATTTCAAACTGAAAAAAGACCCAGGGGTTATATAGTGATGAATAGGTGATAAAGGGGAGATGGCTTCACCAGTGATATCACTTCTCCAGTTCCCATGTTATTCTATAGAGCTAATACACTAATATCTCCAAAGCTGGAGAGGTCTTAGTGTATAAGCTCTATAGAATAACAAAGGAACTGGAGAAGTGATATCACTGGTGAAGCCATCTCCCCTTTATCACCTATTCATCACTGTAAAACCCCTATGTCTTTTTCAGTCTGAAATTACTGAAAATATCTTGCATTTGAGAAAATATGGGGAAGAGCATTTTGTGCATAATAATTTCCATAAATATGTTTAGATTGTGAATGTTGAATTTCAGTCTTCACTGAAAAAAGTAGCAATTTGTACTGGTGAATGAAATATTACTACACATAGTCCTCTTTTCTATTGTGTATAGAGCACTGGACCTTATTCATCAAGATAAAGAGGTGCAATTGTGGAGCTGCACTGTAGGTTCAAAATGAAAATTCTTCTGATCCCCATTATTTTAAAGAGGCTTGCCTTCCTTTGAAATCTAGAGGCTGCAATGTGCTGGACATCTAACATTCAAATGGTTAAACCCCATTTAAATCAATGGGACTTTCACATTTCCAAAATATGATGCAGTTGATTTGCTCCAGAATTGCATATGAAGAATGATAAATAACGCACAGTGTATGTGTTAATCTTAATTCCCTTTCCCTTTTATCCATCTCGTTCACTTGCACACTCTGCCTAGTACCCTCTGTAATTGGAATTTTCATTTGTCTTTTGTTACATTTGTTTTTCTCCAGTATTGCTTATCTTTTGCTTTCTGCTTTAGGCCCAAAGTTTCAAGGTACAAACATGCTAGTTTCCCCTTTAACAGATAGGAATAGTGTGGGCAGTGAGCTTCATCTACAGTGTGTGTCTCTCATCCTTCTGGAATCCAGAAAAGCCCCAACAATCCCTATGTCCGACAGCATTTGGAGCAGGGAGTGTCCTGGTTTCCTCTCTGCTATGCTGAGAATGCCACCAGCTGCCATGCCTCCACCTCCCACTGGTCTGACACAACATTTGTCAGGGGTGCAAAATATCACATACCTCAAGTGAATAAAGAAAGCTATATAAACTCATTAAGACACATGCTCAACTGCTGATGTTTCTGTATTTAATGGCTACGTAGCAGCTGAATTGTGATAGACTGTCATGATTACCACAGTGATCCCAGCTATGTCACTTCCTTCTATTGGCTGGTTTCAATTTTGAGGAGAAACGCAGATAAGGGAGATTTCATGTTATGGGGTCACTGAGTCCTGTTCAGGAAGATAGAGTGGTGCAATTTTGGGGGCAAACTAATTGCAATGTAAAGGGGAAATTGTAATTTCTCAAATTTTCAGAGATTTAACCCTCTGAGTGCCAGAGAGGCAACCAGCACTTTGAGTTGGATACCTCTCTGGGACACTAATGGTTAAATGGAGCTTTTAACCCTTTGAAATCAAGAGAGACATCCAATGAATTACTTCACATTCATGGGGTTAGAAGTCCCATTTGCATTAGTGTATTTTGGTGATTTGTTTTATTTGTTCTTAATTATGAACTTGGTTTGTCTCTGAATTGCTCCCCTTTGCCTTTATTCATCCAGTCCATAGTATCTTGCCCTATAAGTGATTTCAGGTTCTATGCATTTTCTGACTGAAGCTGCCTCCCTGGTTGAGATTAATGTAAATTGTTCATGTGAACCTCCATGAAAGGGGACTTTATGGTAACAAGTTATCTCTTCAGGTATGCGATAAACAAGCCTCTTTCAGTGCTGCCTGCTAGATATGTGTTTACAGTTATATCAGCCTGGAATATTTCTGAGGTGAAACAAAATGACTCCTGTTACTTACAGGAACTTAATCATGCTGTGACTAAAACCGTTGTATTTCTAAAGAGGAAAATAAATCATTTAGATAGACCTCTGTTTCCAAGGAGTTTGTTTAACCTCTTGGATGCTACATTTAACCCCTTAAGTGCCAGAGTGGTACATAACACAGTGCAATGTGTTGCATACAACTCTGGCACTCAAAGGATTAAGGCAATGATTCTCAATCTTTTTTGCTCGGGGCACCCCTAACATGTAATCTAGGACATTTGGGGCACCCCTAACATATTTAATATACTTTATCAAGGGCATAATGAAGGGTACAATACATAAATATACAGTTATTATTAGTTCTTATAATCAGAATAACAAAACTAAACATATTGTGCATAACAGTTTCTATAAATCTTTATTTAAAAGTACATTTTTGTTAGTCTTTATAAAAGGGCACCCTAAGTTGATGTCCGTGGCACACCAATGTGCCACGGGACCCTGGTTGAAAATCACTGGATTAAGGTATGCACTGCAGCACTGAGGGCTCTAGAACAGATACTATATATATTTTTCACATTGCATCTTTTTTACATTTTATCACTATACAAAGCTGACCAGACCTCGCCAATCATTATTAACTGAGGATACATAGGAAATATACATGTTTCCGCACTGAAATAAAAACAGCCCTGCAGTATGCATTTTTTATGTGTGCCCCCATTACTGGTGATTACACTATACCTGACACCTCAATATCGGAGACATAAATGTGTAAAAAAAAAAAAAAAAAAAATAGGTGAAGATTAAAAATGCATATATAAATAATATAAACAATTTTGCTAAACATTTTGTAGTTGTAGAATGTGTAAAGCCGAAATTAAATGTTACTCTCCCTTTAAATGGGGCTTCCTGTGAATGCTAAAAATGTGTTAGATGCATTGGGAAAAATGAGTTGGAGACCTCTCTAACATTCAAGGAGTTAAAAAACCCTTTTAATACATTACGGGACCAGTGGGACATCCCTCTGGTCCTTAAAGGGTTAAATAAAATGTTGTATTTTTTATTTGTTCTCCAGTGAATATGGTTTTGCACAGAAGTGGTCTGTTTATCTTTGTGCATATTGTGCCAAAGGATTACAGTGCATTTAAACAGTATAGGCTAAGGAAATAAACAAAATTAAACAAAAGCAGGTGTGATTAAAAAGAAAACTAGCCTATGGGATTTGTGGAATTGATCTCTGGTGGGGGCTCACATAATCATCAATTGTTTTATCTAAAGAAAAGGATCTTTAGCCTAGACCAGTGTATCGAGGCTTTCTGCTGCCTAAGGCCCAATCAAATACATGCATCCACCCTTATAACACTTTGCCACACACTTGCTTTATCTGGTCCCTTTTCAAGCCACACCTCTTCCCTTAAAGCACTGACTGTTTTACTAAATACCAGAGTGTTTTCTCCTACTTCTCTCTGATCCTACCATAATCAACCATTAAATAGGATGTTTATGATATACCACAAAAACTGCATTTCATACATTATGTGTTTCTCATAAGCATCACTTTTAAAATAGCTGTTCATGGGAGCCCTAGTCTTGTGGTAAAAAAGTGGTACTTTCCTAGTTGCCAGTTCAGCATTCTTCTCTGTAAAAAGGAAGCAACTTCACAACATAATTGTGTTGGGACCTTTTGAAAGCCTTGAGTCATACCTCTCAACATTTCAAATGGAGAAAGAGGGACACCTCTGTTTTAGGTGGTGTCGCTGGGGGTGAGACTGGCTTGCAGGGCTCATGACCTACTGACACCACTTTATGTAACTGAAAAATTATTTAGAGCAAGACCAAAGTATTTTATTTACACAGACTAATTTATAAATACATATACTTCAGGTAAACAAACATTAATGTGAGATTTATTGCTGTGGAGAAGTTATATACTTATATACACACTGCACAGTTTCCGTTCCTAAAAAACAGGGACAGCCAGGTGGCAAAGATGGACAGAGGGATTTGGGTCTCAAAGTGGGGCTGTCCCTCCTAAAGAGGAACACTTGGGAGGTATGCTTTGAGTAGAAAAGTGAAACAGTCAAATATTTCATCACAAATTATTCTGCCAGCTCAATATACAGACTGTTCATCAATGAACCATTTCTAGAGTTTCCATAAACAGTCATACACAAGTGCTGTGTGTAGGACAGCTTACAAAAGACATTGAGGCAAATGTATAGCCTTTGAGTGCCTGAGTTTTAAGTAACCCATGGGTGCTGTATGTTCGCACTTTGTTACCCAATGTTACAACTTGTAAATGAACAGACTCAAGACAAATAGAATGGTGGTAAGGCCACAGCTAATTTTATTTAAAACCAAAATGAAATACCAAAATAAATAAATAATACCATATAGCTTATCAGCCCTACCAGCCTGACAAGCCACCAATATTAAAACCATTATCCTGCCCTAAAAGCCAGGATTGCACCATAAATAAATAAAATATTTACTCGAAAACCCTCCTGTGCGACATACCTTAACAAACAAATTGTATGTTAATACATATATATATATATATATATATATATATATATATATATTCTTTTTTTTTTCTTTTTTTAAAGCACATATTAAACATAAATAACAATTACAAAGAATATTTCACTGCCAATAGGGATGGGGGGGAGCTGACACGAACTCTTCAACTGGAAGCGATTGAAGGTGAGCTGATAAACGGAACAACGCTTAAATAGCCCTAGTTCCCGCCTAAAGTTAAAACCAGCGCGAGGAATCCCCTCAGACCACCAATCATCCTCCAGGCGGGAAACATAAACTAAAAATAGCATTCTGTTGCTAGCATCAAAACATTTAAAGGGGACATACCTATAAAACCCTCCTAATAACCTAACACAACTAAAAACGAAAACACCTAAAATAAAAGGTGGCCAACAGCCCCATGGGTCGCAACCTTATTTGTTTTTATTTGATTTTTGTTGCTCCCATCATTATAAAGCAATGAGTTGCTGCCCCACCCCAGAACTCAGAGATAGAGGCAAACATGGAACAATTGTGGGACAAATCAACTGCCCCATAGAGTCAAATTTAAATACCACAAATTCCCAGTGATTTAAATGGTATCTCTAACCCATTCAACTTTGAGATGAAGATACTGGACCACATACACAATGACTAAAGTTGTGCAATTCTGGGGCAAAACAACTGCACCATAGAGGACAATAAAAAAATTCCTAGTAATTTAAATGAGGTTTTTAACCCCTCTGTTGCCACATATATCACCAGTGAGTTGTGTTACAATATGTTGGAGACCTCTAGCATTCAAGGGGTTAAAAGCCACATTTAAAGCGGAACTACCACTGCTAAACAACTTGAGCTGGCAGCTAGCTGCTTAGTAGTAGTAGTCGCCAGAATTATTACCTTGTTAAAGAGGATTATCAGTTCTTGTCGGGCTGACAGGCAGGGCGGAGTGCAGACATCTTCCCATAGTGACGTCTGCACGCCTGCACTGTCGGTCCCTTCCAGACCCGAACGGCTCCTAGCAACACCTCCTAGAGCCATCTGGGACTGACAGCGCATGTGTGTAGACGTCACTATGAGAAGATGTCTGCACTCCGTCCTGCCTGTCAGCTCGACAAGAATTGATAATTCTCTTTAACAAGGTAATAATTCTGGCGACTACTGCTGCTAAGCAGTTAGTCACCAGATGGGGAATTAATTAAGCTCAAGTTGTTTAGCGGTGGCAGTTCCTCTTTAAATCGATGGAAATTTGTATTTGTTCCCTGTGGTGTAATTGATTTACCTGCCAATTTCTCCAGTTTTGTCTTTATACATATACCCCATTGTACTGTAGTTCTGAAGTAAACGTGTTTCTTTTCTCACTGTTTTATTGTCTTTCTCTCCAAGTTTTGGGAAGTGATCAGTGATGAACATGGCATCGATCCAGCAGGAGGCTATGTAGGTGATTCAGCTTTACAGCTTGAGAGGATTAACGTGTACTACAATGAATCATCCTGTGAGTACAGCAGCATGATAGGGGTTGGGGAGGTGGTGGGGAAGGGGGGGGGGTCAGATAGCTGAGCTGCATTCACTTCCATGCACATTCCACTGAGGGTAAAAATTGTGAGCATGGCCAGTGTTCCTTCTAAGGCATAAGAGTCCAACATGCAACCTGTGGTCTGTGGACCATATACAGACCATTTGACTTCAGATTCAGCCTGCTTGAGATTCTTAACAAAAACTTGTTATATATATACCAGTTATACATAAACCAGCAGGCCAACAGGGCCTATACACCTGTCCACTGCTACAGTTGTGTAACTGACACCCTATAGTTCTTGAGAATAGTTCAGTCTATTAAATACCAGTATTCTTATTGACTTGATTAATGACTTGCAGTAGGTTTATAACTGAGGCCTTACGTCTGGATGAAGTTGATGTATTTTTTTTGTTCTGCTCTATATTTCACCATTGCTATGTATAAAACAATGAACGTGGCCCTCACACAGGGCTTGACTGTAAGATTGGTACCAGCTACCCCCCATACAAACCCCAATAAAAACATTTACAAGTATTTGGAGGGTAAAGGCCATGGCATGATTGGTAAGGACCCCCAGGACCAGCCCATAAACCACCTAACCTTCCTAAAATGTTCCAGCACCCTCCCGGTAAGGGCAGGTGAGCACGTAAACCCATGCCAGCCACCTTTGGTGAGCATGTAACCCTGTTTGGGTCAGCCCTAGGCTGCCCACCTACGCCCCAGTGGGGGCCAAAAATTCCTGTAAGACTGGCCCTAGGCCCCACCAACCCACCATGACAATTTATTAACAAAAAACAAGGTACAAAATGTGTACAATACAACATATTAAATACAACAATTAACCTATCTAACACTAACATCACTCAGCCTAACACCAACAATTCTATCTAAAAACAGTACATAATAACTCGAATCTGAAAGAAAAGGGAAGAGTTAGCATACAGGAGAAAAACAAGCAAATGGGGCGGGGTGCTGTTCAACCCACGCCGGATCCTAAAAGGAAGACTTCCCCCAGGGATCCGGCCTAATATATGCACTCCCCTCCCTACCCACAAGACCCACGACCGGAAGAGAGGGTCCTCCCGCTGGACCTAACTTCCAGTCAGGATGGCACTCTCCTCAAGCCAATCGGTCCATTCTTGACTGAAAGATTGGTACCAGCTACCCCCCATACAAACCCCAATAAAAACCATTTACAAGTATTTGGAGGGTAAAGGCCATGGCACGATTGGTAAGGACCCCCAGGACCAGCCCATAAACCACCTAACCTTCCTAAAATGTTCCAGCACCCTCCCGGTAAGGGCAGGTGAGCGCGTCAACCCATGCCAGCCACCTTTGGTGAGCATGTAACCCTGTTTGGGTCAGCCCTAGGCTACCCACCCACGCCCCAGTGGGGGCCAAAAATTCCTGTAAGGCTGGCCCTAGCCCCACCAACCCGCCACCAGGAGACCGCGCTACACCTAGCAGGAATCCGCCCCCCCAATAAAAACAAAGCCCGTTCCACTCCATCTTGCAGGCCACACAAAAATATATCATGACCAATTTCCGACAAATGGACTCCATCCCTGTCAAATAAACCACTACGTTCGTTCTCAACTGCATGTGACGAACCACAACACCCCCAGTTTCCCGCACATGACAAGACACCACCATATTTAAACGCCTCCTACACCTCTCTATGGCCTTCTGATCCCTAGCACCCCTCCAAAATTCCCTCAGCACATTTTCCGACCATACCAAAATTACCCGTTTAAACATTGCATTGAACCGATCAATATATGAGTATGCAGTGCAATTTTGGGCACCGGTTCTGAAAAAGGATATACTAGAACTAGAGAGGGTACAGCGAAGAGCAACAAAATTAATTAAGGGAATGGAGGACTTGACATACGAAGAACGACTAGACAAACTTGGTTTATTTACTCTAGAGAAAAGATGACTAAGAGGAGACCTTATCACATTGTACAAGTATATGAGAGGTCAATACAAGAATCTCTGTGGTGAGCTATTTATTCCAAGGCCTGATCAGGTGACCAGGGAACACCCCTTGAGATTAGAGGAAAGGAGGTTTAAATTTCAGCAGAGGAAGGGTTTTTTTAAAGTAAGGTCTGTTAAATTGTGTAATTCATTGCCAGAGGAGGTGGTTATGGCAGATACAATGGATACATTTAAGAGAAGACTAGATACATTTCTTTCAAAAGGGAACATACAGAGTTATACTGTTTATCAGTAGGCAGATCAGGAAGGTCTGATAAAGACTAACTTAATTGGTAGCAGGAAAGCTATAAAATTCTCAGTTACTGGGGTATGAGGAGAAGGTTGAACTTGATAGACTTGTGTCTTTATTCAACCTAATTTACTATGTTACTGTGTCATACTTAATGATGTTTATCAAGTCAATATTTTTTACCCATCCTAAATCGTTCCCCCCACAGTGCACCACCAATACTAGAGGCCCCATCATCCTACCCTGTAACAAAGCTACCTGTGGCAACAAGTTGTTCCATTTCAGACCACTCACACCCCGCCACTGAACCCGAACTGAAGATAGGCCCAAATTTTCGCCAATAGGCCGGGAACGTGCCCAATGCGCTGCCCGGACAACAAAGGAGTGGCCAATGACCCAGGCTTCCAGAGGCAATGAATCTAAGGACAAGGACAACAAAGATTAGCAAACCAGGCTTGGGCGAACATAGCTGGCAAAGCGGCAAGACTTCTACCGACCCAGCAGCTGCACCTGTCGCTCCCCCAAACCCGATAAATGCGGCTGCGTAGCAGCCCCAATACGAAAAGAATTAGTGCCAAACTCAAAGGGATCCAAACCCAGCCGTTCCAACGACCGCCTAAACACCATCAAAAACTGATATTGTGTCAGCACCGAGCCCCTAGCATGGGCCAAAAAATTAACCCCGGACACCCGCCAAATAAGCCAAAATGATCGCCACAGGGCAACCTTCCACACCTATGGCATGCACCGTTAGGAGCTGTCCCTTCCCAAAAACATTGACCTTTGACCTAGCCAGGAAGATCCGGACAAAACCCTCCGATACTAGAACATCCCCGAATGCTAGACAGCCAGGCTTAGAACACGACAGCGCCACCAGTTCCCCAATTCGCAGTGCACCGAAGAACGCAGTGCAAAAGCCACCCTAAACAAAGCCATCTCAAAAAGCGACCCACACACCCCATCCAGTACGGATAAAAGATGCAACAACAAACAAAAGGTAACCAGACGTCGAGAATCAACCGTTGCCACGCCCATCTTCCAACCCCCCACAATCCGTCGTATCGCAAAGCTCTTAGTAACATCCTCCACCTCAAACAGCTGAAATTAAAAGGCTAAACCTGAGACCGTGCCTGCACATGTTTTCCACTCACCCCTTTCTCCCGAAGCCATGTAAATACTCCATGGTAGACCAAGTCAGGTCCTCCCGATCCAACCTCCCACCCCGGTACCTCAGGCAATTGGTCCATTCACTCCAGCTCCTAGTGTACGCCCGCCAGAAAGATGCTGACAGGGATCCCTGCACCAGCTCCACTAACCGATCAAAATGAGGGTCCATAAGAAACTTGGGCAGCTGCAACCAACCGCCTCCGCATGAGGCGCCATATTTTGAAACTCGGGCCACTGAAGGCGAGAGAGGGCATCAGCTGAGCAATTGTTCACCCCCGGGACATGTTGAGCTTTAAAATAAATATTGAGTTCTAGACAGAGCAGCATGAGATGCCGCAGCAAATTCACGACAGGCCCGGATGACGACATTCTATTGACCGCAAACATGACAGCCATGTTGCCTGTTCGAAATAGAATGCACTTGTCCCTCAACTCCAGCCCCCACAATTCCACGGCTACCACAATCGGGAAAAGCTCCAAGGCCGTCATGTTGAGGATGATCCCAGACGCACGCCAGTAAGACAGCCACGGTTCCGCGCACCACCTACCGGCAAAAAATGCTCCAAAGCCCACAGAGCCTGCCGAGTCGGTGAAAAAGGACAAATCACCGTTAGATACCTCTCTCTCTAGCCAACAGGTCCATCCATTGAAACTGGCCAAAAAGGTCTGCCATACCCCGAGGTCATCCTTCATTTCCCTCGAAACCTGAAGAAAATGACGCGGATTGGACATACCCCGCGTCACCAAGGACATGCGCTGGCAGAACACCCTGCTCATGGGCATGACCCTGCAGGCAAAAACCAAATGTCCCAACAAGGACTGAAATAAACCCAGGCGCACTTTCGATGAACCCCAAACTCAATCCACCAGCAAGCACAGCCTCCATAGCTTGTCCGCCGGAATTCCATGCAGAAAGAATCTATTTCAATACCAAGAAAACTGAGGGTCTGCGCAGGACCCTCAGTTTTGTCCTCTGCTACCGGCACACCCATATTGTGTATCAGCAAACGAAATGTCAGGAGCAAACGCCCACACTGGTCACTTCCTTGCGGACCGACGAACAGGAAGTCATCCAGATAGTGAATGACTGCATCACAGCCCGCCTCAAAACGGACAGCCCATTCCAAAAAAGGTGCTAAACATCTCGAAATAGATACCCTACCCACAAGACCCACAACCAGAAGAGAGGGTCCTCCCGCTGGACCTAACTTCCAGTCAGGATGGCCCTCTCCTCAATCGTTCCATTCTTTCTTATCATGTGGCCTACAACTGAAAAAAACTTGGATGCCCCAGCTCTAATGTAAAAGTGAGTGGACCAGCACTTACTGTATTAATAGAACAATTAAAATTGGACAGGGCTGAAAGGTGCATCTGCTATTCCCAGTGCAACTCTGCATAAACATATTTTTTACCACTTTCAGTGCTGGGTTGTTCACCTGTGCACACAACAGAGGGAACAATGATCAGGGCACAACATACAGGTTATTTGCCACAGATGTGAAACTGGTAACATTGGATTTGTCTGTCAACTTCATAGTTTTCATTAGATTTTTTTTTAAGAGTTCAGGCCTAATGGAGTGCAGGTGAAAAAAAAACATGCATTTAAAGGGGAACTACCACCCCGCAAAAACTGTATCTTAATTAAGTCTTCATCTGGCGACTAGCTGCTTAGTAGCGCTAGCCGCCAGAAATACTACCTGGTTTAAAAGATTTTCAACTTATTCGGAGGCTGACAGTAGCAGGAAGCATGGACATTTTGCCATAGTGACGCCCGTGCACCTGCGCCGTCAGTCCCTTTTGGGGTATTTAACCCCTCGAGTACCAATTGGATGTGCAGAACATTGCTTTACAAGGGGTTAATAAACACAAATACTTTGCTCAGTATATTTCTGTGTCATGCCCATGTGACATCAGGTTTTATAACGTTTGTACTTAGGGATCAATAAATTCACTTTTTTGGTACTTACAATTTGTTGTGATATAATGGTAACAAGGGAAACTGGAGGGTAGTCTGTGTAAAATAGTCAAACCGAACATTTACAGTTCAATTACATTTTTCATTTTTGAATATGTTAAAATGTTCTAATTCGGTTTAATAGTACATTCAGCAGTTGAGCCCATGATTTTAAATACAGATTGATAATTGTATTACCTCTTTGAGTAATGCAAGAATGAGAACAAGCACACTTATCATCAATTATCTCTCTTGGAAACCCACATGCTTACGTTCAGCTGTTTGCCCTGAGAGCCAGCGTACTTACCATCAGTTATCTGCCCTGAGAACAAGCATACTTACTAATACTTATCTTTACAATCAAAAGCTTCCCTAAGAAACAGTACGTTTACCATCAATTACCTGCCTGGAGAACACACAGTTATCTGCCCTGAGAACAACTATAATTACAATCATCTTTCAGCCCTGAGAACAATCACTTCTCATCACTAAGTGCCACTGTAATTAAGCCACATATTTACCAACAGTTATCTGACCTGAGAACAAGCATGTTTGAAACTGGTTATATGTTCTGAAAACAAGAATATTATCCTTTATTTAAATGTCTGGAAAACCTTAATTCACATTGAGATTCAGCACACTTACCATCAAACATCTGTTCAAAGAGCAGAAACACATATGTATCTGGGTTCTCCAGTGGCTAATCTTAACACCTAGGATCAGTCCTGAGAACTCATATACTTAACATGAGCTATCTTCACTGAGATCCAGCACATTTATCATCAACCACCTTCACAGAGAGCAAAATTACTTAGCATTACCTACCAGAGAACCCACATATTTACCATTGTCGGTCTGTCCTGATAATCTACTTGCTTGCCATCACTTATCTGTCCTGAGAACCCAAATACCATAAAATCTTATGTATAATATGCAGGTGTAAATTATACCCAAGATTGCCAAGGTATAATTTGCACCCTTGTTTTTCCCCTCTGCTCACAAGTGTGTTGGGCTCTGATTCCCTCCCTCCACCCACCTCAATGTATCCCAGCTTCCCCTCCTGCTACTCGCACCCTCTGGATTAATCTGTAAAAGCTGCACAGTGGGCGGCATGCTTATATTTGTAACCCGCTTCCCACAATGCCCTGTGAGGACATTTTAATTTAAGCTAATAACATTTGAAGACCTTAACCCCCTTAAGGACCAGAGGTCCTGGTAATTTACCTTCCCTTAAGGACTGATTTGATCCTTGCCTTCACCCTGGTACACATGACGTGTTATGTGTATTGGTGTGCCAAGTGGGGGTCTGAGAGAGACTGCTCTGGTCTTGGAGTGGTCAATTTCAGACCCTGATTTTACTTACAGCGCTCCTGCAGGATCCCTGTAAGTAAAAAAAGGACTTGACATGCCAGGACCGCCACCGGTCCTTAAAGGTAGAAAAAGCTGTGACGGTCCTGGTATGTCACACGGTCATTAAGGGGTTAAGGTTCTCGCAGGATACTACCATAGATCCAATGCTTTGAGATCTATGCAATGGATCTACAGTAGCGCCCTGTGAGGATTTAAGGTCCTCAAAGGGCATCATCATTAGCTTACATTGAAATGTCCTTACAGGGGGTGAGTTGTAGGAGGAGAAGCTGGGATCGCGTTGAGGTGGGTGGAACGTTGGGGGGGGGGGAGCAGAAATAAATATATGGGATTTTTTTTCTTGTGTATAATACGCACCCCCCCTCATTTCAAATAAGGTGAAGAGGGGCAAAACTGTGAGTATTATACCCAAGATTTTACTGTACTTACCATCAGCTGTGTGTTTTGAGAACCACCACCTATCTGTTGTGAAAATATGCATGGTTACAATCACTTAGCTGTCCTGAGAACCTGCATGTTTACTATCCTCTATCTGTCCTGAGAACCTTCATACTTACCATCAGCTATCTCTCCTGAGAACTCACATACTTACCATCCCCTATCTATGCTGAGTACACTCATACTTACTATCAATTATCTGTCCTGAATACACAATGTGCCATCAGCTGTTTGTCTTGAGATCCCTCATAATCACCATCACCTCTCTGTCTTGGGAACCCATATACTTACCATCTCCTACGTGTCCTGAGAACCTGCCTACTTACTATCAGCAATCTGTCCTAAGAGCACACATACTTTCCATCAGTTATCTGTCCAAAGAACACATGCTTATTATGATAAGCTATCTGTCCTAGAAACTCACATTTTTCACTATATAACAGGCTGCGTAGGGTTGTCATCTGAGCAGGTTCAGTATGATGTGTTTCACATAGTTTTTTCTTTATGTATGGCACTTTTGAGGTAAAAGAGATTGCACCCTGTTTAGGATAGTCCTAGAGAGCCCTGCTATATGTCTTGGCAGACTTGTTCCTAGCTGAGCATCTCTGACCATTAGTTTGCATATGAAAATAATCCTTGTGCTTGGTCTCCTTAAAGGGATAGTAATACTTGAAAATAAGTTGATTTTATTTTGTAGCCCTTAAAAAAACATGAAAAATGATATAAGTCTTATCTCCCAAACCTTTATGGTTTGGGAGATATTCAGAAGTAAAGTTTCCCCTGGAGTGATGTCATTGCTCCACCCCTCAGATTTGGAATCCGGTCACTTGACCGGCTTTGCCTCTCCAGAAGTGCTGAGATCATGATCTTTAAAAAGAATTTCTTAATTGGAATGGTCTACACAGTGTGCTTTCAAGCCAGGCACACTTTGTAGACCGTTCCAATGAAGTAGTTCTTTTCAAAGATCCTGATCTCGGCACTGCTAAAGAGCTGCCGGTTGCTCTGTGGACCGAATACCAAATCTGTCCACTAGATGGCAGACATGGCTGAAACAGCCAGGAAAAGAGAACTTTTCTTTATTATACATGTGAATATCTCCCAAACTATAAAGATTTGGGAGATAAGACTTATATCATTTTTCATGTTTTTTTAAGGGCTACAAAATAAAATAAAATTATTTTCAAGTATTACTGTCCCTTTAACTGTTATTGAAGAATGCGCACATAAACCTCTTGCTCACAATGCTTAGAAAGAAAAGCTGATGAAGCCTAAGACAGCCAAAATGTACTTCTGGGGGTCGGCTACTTCTCTGTCTTTCATAAAGGAATTGCCTGGTAATTTGTGGCTGGACCAGGCCCGGACTGGGACAAAAAATAGGCCCGGGCATTTAAGGCTGAGCAGCACATTTTCATAGGCGGAGCTTATAATCACGTACGGTGCACATTGATTGCCCGCCCACCAGGAAACTTGTAACAAGGTGGCCGTCTTTCAGAAAGTGAAAGACGGCCCAAAGTCGTTTAATGATTATTATTTTTTTTTAAACGCCCGGACCGGCCTCGGACCGGCCCACCGGGCAAATGCCCGATGGCCAGTCCGGGCCTGGGCTGGACTGTCATCTGGGCATGATCAGTATACTGTGTTTCAGCATATTTCTTCTCTGTGTACAGCCACTGTGAACTAAAAGAGATTGCACCCTGAGTATCATATGGCCATACATTTCTGACTATTACTTCAAACCCACGTAATTACCACTGCCTACCTGTTCTGAGAACCCACATACTCATCATCACCTACATATCGTTAGAACCCACACACTTGCCATATCCTTCCTGTCCTTAGAACCCACATATATTCCATCATGTTTCTATACTGAAACCCTGTATACTTACATCTTCTCCATGTCTCTAGAACCCGAATACTTAACATTAGCTATGCTAAGAACCAGGAAATCTGATTGAAGATAACACTAACAAATTTGACATTTTTAACCACTAAGCTATTGTAAACAATTGTTACACATTCATCATTACAGCATTATTTTAAACAGTAAAAGTACAGAATTTGGATACTAGTAGTTCTTTCATTGGAGAGTGGTTCTTATTTGAAAAATGCTTTGAGATTCTAATTTTTCTTTCAAAGTTAAGTGAAGCAAAATTTACATTGGCTCCACTCCTACTGGCCCAAACCTTTCTTGGCTTCTATCATTTCCACATCTGCTCTGTATGAGCAAACCGCTTTTTGACTTCTATTACTGGCAGTGTATCCTGACCTCTTTAGCAATACATTGCCGGCCAATGGAGGAGATAAAAAAATAACAGTTTTTGTGTAATCTTTTAAAGCAATTTGAATGAAAAAAATGCAATGGCCCACCCTTTTGAATATGACAGCCTTTCATTTGTAACTACAATATGACACAGTTTAGAACAATAATATGAAGTCATATAAAACAGACTGAACTAGTTGATTCCTGCTGTAATTCACTCTCCTCTCAGTATTACAGACCTGGTGACCAGTTTCATTTAAAAAAAAAAAAAAAAATGTACCTTTGAATGAAAAATCCCCCAACATGGCAGTAAAACCCTGTAATATTTTCATAGAAATGTTCACTGCACCTTTAGAATTTTGTGAATTTTGACTCAACATTCTACATGGGCAGTTATTTTACTAGACATATTAAGAGAGGAGCAATCAACCAGTAGCTCTTCAGCTGTTATTGGACTACACCCCATCATGCTCAGCTGGACAGCTGACCATGATGGGACTTGTAGTCTAACAACAACTGGATAACTATATATTACCTTTCTTGAAGACTGTTTAGAAAATCAACAGGGTAGAAGTAGAATACAGTTTGCCAGTGAGAGCTGTATCATTGTCATTGTGCTGGGATGGTCAGCTTTACACCTTCCAGTCGCTGCCTGACGAAACTCCCATCATTCTTGTCAGGAATTATGGGACTTGTAGTTTAGCAGCTGATTGAGGGCTTCACGCTGCCTACCACTGCTGTATAGGAACACTATATAAACTAGAGAACATACAATTTGAAGACCCGAACTGCACAAAAGAAAAGAGGAACAATGTTGGGGCAAACCAATATAACCATAAGGAACAAATACAAATTTGCAAATTGTTATAGCTCTAACTGAGTCTTATATTGCCTTGAATACTAGTGAGGCTATAATGCAAAGCAATGCATTGGATACCATTCCAGTATAGAATAAGGGTTTAAAAGGGTTTAAAAGGCAGCACAGTGGCTCAGTGGTTAGCACTGTTGCCTTCAGCACTGGGGTCCTGGGTTCAAATCCCACCAAGGACAACATCTGCAGTGAGTTTGTATGTTCTCACTGTGTTTGCATGGGTTTCCTCCGGGTACTCTGGCTTCCTCCCACACTCCAAAAAAAACATACTGATAGGTGAATTTAGATTGTGAGCCCCAATGGGGACAGGCACCAATATGAGTGTAAAGCACTGCAGAATCTGTGTGTGCTATATAAATAAAGGATTATTATTATTTATTAATTCAGTGGGAAAGTTTACTTGTCCCCTGTGGTGCAGTTGGTTTGCTCTGCAATTACACCTCTCATTTTTCATGCATGCATCCCAGAGTGTCAAAATTCAGCTCTTTATTCATACACAAAGGACTCCGTGGCCTACTGCAAATGTACAGTATGTATTTTGTATACATAACCATTGAGCTAGTGAAACAGATTTATTTATATGTGGAAGACAGGAGTGCTGGTATGCCTGAAATGTCTGTTTTCAAGTCTAAAAATGGAACTATTTGTGCTACCACAAAACGCTCTGAGCAAACCAGTTCTGGAGCATTACCTACCAATTGTTTGGAAACAATGAAAAAGGTGTTATTAGAAAAACAGGCTTAAGAAAGGTGAAAATAACAACAGAGTGAGTCTGTAGCAAAATCAGCTGGCAATCCATTCGGATTAGAGGAAATATGCTGTCGGCTAAAAAAGTCAGGGATTTTGTACAGTAAGGGCAGTAAGGTTGTGGAATTCTTTGCCTCAGGAGGCCATGTTAGCAGATGCTGTAAGTAATTTCAAGAAAATACTGGATACATTTCTAGCAAAGAACTGTACTGAGAATTATAACAGTTGTTTTTAAGGAGGGGTCAGGAAGGAATTTGTTTACCCACTTGACTTCCATAGGAGTTTTGTTTTTACATTCCACTGGGTCAACAAGGGAGAGATATAGCGTAAACTGAACTTGATGGACTAGTCTTTTTTTCAGCCTTGTTAAAAGGATAGTAATACTTTGTTTTATCTTTATTTTAGTTTGTAGGCATTAAAAAATATGAAGAAGGATATAAGTCTTATCTCTCAAACCTTTATGGTTTGAGAGATATTCACAAGCAAAGTTTCCCTTCACTGACCAAAACGGTCAAGTCTCCCATCGAGCTGTCAGATTTGGAATCCAGTCTGCAGATCAACCGGTGGCTCTTCAGCAGAGTCGAAATTGCAAGATATAAAAATAACTATTTCATTGGAAGGGTCTAAAAAGTGTGCTTGCAAACCAAGCACACTTTGTAGACTATTCAAATGAAGTAGTTCTTCTTATATCTCGCAATCTCGGCTCTGCTGTCCAAGGACCGGATTCCAAATCTGACAGCTAGATGGCAGACTTGACCATTTTGGTCAGTGAGGGGACATTTTGCTTGTGAATATCTCTCAAACCATATAGATTTGAGAGATAAGACTTATATCATTCTTAATGTTTTTTCATGCCTACAAAATAAAATAAAGATAAAACATGGTATTACTATCCCTTTAACTGTAATACTATGTGAACAGTAAAAGTGGGCATCCCTGTTGGGGCAAGAGGGGACAATTGCCCCCATCTTGATAAATATAGGGGCTGAATGGGTTGGGGGGGGCAGGTTTTATGATTTTGCCCTGCCTCACCCCCCCCCATGAAAAATTTCTGCAGACACCCATGCCTTCACCAGTAATGCTCAAGTTAATTTTAAGTCCCTAATTGGTCTGGGCAAAGAATAAACTAGAGGCTCACCTTAACCCGGTGGATGTTAGAGAGGTATCCAACACATTAGTTCTCAATGCATGGCTAACCAGTCTACAATCCAAGAGGTTAGCTTATATAAAAATCTTCATATAGTATTTAGCTTTATGGGGTGTAGCCTAGTTACACACAGCGCTAAGTGTCACACCTAGCTTCACACAATGCTGAAGTTTTACACAATAATCATTGTCTTATAGAAGAGACCATCAGGGAGAGGGCTCTTTGGGAACTGAAACTGTGTTTTGTGTCAATTGTGTATTAAAGGATTCCTTTTTGACACTTGTCTCATTGTGAGCAGTTTTAATGTATCCTGAGTACTGATTGGTTTATAATCAGTCCTCAGGATGCATTAATGCTGTTCACAAGGAGACAAATGTATCTATGTGAATAAGCAAACAGACGGGTTGCCATAGTAATCTGAGCTCTGCTGGTTAGTAAGTTCAGACATTTTTCTGGAGAAGTGAAGAATACTTTAGACTGTATGTATAAAAAAAGCATTGCCATGTGTATAAATCCTGTACTGTATACAGCTTTTGAACACCAGAGGGCTAATTATTGAAGTAAGATAATCTTCCTGTGGTGTTTGTATTGGTGAAACTTTTCACCTCAAAAGCAAAGCATGAGAAAAATGATACATCCTACCTTCCACAGTAATTCATGCAAAAAGTTAATTTTTTTTTAGTTTTTTTCCCACATTTTGTATTGCATTGAAATCATTGATAACAATGTGTAACAGTAGCACTGAGAAGGAGCAATTTGCACAGTTACCACAGTCTACAGTTGTTGGGACTAGTGCCATCATGAACAATGATGGATTGAAATAATAATGCAAGGGTTTACTGGAATCAAACATGATCATACCTAGGAACTTTTTGTTGTGGACCCCCCGGAGAGGGGATTCCTGTGGTGCTTCTGAGGGAGAAAAAATATGTGATTTGTGTCAAAAAAGGGCGGGTCTTAATCAAAAGTGGGAGAGGAGCTTATAATATGAAAACAAGTATTATGAATAGGCTGGGGAATAGGAGAAGTGGGCGGGGAGTGGGAGGAACACAATGGGAATCCACAGATGTGGGCAGAGTTTCATTAGAAACTCCTCACATCCGGAGAATCAGCCTCTGCCCCTGAGACCTGGTAATCAGCAGCAAAATCCAGAGTTCCCAGCTATGAACCTGACACTGCATATAATATGTCTAGTATTCATTCCTATTCATCATTCTCTCTGCCACCATCCAGTTCCACCACATTAAATCCAGTCATTGTTTTTTTTTTAAATTATCCTTACGTTGCTGTGTGATGTTTATGTTGTTTATGAATATAGTTTTAAAATAATGCTATATTAGTAGTGTAGTTTGATTCAAGGTACACAGACAACATGCAGAGTGCTATTTGGTACAAACACACATTCAATCTTTAACAAAATATAAAACCTTATTTGGGAGGAGTGACAGAGAGATCCTTCTGCCTCACGTTCTTATTTTAACTACTTAATGACCCTTGACATGCTAGGACCATCACAATGGTCCTTGAATGCTGCTTGGGGACCACAGAATCCACTGGTCAAAAAAGATGTCCAGTGGTCCTTAACTGACAGCTGTGGACTGCTCCAGCTGGGCATTAAGAGTTAATTTATCATACTTGTTTTCTTGTTTATTTCTATTTTAAAGTTGTACTATCAATACAGATACTAAAGATACTGTTCAATATTTTGATTCAGAAAGCAGTGCAGGCTAGGCACACTTCTGACATAAACACTCAGCAGTTATGTATTTCCAAAAATTAACAGACCTACTCTACTACAGTAGCAGTGGTAATGGGAGAACATGTGTACTGCAGAGCAGTAACTTATTAGATGAGTTATTTTTTTAACCAAATATATGTCCCTTTAAAAAAAACATAACTTCATGAAAGTTATAACTTTCATAGAAATTGTTAGCATGGCCTAGTATGGGAGAGTACGCCTTGAAAGAAATGCTAGCAAGTTTACAGCAAGGCAGACATATATAGTGAATGCTGCTGAGTAGTAAATGTCACAGCTGCTTTATCCTCCATACCCATGGGTAGTAGTAATGGTGGTGGGTGTAGGACCAGAATAATCATTTACAATGACTGTGGTGGTGACATGGAACAGGGGGTGGTTCCTATTAGTGAAACAGCACTAGAACAAGCAACTACCATGTTAGGTGCATCTGGGCAGGAGTTGTCTAGTCATCATAATCTTTCTCCTTCTCCTCTCACCTCCTCCTCTTGATGGAGAGCAGCAAAGGAATGTGAACAACTACAATGTGCAAAGTGTGTGAAAACTTTGTGGTTAGGAGGACCGGGATTATAAACCTTGGCACATTTGCTCTAAATAACCATCTTGACAATCTTAAGCTGTCCTCTAAGAAATCAGGTCGTGCCAGTCACTGTGTCCCTTGTTCATCCCTTAAATAAAAGAACAAGTGATACTGACTGGTGATGGTGAAGTGGCTGGTGATGACTCTTCTCATGGATCATTACCACCCAATAAAAATAATTAACCCTCTGATATTAGCCTGTTTTATTCTGCAGGGTGTAAAGCCAGCAGATGGTCCTTATATCCTATGTTCTATTGTTCTCCTCCATACTGTTACGTGTGATCATTGCAACACACTAAATGCAGTTTGTGAAGACATATTGTCAGATTCTTACATCTACAGATTCACTTTCAGCTGTTGATGGTGGCAAATGTAATAATGGCAGTGCTGGGTAGGAGGGACCAGAGGGTGCTGGGGGGACCAATGGGATATTACTAGTAGCCTGGCTTGTACCCTAGTACTATATGTCAGTGACACAGGTGACATTGCAGTTGATGTTCTGGGTTGATGGGAGGTTGCCACATACATTTTTGTGTGAGTTTGTTTTTTTCCATGTTCTTGTCATTTAGAGTACAGTGACAGCAGAAACTATGTTTTTTGGGATCTGGTTAGAGATGCACTTCAGGGTAGTTATGCTTCATATGCTATACTAGGTTGCATGAGCAAAAGTGTCATCCTTCCTTCTCCCCTCCACAACCAGTTGTGGACAATTGCACACTTCATGCACTTAATGAAAAGTATTCCCATACATGGTTTCAGTAGGTAACAGAGAAGGAACTTCTTGACTGCACACCCCAGATGCATTTTAAGTGGCTTCTGGTGCTACTGCTGTCTCAGCACTATTACTATGATCCATCACCTATCTCGTATCACTGCTGGGCCTGGTACTTCCACCATCTCAGTCTGTTGTGGAGATAATGATCTCTCCCACCATTAATACTACTACTCAGCATGGTGGACATATCAGTCTAATACTGATGTGAAATGTTCTGATGCTGGGACTCAAAAGATTCATCAGTCACAGGAACTGCAACATCAGCAAACACAATGTCATCATTGCTTGTGATACTCCCAGTTGGTCTGAGCTAGGAAAGCTGTCATCATCACTGCCACCCTAATCAACAGAATCACCATCAGATTTTTCCTCCTATCGTGATGGTGGTGAGTGTGACATAGGTCCAGGTGGTGCACAAGGGATTAAGCTTTGAGTGCCAGTGGGGTATGCAATGCATTGTGTTGCAAACCACACTGACACTTAAACGGTTAATGTCTGTTACATTTACACACATTTTTGGTACTTTGGATGTATTGATAGGGGTCTTTGGCCCCATATCAATACATTCACGGATATATACTTTTATATATGTATTACTTTTTTACATTTCACTTACACATCAGTGGTTAGGCACACATGTTAACAGTGAGTCTCTTAATACGTGGCTACATAACTGAATGGCATTTTGATGCACTTTCTCATTGCTTCCAATGGGCAAAAAATTTATCTCCCAAAGTGCATTTTTACAGTAACTGAATACCTGACTGTGACTTGAAACTAACGACAGTACTTTTTTTTTTTTTTTTTTTTTTAAACGCTGCCTCTTGAATCGAGCCCTAGGAGCTCAAAAGGACTGGTCTTAAGGATGGTGGCTCTGGCGACAATCATCATGTGTATTAATGACTAGACCAGCAAATTCATTTATCACATGGTTCTCTTGAGTAACTGTCTGAATTGAGAATACACACTCATTTGATTCAAATGATTTGTAAAATAATTAAAATCTCCTCTGGATTTCATTCAGTAGTGTTAATTAAAACTACATGTGGAAAAGTAACTTCTGTGAAATGGCTGGTAACTGTCCAGTAAATCACATATGTTTCCTTATTTTTACAGCTCAGAAGTACGTGCCTCGTGCCGTTCTAGTAGACTTGGAACCAGGGACCATGGACAGCGTACGGTCTGGCCCCTTTGGACATCTATTCAGACCTGATAATTTTATTTTTGGTATGTACAAGTCTCATCATTGGATATGGGTATAGAGTAAATTAACCCTTTGAATGCAAGAGGGGTACTCAACTAATTGCAGAGCAATGCATTACGTACCCCTCTGCCACTCAAAGGTTTAACCTCCCCTGAACTGTATGATGGGAATGTGGTTCTGAAGCAGAGGTGCATTTTCCCCCAGCACTCTGTACATAAAGGTTTATGAAGTGGACAATGAAGACATTACCTAGTGCACACTTAAATCGACAAATACAATTCTTCATTGTTTGGCACAATTTAGGCTTACTCTGTGACTGAAGTTTACCTGGTCTTAGGAAACGCCCTTCATTTATGTCCATAACCTAAGTGGTGTCAAGAATGTGAAATGTGTAAGATAGGAGGCCATATGCATTTGGCATTTTTCTGCAGCAAACCAACTACACCATAAGCGACATCATTCCCAGTGATTTAGATTAAGCTTTTAGGTATATATATATATATACTAGTTGAAGAGCCCATTACATGGGCCACAGTGCCACTGGCAGCCGGTCATGGGGCAGTCATGCACAGTAGAAACTGCCCACTCCGCAGCTGATACAGTGCCAGCCGGTCACGGTGCAGTTATGCTCAGTAGAGACTGCCCGTGCCGCGGATGATACAGTGCATCCAGCACTGGCAGTCTCTACTGCGCATGATTGTGGCGTTACACACGTTTTAGCGATTTTTATTATATAGGATATATATATATATATATATATATATATATATATATATATATAAGCAAAATAGAGTTATTCTAGAGTAAACCAACTGCACCATAGGATACAAATAATAATTCCCATTCACTTGAATAGAGATTTTTAACCCGTTGAGTGGTAGAGAGATCTCCAGTCTATTGTGTCACAATGCATTGGAGACCTCTCTAGCATTCAGTGAGTTAGGAGCCTAATTTAAAATAACAAGAATATTTATTTTTCCCCTATGGTGCATTTGGTTTACTCCAGAATGACTCCAGTTTGCTTTTATAAATGTGGGACTTAATCCCTTTAATGGTAAAGATGATCCAACCTTCAAGGAGTTAAACGTCTTATTTAAATGAGTGGAAGCTTTGAAAAGGTTTTATCTACTCATTATTCTGCAGTTGGTTTGAATTGCTTCAGTTTCCTTATGTGCATATGTCCCAGTGCATGGGTTCATATACCATTGTATTCCAAGTTAACCTGAGAGTGCCTGAGGGGGTGCCCAACACACTGCAATGCAGAAGGACAACCCTCTGATACTAAATGGTTTAGAATGTGTGATGCATATGAAAAATGTATAATACCACAGCAAAATTAATCCAAACAAACATGAAGAAAAAAAATTCTGCAGTATCACTATGCAGTCTGCAGGTGTCCTGATAAGCCGTGAGGTTAGACAAACAGCCTTCTCGTGGTGAGGATTATGACAGTCATGATGCTGATGGTCATTTATAACAGAATAAAAATCTGTGTGTTTTAGATGAAAGTAAAACTTTTCTTAATAAATACAGCATAGGGGAGCTTATCCTTGATGCTGCTAAGTGGCCTCATAAATCTTAAAAAGCTTTTGATATTATCCAGGGCTTCTAAATTTAGCTGGTGTCCTTTTCCTTCTGCTTCTTTTTCCTTTAAATTTCCCATGGATGATCAGAAGCTAGCCCGACTGAAGGACATTTGAAGGAGAATGGGATTTGAACAGGTGACATCACCTGAGAAGAGGAAATTGAGAGAAAGGACTCTGTCTGTTACCATACTAGAATATTGTTAAACTGTTTATCTATAATTATGTGACTAAAAAATGTGAAGTCAAAAAAATAAATGCAGATCTTATTTATTTTCACCCCTTAACATGATACAAATCTCAGTTTTATCCTGGGAGGCACTGCTCATTTAAGTGAAAATAAACTGCTTCAGTACATTCAAGAACAGTGTGTATATATAATGAAAATATAATAAGAAAACTGAATGATTACATAAGACACCCATAATACATTAAGAGCCACATAGATAATGAAACGTGGACTCATTTTGTAGCAAATTCCATTGGATATAAAAAGGGCTTTTATGTCCTTGAATGGTAGAGGTTTCAAACATATTGCATTGCAGTTTGTTGTAAACCTATTTAGCATTCAAGGGTAAAAAGTCTCCTTTACATAAGTTGGAATTACTGGCATTTTATGTGTTACTGTAGTGCAGTTGGTTTGACCCAGAATTACTCCATAACACACAGCCCCTATTGTACTACCACTCATCAGAGAAGAGCATTCAGTAGCCTTGCCGGGGTGGGTCAATGAGGGTGGACATTTCTGTAGCACATTCATCAACTACCATTAAAATACAGGCAGCACATGACCTCTGTATAGTTATTTAAATATATTGAATATAAATGGAGAACATTGACAATTACTTTGCCTTCTGTATTCTCAGCTTTGACAAACTGCAATGGTCCTTATTTCTAAAAGCAAAGTGGAATAAATCTGGGGTAAACCATCTACACCATGGAAGAAATAAAAATTCCCATAGATTTAAATCAGACTTTTAACCCCTTGAATGCTAGATAGGTGTCTGGAGATCTGATTCATATTCCATGGGTTTTAAAGCTCCATTTAAAGCAATGAGGATTCATGGAATGCTTATTCTGCTCAATAAATGTTTCACTTTGCTTTTATACATAAGGCATGTGTAATTTCTTTAATTGGTGTCCTTGATTTTCATTCCATGTCATTCTGTCCAGGACAAACTGGAGCAGGGAACAACTGGGCAAAAGGACATTACACAGAAGGCGCAGAGCTAGTGGATTCTGTTCTGGATGTGGTGAGGAAAGAGTGTGAGCACTGTGACTGCTTGCAAGGCTTCCAGCTCACACACTCACTTGGAGGAGGAACAGGTTCAGGCATGGGAACTCTTCTAATCAGCAAGATACGAGAGGAATATCCAGACAGGATAATGAACACATTTAGTGTTATGCCATCCCCTAAAGTTTCAGACACAGTTGTGGAGCCTTATAATGCCACCTTGTCTGTACATCAACTGGTTGAAAACACAGATGAAACATACTGTATCGACAATGAAGCTTTGTATGATATTTGTTTCCGAACCTTGAAGCTCACTACTCCAACCTACGGAGATCTAAATCACTTGGTGTCTTCAACAATGAGTGGAGTTACCACATCTTTACGTTTTCCTGGCCAGCTTAATGCTGACCTTCGAAAGCTGGCTGTGAATATGGTCCCCTTTCCTCGGCTTCATTTCTTCATGCCTGGCTTTGCACCACTGACTGCTAGAGGAAGCCAGCAATACCGATCCCTTACTGTACCTGAACTTACACAGCAGATGTTTGATGCAAAGAACATGATGGCAGCTTGTGATCCCCGACATGGACGATACCTAACTGTAGCTACAGTCTTCCGAGGGCCAATGTCCATGAAGGAAGTGGACGAGCAGATGCTAGCTGTTCAGAACAAACACAGCAGTTACTTTGTGGAGTGGATTCCAAACAATGTCAAAGTAGCAGTGTGTGACATCCCGCCACGTGGCCTGAAAATGGCTTCCACCTTCATTGGCAACAGTACAGCAATCCAAGAGCTATTCAAGAGAATATCTGAGCAATTCTCTGCCATGTTTAGAAGAAAGGCTTTCCTACACTGGTTCACAGGGGAGGGGATGGATGAGATGGAATTCACAGAGGCTGAAAGCAACATGAATGACCTTGTCTCAGAATACCAGCAGTACCAAGAAGCTACAGCCAATGATGGGGAGGACGCATTTGAAGAGGATGAAGAAGAGATTCAAGAATAATTAGGATGCAGTCTACAGAATCACAAAAAAACAATTAATCATTTTGGTATATACTTGGCCTTATGTTCAAAAGAAAACCAGTTTCATTCTGGATCAAAACCCTAGGGAAGAAACAACATTTCTACTTGTGTAGACAGGCCTTTTAACCCCTTGGATGAAAAAAGAAAAAACCTATTACAAAGCATTACATTAGGTATGGTTAACATCCCATTTACATCAGCAGGGATTTTATTCCATTCTGTGGTGCAGTTTGATTGCCTCAGGGTTACTCTGGTTTTCTTTTGAACTCAAGGGCCCAATACACTTTATGACACTCAGGCAGGGAGAAGAAGGTGACCATTTTGAGCCAATCTTAAATGCTTAACCCCTTGAGGACCAGTCGGGTACAAAACGTATTGTGAAGCAATGTGTTGCACACCCCTCTAGTCCTCAAGGACTTAAAAATATTTGTACACGTGCTATTTGAATGATTCCAGAAAAAAATGAATGTTGATTTTTGCAAAAGAGAAATGGATTAATAAAATTAATTCATTCATGGGTGCCTGCATTATTGTGAAGCCACTTTTATAAAGCAAAACGTTAACTCGCTGTGAGGATTCCCTTGAGAACATGAATACGTTATTACTGGTTTTATTCGCTGTGACACACAGGGCCTGATGTACTTGGAAGAAGGGCAGAACGTCTGGGGCAAACCAAATACACATTAAAGTTCCTACCAAATGCTTTGCTTTAGCAATGCGTTGGAGACTTCTAGCATTCAAGGAGTTAAAAGCAGCATTTAAATCAATGTAATTTTGTAAATTTGTGCCCAAGAATTGCTCCAGTTCTCCTTAGAGCATCAACCTTTCTTAACCCTTTGAGTGCTAGAAGTGCAGCGTACCCCTCATATTCAGAGGGTTAAATTGTGACACATCGTGCAAAACAAATATAGCAATTAATGGATTGGGGAGTATGACACACCAGGCTTGCTACGTGCAAAACAAATATAGCACTTAATCAATGGATTGGGGAGTATGACACACCAGACTTGCTACTAAGACACATACATGATGTCATGACACATCTGTTGTGCCACTAGTATTACCTAATTTTGTATACTGTGGAACATGACCCAAAGATTTTAAAGGGGTATGTTTATACACATACATACACACACCATTCAAAAGTTTGGGGTCACTTAGAAATGTCCATGTTTTTGAAATAACATCAAATGGATCAGAAATACAATGTAGATATAGTTAATGTTGTAAATTATTATTGTAGCTGAAAACTGATGATTTTTAATGGAATATCTACATTTACTGCAAATGGAGGATTCTTCAACTAAAGCAAAGTTTGAAGCACACAATTATTATTTATATTAAAAATCATTGTTTCTAACCTTGTCAACATCTTGACTGTATTTCCTATTCAACTGAAACTTATTTGATGTATGTTTTCATGAAAAACAAGGGAATTTCTGAAGTGACCCCAAACTTTTGAACGGTAGTGTATATTATAAACATACACGCATTTTTTTTTTTTTAACTTATTAACGTGGACTTATCACCTTCAGATAAGTTCACTTATTTTAAGATAATGAAAAATTACCTTATATTATACTAAGTAGAAGACCTTTGTTTAATAGCAATAGTATGAAAATGTAACAGTTATTTGTTGTTGATACTTTATGTTAATTAGTTTCTGTGCAGGGTTGACATTACCACACACTGCTATGAACGAAACAAGGCAGAGCCCACACAATGGGAACATTTCTAATAGCACAGAGAGAGAGAGTTCGGTCTTAAACAGACATAATTAAAATATGGTGGAGGGGATAAACAAAGTGACGCACTATGCTACCAAAAAATAACATTTCTCTGTCGTCCAATACAGGTTACTGGTAACTTTGGGTAGGCGATCAACCCCTTTAAGTAGGCAGGAACAATTCTGAGAAGTGACTGCTGGGTGGAGCCTACCTCCTCTCCTTAGCTTGCAGCTAGCCAATCCCCTTCCAATAAGATGTATTCCTTGGTCTAGACACAAGGCAAGAGAACAGTTCTGCTATAGTTTTAGCTTCTTTGTTATTTTTCTGTTAGATATGGGATACCACTATTAGGCGGATTACCATCACTGAAAATTCCCATCACCCAAATGTGGACAGCTCAGTTGGACAGCTCAGGTGCTTTTGTGGACCTAAGCTCTGGGGGAAAAATCTTGGCTGCAAGTTCTTTCCCCAGGAGTTGCCCACTGAGGCAGCTTCTTGATATATAGCAATCTGAAGACAGAAGACCAGCTAAAAAGGTGAGCACCCTTTGAGTGCTGAGGTCCACATGTAACATGCTTCCCCTCTGCACAGGGGTCTCATTTGGAGTTCCTATTACATACTCATACACTCATTGGGTTTATCTGTATGTCTGTGGGGTGTTTGGAGCAAGTTTCTGTGGTAACTTAACCCTTTGGCTGCCGGTTTGGCATCTTTTGGGGCGCTGGGGGCACTTTCCCTACTAGGATTAGTGTTTTATTTTTTTGTCTACTGACTTGTTCCAGTGGGCTTTTTTTTTAGATGCCATTGCTCCATTCACTTCTATGAGACTTTACAGTTTGGGACATATCTCTGCAACCGCTCCACGTAGCAAGGTCAGGGACGGCTCATTTTGTTGGTCTGCCCTTGCTCTGTTATCCGCTCAATGTTCTGGGCATGTTGGGGAGCTCAGGGGGCTTTGGGCACTGTTGGGGTTACTCTTTTAGCGAAACTACAAGTCCCATGAGCTCTTTCTTCGCTCTCTCATTTCTGATTGGCTCCTGCCACAGCAGCCATTTTGTGCCTTAGCTGATCGAGTATCCTATGCAGGGCTTGGACTCTCCTTCTCTCCTCTGCAGTTTAAACCTTCACCTACCTTATAAGTCTAATTTAGCACTTCTGCGGTGATTTTATTTATCATACACACTATATTGTGGGTGTTTCTGATACTTTGACTATTTGACTCTGTGAGAATGTCTATTCTGTTAGACCTTGGGGCTAGGCCTAAGACAAAGGACTCTGGGGTGTGTGTGTGTCCCATTGCTCCTTGCTCCTCATGCCACTCAGGGTTACCTAGAGAATACTCAGGTCATGTTTTCTCAGCATGCGGTGCTGCCCCTGAATCCCCTGCAGGGACCTCCAGCCATGCACTAGAGTCAGTTTGGATGCAAGAGTTTAAGGCTACTACTACTAGGGACCTCCGGTCCACCTTACAACTCCTTCCATTCACTTTGCAGGGGGTCTTCCACTTGTGGCAGGCCCCCACCCCTATCGAATTTTCCCTGCCTAGACTGCCAGGTGTTCCTGATGTGTCTGATTCCTCTGAAGAGGAATTATTGGTGGATTCTGATGATGAAGACTGTTCTGCTGTCCCTTCCTCTCAGTTTTTTGGGGATCCCTTTGAGGCTGATCCTGTTCCCTCAGCTGAGGGCCTGATCAGGGCTGTGTTGAACACCCTGAACATTCCCTTGGTACAGGAGGTTTCATCTGACCCCTTCCATGTGTTCCAGGAGCCTGTTAGGCCCCATACTTGTTTTCCACCTAACCCCACCCTTGACCACTTGGTGTCTGAGGAGTGGAAGTTTTCAGACAGGAAACAGTCTGTCTCTAGGAAATTTGCTAAGCTTTATCAGTTCTCTGAAGCGGCCATAGCTCAGTGGGTTCATCCACCTGTCTCCAGGCTTTCGAAGTCCACTGCCTTGCCTGTGGCTGAAGCATCTGCTCTGAAAGACTGGACTGAGAAAAAGCTTGAGACTGCTTTCAAGGCTATTTTTGCAACAGCTGATTCTGCCCTGCACCTCGCTTTTGCTGAGGCGTGGGTGAATAGAGCTGTGGCTGTTTGGACTGAGCAGCTCACTTCAGCTGTCCGTCAGGGGGCTCCTACTGCTGACATGTTGCGGCTTCTCGACACCATCTCTGAGGCTGAGCATTATGTTTCTGCTGCCCTGTTTGACGCTGTGCGTATGGTAGCCAGGGCATCCACTATGTCTGTGGTAGCCAGACATGCTCTTTGGCTCAGGATCTGGTCTGCTGACACGGCCTCCAAGAGGGCTCTCCTGTCCTTGCCCTTCAGGGCACCTCACTGTTTGGGCCTGATCTCAAGGATCTGATCAGACAAGCCACTGGAGGGAAGAGTACTCACCTGCCAGTGGCCAGAGGAAGAAGGCGCCTGTCACAAGGAATCAGCTTTATTGTCCCTTTCAGGCAGACTCACGTCAAGCGACCCAGGCAGTGCCCCAGGCGCCACGCTCCTCATCCAAGCCTAAGCAGCAATGGAGGCCCAAGTCTTCTGCTAAGCCCAAGGCTTCCAAACCTTCTTCTGCATGACTCGCCGAATCCGGGACCCCACCCACAGGTAGGTAGCCGCTTACACCACTACCTCTCAGCTTGGGAGGCCTCTGTTGCGGACCCGTGGGTGTTGCAGGTGGTGGCTACGGGGTACAGGGTCCCCTTCACCTCCCTTCCTCCTTCTTGGACCTTCTCTTCTCGCTCTCCTCTGGGAGCAGAAAAGCGCCGCCTTTTCGAGGGAGCCATTCAGGCCCTTCTGGACAAGGAGGTCTTGGAACCTTTTCCTCCTCAGGAAAGGAGGTTTCCAAGAAGGATGGCAGCTGCCATCCCATTTTGGATTTGAAGGATATCAACTCCTTTGTGGTCAGGTCCCAATTCCGCCAGGAGTCACTCCACACGGTGATAGCTGCCATGTCACCTGGGGAATTTCTGGCCTCTCTGGATCGTCAGGACGCTTATTTGCACATCACCACTCATCCAGAGAGCAGGCAAAATCTTCGCTTTGCCTGTGACCGAGGGCACTTCCAGTTTTCAGCCCTTCCCTTTGGCCTGATCACTGCTTTTCAAGATTTCAAGAGTCCTGGGAGCATTGATTTCAGTCCTCCATCGGGACGGCATCAGAGTTACCCCATACATGGATGACCTCCTTCTGAAGGCATCTTCCCGGAACTCCTTCATCAGCAGGTGCAGGATTGCATTCATGCTCTGTCCTGTCATGGGTGGATCATCAATCTAGACAAGTCGGATCTTGTTCCTTCACAGAGGATGGTGTTTTTGGGCCTCCTTTTCGACACCCAGAGAGGGATGGTGTTTCTCACGGACGAAGTGGCTCATTAGATAGCATTGAAGGTCCAGGCTATCCTGTCTCAGGACCCAGTTCCAGCCAAGAAGTTGCCATCCTTGGTGGGGAAGTTCATTTCCACCATAGAAGCAGTCCTGTTTGCCATGACTCACACCAAGGAACTTCAGAGATTTCTAATCCTGGCATGCAAGAGCCATCCAGATCTCCTGGAGAGATCTCTATCTCTCCCTCTTCAAGTGGAGCAGAGCCTCTCGTGGTGGCTCAACCTGGGCAATCTCCTGAAAGGCAGACCCTTCCTGGTGCCCTTCTGGACCACAGTGACGACGGATGCCAGCCTCTCCAGATGAGGAGCGGTGCTGGGGCACTTGAGTGTTCAGGGCCGGTGGTCTCAGGAGGAATCTCTCCTTCCCATCAATATCTTGGAGCTTCGGGCGATATTTCATGCCCTACATCACTGGACACGGCAACTGGAGGATTGCCCAGTCAGGGTACAGTCAGAAAACCGCCACAGAGGTAGCCTACATCAACAAGCAAGACGGCACAAGAAGTCTCGCAGCTTGGCTAGAGGTAAAGGCTATTTTATCATGGGCAGAGGAGCATGTCCCTGCCATTTCTGCAGTTCATATTCCTGGCGTAGACAACGTTCTGGCAGACTTCCTCAGTCGGCACACTGTGGACAGCGGAGAGTGGGAGCTGCATCCAGAGGTGTTCAACCTCATCATCCAGCAGTGGGGTCTTCCTTGGCAACCAGGCACAACAGGAAGGTTCCAACGATCTGCTCTCGCTGGGCGGATCCCCTGGCTCTGGCAGTGGATGCCTTGTCGATCCCATGGACAATTCCTCTGGCATACATCTTTCCTCCTGTTCCCCTGTTGAACAGAGTACTTCGGGAGCTGAGACTGGAGCACTGCCCAGTCATTCTGATTGCTCCGTACTGGCCCTGACAGGCTTGGTTTCGGGAGCGTCTGGACCTCTCAGTGGCAGAACCTCTTCGACTCCCCCCCCCCCCCCCCCGTCCAGACCGTCTTCTACAGGGTTACCTCTGGAAGGAAGACGTTCATCATCTGGCTTTGACAGCATGGAGATTGAATCCTCAATTCTGTAGAAGAAAAGGTTTTTCTTCTGGTGTGGTGGCTACTATGCTTAGTGCCCCGTAGGCCTGTTTCCTCTAAGGCCTACCATCGTGTTTGGTCTACCTTTCTATCTTGGGGTGCTGACAAAGACCTGTCTCAGGATTTTGACCTTCCTACAGTTCTTTCCTTCTTCCAGGATGGTGTGGATAAGGGTCTCAGTCTGAGCTCTCTTAAAGTTCAGACCTCTGTGCTCTGTCTTCTTTCAGAGGCGTCTTGCTATCATTCCTGATGTCAAGTTTTTCTTCCAGGGTGTTGCTCATATTTGTCCAGTGTGTAAATCCCCTGCTCCTCAGTGGGACCTTAACCTGGTCTTTGGAGTGCTTCAGCGCCCTCCTTTAGAGTCTTTGGCTACCATTCCTCTACGTATGCTGACATGGAAGAAGGCATTTGTCCTGGCGATTGTTTCTGTTCGCCGAGTTGCGGAGGTGCATGCCCTGTCTTGTAGACCACCCTTTTTGGTCCTTCACAAGGACAAGGCGGTGCTTCTCACCTCAAAAGAGTTTCTTCCAAAGGTGGTGTCTGAGTTCCACATTAATCAGGAGATTGTGGTTCCTTCTTTTTGTCCTAACCCTACTTCTGACAAAGAGAGGGATCTTCATCTGTTGAATGTTGTTCGTTGTCTCAAGTTCTATGTGCATCGCACTGAGTCCTTGCGACAGTCTGACATGCTTTTTGTCATTCCTGAGGGTCCTAGGGCAGGGAAGCCTGCTTCCAAGGTAACCATTGCTTTTTGGGTCAAGTCCAAGATTCGTAAGGCTTACAAACTTCGGAAGAAGCCTTCCCTTCAGGGTCACGGCTCATTCTGCAAGGTCTATTGGGGCTTCTTGGGCCTACAAGAACCAGGCCTCAGCTGATCAGTTGTGCAAGGAGGCCACTTGGTCATCTGTGCACACTTTTTCTAAACACTATTGTGTGGATGTGCTAGCATTGGCTGATGCCAGTTTTGGGAGGAAGATCCTGGAGGCAGCCTTGCCTGTCTAGGATCTCTTTAGTCTCTCAGTATTCTTTCACTTTTGAGCCCTGTTGGCTCTAGTTCAGTGTGCTGTGCAACAGTTCATGGGGTTTGTTTTAACCCCAATTCAGTGTCCATTGACACTTTATGGCTAGTGTAGAGCTATTTATGATCTGTAGGTTCATTGGTGCTCTGGTGAATTTGGGGGCCTGCGCCTGGTCCTTGCCTTTCTTTCCACCCTGGGGAACTTAATGGTTGGACATCCCAAAGTTACCAGTAACCTGTATTGGACGACAGAGAAAAGCAGATTTTAGTCTTACCTGTTAAATCCTTTTCTCTTAGTCCATACAGGTTACTGGTCTCCCACCCTGTCAAGGGACCATGCTTGGTTCTCCTGTGGCAGAACATGGGGGTGCTTTTGGGTTCATGCTCACAGGAGTCTTGATTTACCTTCTTACTAAATAGTCAATAGTTAGTCTGCAAATCATACTGGTTGGGAATTGGCTAGCTGCAAGCTAAGGAGAGGAGGTAGGCTCCACCCAGCAGTCACTTCTCAGAATTGTTCCTGCCTATTAAAGGGGCTGATCGCCTACCCAAAGTTACCAGTAACCTGTATGGACTAAGAGAAAAGGATTTAACAGGTAAGACTAAAATCCTATTTTATCTTTACAGCTGGGAGAAGTGCCCAGTCATAGCCAGAGGACATCTAGAGATGGGCTTCTCTACAGGACTATTTTGCTACAGGTAAAACTAGCTACAACTCAAGCATCTCTTAGCTGCTTAATTATGCCTTACTAGATTGTCTCTGGTGCCAAATAGCTGGGCCAAGATGCACAAAGGTTCTATAATGGGCCAATGAACTTGAGTTGGCATATCAACAGGCTGTCTCTGTAGTGCTTTCAGTGCATTTCAGCAGATATCCAGTTCACCAGGAAAGATATATATATATATATATATATATATATATATATAAATATATATATATATATATATATAAATAAAATAATATCATAGGCTATGCATTAAAAGTGCTACAGAGAAAGCCAGCTTGGAGGGAAATAAAAAAAAAAGTGCATGAGAAGAAGAAAAAAAGGAACGTCAACCCCGGGCCTTGTTCTAAGTGCTGCAATGTAATAGCACATACCATCAAGATATTTAAATGTCCATGATTACTCATATTTTTTACACATATCTTATCTGCTACATTATACTGAGCTTGCATATCTGAGATAAGAGTTCATATTAACTTGGCTAAGGGAGTTATACATTTATATTTCTTTGTCATCCAATATAGGTTACTGGTAACTTTGGGAAGGCGACCTTTAAGTAGGCAGGAACAATTCTTGAAAAGAAGTGCAGGGTGGAGCCTTCCTTCTCTCCTAGCTGGTCCCCAGCCAATCGCCCCCAGTAAGATTTGTTCCTTGATGAAGGAAGGCATGAGAACAGTTCTGCTATAGTTTTAGCTTATTATTTTTTCTGTTAGATATGGAATACCAACCATTAGGCGGATTACCATTACTGACATTCCCAAGTTGGATAGCTCAGTTTCCAAGTGCTTTGTGGACCTGTCATCTCTGAGAGGGAAAAGCTTGTATAGCATGTTTTTTCCCTGGCAGTTGCCCACTGAGGCTTCTTCTTTAGAAAATGGTAATCTGAAGACCTTCTAAAAAGGTGAGCAACCCTTTGAGTGCTGAGTTCCACATGTCCCAAGCTTCCCCTCTGCACAGGGATCTCCTTTGGAGTTCCTTCTGCATACTCTTGCATGCATTGGTTTTAGCTGTCTGTCTGTGGTGTTTGGAGAAATTGGGGTTCTGTGGTACATTTACCCTTTCACTGCTGGTTTGGGCACTTTTGAGGGGCTTATGGCACTTTCCCTACTGGGTCCAGTGTTTATTCCATCTTTATAATGTTTACTGATGCCTTTTGCACTGTTCACACACTTTCTGTATATTTTGGTTTATTTGAGTTTTGCGCTGTACCGCATAAACGCAATGCTCCATTCAACTCTGTGGGACTTTACATTTTGGGACATATATCTGCAACCACTCAACGTAGGGTCTTCAGAGGCAGCTCGTTTAGTTTGTCTGCCCTTGTTCTATCATCTGGTTAACATTCTGAGTGTTTTGGGGGCTCAAGGGGCGTTGAATATTGTTTGGGATACTTTTAAAGGAAAACTACATTTCCCATGAGCGCTTGCTTCACACGCTCATTTCTGATTGGCTCCCATCGCGTATGCCATTTTCTGCCTTCTCTTCATGAGTATTCTACGGAGGGCTTGGACTCTTCTTCTCTCCTCAGCAGATTACCCTTCGCCTGCCACGAAAGTGCATTTTAGATATTTCTGGGGTGAAATACTCAATTTTAGACACTGTATTTGGGTACTCCTTATAGTTTCAGACGTTTACGCCCTCTGAAGATTTCTGCTTCTTTGGATCTTGGGGCTAGGCCTTAGACTAAGGATACTGGGTTTCTGTGACTCCCATTGCGCACTGCTCCTCATGTCAGTCAGGGCTTCCTAGGTCATTTTTGCCCTTCATGTGCTGCTGTCCCTGAATCTCCCCCATGGACCTCTAGCCATGCACTAGAGCCAACATGGATGCAAGAGTTTAAGGCTACTACTAGAGACTTAAGGTCTACCTTACAACTACTCACATCCCAATTACAGGGGGTCTTCCAGTGTAGGCAGCCCCCTACTGCTATCAGGTCTTCCCTACCCAAACCTCAGGGTGTACCCGATGTATCAGATTCCTCTGACGAGGAACTGTTGGTGGACTCAGATGAGGGTGAATGTTCAGCGGTGGGTCCTCTCAATTTTTTGGGGACCCTTTTAAAGTGGACCATGATCCTTCTGCTGAAGGCCTGATCAGGGTTGTCCTCACTACCTTGAACATTACCCTGGGTACTGAGGCTCCCAAGGACCCTTCTAATGTCTTTCATGAGCCTAAGAAGCAGACTACCTGCTTCCCTTGTAATTCCACTCTTGACCACCTTGTGTTAGACAAGTGGAAGTTCCCTGACAAGAAAGCTACAGCGTCTAGAAAGTTTGCCAAGTTGTATCCCTTCTCTGAAGAGGCTCTAGCGCAGTGGGCTCAGCCCCCCTAAGGTGGACACCCCAGTTTCTAGACTCTCTAAGTCTACTTCTCGTCCTGTGGCGGACAATTCAGTCCTTAAAGATTGGACCGACAGGAAACATGAAGCCTTTATAAAGGCCATCTTTGCTACTGCCGGCACCTCCTTGCATCCCTCATTTGCGGCCGCTTGGGTGAACAAAGCCATTGTGGTTTGGACTTAACAGCTTACTGTGGCTGTGCATCAGGGTGCTCCTGCTTGTGACCTGTTGCGGCTTTAGGCAAACATTTCTGAAGCTCAGCATTATGTATCTGCATCTTTCTTTGATTACATATGTTTGGTGGCTAGAGTTTTCACTATGCATGTGGTTGGCAGATGCGCTCTTTGGCTCAAGATCTGGTCTGCAGACACTACCTCTAAGAAAGTGCTACTTTCATCGCCTTTCTTGGAAACGATCTTGTTTGGGCCACCCTCTTGCCACTGGTCTCTAAGAAGAAGCCTCAGGCCAGAAGGAATCAGCTTTTTTTTGTCCCTTTCAGGCAGAGGCGTGCGCCATGAACCAGGCAGTTCCACAGGCTCCGTGTTCCTTCTCCAAGCCCAAACAACAGTGGAGGCTCAAGCAGTCCTTCGCCAAGCCCAAGACCTCCAAACCTTCTTCAACATGACTCACCGAACCCCAGACCCCATTCGCCAGTGGGTGGCCAACTGCACCACTTCCTCCATGTCTGGACAGACACTGTGGTGAATCCGGGGGTTTTGCAGGTCATTTCAGATAGGTACAGGATCCCTTTCACTTCTCTTACTCCGTTCAGGTTCTTTCCTTCTCACACTCCTCAAGGAGCGGAGAAGCACCTCCTTTTCTTTGGCACCATCCAGACCCTTTTAGACAAGGAGGTCCTGGAACTGGTTCCTGAGCTGGAAATGGGTTCAGGTTTCTACTCCAACCTGTTTGTAGTCTCCAAGAAGGATGGCGGCTGTCGTCCAATTTTGGACCTCAAAGATCTCAACTTCAAGACTCATTATCACCAGGAGTCCTTGCGGTTGGTGATTGCGGCCATGTCTCCTGGGGAATTTCTCGCTTCTCTGGACCTTCAGGATGCCTACCTGCATATAGCCATCCATCAAGAGAGCCAACAGTACCTTAGCTTTGCCTGCGACCAAGTACTTTATCAGTTTTCTGCTCTCCTCTTTGGTCTGACTACAGTCCCACAGGTCTTCAATAGTGTCCTGAGTGCTTTAGTGTCCATCCTTCACAGGAACGGCATCAGGGTCACTCCATACATGGACTTTCTCTTGAAGGCCCCCTCTCTGGAACTCCTTCTTCAGCGTGTCAAAGAATGCATTCGTGCTCTTACCCATCAAAGGTGGATCCTGAACACAGACAAGTTGGACTTGATTCCATCCCAAAGGCTGGTCTTTCTGGGTCTTCTCTCTGACACCATGAAGGGCATGGTGTTTCTAACGGATGAGGTAGCTCACCAAATCACAAAGTGTCGGCTGTCCTGGCTTCCGATCCAGTCCCGGCTAAGAAGTTGACCTCTCTGGTGGGGAAGTTCATCTCCACCATAGAGGTGGTCCCATTTTCCATGGCTCACACGAAGGAACTTCAGAGTTTCGTGATCCAGGTCTGTAAGGGCAAGACAGATCTCCGTTTCTCTACCTCTTCATGTGGAGCCAAGTCTGTCATGGTGGCTCGACCTCTCAAATCTCCTGAAGGGCAGGGCCTTCCCGGTATTCTTCTGGATGATGTGAGGACAGATGCCAGCCTCTCCGGCTGGGAAGTCGTCCTGGGTCACATGAATGGCCAGGGTCGGTGGTCCATGGAGGAGTGTCTCCTTCCCATCAATGTGCAGGAGCATGTGGAGGGCTCTCCAGTCATTCTAATTGCTCCGTACTGGCCTTGTTGGGCCTGGTTTACGGAGCTTCTGGATCTCTCCGTGGCGGAGCCCTTTCGGCTTCCCCGCTGTCCAGATCTTCTTCTGCAGGGGTACCTGTGGAAGGAGGATGTAGACTGTCTGGGTTTAACGGCATGGAACTTGAATCCTCAGTATTGAGGAAGAAGGGTTTTTCTTCTGGTGTGGTGGCCATTATGCTTCGTGCCCGGAAGCCTGTTTCCTCCAAAGCGTACCACAGAGTCTGGCCCACTTTTCTCTCTTGGTGCACTGATAGGGCTCTTTCCCACGACTTTGACCTTCCTACGGTCCTATCTTTTTTGCAGGACAGGGTTAATAAAGGTCTCAGTTGGAGTTCCTTGAAGGTCCAGACTTCTGTGCTCTGTCTTCTTTCAGAGACGCCTTGCCATCCTTCCGGATGTCAAGGTCTTCTTCCAGGGGCGTTGCCCATGCTTGTCCTCCCTTTAAAAAACCCCATGCTTCTCAGTGGGATCTTAACTTGGTTTTGGGCATCCTTCAGCTCCCCCGTTTGAGTCCTTGGTGACTATTCCTCTGTCTGCTTACTTGGAAGATGGCTTTTCTCCTGGTTTGTCCCGTAAACCACCCTTTTTTGGGTTTCATAAGGACAAGGTGGTTCTTTGTACTTCCAAAGGTGGTTTCTGAAATCCATATTAATCAGGAAATTGTGGTGCCCTCTGTCTGTCCTGACCCTACATCTGACAAGGAAAGGGATCTTCACTTGTTGGATGTAATGCGATGCCTTAAGTCCTATGTGCATCGTACTGAGCCCATTCGTCAATCTGACACACTATTCGTCATTCCTGAGGCTCCCAGAGCAGGAAGACCGGCATCTAAGCTTACCATTGCTTCCAGGATTAAGTCTACTATTCATAAGGCCTACGAATTGAGGAAGAAACCCGTGCCATTTCAGATCACAGCTCATTCCACCAGGTCTATTGGAGCCTCTTGGGCCTACAAGAACCAGTTATCGTCTGTTAAGTTGTGCAAGGAGACTACCTGGTCGTCCGTGCACTCCTTTTTCTAATCACTACCGTGTTGATGTTCTGGCATCGGCCAATGTCAGCTTTGGTAGGAAGATCCTGGAGGCAGTCTTGCCTGGCTAGGGTCTTCTTCAGTTCTTATAGTACTCCTTAATTGTTGAGCCCATTTGGCTCTAGTTCTGCATGCTGTGTAATTGTTCCTGGTGCGTTACACTCCAGTTTTCTGTCTGTCAACACTTCCTTATTTATTGGGCTGCTTATGGTCTGTGTAACTCATGCATGCTCTGGTCTGGTGACTCTAGGGATCTGCATCTGGTCCTTGCCTTTCTTCCCACCTCTGAAAAAAAATCAATGTTTGGACATCCCAAAGTTACCAGTAACCTATATTGGACAAAAGAGAAGAGAGGATTTTAGTCTTACTTGTTAAATCCTTTTCTCTTAGTCTATACAGGTTACTGGTAACTTTGGGTAGGTGATCCGCCCTTTTAATTGTAGGCAGGAACAATTCTAGAATTGTATGCAGGGGTTGGAGCATAGCTTCCCTCCTTGGCTGCAGCTAGCCAACCAGCTCCAGAAAGATTTGAGACACTAACTATTGAGTAGATAGTGGAAGGGAAAGAAGACTCCTGTGAGCATGACCTCGAAGGACCCCCACGGTCTGCCACAGGAGAGCCAAGCATGGTCCCTTGACAGGGTGGGAGACCAGTAACCTGTATGGACTAAGAGAAAAGGATTTAACAGGTAAGACTAAAATCCTCTTTTCTGTGTCGTCCAATACAGGTTACTGGTAACTTTGGGATGTCCAACCATTGAGTTTCCCAGAGGCGGGAAGTAAGGCAAGGATATGAACCATCAGCTCAGAGATAGCCCAACAAAACAATGAAGTGTCAATGGACACTAAACAGGGGTAACAACACCCCAAACTGTTACTCAGCACACTGAACTAGAGCCAACAGGGCTCAAAAGTGAAGGAAGCACCAAGAACCGAAGAAGATCCTGGACGGGCAAGACTGCCTCCAGGATTTTCCTCCCAAAGCTGCCATCAGCCGATGCTAATTTTGGTATTTTCTTTGCATTTTTTTGCCATCAATTTTCCCATATTTACTGCAATACTGTTATGCTATTTAACGCTGGAGTGCCAGAGGGGTATCCATTGCATTGCTTTGCACTGTGTTGCATACCTCACGGCACTCAAAGGGTTGAGTGGGGGCTGCTATTCTTGGTTCTGGAATTTCCCTGCATCCTCTCTGCTCGTCCCTTTCTTCCAACACTTAAACACCTTTATGCCAGGATGATATACCTCCCATTGCATCCCTAATTCTTAGTGCATGTCGCGATGTACGCCATACACTGACAAACACACATTACCATGGCATCGACCCTTTGTGCAACCCCTCCCACCCCAATGGAGAATAGTGAAGGGAGGATCCTGAAACCAGAAGACCAAATTGGGAGCTGGTTAAAATCTGAAAGCAGCTAGATAAAATCGAACAGCAGCTCTGGGCAGCTCCAGAGGGTAGATGTATGATAAAATGGAGAGGAAGTATCCACTGTAACAAACTCTCCAGTTCCTATGTCCTACCTGAAAAATCATAGGTTCCATAGAAGAACATAGGACTTCTAGAGTTTAACACTGTAGAGGTTATCCCAACTTATTGCCTCCATCACACCTTGGTTCCTAGAGAGACCGTTCAAATCCCAAGTGCTTCTTTTTTCCTTAACCTCCAGACATCTCCCTGCAGCTCCACTGCCTACACACCACCAGGCACCTCTAACAGCCTACAAAATAGCTTTTTATTCCCCAAGCCTCAAATTATGTCACTGTACTCCTCTTTATCCTTCTGCAGTAAGGCGAAAGAGCAATCCTATTGGAGTAGATTTAAATGAACGGTAACACACAAAAATGACCTGGGGTTCTATACACAAATACCCTACTATTCCTGCTTTTTACACAGTGATCCTGAAAGGACAGTCCATAATTGCCGTTCTGAATACTACAGCATTGGACAATACTTAAGACATTTAACCAGATTTAGTTCTCTTCTCATTACCAACAGCACAAATAGAACTAAATAAATGTTCTCTAAAAAGGACAGTTTACATGTGCTTTAAAAAGCAAGTCTAGAAGATTTTAGGGAGATAACATTTGAATAATTTTACAACTGTAAGTAGATTATTTTAAGATATATCAACCTATTCATTTTTAGGCATTCTTGTTTCTTTAACTCTTTGAGTGCCAGAAGGGTATGTAATGCTTTGCAATGCGCTGAGCACCCATCTGGCACTCAAAGGGTTAATTTGGTGTGATTGCCAGTAATAAACAAAGGTGATTCAAGATGACAGAGTATAGGTTTATTTTTTTTTCTTTCAAATAAACATTTGTACAAAAAAAGTAATTGTTTTCTGCAGATACAGTCATGCATAAAACGGTTATTCCATATGATATTTCCAATTTCATATAATAAACCAGTTAAGTGCTCTTTTCAGGACAACTGCACATACATATTGTCTAATCAAATGACAAATGTATTCCCCTTTAGGAACATTAATAACTTCTATGATGCCACAAGAGTTGCAATGTATTAGGACAGACACTCTGAAAATAGTGAAAGTAAAAAGTGTAATCACATTCGTTGCTGCCATTTTTATTACTTGTCCAGAATAGGACCATTCACTTAAAGGGAAACTTTTTAGCTCAACACCCAGGGCTTCATTTGTTAAGCAAGAGAAGTGCAATCTTAGAGAAAACCAAATGCGTGATGGAGGGGGGAAGGAGAGATAAAAATTCCACAGTTTCATACTGATTGAGAAGCAAGAGACATGCCTAGAATAGCCCCATTTCAAGCAAGGAATTTTCATTTCAGTTGCAGCTTGTTTGCTCCTGAATTGTACCTTTTAAGCTTGATGAATAAAGAAAGAACTTTATTCACAAAAGAGGGGCAATTCTGAAGCAAATCAACTACATATCAGGGAGAACTAAAACATTTAATTGATCTAAGTGAGATTAACTCAATGAAAGCTAGTGATGTCTCCCAAATTATCTATAGCAATCAAAGGGTTAAAAGACCAAATTTAGAGCAAGAGGAGTTAAGGAAGTGTTGATTTTTGCCTTACAGTGCAGTACATTTGTTCCAGAGATGCACCTCTTATTTTGTAGATAAAACCTCACGTCTGCTCAAGTAGGTAACCGCTTTTGCGCTGCCACAGCAATTTGGTACCTACTGCCCCGCTCGGTAACTCAGTCACAGCTGCCACTCGAAAGTGAGGAGTTGTGCACTGCCATTCTATTGAGGGTTATGGGACATGCACACTACCTCAAGCACTGCACAGAAGTTCTCTGCCAAAGGTTTCCATTTAATAGCTAATATCATGTTATTTATATTCACGGATTACTCAGCTTTTCGCTCAGCGGAGATATTGCCAATGCTATTGACGCTTTGAATGCCAGAGGGGATAATGCGTACCCCTCTGGCACTCAAATGCTCAATTTCAAATGCAGGAATGGTGCATTGGACACTTCTCTGGCAATCTCAAAGGGTTAAATATTGCCATACAATATGAATAATAATAATAATAAAGCTGAAGCCTCCAACTAAACATTTTTCCCCATACATCTTAATTTTGGAATTACTCTGGTATGTTCAATATTTATATCCCATAATATTAATCTGCCCTCTAAAGTAAAAATAATGGCTTATTTTATTCTGCACTATTTTAGAAGAATATGTGTATTTGTCCTGATGGTTTTCTTTTACCCCAGTTCCATTTTCGGGGACAACAGTGCCCTCTAGCCACAATCTGTATAAAGAGTGCAGTTAGCTCTGTCTGCCATTCATAAAAATGTGTCTCGCTCTGTTGCAGTGTGCCAAAGTTTGGTTGAACAGAGGAAGACAGACTATAGAGTAAAACAAACACTGAAACAAGTATCAAAACAAATGGGCCTTGTATAAAGAGAAAAAATCCCACTGAAATCACATATTCTTATGCTCCTTTGCACAGAAAAATGAGTCACAGACTTTTTACAGAATGAGGTAAAGAGCACTCACATCACTAAAAGTGGAAGAAAATTTAATGAAGAATCAAATTAAATAGAAATTCAAAAGAAAGCCAGCAGATTGCATTAATGATATACTGTTAAAATATTAAAAGTTAAAATGAAGTATTAGGCCCCTTTCACATGAGCAGCTTGCATTTGTTATGCCACCAGTTGTTAAAGGTCCTATGCCAGTGTTTTTCATCTCCTGTCCTCAGGACCCATTAACAGGCCAGGATTTGATGATTTCCTTGTTAGAGCACAGGTGAGTTAATCAATGGGAATAAACCTCTGATCACCACACCTGTGCTCTAGCAGAGCAATCCCTAAGTCCTGGCATGTTAGTGGGTCCTGAGGACTGGACTTGAGAAACACTGTCCTATGCCGTGCTATGGTGCTTTCACATGTGCGACAACAGCCTTGTGTGAACAAAGACAGTCCAGCTTGCTGAATATTTACTACTGTCTCCAGGAATGCAGCAAAATCTAATAAGGAAAGTATGCATGTGGCCTGTGGGACTGATAGAAACCTTTCACACCGGTATTGTTGGAGGTTGAGCTCAAATGAATGTCTGACTCTCAGGGTGACAGACAACAGTACTGGCTGGCTGTCACCTCTCCTGTCTCCTGTGCTTGCTGTCACCTCTGCTGTGTCCAGATAGAGTGAAATGAAATGAGTGAAAGACATGTTGCAGGGGGTGGTACAGTTCTTTTGCCAGTGTGAAAGATGCCTCATTTTTTTTTTAGAAATCAGAGTGTTTGTAAATAATACGGACAACTAAAACCAGCAGTGCATAAAGAAGTCATTAACTAGGCCTTATGTATCAAATAGAATTAGAGTAATTCTGGAGCAAACCATCTACACCTCAAGGTACAGAAAATTCCCCACTAGCTAAATGGGACTTTTACCCCTTGAATGCTACTATGTTCTCTAAAGCGCTGCTTCGCACATTGTTGGACACTTCTCCAGCATTCAAGATGTTAAAGTCCCATTTAGATCAATGGGAAGGTGTCTTTGTACCCTGCGGTGCAGATGGTTTGCCCCAGAATTACTCCAGTTTGCTTGGATACGTAAAGGCCTATGTCCTATATTTATAAAAAATAGGCTGGATTTATTCTGGGGTAAACCAACTGCACCATAGGGGACATATAAACATTGCTAAATTCCCATGCAGTTGAACAGAGCTTTTTAACCCCGTGAATGCTAGAGAGGTCTCCAATGCATTGCTTTGAAATGCATTGGAGACCTCTCTATCATTCAAGGGGTTAAAATCCCAATTTAATTTAACAGGATTTTTTTTTATTGCCTCCTATGGTACAGTTGGTTTACTCCAGAATAACTACAGTTTAAGTATTGGCAATCGTTCCTTCAGGATGGCCTCTTTGGGTAACCTGGGAGCACCCCTTACCTCCTACACATACACCCCATCTTCTGTACACAGAACCCCATACACTGAATTTGAGACACAGTATCATTTAACACAATGTGATGCTAGAGAGGTACCAATCAGTTGCAATTGGCTGGAGATCTCTAGCATCAAAGGGGGATAAATTATATGGTAATTGGTACGATTCACCCAATACACCATAGACAAACATACAGATATGAGTGTGGTATTAGCAGATACTTTATCAGCCTCTTAGAGGTAAAGATGTGGCTAAGAAAAACTGGAGCAATTCAAGGGTAAACCAAATGTACCAGGAGGACAAATAAACACTTCCATTTATTTGTAATCTTTGAATGCTTTACATCAATGAAAATTCAGAACAGGTCCCCCCACATAAGGCAGATGGTTTGCTCCAGATATTGTTAGTACATCAGCCTTCAGTACCTTACATGGTACTTCAACCTCTGCCATACAGAATATACTGATATTGTAATAGGAATGTAACCATTTTAGTGCCACAGTGGTATCTACCCTCTCTAGCACCCAAAGGGTTACAATGAAAATACCAGTTGAATGGATTTCTGGCTCAGTAGAGTATGATGAACACATCCCTATCACTAGTATTTTTGGCTTTATTGGAAGTTTATTTATCTTCTCGCCTGCAATGGAAGTGATCTTGTTCTGTAAAAAGTGCTAAAATTATTTGAACACACACAGGGCAATATGTATAAGAGAGAAGCAATTCTGGGGCAAGCCAACTGCACCAAAGGAGCCTTGCAACATTCCCGCTTATTTAAATGAGAATTTTAACCCTCTGAATTCTGGTGAGGTCTCCAATGAATTGCTTTGTGTTAGAGAACGCTACCATTCAAGGTGTTAACAACCCCATTTAAATAGTGTGAATTTCCATTTGTCCCCTACGGTGCAGATGGTTTGCTCCACAATTTCTTTTCTTTACAAATAAAGCTCACAGTCTCTCTTGTTCAAAATGGCACAGAGCCAGTCAAAAGGGCACTGGTCTACTGATGTGCCGGGCAACTTGTTCATCTGCAGACTCTTGTTCTTTCTCCTTGTCTTTGTTCCAGTCCTTCAGACCTTCAGGAAGTGAAGTATCTTCTTCCAAGCTGCCAGTGCCCTCTACAAACTCTTCATATGTAGATTTTTCTGCAAATGGTCTTAAGCCCAATAATTCAACCATGTCATTTTTATCAAGGACCTCCTTTTCTAGCAAGCGAAGAGCAATCTAAAAAGATGCAGACAAATGAAATGTTACTTAAATTACAGATACCATTTGCAATCACATTTCTTTAAAAACATTCTGTCACCCTAAGACAAGATATATAGATATATATCTCTCATATCTCTCTCTATTATTATTATTATTATTATTATTATTATATTATGTTATAATATAAATATATATATATATATATATATATATATATATATATATATTTTAGACATTAGTATTCATATATTAATATGTGGCACTTTTTGGTAATTTCTGAAATATTATTAAAAAAAAATAGCTAGCACAGCTTGTAGTCAATATTTAAGTCTATTTATGTTTAATTATGATCCTCTTTAAATGTAAACAGCTTTAAAATGGAGACTAAACCCTAGATATGTGTGTCTCCGTTTTTAAGGAACTGTACAGGAATTTTAAAATTGAACATTTCCACTCAAGCGAAGTGAATACATCTCTCTCCCATAACAAAGTGCTAACTGGGTGCAAGCTTTAATAAGCATTCTGGGAGATTCTGTTGAATAATTCTTTAGTGATTCAAACTGGTTATAATGGAGTCTGTTTCTACATATTTCTCTTAGTACTTAAGTTTACTAAAAATTGCAGACTAATCGATAGTAAGCAAAAAGAAAACGTCCATTTAGCAAAAAATCTTAATAGTCCTTCTCATCTCCCTTATGATGATTAAAATTAAATGGGGTTATTTATTATGCACCTTCAAATAACATTTACTCCAATACAAACATCATTTGTTAAATTTCTTTTGTACAGCTTGTAATGTGGTTAATTTACCGAGATTAGTACACATCTGTTTAGTTCTTTTCTCTAACAGATGACAAACAATGCTGCACTATCACATCTGAGAAACCTATCAGGATTTCTAAGGTTATAGGGTGCTGTATTCCAATACAAATGCATAAATGGATACATGCATAGGGTATATCCAAGATTAAATTTTAGACCGCAGAAATTTTACACATGCTATTATTGGTGTACAAGGGATTTATGTGCATACAAACCCATTTCTTGTTTGTGTTCATTTAACATGAGACTACCATGATGCAATTACAAAAGAGCCCTTCTCTGTTTTTGAATTTGTGTTGCAAAAAATGGTAAGTTTTTACTTACCAATAAATCCTTTTCTTGTAGTCCATAGAGGGATGCATGGAGTCTCCTTTAAGGAGGCAAGACACTCAACATAAAGCTCCTCCCTCTGCCCCCCAGCACCATTTGGATAGCAAAGCTGGGAGAGGATTAGAGAACACAACTGAACAGAAGAAGAAGAAACAGCACAGGACACCCCCAAGCAAGGATTTATCAGTAAGTAAAAAAACAATTTTCTTTCAGTCCTAGAAGGGATGCAGGGACCATGGAGACATCCCAAAGAAGTCTCAAACGGGAGGGGGGAGCAGCTCAAGATGAAAAACCATTAAACTGATAAAACTGCAAACGTGTGAATAGTCGACCAAGTGGCTGCCTTGCAAAGTTGGGCCACAAAGGCCTGATTCTTCAAAGCCCACTAGGTGCTAACCTGCAAACGTTGAATGGGAAGCAATCTGGAAAGGAGCTGGATGGGACCTCAGCACATAAGCCTGCCAAATAGTCCACTTCAGCCATGAAGCCAGACTAGTCTTTAAAATACAACAGCCTTTCCTTGGACCCTCTGTAACAACACAGTATCCGAATGTCAAAAAGAGTGTAGACTCCACGTACCGTCAAAAGACAGAGATCATCATCCAAAGTGTGAAGAAAAAAGCCTCTTTTTTTTAACCTGTGAAACGGTTTTCTCTTAGTCCATATGACATACAGGTACCATGGGGAGCCAACAGCTCTTCCCAGTAGGCTGGGACAATTCTGAAAGATGTGCAGGAGTGGAGCCTCCCCATCCTCCATATCAGGCTACCTTAGCCCCTCCCTGCCAGAAAGATTTGAGACAAGAATCTATTGACTAAAATAGCAAAAAGAAAAAAGGGAAAACTCCTGTGAGCGATGACCCCAAAAGGACTCCCACTTCCAGCCACAGGAGACCCAGCATGGTCCCTTTCACAGAGTGGGAGGCCTGTGAGTTATATGGACTAAGAGAAAAGGATTTAACAGGCAAGACTAAAATCCTCTTTTCTCTGTCATCCAATATGACATACAGGTACCAGGGGGATGTACCAACATTGAGCTCCCAGGGGTGGGAAGAGAAGGAAAGGACCAAGCACCGGTCCCCATGATAACAGAGTTCCCATGGACTATCCAGGGCAACGGTCCCATGATACCAGAGTTCACATGGACTATCCAGGACAAGGAACAGCCCAAACTAACAAAATGTCAACGGACACTGAATAACCATAGACAGCAGACAAGAACAAGAGCCAACAGGGCTCAAAAAGTTAAAGAGCTATAAAGGCACTGGAAATGAAAGTCCTAGACAGGCAAAACTGCCTCCAGGACTTTCCTGCCACAGTTGGCTTCAGCTGAAGCCAGAACTTCAACACGGTAGTGTTTAGCAAAAGTGTGCACAGAAGACCAAGTGGCCCTCTTGCATAGCTGTTCAGCAGAGGCCTGATTCATGTAGACCCAGGTGGCCCAAACAGGCCTAGTACAGCGTGCTGTAATGCGGAAGGGAACATGTTTCCCTCTGAGCTCATAAGCCTTGCAGATGGTAGAATTAATCCAAAATGCGATAGTCACCTTGGACACAGCCAAACCAGCCCCTGGGACCCTTAGGGAAGACAAACAGAGCATCAGTCTTACGGTGCACATAAAACTTGAGGCAACTCACTACATCCAACAAGTGGCGATCCCTCTCCTTGTAGGATTTAGGGTCAGGAGTAAAAGGAAGGCACAACAATCTCCTGACTGATGTGGTACACAGAGACCACCTTAAGAAGAAATTCCTGGGGAGGTACGGAGAACAGATTTATCTGCCATCTTCCACATCAGAAGACGAAGAGGAATTAGCCAAAGACTCAAATGAAGGCCACTGCAGGACTCCCAGAACAAAGTTAAGGTCCCACTGGGGAGTGGGAGCCTTGTAAGCTGGGAAAGCATAATCAACACCCTGAAAGAAAACTTTGATATCTGGTAACAATGCAATGAGTCTCTGGAAAAAGACAGAGAGTGGAGGTCTGGACCGTCAATGAACTAAGGCCCTTGTTCAAACCATCCTGCAGAAAGGACAAGATGGATGGAAGATCAAATTCCTGTGAAGACAGATCCCTGTCCACATACCAAGAATGGAAGGTAGACCAAACCCTGTGGTAGGCCTTAGAAGACACAGGCTTCCTGGCTTGGATCGTGGTGGAGACCACCTCCAGAGAGAATCCCTTGATACTTAAAATGGAGGCTTCAACAGCCATGCTGTCAAAGCCGATCTGTCCACATCCTCTCTCTACAGGTTGCCCTGAAGGAGGAGATCCGGTCTGCATGGCAGACAGCGCCAACAGCTCTGAAAACCAAGGTTGAATGGTTCAATAAGGGGTAATCAGAATGACTGACGCACCATCCATCTGAATCTCTCAGCACCCTGGTGATGAGAGGAAGAGGAGGAAAAATGTAGGCTAGATGAAAAAAGCCAAGGAATGGACAAGGCATTGTCACAGGTTTTCAGGCAAAGAAGGACAGACACAATCGTAAAATATAAATAACCAACTTTATTTATGATGTACATCAAATAATAATATAGCCCACACAACCCCAGGACTCAGGATGATTGTGCGGCTCCAGTTAGGAGCCTGGGTCCTCTGTGCTGTGCACTGCACTACTGCGAGATACCGGAGACTAGGCTGATGAAACAGACGGGATAGTACTGATGCACCAGTCCCCACTCTGGGTCACACAACCGGAGGCAACAGGGAGCGAGAGCAGACCTGAACCATGGAACACCAAGACTGATGGTCAGACACTCTAGGAGGGTACTGAGCAAGTGGTCAGCCAGAGCCACAGGTCAGACAAGCCAGGGACTGCACGGAGCAATAATCAGCCAGAGCCAGAGGTCAGAACCGATGTGGGTAGTCAGACAAGCCGGGGTCATACACGGAGTGAGTTAGTCAGCAATAGCCACAGGTCAGAACCGATGTAGGCAAATCAGAGAAGCCAGGGTCATACACAGAGCAGATTCTCAGGATAGCACGGGTCACAATGGAGTGCAAGAGACAATATCAGAAACACCACGCAAAGGCAATGACTCCCAGGCCCAGGGGGGTTTATAAAGGAGCAGGAGAAGGTGGGGCCAAATTAGGCAACACAGAATAGGCCCATAAACAGGCGTCCTAGCCAGTGCCTGTTTCATGATGTCAGCAATGAGGAGGTGGCCGCAATTATGTCGGCCGACACACCACAGAGTAAGGAAGCACAGGAAAACTTAGCCTCTAAGGGAGGCTGTGATAGGCGTCCACTGCAAAATGCCAGAGGACCCCCTTCCCCAGCGAGAGCAAAACAGCGGAACCTTCCAGTTGTCCCTGTTAGCCATCAAGTCTATGCATGGACGACCCCATTTCTGGACTAACAGATCGAAGACCTCTGGATGGAGCTCCCACCTCCCAGGATCCACTGTCTGGCAACTGAGGCAGCCCGCCAGAATATTCTCTACGCCTGGAATGTGCATGGTGGATATGGCAGGGATGTGCAGTCCATCTGCCTGAACACCCAAGTGACCCAGAACAACTCCCCAGCCATAAAGGCTGGCGTCTGTCATCAGAGTCCAATACTGGACAACAAAGGGTTCCCCCTTTCCTCAGGCTGGAACTGTTCATCAACCAGTGAGGTCCTGCCTCACTTCCAGGGGAAGAGAGACTAGCCAATCCAGGAGCTTTGTGTTCCCCCAGCAAGCCCTGATAGTAAAACTCTGAAGCTCCCTGGTGTGTGCCATGGAGTACGGAACTGCTACCATGGTGGATACCATATTTCCCACAATGAATGAAAACTTGCAAACCGGGGAAGAGGTCCACTCCAGAGCCCTGGACACCTTGCTCATGATCTGCTGAAAAGAGTCCTCTGTCAGATAGACCATACCCCGACAAGTGTCGAACCGAAGACCCAGGAAGACCAGATACTGAGAAGTAACTGGAGCAGACTTGTCCATGTTCAGAATCCATCCATGCTGGAGGAGGATCTAGGCACATTCCTGCACCTGGTGGTCTCAGAGGTCCCTGGAGGGAGCCTTCAGCAGAAGATCATCCATGTATGGAGTCACCTGAATCCCCTTGGTGTGCAGGAAGGCAATCAAGGTGCCCAAGACCCGTGCAAACACCTGAGGAGCAGTGGTAAGCCCGAAGGGGAGGGAGATAAACTGAAAGTATCTCAGAGCAGGAACAAATCTGAGATACTTCTGACTGTCTGGACAAATAGGGATGTGCAGGTAAGCGTCCTGCAGTTCCAGAGAGGCCAAAATTCCCCTGGAAACATCACAGCAATGACAGGGCTCAAGGACTCCATCTTGTAGTGAGTACGGACCACAAAAGATTTGGAGGTCCTTGAGGTCCAAGATGGGATGGCTGCCTCCATCCTTCTTGGGAACTACAAATGGTTAGAATAGAAACCTAAACCTCTCTCTTGCAGAGGAACCAGAGTCAGGACTCCATTGTCAAAGAGAGCATGCACCACTCCGTTGAAGAGACAATCTTCCCTGAGTCTGAGGAGGATGAGAAAGGAAGAATCTGTAGGGAGGCAGGGATGTGAAGGAAATCCTGTAGCCTCCTGAAACCACTTATAATACCCACTGATCCACAATAGAGCCTGCCCAAATGCAGGTGACCACCTACAGGTGTGTGCGGACCAGGGTTCAGCAAGTCATGCCGAAGTAGGTTTGCTGGGTGTGGATTTGGTGGAGAAGTGTTTGGACCCCCACTTTTGCCTGGGCTTGTAGGTGGAGTGCAGGGTGCTGGCTTGAGAGCCACCTGGATTCGGCCTTTGGGCTTCAATTTGGCGGGGACGAAAAAGCCACTGTTACCTTGCCATATTAGGGCGTTTAAGAACTGTAGGCAACAATGTGCTCTTAACCCCAGTGGCCTCACCTATGATGTTCTTCAGTTCAGGACCAAAAAGACGTGTCCTGAAAGGGAAGAGAAATTAGTGACTTTTTAGATAAGTCAGCCAACCAAATCTTAAAGGGATAGCTGTCCATAGGATGGTGTAGCAACAGCGGCACTGTACAATTTCAGGCCACTGTGATATTGCACCTAAAAAAATTCAACTTTGAGCTGTAATAACTTTTGACTAAAACACCTTTCAGCAGTGGGAGTTACCTCGTTTTACTCAGGGGGATAAACCCTACAACTTTTTTTTTTTTTTTTTACATTTTAAATATTACTATCCCTTTAAGCCACAAAGTGGTCACAGAAAAGGCAGAAGCCTTAGCTTCAAGTCTGACAGCATCAAAGAGGGCACCAGTCACACAGTTATAATCCTCAAACATGTTGGCTAGGATAGGCAAAATATCCTCCTTTGGGGCACCCTTGTGGGCAGCATCAGTAAACTGTTCAGTCCAGACAGCAATTGCTCTGGTAACCGAGACAGAAGTCAAGGCAGGCCTCAGAGAAGCACCTACGGCAGTGATAGTAGACTTCAGGATAGTTTCAAGCTTAGTCCGTTAAATCCTTAAGCTCCATGGCATCCCCCAAGGGCAACACAGGGGATTTAGACAGTCTGGAAATAAGGGGGTCCACCTGAAGAGGTGTAGCCCACTGAGCCAAAGCTGTACCCTAAAAGGTGTACAGTTTAGAGAACCTCTTGGAAAGAGCAAGACGCTTACCAGTAGTCTTCCACTCATCCATGATAACCTGATCTAGAGTGGGATTAGGCAGAAACATGGTACTTGACTTCCTGCACCTTTGAAAGATGTCAAAAGTGGATTGTGACTCTAAAGGGTTAACAGGAATGTTAAGGGTAGTCAGAACCACCTTAATGAGACCCTCACAGCAGAGGGTTCATTGTCAGCTTCAAAGGGGTCACTACAGGTATGGTATGAAGCCCCTTCTGCACATTCATCATTCTGAGACTCCTCAAAAGAATCCTCCTCAGAGGAATCAGAGCGATCAGGAATGCCAGGGGCCTTAGGGGTCACAAACCTGAAGGACGTGGGGGGGGCTTCCAAGACTGCCAAACCCCTTGAAGAGACAGAGGAAACTGTGACACAGAGGACTTTAAGTCCTGGACCCAACGTGGTTCTTGTTCATGGCTGAAGGGCCCTGACTGAGACTCAGGGGCCACAGCACGAGGGGCATAAGTGACCCGAGTACTCTCTGGGAAGCCCCGCTTGGCATGAGGAACAGTAAGCGGGGGGGGGGGGGGGGGAGATCAAAAACGTCCCTAAGTCCTTAGCCTTAGGCCTAGCCCCATGTCCCTGTAGAATCTTTCCTTGTTCTCTTCCAGTGGCTTGAGAATGCCTGTAGGTTTTGCTATTCTCTCGGTCTGTTCAGATTCATTTTTTGACACTTCAAAATTTTACCCAACCTTTTTTTTCCTTTGGTGTTTGATAATGCTTTAACCCTCTGAATGCCAGAGGAGTAAGCAACGCCTGTTGTGGGAGGGGACACAGAAGAAAGAGTTGGAATTTACTTGCTGAGATTCCTTTTCTCCTGTTTCCCACCACAGCACAGCCTACCCTTAATATAATCTGCTTTTATTACTGCACTGACATTGAAACTGAGTACTGTCCCCAAGATGCTCTTTAATTTTTCATTGGTCCTCCTAGCTGGAGGGTGGAGACAATATCTACTATATCACAATGGAGAGAGACAGAGGAGAAAGGTATATCCGTAAGCACAAGACATTCTGGTGTACTGCAGCCCATTTAAATGGCACATACCCAACAGCTGAAAACCCAAGAATTAACTACACTGATTTTACAAGTATGAAATGCACACATACAAATTTACACTTTCCCATCTTATATTCCCAATATATACACACTTGTACAATATTTATGTATACCCATGACAGTCAATTGCACTAAAAGGCACTGGAAGGTTTTACATTTTTATTGACCCTCTTAAAGAGCTTGAGGTTATGGTTCGGTCCTCTGACGGCCACAGAAGTCTCCCCATCTGTTGAACATCTTGCATGTAAACTGCCCTGAAGACCTTTTGGAGCAGTCTGTATTATTTGATTACTAACAATTTGCTGCCCCACCCTCCCAAAGGGGGGCACTCCACAGTTTGTGACCCTCTGAACTAATAGAGTTTCCCATTTTTACAAAGTTGAATTAGTTTTCTGCAGACAGATACAATAAAATAATCTACACAGTAAGACTAATATAATGTACACAGCCCATCAGTCTCCTTAGAGTATGTGTATGTTAGCTTCAATAAACAATCATTAGAAACATGAACAGCAAATCATTCTGAAGACAGTAGGTTTACAATTCCTTTGCATTTGTCAGTAATCTGGGCTTTGATTTTTGCTGTGTAGCATATGGTGTTTTCTCTTTTTGATGTTGGATATTTGGCAGCAGCTGGGAATCAGATTACATGTACACTTGGGGTAGGAATTGAGGATTTGATATTTCAAAGCACCTTTTAACCCTTTGGATGCTAAAGGAGTCTCCAGTGCATCAGAGTAAAATACCTCCAAATTATAATCCCAAATAACCTTCCTATGGACAGAAAATGGATCCTTATTCTCAGCCTTTAAAGACAAGGCCTTAAAGGGACAGTAATGTCCCATAACATTTTTTTTTTAGAGTTTTGTAGAGCTTAAAAAAAATAAGATATGGTTTGAGAGAGATCATCCGCTAAAGTTCCTCTTCTCTTCTGTCAGCTGTAAAGCTGACAGAAGGAGATCAGTGTCAGCCGACACGAGTAGGCTCTTCAGCAGAGCCACAATAGCTTGATTTACAAAATAATTACTTCTTTGGAATGGTCTGAAAAGTGTGCTTGCAAACCAGGCATACTGCCCCAAATAATTAATTATTATTTTTAAATCTCGGTCCCTAGGAACTCCTGCTGTCAGCTTGCAGCTGACGTCAGGACAAGAGGAGGGAGAGGGGAACTTTAGTGGATGATATCTCTCAAACCATAGTGGTTTGAGAGATAAGATTTGTGGCATTTAGCTTATTTATTTTTTTAAGCTATACAAAACTCTAAATAAAAAAAAATGTGTATGTGTGTATATTATATATATATATATATATATATATATATATATATATATATATATATATATATATATATATATATATATATATATATATATATATAGAGAGAGAGAGAGAGAGAGAGAGAGAGAGAGAGAGAGAGAGAGAGAGAGAGAGAACATTACTGTCCCAAAAGCCTGTACTTGCTTGCATGCACTCTGTCTGTCTGTAATTAATTATTCCTCACATGATCTGTGGGGGTTGATAAAAAGGCTTCATTTATAGAAAGGACTGTTGGATCCACGGCCCTCCTATACATGTGCTCACAAAATCGCAGGACCATTGTGTTTTTTTTTTGTATCAGGCAAGTCCTCCAATTGTATTTTTATTACATTGTATGCCCTCTGTTTTTAATCGCAACACACTGAGACCCACAAGCATTACAAAGAACCTATTTAAAAGGGTCACCCCTCCTACGCTTTTATTACATCATCTCCTTAGGGATTTTTTTTATTTTTATTTCATTTAGATAGGGCTTTATAGGTGTATTAGAGTAGAACTTGCCATAAAGTGCAATACCTTAACGGGGTGGCAAGCTTATACACAACTTGGTTAATTTGTGACACTTAAATCTCACTTATTTACTAAGAAATATTATATATGCCCAATACAGAGCACACACTTGTTCTTTATATAGAGGAGTGCAGGTTTGTTTTTTGGAAATTGGATCCTATGAAAGCTTCCCTTGTGCGTTTTTTCCCCAAGATAACTTCTTTGATGTCTTATTCAAAAGTTACTGCAGCAGAAAGTTGCTCCAAGGCTTCAAATGTTATGGTGGCGCTATTGACACAGCAGTCTATGAACTGTTCTGATCACTTGACCGTAACCTTCATAAAGATGCAGTATCAACAGCGCTACTGTTCAATATCAGGCCATGGATGCAGCACAGACAAAAAACAAGTAAGATCTGCCAATAATTTTTTAATAAAACATCTCTCGGCAGCAGGAGGATAAAGCCTGAAATGTATAGATATCAATATTAAGTCTTACTATCCCTTTAAGGACCAAAGAAGTGCACACAGCATTGGGAAGAAATACCTTGCACACCCATCTTGTACTTAAAGGGCTCAAATTATCATGTGCAGCAAGCAGAGTTTGAGGTTCTGTGGACCTGGTAGAAATGGTCATGTCCGCCTCCATGTACATCATATTCTATACCGATTGAAGAGATTATCTCAAGATGTTAAAGGCACAAGGGCAACATACAAGGGCCACTAGAATTTTCTGACATAATAATGTAGTGGGGATTATTATTATTAGGAAAGTTCAGTTAGCAGAAGCAAAAAATAATGAAAAAAAAAAAAAAAAAAAAAAAAATGTTCAGCACTACAGATACAAAATTCACAGTGTGTGTGTGTCTTTGTGTGTCTGTGTCTATGTGCCTCCCCCAACAGCTACACCATGTGCCCATGAGAGCCAGGCAGCCTTGGAGTGCTATATTTTCTCCACATGAAGCCTGGTGGAAAAATTGGGATTTGTGCAACAAGAGGTACAAATTCTCCTTTAATCTGTTTATTTATTTATGCAGTGTTTTACCAGGAAGAATACACTAAGATTTCACATTTTCAAGTATGTCATGGATAGTTTTCAGTAAAGGATTACATATTTACACAAACTGAGAAACATTATTATATATCCTATATAATAATTCGCTAAATGTATGTTTGTCAGAAGCTGTCATGCGCAGTACAGACTGTCCACACCTCGGGCAGTCTCTACTGTGCATGACTGTACCGCGGCCGTTGCTGGGTGGCACTATGGCCCGTGTACACGGGCTCTTCAACTAGTACACATATAAATATATATATATATATATATATATATATATATATATATATATATATATATATATATTATACACACACACACACATTAAAAAATTATATACAGTTACATTAAAGTAGGTAAAATCTTATGACGAATTCTTGTTTATTAGCTGCTCTTGGGGATCTCACACTCACACACACACACACACACACACAGTATTGTAAGTTATCAAATCAAAAGCACACCGTGAATAAAAATGAAACCTACATGAACTGCCTAGCTAGCTATATATATATATATATATATATATATATATATATATATATATATATATATATATATATATATATATATATATATATATATATATATATATATATATGTACTCAGCCTGGGTGTCCCAAGGATGCAGCACAAGACAGCACTCTTCTTAGTGGAAAAAATTTGGCCATAATAAGATGCTGCAATAAAGTAATTTATATTTTTTCCACTAAGAAGAGTGCTGTCTTGTGCTGCATCCTTGGGACACCCAGGCTGAGTACATTTATATTATCTCTTTATGGGACGTGCACCTTATAATTGTTTAATTTAATCATTGATAGTGTGTGCTATTTGTCTTATTCTATACATTATATATATTATATATATACACAGACACACACACACATACACACACACACACGGCGATACCCTGGATGCTTGGATGATGACTGCTTAGTTCTTAGAATCAACATGCAATGGTTCAATTTAAAAAAGTGGTTTACTGATATGTCAGCTTTTCATTCTACACTGGGATCTCTATAAAGGCAAGGTCTTGATAAAGACCACTGTGAGGACTGACACACGTTGACACTTGAATAAACTTTTTTCCCCAAAAGGTAAGAACATTTGTTCAATATACCATAAAAATCTAACTAAACACACTGGTTTTACTCACCTTTTCAACTTCTGTCTTCTTTTCTGTGAGAAGCTTAAGAGTCCGCTCATAAGCGGAGTTAATAAGTACTCTAGCTTCATCATCAATAAGTCTTGCAGTTGCCTCACTGTAAGGCTTCTCTAATACCATGTCTCCCTGACGAGGGAGGTCGAAAGACACTTGTCCAACCTTCTCATTCATTCCAAACTGGACTATCTGAAAATACAAAAGTAGTAAATTGTCAGATGGGTGACTGTAATCATTAACCATTAAGTGCCAGATGGGTGCCAATGCCTTGTGAGGCATTGGACACCCCCCTCTGATACTCAAAGGGTTAAACCAAAGGAGTAGGCAACACATTGCAAAGCACTTGAAGGTTTACATCCTTTGCATCTGACTGTACAATAGCCAATAGCTGTGCACTTATGTCTTCAATTAGTAGAAAGAACAACTGGCTTTATTAACATTTTCTTTGCGCACATGGCTATATTTTGTCACTGAAAACTGAGGTGCTCTATAAAGCTGCCAATTGCTGTGATTTTCGGCTCCAGTCCTAAAGGCACAACAGGCCAGGCTGGTACGGGCAACTCAATTGCAAATACTGAGCCACTGATCTGTAATTAAGCACCTATATGATTAGCTAACCTATTGGTGTGCCTTGAGGAGAGAAACACTGCTCTAGACTGGGGCACACCTCTTCATAACAAAACAATGGCCCTCAACAGCCCTGAATGACTCATAAGGGACAAGTCTATAAGACTGTCATCCGAAAACAATTACCAGAAGAATGAAAGATCAGATGCAAGTAAACACATGAAACTGTCTGATGGACACCTATTTAGAGCCACTTATTCTTAGGGTACAATTCCCTTTGATATATCATCATACCAGCATGAGAGGTAAGACATATGAAGCAGATAATAAAGGCAAGCATTGACACACACACACCTGTGCATATGCACTCTGAGTCACTTTCTTCAGATCATCTTGCGCTCCAGTTGTGATTCTCCCAAAGAATATCTGTTCTGAGACCCGACCTCCCAAGGTCATACACATCCTATCCAGCAGCTGCTCCTTTGTATACAGATACTGCTCTTTGGGCAAGTACTGTGCATAACCTAATCCTTTTCCACGTGGGATGATAGAAACCTGGAATTAAACTATACATTACCAGGCCGAAAGCCAATGGAAGAATGAAAACAAACTCATAGCAAAGAATATCATTCAAATTGATACATTTCCAACAAGGTCCAGTTGAAAGAAAAAACAAAAAGTATAACACATGTAATTTTTAGTATGATATTTCAGGAATTGTTTCTCTATTAGTCTTGCCTGAAGCAATGTTATACTAACCCCTTGATGGCATGTTATGCTGGTTGGACTGTTGGATTTAAACACAAAAGGGGAATTTTGCATGCTTACAGATAAATTCTCTTTTAGGCCTTGTGGAATATAGGCAAGATAAATTAAGCTGCAGCCTTGAGATAGCAGGAGACTTGCAATTTAACCCGGTGAGTGCCAGAGGGGTACGAAATGCACAGCACAGCACTGCATTCCTTATCCCTCTGGCACTCAATGGTTAAAGAGCTCTGGAGGCAGAGACTCCTTCACAGCTCCACTTAACCCAAGAGCAGAAGCAGCAGATTTCAGGTTAGTCTGTTTTTTTTAAATAAACTTTAATTCAAGGTTATTTGTCATACAGCATAAATGATAATACATAAATACAAAGATATTAGTCCAATGTGCATACTGAGATTTATTTAAAGTATCTGGTATTAGGAAGCTTGGGGAGGGGAAGGAGGATGGAAGATTAAATCTCAGTATGCACAGTTCTATGCTCCACATTCGAATCTAGTTTATGACTCTCATACAATGATATGCTTTGAGCAATTAACAAAAGCAAATAAACAATGTAAATTACCTTTCATGTACTATTTATCATGTCTAATGTCAAATAGTTAGGGCGCCCAGAACTACTGCACACCGTGATGCCAACACAACCCCTCTCTCAGTTATAGGAAAGGCACCCAATCGTTATATTTAAATGAATTCAGGAAGGATCATTGTCATAATGAGGGGAGGGTGTTGATAAATGGCTCCCAGAGGGGGACACCGTTTTCCCTGTCAATGTACTTGTTTAAAAAAAGCTATAGACCAATGGAGAGGTGTAAAATAAAGGAACATTTTTTGAAGCGTCTTTGAGTAGGCTGGGTAATATTCATCCAGAGAGATAGAATGCATTTCAATGCCAACATCAGAATTATATCCGAAATATGAATTTGAAGTTTGTTGGTTGCTCCTCGAAGGTGCATATCCCTAGAACAATAGCTTCAGCTGACATGTATTTTTATGTGCATATGTGACCTGATGTATAGTAAACTGCCAGAACCTATGCACCAATGGACAATGATAAAGCACGTGTAAATTTTAGTTGTGTGTGTGTGTGTGTGTGTGTGTGTGTGTATGTGTGTGTGTGTGTGTGTGTGTTTACCTTTAAAAGAGGATCTGCATGTTCCAAAAACCACCCTGCCACCGCATGTCCAGCCTCATGGTAAGCCACTGTCTTCTTTTCTTCTGGCTGAAGCACCTGAGTCTTCTTTTCCAGCCCTGCAATAAACATGGTGCAGATTGCTTAAACTTTATGATTAGTTACAGAAACATAAAAACATTTTCCTCAAAACGTACACCAAACTTTTGTTTTCTTCCAGTAGAAGATGAAGGAGCATTTAGTCACCTGAAAATGGACACGCAAACTTTCTTCAATTCCATTATTTAAAACCATTAAAAAAGTGCCATCATGCATCACATTCATTGTGCTGTTTTGTATTTAATAAACTTTTAATAAACAGTCCATATAAATAAAATATAAATAAATTTGCTTGGAAAAAACAAACAACAAATAGGATTAATAATAATAAGAAAACAGCCTGTCTGTATAGTAGGTTTGCAGTATATCTCAGAATGGCAATTTGAGCACGGTCTACATAAAGAAAGAACAATATAGTAGGTTTGCAGTCTCTCTCAGAATGGCAATTTGAGCACGGTCTACATAAGGAAAGAACGGTTGAGTTGTCTTATTGAGTCACAGGATGGTCAGTGGCTAATGTACGTGATGAGGCATTTGGTCCTGTTTCCTTAGTGGTTATTTCATGGAATATTTATTCTTTCTGCTTCCAGTGTTTTTTTTTTTGCTCTTGGTGGGTAGATGTTGTGCCATTAGTAATGCAATCTCTTAAAAGGGGTAGGTATTGCATCAAAACTTCAGTACACCTTTGTTTCACTAGAACATCTTAAGAGAAAATGTATTATTTCAGTTGAAAGCATTAATACAGAGCATTTAGGACTTAGAGTGTTTGAGTGTATGTGTGGTCTTTGCCTGCTCATTTGATCCACAAATGACACTGAAAGCCCAAGGGTTCTTTTGAGGGCACACTAGCTGCCACTCATTATTAATTTAAGTAACTGCATGCAAGGTTAAGGCAGCACTGGTGGTGTGATTCTCTTTTGCTGCTTGCTGCCATGCTCCGGACCATGTGCATCCTCATCTAGAGTCAGCTTCCACACTGCACCACTTTCCTATGGCACCGTGCCACTCCCAAACAAACATCACATCTCCCTTAACCCTGCAACAAAAAAATACAAATGCACAACAAGAAATTAGGAAGGGGGAGGGGAGGGAGAGAAAGCTGCTGCTGTAAAACTTCCTCTGGATTCTGATCATCTCGGGTTACTGCCATCTATATGGGGGTTTGAATGTTTCTTGTGAGGGTGGTGATCTATTTGATGATGCAGCTGAAAGACCTTTTGTGTAGCTGGGGTCTGGGGTGGAATAACTTGAGCTGGAGGTTAGATCTGAGAACTTGTAGTGTCAGCTGGATTTGGGAACAGAAACTCATCACCTTCAGTAGACTGTCATATCACAAATCTGCTCATGCCCCCTGTTGAGGTCTGTGGCCTGCCGAGAGTTTGGACAAAGTTGGTCCATACATTTTTCACCACAAACCTCCACTGTCCATGAATACTATATATGATCCAGTCACTTTTTTAGATAGATCCAGCCACCCATTTCAAAGGCCCATGATAGCATCAGTTCCACACCCTGTCAGCCTTGGCAAATGTGTGCACTTCTCCCTTCCCAAGTCATGGAAGACTGGCGCTTCTGGACTGTGTGAGCAACATCTAGGCAAAAAGTCAAGCTTGGTGCAGAGCGGGTTGCCGAACATCAGGTCAGCTGGAGACAGGTCTGTAGCGATGCGAGTTGTAGTCCGGGATGAGGTCAAGACACTGCCTACGGTCAATGTGGAATCTGCCAAGGAAGTCAAAACTGATTTCAAGGTCTGAACAAAGCATTCAGCTTTGCTGTTCATGGCTGGCTGGTATGGGGCTGTGTAGATGTGTGTAAGACACCAAAGTCTTCCAAATAATCTCTTAACAGTTGCAATGTAAATTGTGAATGGTTATCCTTCACAAGGTGTTTGGGAATACCAGGTGTGGCAAACAGATGCCTCAGTACATGAATTGTGGCCTTTGAAGTAGTGGGAGGTATGGGCCATTCCATTTTGAATGTGCATAAATAACTGAGGTAGGTTGTGCCGTTAAATCAAACCAACAAAATCCATAAGGATCCTGTTCCAGGGAGTGGATGACTACTTCCATGGCTGGATAGCAGCAGGCATGGACCATCGTGTTTGTATGCACCATGGACAGGCAGCAACCCAAGAGGCAATATCTGCATCCAGCAAAGGCCACCACACATAATGGCCCTCATCCACTACATTTTTCAATGCCTGAATAGCTTTCATGCAAGATGGCTATTACTGTTCTCTGTAGCTGGGGTGGAATGACTACTCATACTCCCCACAGAAGGAAGCCATTGTGACAAGTTAGTTACAGTCTGAGTCTGAATCATGGTTCAACCCCAGCGGGCATTTTGGCTGGCCAGAATTCACTACTGCAGACAATGTTGCAGCTTGTCTAGTGGCAATGGCAGACTTACAGGTTGTGGTGAAGCAGACTGTTGTGGAATCGGATATGAGGACTTCTGTGGTGTCCTCAAGCGGAACCCCTTCAGGAGACTACTGCAGGTGAAGCCTTGATAATGCATCAGCGATTGTATGCCGATGACGTGGACAATATCCAATTTTGTAGTCAAAAGCTCCTAGGTATAGAGCAGATCATTGTAATCGAGAGGCTGTGGTTGCAGAGATGCCCCTAGTAAAATAAAAGATGGCTAATAAGGGTTTGTGGTCTGTAAGCAGAGTGAAAGAACAGCCATACAGGTAGAGGGTGAATTTCTGCATGCCCAAGATGATGGATAGAGCTTTCTTATCTATCTGGGCATGGTTTTTCTCTGTGGGGGTTAAACAGCAAGTGGTGTATGCAATTTGTTGCTCCGAGCCATCTGGCATCACGTAGGACAGCACCGCTGCTATGCCATAAGGATAGGCATCACATACCAAGGTGACTGGTTTCTGTAGGTCGTACTGTACCAATACTTTCGATTTCAGGATCACAACTTGGTCACTTGAAATGCTAGTTGACAGGCCAGTGTCTACCTCTAGGGCATTTTGGCTTCTCAGAGGCGATTTAGTGGGTAGAAGACCTGTGCCAGATGGGGTATAAAGAGGTGGTAGTAGTTCAAAAAAGCTGGGAGACTTTTGTGGAATGGGTGCTCGGACTAAAGCTCATACATGCAGTATGAAGGCAGTTTTTATCACTGATGTGTGCACAGAAAGTCAGACAAGGTTTGAAGAATCCACATTTCTCCTAGTTTACTTTGAAACCGTTGTCTTCCAAACGTTGATGTATTGCTTCCAGGTTCCATTTATGGTCTTCATCCTTGGCTCCAGTAATAAGATCATCATCCAGCAGGCACTTGGTGCGCAGAATGATTGCCAGAACGGAGTCCACTGTCCTCTACCAAATATCTGGGGCTGATGCCACCCTGAATACCATCTGATTGTATTGGTAAAACCCCTTCTGTGTGTGCCAATGGTCAGCAAGTGACAGCTGCTGGAGTGCACTTCCTACTGAAAGTAAGCATGATGTAGTTCTATCTTTGAAAAGGTGGTCCCACCGGCCAGGGATTCAAACATTCTTGTAGATGAAGCAAAGAGTATAAGTGTATTTCTAATTGACTATTGAGAGCCATCCAGAAGTCACCACACAACCGGATCTCTTTGTTTGTCTTCAGCACTGGTACAATTGGTGAAGCCCATTAGATTCGGTTAACTTTGGAGATGATCCCTCGAGACTAACCTCTGTAATTCAGTCTCAACCTTGCTTCGGATCTCAAATGGTACCAAGCGAGCCTTAACCAAATTTTAATAATGCCCCATGTCACAGCTATGCTTGTACATTTTTCACCCGTCCTAGGTATGGTGAAAATACCTGTTGGAACTCCATTTTGATCTCAGCTATCTATCTGTTGGTTGTCTCAGAGGTTTCCGTGGACACTCTACATAGGTCTTTTATCACTTTGAGCATTCCTATCAATCCGTTCCATGCTCTTCTGAAAAGAGGGAATCTTATATCCTTGATCACAGACAAGATTAAGTTGTTTGACGCCCCCCTTGTAGGTCACTGGGAGCCAGAGACACCCCAGCGTCATTAAAAAATTACCACTATACGTCTTCAAACTGACATTTGTTGTGACAGTTGCAGACCCAAGTTAGCCCTGTTTACCTGGTCTTCCACCACCGCAGACACCAAGGATCGGTATCTCACTCCATTTTAACAGTGTTTCCGGTCAGCGTTACCTCCACCTGCATTCTGTCGCCTGCCTGTCCCACCTGGTGTACCTAAGGTGAGCCACCCATCCATCTTTTCTAACTGTTCCTCTGGTTCTCTGTGTAGTATTCAGTTGGGCGTTTAAACTGCCTCAGATTTCCTTAAGGTGTCCCCGCCTTGAACAACTGATGCATACCTTTTCCTTGTACCGGCACGTTGATGCTTTGTGTGCAATGGAACCACACCACACACAAAGTCATGGGCAAGGTGCGTCTCTGGACTACTGGTTGCAGTTCATGGTCAGCCTGAAAGCTTCCTTCTGCTCCCCTAATCCATGAATCACATGCTTGCTGCTGTGGGCTTGCGGGTGTGTCACATCCTTACCCGTCATTTCCATGGCAAAGGCAATGTAGATGGCAGACTTATCTGTGAGGTCTTTTTTTCACACAGTAGCTGCTTCTGAATGACCATATTCTGTAAGCCACACACAACAGACAGATCTCTCAAAACTGAATGTGGAAGCTAATCATTAGCCTTCATGAACTGCTGTAGTCGCTCTACATAGAATGGCCAAGCATCAGCATCCTCATGAAACTCTTAGTATCCCAATGAAAGCCATTTCAGTGAAAGCTAGCAGCTATCAAGATATGTTTCATACATTGATGGCATATAAAATGTCTGTACACTGTCAGCAGGTCTTCAACCCTCTGTCCTCCTCTTTTTTTGTGCTTCAATAGAACACTTGGCAAGAAAGACCTGGAGCACAACAGGGAATATGGTAAGGAGATGCAAAACACCATCGCTACTGAGGTGTCTTTGCCTGCTCACTTGATCCACAAATGACACTGGAACCCAAGGATTCCTTTGGCTACCAAGCATTTATTTACGTAACTAAGGTCAAGGGTAAGGCTGTATTCATGTAGAGCGATCCTCTCTTGCTTGCTTGCTGTCAGGCTCCAGAAGACGTGTGTCCTCATGTAGTACCAGGTCCCACAATGCACCACTTCCCTCTGACATCTTCCTGTGTAGTTGGTTGCACCAGGGCAACCCTCCGCAATGGGTGTGTGCGTGTGGCCTTTGCCTGCTCATTTGATCCACAAAGGGCACTGAAAACCAAGGATTCCTTTGAGGGCACACTAGCTAACACTCATTTATTCACGTAACTGCAGGCAAGGGGTAAGACAGTGCTGATGCAGTGCATGGTGGTGTGATTCTCTTTTGCTTGCTTGTTGCCGCACTTCTCACTATGCGTGTCCTCATCTGAAGTCAGCTTCCTCACTGCAACGCTTCCCTCTGGCATCAGACAATTCTCAACACTGCATCTCCCATACCCTGCAATAAGAAAACACAAATACACTACAACAAGAAATAAGGGGGGGGGGGGGGGGGGGTAGTTGCTGCTGTCATGCTTCCTCTGGCTTCTGAGCGTCTCAGGGTACTGCCATCTATCTTGAGGTTGAGGGAGCAGTGGAGTATTTGTAAAAAAAAAAAAAAAAAAAAAAAAATCATTTAAGCAATTTCACTTTATACATTACATACTTGATCTAAAGTAAAAATAAAACGTTACTATCCCTTTACAGAGAAACTGTCAACTGTCCAAATTCTCACCTCAGTGGGAGCATCCATCTTGACAAGACCTTCTTTATTTCTCTCAATTCATCTATTCCACCCCTTTAGTGGACGATGCTTGGTTCTGGTACCCTCAGAAGGAGGACAAGTGAGGAGGAGGGAGGCAATTTCAGAATGGGCGAGTAATTATGCAGCCGAGTCCCTAACTACTTAACCAAGAATCACAAACCATTATTACACAGATTGAAAAACAAAGTACAAGGTAGAAGCCAATGGTTCTCAGTCAGGCTACAGTGGCACTTTTTGTGCCATGGACAGTGTCTTAGGGTGCCCCTATATTTCAAATAAAGGTTGTGACAACAATTAGTGAGTTAAGTGTATATTTAAGAATTTTTAGTATGCACAATATTCTTATGTCTCATTATGAGAACAAGCATAATCATATACCTGATTTTTTCGCCATGACTTAGTGCTTGATAATTCCCTATAAAAGGTTACCGCTGCCACAAATGAAAAGGAGGTTAAAATAAGCCAAAGCTCTCCCCCAGAATCCATTTCCCCCCTAGAATCTCAAACTGAACCACTTTTTAAAACTCTTACAGCCCCTTGTCAAGATGAGCAATTCTGGTGCAGAACTACACCACAGAGAAGAAAAAACTACACATGGATTTAAGGGTTTTTCTTTAACCCCCTGAGTGTGAGAGAGAGGTCTACAACACATTGCAAAGCATGGAGACCGCTCTTGCATTCAAGGGGTTAGAAGCCCCATTTACAGAAATGGGAGTTTGGAGGCTGTTTGTTACTCCCCAATGGGGCAATTGGTTTGCTCCTGAATGCCTCCTCTTTTGTTGATAAAGCCTTTAGGATCTTGTACACGGAGACAATTCAGGAACAAACCAATTGCACAGTTGGGTGGAGGGAGATGCCATTGATTTAAATGAGGCTTTTAACCCCTTGAATACTACAGAAACAAGGCGCTGGTGACCTAACATTAAATGAAGATTTTCTCACACTCCTCCACCTCACCATGGTGTAGTTAGCTTAGTTTTTAAATTAATAGAGATTTTTTGCTCCCCACTCTTGTGCAGTTGGTTTGCCCAAAATGCTTTTGTTTTCTGTATAAAACCATTTGTTGTTCTAGTTTTATTAATGTGATCTGGTATTAATCCTTTGAATGCCAGAGGGACATGCAACGCTTTTCAAGAAATTCCTTGTTCATCACTCTGACACACAAAGGGTTACTTCCTGAATGCTAAACCAATGTTCTTGAACCATGTGATCCCTGATGTCACACATAACATTCTGTTATCAACTGATTATGTAAAAGAACAAAGTTACATTATCTGACATTGTCTTTATATCAGTTACACTTTATTCAACACTTTTGTCTTGCGACTATTCCGCAGAGCTGCATATAAAGCTCAAATATTTCATCAACTTTGTATTTGCACTATTCCCCACATTTAAGACCATTCATCACATTTATGAATGTTTAAAAAAAAGGCAAAGGATTCCAGTGGTGCTCGGTATGTTGTTGTGCAATTAGCTGTTTTCTGCTCTCGCATGCTAGTGTTGTGTACACAGTGGTGCTGTTGCTAAAACATCCTAGCAAGGTTTATGGTCAACTGGCCATAGCCTCTTGTAGTAATAGAGTCACCATTAAGTTTTGGACCCTAGAGGTATTGCAACCATAAAAAGTATGATTTGCAATAACTTGAATTAAGCATTTCCCAGTAATTGAAGTACATCTGATTTACCCTGCAGAATAAATTTTATATATATATATATATATATATATATATATATATATATATATATATATGTATGTATTAATAAAAGGAGAAGGCTGGCAAGGTGCCAGATTCTCCATCTCCAGCCACACACACCCCTGAGCAGACAAACACACCCAGAGACGGCAGTAAGGAGGAGATATTCATGTCTGCTCCATACTACCTTACCAGTGGGGTGTCATTTTCACAGGTATGAAAATGGCTGCAAAGAGTTGGGCCATCCACAACATCTGGCTGACATGTTCCCTCTTCCAGGCACCTATCACGCCATCAGCGAGGACTCCCCAGATCCTGCATGCGGTCCTTCCATTGTGCGTGACCCGCATCCTTGTGGAACCTATCGGCCTACTCAGTGAGCCCTGCGAATCCCTCCTACACCCCCGGACCTCTCACTCCCCACCTGCAGTGGGGACAACGTGAGGTTCATGCCTGGTATGTCCACATCATTGCAGAGCTGGATGGCGTTGGAGCCTGCCATGAACTGCCATGCGCAGCCTGGCACTGTGGAAGGTAGAGAAGTCAGGGATCCCACTAAGGGATCCCACTAAGGATGACTATTGTTCATGTAATGTGTGCAAGTGGAGTTGAAAGTTACTTGTGCAGAGTTGGAATGCGGGGAAGCAGAGTTTAACCCTTTGAGTGCCAGAGGCATACGCAACACATTGCTTTGCAATTCACTGCCAAAACGGAGAAGCACTGGTCAGTCTGCCGGGTGGATTCGCTTCTCACTTCCCCCTGCCCGCCTCAATAGTAATACAGAGTAAGACCCATATTTTGTAAAGGGTTGAGGGAGGCAGAGTGCTTTGTTAGTTTCCATTTAGCATCACAGAGCGGATACAGTGTGAGAGAAAAGTGCTTAAAAATAAAGAAAAATAAAACACCAAACCATCACTATCCATCTTCCGCCTCCCTGATCCTGCACCATTACAAGACTCCACTGTTTATCACATCTGCCACACATTTCAACAATAACCGAGACAAAAGGGTACGCAATGTATTAAAAATCAATGCACTGTGTACCACTCTGGAACGCAAAGAGTTAGATGCCATGCACGTTACATTTGTGCCCCTTCTCTGCTCTCAACATGACCTGGTTTCTCCTGAAGATTCCATCTACACTCCTTTATCACAGATGAGCCTATGTTCAATGCACATCCGAGTCCCCACGGGGCAATGGTGTGGAGAAGGGCCCAGAACCTGTTCAAAATAGCATTTCTACCTTTTTTTCATCATGCTCCTAGTATGGTGTAACGCTGTGTTTATTCCACAACAATCACATAACTCAGGTACAGGAGTCTCCACATACACATACAGTGTACTGAGAACAGAAAAATATCATGCCATCTAAATAAAATTAATTATCAAGTATGTCAGTATCCTGTACTCATCGCTGTTATGTGCCTTTAACTCTCTCAATGCCACGATAACACTATTAGCAACGCTTACAAAACACACAATTTCAATAGCATCCCCAGTCTACAATAATTACATTACATTAAAATGTTGTACGATTATAATAAGTCAAAATGTTAACCCCTTCACCAATGGATTAGATATGTCTTAAAGGGATAGTAATGTCAGAAAAAAGTATTAACTATATGGTAGATACAATTAAAAAGTACTTGCACTTATTTGTATCTCTCAAACTGTTATGGTTTGAGAGCTATAGGAAAATAAAGTTCTCTGCTCCCTCCTCTTTCTGCTTGACGAGCTGTAAAGCTGTCAGAAGCAAATTCTGGTTCCTGGATCAGATGGCGGCACTTCAGCAGCACCAATATAGCAATGCCTAAAAATAAATACTTCATCAGAATGGTCTACAATGTGTGCCTGGTTCGCAAGCACACATTGTAGACCATTCCAATGAAGTATTTATCTTTAGATATCATTATATCGGCACTGCTGAAGAGCCAAATCTGGTCAAGCTACCAGAATCTGCTTCTGACAGCTTTGTCAAGCAGAAAGGGGGGGGGGCAGAATAAGTGCAAGTACTCTCTTTTAATTGTATCCACCATATAGTTAATACTTTTTTTCTGACATTACTATCCCTTTAAGCATTTGACAGCCAGGTCACACTTAAAATATGCATTGCATAACAATTCCACTGAAAGGATGAACCCTTTCACTGGCAGAGGGCTCCCTCTGGGTTATTCCTTGTAATGGGATGCATACCCCTCTGCCACTCAAACTGTTAGCACTTTCAGTGGTAGAGACATATCAAAAGCATTGCAATGTATTACATACCTATTTGCCTGATTGATTGCCAGCGACTCCCCTTCTCCTCATAACCTAACCCTACACTTTGCCACCTCGCCTCACCTCCTATCCAAATCACTGCATTGTAATACTTGGATACTTTTCTTACTCTCAAATGCTTACATTTCCAAATAATACAGTTTCCACTATGTAGAAAAACACAAATCACACCTGTTCGCATGTATACCACCTATAAACGAATGTAGAATAAAAAACAGAAAAATGACATCACATCTCTTAAGATGTTGAGCACATTACTGACTTCCACCTCTAAGGAGTACAACCCTCACCATCCACCCCCTCCGAAGGCAGAGTGTGCAATGCTTGAACTTCCGGCTGCTTCCTCTGTTGAGGTGCGTCTCCCTTGCATGATATCTTCCAATCAACTACATTCCTGATGTGTGAGACCTTCAGATACTCACAGGTCACTACCATTCTACCATGCGAGGATCTCAAGGTTCAAGCAGGAAAGGAAGCGGCTGCCAGTTCAAGTATGCCACAGTCTGCCTCCGGAGGGGGGTGGTGTATGTGTATGTATATAAATATATATATTTTCATTCCACATTAACCCTTTATGGAATAGCTGTATATGCACTGCATAGTTTTACAAGGTGTTGTGCACCACTCCTTTGCTTAAACCTTTGAGTGCCAGATCGGTGCACAACGCATTGCTCCGCAAGGTGTTACATACTCCTCTGGCACTCAAGGGGTTAAAAGTTAAGCAATACTATAAGACCCATTTCAGCCAGAAAAACAAACAAGGAAACACCGCAGCATTATTTCCTTACCTCCTATCACCCTCTCAATGGCCTGTTCAAAGTGCTTTTGGTTTATGGCATCAGAAAGGTGTCTTGCAGCTATCAGAGCAGCCTCATTACACACATTTGCAATGTCCGCTCCTGAGCAATGGAACAAAAGACATTACGATCACAAATTATGTTAATTTCATGATAAAAATCATAAGCAAATAAACCAAACTACTGGAAGCAATTCTATAATAAACTAAAAAGGCTTAATCTTTGCAGATTATGTCTGTGCTAGAGAGAAAACTGGTTAACATATAGAGAGTTTCTGGACATTGAATTTTCTCAAATTTGTCTTAAGTTGTAAATGAAGTATGCAGTCCTGGGCCCAGCGCTTTTAATTTGTTTAATAATGACACTGATGTGGGTATTGAAAGTAGTGTCTCAATCTTTTGCTCATACTAAATGGAGCAGAATGCCTTCCTCTACAGAAATATTTCAGCTGAATAATAAGTGGGTAGAAAGTGGCAGATGTAGTTTTATAGCCTATAAAACAAAAGGGCAGAGTTTGTCATGATGCAGTCATGCTTTTGGCCAGTCTCTACTGAGCATGATTGCATTGCGTGACTGAGGCGGCGCAATCACGTGGAGCAGTGAGGTAACGGCAGTACACAGAGGAGGTTTGGGCAATGCTAGTCTTTGAGTACCAGAGGGGTAGGCAGCGCATTGCTTTGCATACCCCTCTGGCACTCAAAGGGTTAACATTACCCGGACCTGCTCTGCGTACTGCCGTTAACTCACTGCCCCATGGCCTGTGCACATGGGATTTTACACTAGTAGATAAATATAAGGTTATACATTTGGGTTGCAGATACTAGCATGTTACATATAAATTAAATGGGAATGTACCTGGGGAATTATTGTTAGATAAAGATTTAGGAGTACTGACAGGCAACAGAATCACAGCAGTGTCACTAAGCCTCTGAAAGAGCCAGCAGGGTTCTACCCTGTATAAAAAGGTGCATCAATACACAGAATAGGAATGTATTCTGTCTCTTTATAAATACTTGGCAGGGCATGCTCTAGATTAGAATATGGATACAGTTTTTGGTGCCAGTTCATAAAAGACACTATTGAACTGGAATAAGTACAGAGGCATGCAACAAAACTGATAAGGGATTGGAAGATTTTAGTTATATGGATTGATTAATAAGTGGGGTTGTTTACATTAGAGAAGAGACATTTAGAAGGGTTTACCATATACAAATATATTCAGTGCTAATATAAAGAAAAACACACTCCGTTCCATTTTTTTTTTTTAAATATAAAACAATGTAGCCTGAGATACTTTTCTTTGACAGTTTGTGCAAATTAGCTAGTGCCCACAGACATGCCAACTAGAAGCAAGCAATCTGCACTGTTCCCCATTCCAGCTGCCACACCCAAACTGTCATTGGCAGCCAATTTGTATACAATCACAATTATACAAATCCTGTCAAAACGGATGCTCCCGCTGAGGTGAGAATGTCAACAGGTTACAGTTCCATTTAACCATTTACAATAGGTCAAGTATATTTATAAAGAAACAAATGTTAAAGTGGAACTACCACCCAAGAATAAGATAGCATCACATCATTGCCCATCTGGTGACAAGCTGCTCAGTAGCGCTAGTCGCCAGAATTCTTACCGGATTAAAGAGAAATCTCTATTCTTCCTGGACTGACAGCAAGACGGAGTGCAGACATCTTGCCCTAGTAATGTCCATGCTCCTGCACTGTCAGTCCCTTTTGGAGCTGGCCGGCTCCTAACAACGCCTCCTAGACCCGGCTGGGGCTGACAGCGCAGGCGCATGGACGTCACTAGGTCAAGATGTCCGTGCTCCGTCTTGCTGTCAGTCCATGAAGAATAGAGATTTCTCTTTAATCCGGTACAAATTCTGGCGATTAGCGCTACTAAGCAGCTAGTCGCCAGATGGGCAATGATGTGATGCTATCTTATTATTGGGTGGTAGTTCCGCTTTAATGCAGAGTCATTAATGGTACTACCCCAATATTTTTTTTTATCAGCCAATGCTGGATACACTTCATAGATAAGAAGGCACTTACTGGTTTCATTCTGTCCCAAAGTGATAGATTAGCATTAGTGTATCTGTCTTGCAATGCTTTTGTTACAAGGTTAATGAAATTTTAGCCATCTGGATGTGCAGACCTACTTTCTTCATACTGTTTAAACTTCTCTGTAAACCAATAGTGTGCAAACAGGCAAACCTCCAGAACTAAGCTTTGAGTGCCAGAGGGGTGCCCAAAATATTGGGGGGGGGGGGGGGGGAACACACACACACAGAACTCAAAGGTTTAATATCTTAACAACAGATGACACGCCAGGACCGTTATTGGTGCTGTGCCTTAAGGACCAGTGCCTACATGGAGCTCTGATCACTTGGTCGGCCAACCTGCAGCAACCCCCCCCCCCCACACTAAAAAAAAAAAAAAAAAAAAAAAATTCCCCGAGATAGTCCTCCAGAGCACCCGACCACACAGTCCTTAAGGGGTTAAATATGTAATTTAATAATCTAAAGAAATACAGTTCTGGAGCAAATCAACACCACAGGGTACAAAACAGGAATTTAGTGCTCTTACTGGTTAAATCATTTTCTCTTTAGTCCATATGGAACACCTGTAGTATGGGAGGCTTGAAGGACGGTCAGCACAAAGGGAAGGTCAAAGACCTGTGGGGACATTCTTGTCCGCACACCACTGGTGGAAAATGGATCAGACCCTATAGTACGCATTAGAGGAAACTGGCCTCTGAGCAGAGATGACGTCACTAGAAAATATTTATCTTCAGTGTGTTGGCTTCAAAAGCCATGCCATCAAGGCTAGCCTCTTCACATCCTCTTACTACTCAGCACACAGAGAGGATCCTGAATGGACAGACTGGCCTGGTCTGTAATCTATGCCCTCCTGGGACAGAATGGAGTGATTAGGATAACCATTGCCCTGTCCATCTTGATCTTCTGGATCAACCTGGGGATGAGAGGAATCAGGGGAAACACATAGGTGACAGGTGAAAGCTCCATGGCTAGAGGACCCCTTGTGTGAGCACAAAATATTGGAACCTTCCGGTTCTCCTTGGTTGCCATTAGGTCTATTGCTGGGACCCCACAGTGTTGAACTAGCAGGTAAAACGCCTCCAGGTGAAGCTCCCAGTTTCCTGGATCTACTTTTTGACAACAGAGTCTCCCAGCACGTTTTCCACTCCTGGAATGTGTACGGAAGAGATGGCTGAAACGCGAGCTTCTGCCCAGTTGACGAGATCCTTCACCTCCCTCCATGGTACCTCACTGCAGGTTACCCCATGGTGATTGATGTATGCCATGGCTTTGTCTGATTGAACTTTCACCAGAACCTGGGACATATGAAAGAGCCAGGTGAATCACTGTGCCTCAGAATGTTGGACTGTAGGCTTTCCTCCCCTATCCACCTGCCCTGGGCACCCAAGGCAAGCCTCTCAGGCTGGCATCCATCACCACCAAGGTTCACTCTGCAATGACAAAAGGCCTCTCTCTCATCAGGTTTGGTCGATGGAGCCACCACTGAAGGTTCTCCCTGGCCTTCAGAGACAGGGTTATCTGATGAGAGAGATGCTCTGGATTCCTAGACCATGTTCAGCAGATGTCCCTCTGAAGTTCCCTCATGTGGAACAGAGTAGGTGACCAATTCCAGAGCGGAAACCAGGCAACCCAGGACACTCATGTAGTCCTTGATAGTGAGTGACTGACCGCCATTCCAGTGCCTGGAATAGAATCTGAATCTTCTCCATGTATAAGACCCTCCTCAAAGGTTGTCATGCTTTATACCCTGGAACACTACGACAAGTTGGAATGGGAGAACACTTCTTAAGATTGAGAATCAAGCCGTGATGCACCAGAATGCGGGTGCATTCTTTGATATTATAATAATAATATCAAAGATATGGCGAGCCAAGAGTTCTTCAGAAGGAACTTTGAGCAGGAAGTCATCCAAATATGGAGTCAGAGAAATGTCTTGAGCATAGGCTGCACTGACCTTTGTGAAGATTTTGGGCACTGAAGCCAGGCTAAATGGCAGAGCCATAAACAGATTGAAGCCAAAAGCAAATCCGCAGGTAGCGTTGACTGTCCAGGTGGATCGGAAAGTGTAAGTAAGCAACCTGAAGATCCAGAAAGGCCAGATACTCCTCTGGGCACATTGCTGCAATGACAGAGGGACTTGAGGTCTAGAGTAAAATGGCAGCAGCTGTCCTTCTTGGGAACTACAAAAATGTTTTCTGAAAAGCACTCTTTGACAGGGACAGACACCAGAACCCGTTTTACCAGCAGTGGGAACATACTTTTTTTTTTTACTACTCTTTATCAAATTATCAACATGAAGAACTAGCAGTGCAATACAAGTGAGCAGTTGCTCAAATATAATCTGTATAGCTATATCTGACTGCTGAGATGGATACTTAAAAGCAAAGACCTCCCAAAGACACTCAGACAGGATGGAGAAAATAAGGGCTACCTACCTACAAGGACTTGTATCTTTAAAATTTTTGTATTAAATTCCCCACAGTAGGGGTAGTTATTATATTTTCTCCTAGATCAGTATTACTAGTCACTGCTAACAGTAAAAAAAAAAAAAAAACCAAAAACAAATGTTCAGCATACTAGCCCTTCAGCACCCAGAAAATTCCTGTAGTGCAGCTTGTCCATCTTTCTCAAATCCTCATGGACGATGTAGCATATGAAACAGAAAATGTAAGTGTACAAACCACCTATCACTGGGAGGCTATATTCAGTAGATTAATTTAGGACTGTGTAAGGGTCCTTCTGATTACTGCATAACCACCTGTGACGTACTGAAACTACTAGATATACTTATGAAAGCATGCAAGATCATCTGATACTATATACACATTATCGCTGCAGAGACTCATTACTCTATAGGGCCTGGTGATTGGCATCGTCTTGTTAGCATTTACCATAGTGCTTCCAGCCTGTATTATGTATTATGAGTATTATTGTATCTTTATTAGTGATTCAACATGTCCTCACCTGTGGGTTGCTCAATTTTGCATTCTGTATTTAGGTTTTACTTATTTTTGTCTGCAGTGAATTATCACTACATGCACATTGGCTTTTATTATTATTCGTGGACCCACAGGCCACCACTCTCTGTTGTTGTCTTCTAGTTCAAAGATACTGTGGAGTTACAACACTCAGTGGACAGCTACTGACCTATTTCCACCACCATTGTGGTGTAGGAATTCAGTAGGCACACACCTACAAGATTACTAGGACATAGGTGTCCATCACTGTGGGATTTTCCATCCAATTGTAAAGTACACCTGTGTATATACACAGTGTTGTGTTTATTATTAGTATATAAATCTATATATTTATCAGATACTTATGTTGATTTGTGTGAAGAATAACTTGTTTTTAACAAACTGTACCTAATACTACACTTAGAAGATTCTGTATTTTTGTGTGGATACTTAGCTAGGTAATTCATTAAAGGGATAGTAATACTTTGTTTCATCTATTTTATTTTGTAGGTATTAAAAAAGCATGAAGAACAATATAAGTCTTATCTCTCAAACCTTTATGGTTTGAGAGATATTCACAAGCAAAGTTTCCCCCTCCCACCCCCTTTTACCTAGTGTAAGCCATCTCTTCTCAGATGTGGAATGCAGTCTATATTCTTCCTATCAGAACAATGAAGGCCCTGACCCCCTTGACAAGCTTTTCAGCTTTTTCCCTTATCTTAATTGAAGATTGTCCCTCTCTGCAGTCTACCTGGGCACCTCCCTTCTGCTCTGGCTGAGCAGTGTTACATCAGGGAGGGGGACACTTTGTCATTGAATTACTCTTGAACTACAACTCTGACAGAATTGAAATAACACTCTCCAAAGTCCAAATACTATGAAGATTAATTAGAGCTGCTTTAACTATGAAACATTACTATCTCTAAGTTAAGCAACATAAGAACCACTTATTACAAAGGTGTAGTTCCCATGTACATGTGTGTTACAAAAGAGTACAATTCCAGTGAAAAATGCATAATGCCAACATGTAAGAAGCATATGGGTTTAGCCTAACACCTGCCAACACATTTTATCCAATCACTTGTTGAGCAGCAAAGCGTGCCTCAGATAAAACAAACTCTTTTCCACAATTTGAGTGGAAACATCAGATTCATCAAGTGATATGTGTTTTAAACCTTAGATGCTAGAGACTTCTCCATAGTACTGTATTAATAAAATAACTACTGGAAGGCTGCAGGTTGCCACTTATACTGCAGAGTGTTTCTTCCTCTAAGTCAGGTATTTCCAACATTTTCTTTAAAGCATGGTTCTCAGCATGGGTGCTGTGGCACTTTGGTGTGCAGTGAACACCAGCTTAGCATACCACACTTTTTCTATGAAGTTTTTGACAATGTTAAAATTGAATTTCTAACATATATTTATGGAAATTATGATCCAAAATGTGGTTTTTAAATGTCATTCTGACTGGGAGACCTAGGAATAACTGAAGTATTTTAGAATGAACCTATATAACTCTAGAGGTTACCTGAAAATTCCAGATAGCAAGGTTCCTTCAGTGGAAAAAGACTGAGAAACACAGATTTTAATCAATTAAACATGTACTGAGCTACTTAAAAATAATAATAATAATAATAATTAGTATTTATATAGCGCCTTTCTCCCAGTGGGACTCAAAGCGCTTTCAGCGCACGCTCTCGGAATTAACCAAATCGGCAGCTGAAATAACAGATGTTATTATTACCCAATTAATGGTACTCATTTATCGACCTCGGAAGGATGAAAGGTTGAGTTGACCCTGCTGGGATTTGAACCTATAACCTTGCGGTTGGAATAGGCTCCTTAGTCAGGGACTTTACCACTGAGCTATCTCACCAGCTCATACTGAAAATATACAAATGTATAACTGTATGTATTAAACCATCTCCAAAGCCACATTCCTTCTTTCGCCTTCCAACAACAAAGTGGTGCAGAGAAAACAAGTGACCTCCTTAACAGTTCTAGGTGATAAAATTATGTTAAAATATGCATACTTTTTAGCAGATGAAATCCATAAACATTATAGATGACAAAACATTTGGCTCTCCAGTGAGCCACATATTTTCTGATTGATAGTGCCTTCCCATTCCATATTACTACGCATGTTAAGGAGTCACAGTGTGGATCTTACTCATTGACACCACAAAACAGTGCTTCCCAGAACACCTACTATAGTCTGCTTGCTTTGTAAAGATTACATCAGCAACCATTATGGCAGTGGGGCATTCTATCTGCATTGATATTAGCTCTCTGACTAACCACTGACAGGTACCACAGATGAAAGCAGTGTCCAAACTGGCTGCAGCCAATTGGGGATCAGATTTCAACCACCAGACCTGTCTCTGGTAGGCCAGATAGGTTGATAACTGATTGGACTGGAGAGACCTACTCACTGGTAGATGAAGAGCTACCAGTAACTCAGAAGTTACTTGTCGGAGACCCCTGCTTCAAGTAATATAATAAAAATGGTAAAACACTGTGTCCAAAAAAATAGTGAAGTAATTCTAGGGTAAACAAATTGCACTCCTGGGGACAAAGAATTTCACATAATTCACAATCATTTAAAAGGGCATTTTAGCCACTTGAATGCTAGAAAAGTTACCAACCCATGCACTGAAGACCTCTCTAAAATTCAAGAAATTAAAAGCCCAATTAAGTCAACATGGTTTTTATTTCCGGTGCAGTTGGTTTGCAACAGAATAACTCCATTTTGTTTTGAACACAGGGCTCAATATATCAAATGACTTCTTACCTGAAAATCCAGGAGTTAAGGCAGCAAGTTTCCTTGCCAAGCTTTCCTTGTCTATAGTGCTATCTAACTTCAGAGGTCGAAGGTGGACTTTAAATATCGATGCTCTGCCTTTTATGTCAGGAGGACCTTTAAAAGAAAAATCCTATGAAGACTGCATTGTAGACTATACAGTTACCACTCATGTAGGCAGCCACTCTGGACTTGAAAACATACTCACCTATATAAATCTGTCTGTCGAAACGTCCAGGCCGCATTAGTGCGGGATCCAGGATATCTGGCCTGTTTGTTCCAGCCAATACAACTACATTGGTTGCGGTGTTAAACCCTGGGGGAAATAAAAGAACAAATATTGAAGAGAAGAGAAATACTGGGAGCTTATTGCAGTAGTAAGCTTCAAGGAATTGTAAACTCCCAAAAAAATATAGCCCAAATGATAGGTACAATAAAAAAAATACACAATGCCCTAATTCCTATCTCTCAAACCTTTGAGAGATATATGAAAATAAAGTATTCCGCTCCCTCCCCCTTCTCATGCGTCAGCTGTATAGCTGACGGCATGAGATCCTGCTTCCGGGATCAGATGGTGGCTCTTCAGGAGTGCTAACATAGAGATATTTAACTAAAAATACTTAATCAGAATGGTCTACAATGTGTGCTTGCAAACCAGGCACACGTTGTAGACCATTCAGATTAAGTATTTATAGTTAGATATATCGATGTCCGTGCTCCTGAAGAGCCTCGTCTGGTCGTGAGACCAGATTCTGCCTCTGACAGCTTTACAGCTCGTCAGGCAGAAAGGGGAGGGAGCATAGGACTTTATTTTCTTATATCTCTCAAACCATAAAGGTTTGAGAGATAGGAATTAGGGCATTACATATTTTTTATTGTACCTATCATTTGGGCTATACTTTTTTGGTGACTTTACTATCCCTTTCGTGGAATGGCAAACTGTTTATATGAAAAAAAGTGGATTTTAGTCTCACCTGTTAAATCCTTTTCTCTTAGTCCATACAGGTTACTGGTAACTTTGGGTAAGCAATCCGCCCCTTTAAGTAAGAAGGAACAAGTCTAGAAGTGAATGCAGGGGGTGGAGCCTACCTTCCCTCCTTGGCTGCAGCTATCCAATCAGCTCCAGTAAGATTTGAGACACTATTAACTAGACAGTAGAAAGGAAAGAAGACTCCTGTGAGCATGACCCCAAAGGACCCCCATGGTCTTCCACAGGAGAGCCAAGCATGGTCCCTTGACAGGGTGGGAGACCAGTAACCTGTATGGACTAAGAGAAAAGGATTTAACAGGCAAGACTAAAATCCTATTTTCTCTGTCGTCCACTACAGGTTACTGGTAACTTCGGGATGTCCAACCATTGAGTTTCCCAAAGGCGAGAAGTAAGGCAAGGACCAGGCGCAAAGCCCCTAAAGTCACAAGTGCGGATATGAACCAAAAAAACTGAAGTGTCAACAGACACTGAACAGGGGTAACAATACCCCAAGAAATGTTACACAGCACACGGAACTAGAGCCAACAGGGCTCAAAAGTGAAGGAAGCACCAAAAACCGAAGAAGATCCTAGACAGGCAAGACTGCCTCAAGCAGAAAATCTAAGATTTTGCAGACAGATATTTCTGCTTGCAAAACCTCTTTCAAGACACCATCTGTAGAACACTAACCAGGTTCTGTAATAAATTTTAGAAGTTTATGATTTTCTTCCCTGGATAATTGCATTGGACACAGAATCTGAGACACCTTTTAACTTTACTGAGCACCGCTCAGCCTCCAGAAGGTTTGGTTGGGATGTAGGATGGGGCCTTGCATTAAGAGGTCCACCATTTCGGGAAGATGAATGGAAGGCCAAATGTCCATTGTCACCAAAGACGCATACAAGGTCTTCCTTGGCCATCCTCGGGCTAACAGAATAACATTTGCCTTGTCCTTTCTTATTTTTCCTCACTATGGTATGGGAGGGATGAAATAAGCTAGGTTGAAGCTTCAACTGATTTGTAGAGCATCCTGTCCCATGGATTTGCTGTTTTCCCATTTGGGCAGAAAGACTGCATTTTGCATTTTCCTCTGAGGCTGTGAGATCCAACACTGGCCTTCCTGGAGGAGCTGTTATGTCCCTAAATACTTCCTCCTTCAGGGACCATTCTCCTGAATCTAATTTTTTCTGCTAAGTAAATCCACTTGACTGTTTGGAATTCCCAAGAAGTGGGTTACTAATAGAGCTACTAGGTTCTTTTCTGCCAGAAGAATTTTTTTAGAATCAGGTTTCTGAGAACCTGACTCCTTGTGCCTCAGCGATTCAGGAGATCTCACCGTAGTAATGTTGTCTTATCTGATCAGAATAGCTTGTCCTGTTTCCTATGACTGAGTTGAATCAGACAATGCCAAAACTGCTTTTAACTTCAGCAGAATTATATGAAGCCTTGAGTTCTGACAATTCCAGAGACCCTGGACCAGTTTGTGTCTCCAAATGCCTACCAAGTCTTTCAGGCTTGCGTCTGTGGTGAGAATCTCCCAATTTGGTTCCTGTAGAGGTCAGCCAAATCCTTAGAATTCTAAAAATACAAGCCATAGCAGTGTTAGCCTTTAAATTCTAGCCAACAGTGTAGTACTGTTTCTTAAAAGCACTGTCTGTTCTTTTATCCATTGGATCCTTGAAAGTGGTTCCATCTTCCAACAAGATGGTTGTCCTGGGGGAATTTGGGCTACTACCGTGACCACTTTAGGAGGAACCACCCAAGCAGTAGTTTTGGCTTCATAAACAGAATAAATCTTAAAAAGTCTCCATTAAATAGCTATTCTCTTGTCCCCAGAAGACCATTCAGATTTAATAATATCCTGCATGGAGCTATGGATAAGAAAACTGAATGCAGCTTTCTTGTGCCCCTACAAAAGCATTATCCATGATGTCCATGTCTTTCTGTGCATCTGTGAGGCCTATTGTTTTCCTCATTGATCTAGTTAGTCCTTCAAGCTTCTCTAGACTAAGACTACCAGTATCTTCAACCAACTCCCCTTCTTCTGCCAAGGATATGGCCAATTCAGTATCCATTATACGGTCCTCATCTTCTTCATCCTGAATATTCGAAGGGCCCTCATCAGGATCTGCCTGTCTGTCGTTTTCTGGCAGAATACTGCATGACTGAAAAAGTGATTGCATCCATGGCAGGCAGTCTGTAAATTATGCTGGAACTTAATTACCAGCCACTGTCTTTAAACATTTTCCACAAAGTTTAGCTGAATCTGCTGGGGATAACTTTGCATTCCAGCCAGCACATACCTTAGGCTTTTGGGCAGTCCTATCCTCTTTGAGAGGAACAGGATCAGAGGTTTTTAATTTTTCAGACTGCCCCGGCTTAGCAGTGGTGGACATAATTGAAATAGCCTATTTCAGTCAGTCAAACTATATTATACATTATATTCAATATATTTTGCAGATGCATCAATCCTGCTCTTTATAGCCTCTGCATGTTGTCTTGTTTGGATAACTCCGTCCCCAGCTCAGTAGGACTAACATAACTGGAGAAGTGGTGTCTGGGCTAACCTTTTAAAGTTTTTGCCATTGGTCCTATCAGTTGGGAGGCGGAGTCAATACCCATTTGTTATGCCATGGAGAGAACACAGAGGAAATCCTTATTAAATTCCATTTTAAGTTTTAGGTTATAAAACACCATAATGTGGGAAAATCAATGGGGGAGTGAATACATATGCAAGGCATTGTATGCAGCCCTCTTTTTTATCTTAATTTATGTATTTCAGATACTGGGATTTAGATTTACTACGGAAACTGGCACTCCTTCTTGTAGACTTTGAAAGGATGGAATACAGACACACACGTGAGAGAGCCCTTGTTGAGTTGTCTAACTCCAGAATGTTGGATTACATCCAACTGAGGTGAAGGATATAATCCTTGAGTCTACAAAAGTTAGGAGGAGGGGGCAATTGATAAGAATGGAGAATAGCGGCAAATGGTCAGTGTGGGAAGAGAGAGGCAGAGCAAGGCAGAAGGAAGAAAAGCCAAGCAGGGCAAGGAAAGAGTAGGAGGCATTAACAAAAAGATATGTGGACAGTGAGAGGGCCATTCTGGTAGTTACAGAATCAAAATAGTCACAGAACCTCAGAAACACAAACACTGACTGATACTCCAGCCTTGTTCCACCATCCACTGATAGTCGCAGAACCACATATATGCTGGCCTTGTTTTAGCAAAGGGTACTAGTAGAGAGGACTTAAATGTCCTGTTAAAGAAACACACATTTCTACCTTAGAATACAAGCTGGTGGTTTCCCCGCAAGCTGTACTGGCTTTTGTGTTTAGCACTGTCCCTGTCTTAACCAAGGCAGGTTCAATGTGACTCAATTATATAATTGCGTCACATTGACCCATTCAAAGTTAGGACAAGTGTATTGGCAAAGACAGAAGCTAATTCTCAGGTACAATGCGTTTGGGGGGGGGGGGTTCTCCTTTAGCAGGGAGTACAAATAAGTCCTGCCTGTTGGTGCCACACCCAAGGCTGGGGTGTCACACAGTGTATTTTAAAGTGTATACTCAAGTAAAAAAAGATAGCCCTTGGAGCCACATTACATTAAACAAAGTATATACTGCAGGGAATCCCAGTTGAGCATGGAGAGGGCTAGAAGCAGCCTGCAAGATTGGCATACCTGTGCTATGATGTGTTGCCTAAGCTTTACAGAGACTGGACATGTTTTATAATCAAATTAAAGATTTGTTAATGCAGAGAAATGGGAAGGCTGAAGTCTGTATTCAGCTCATGCCATAGCTCAAAGAAGAAATTTGTAGAAGACCCATCTTATCTAGCCCTTCTGACAAAAACGACGGATGTAGATATGCAGACATTTACTTGTTGACCACTAGTGCCGTCTGACTGAAGAAATGTACTATGTTCCTTATATACAAGGATTCCATTTTGAATATTCTGACTGAGAAGATGGTTTATTCTCTTCAAGTCCATCATGGGACATAGGGATTCTGATGATGAAAGAAGACTGCTGTGTATATTTCCTCTTCTGGGACAACTACAAGTTGACTCACAAAGGCCTATTAAGTGTTTCTTAGGAAAAGAGAGGATTGAAATTTTGACATCCCAAAAACATCTTATTTGGTAAATTAAGAAAATCTATGTTGGTGCCATACTGAACTAGAGAGAGAAACCATTGGTTTGAAATCACCACAACAAACATTTATACAAATCCCTTCCTTCTGGAGAAATCTGACCAGCTAACCTTTGGGTCTAGATCAGTGGTTCTCAACCCGTGCCCTCAGTGGCTATTAACAGGCCAGGATTTGAGAATTTCCTTTTAAGAGCACAGGTGAGTTAATCAATATGACTGAGCCTCTGATCAACACATGTGTGCTCTAGCAGGGAAATTCCTAAGTCCTGGCCTGTTAGTGGCCACTGAGGGCATGGGCTGAGAACCTCTGGTCTAGATGCTTACCATGCAAATAGAGATGTGCCTTTTCCACGAAAGGTTGTTCTGATCTCTCTTTTTGGACTGAGACCTTGATGAATCTCCTTGAGGTATGTACATCTAGAGTTTTAGAAAGACACACAATCCCTAAAGGACTTGATACTAGAGAAGGAAGCAGTCTATCCTCCACCCCTCTTCTCCTGTGGAAAGAAAGCCTTTTCTTCCAGAGGCTTTCAGGATTTAATTTTCCACCCCACAAAATATCTGTAAAGAGTACAGAGAGCTCTTGGTACTGCAGGGACATTGGAATGAACCAGATCAATAAAGGAATCCAAATATATAAACTTTGCCAAAGCCACAGCTACATGTGTTCTTTCAATCCTCTGCAGGATGGCTTGTTTAATGTTATCAACCCAAACTTTCATAGCCCTAGAAATTTAGATAAATGCTACCAAAAGGGTCATAAAGAGGAACCTAGGGAGAGAAAATTATTTAAATCATACTCCAAACCTGTCAACAGCTTTATCACCTTTAAGTGGGGTATCCTACATCTCTGAATCCATTAAAAAGGATAAATCCTCACCAGGCCAGATGCTAAAAGGTTATTCTTCTTTGAACTATTTCACTCAGCAAAGATGACGTGTTTAACATCATCAAAAGAAAAGATAAAGAGCCATAAGTCCTACATGTGGTGACGTCTCAAAAGCGTAAGCCCGCAGCTCTTGAGCATAGACAAATCTGAAGACTGTCTTAGTATGACACAGAGGATCTTCCTGGGAGGAGAGACGTATAACAAGGGACAATCTAGCACAGAAAACGACCTGGAAAGACAAGAGTAGTCCGATCAGCAGAAGCCACTCAATTTAAAAAATAAAGTATGTTACTTGCCACACATAGAATACTTACAGGCTTTGGCATAAAGGCCATTAGGTGTAGGATTGGGGTGCGAACCAAACTGGACAACTAAAAAACAGAAGCCTAGACATTGAAAACACAGAAACTAAATAGGTGTCTACCACAAAAAAAAAGAAGAAAGAAAGAAAATTACCAAGGGACAGAGAAAGGAGAGGTAGAGCAAGCAAAGGGGATTTGTAGAAAAATGGAACAAAACCAACAGCGAAAAACCCGCTGACCTTAAATCATCTCCATCTCTGTAGAGAAATGTGGCCATGCCGAGAGGTCTGAGTGCCAAAAATAAAACACTAATTTCTCACATTAACATACTACTCTACTAAAATCTAAAACAAAATCTAAATGTGTTTCCAAAATGGTCTGGGTTTTTAGACAGAAGAGAAAGCAGCTGGCACATCATAGGTTTTTGGAGTTAATTTCTTTGGTTACATATTTAATTGAAAATACATTGTATGGGATATTGTATTGTATAAATGTTCTTATATTCAGCATATACTTTCCTGGTATTGATCTATTGGTAGTGAGGTCTGCCTTGGAATGCATAGAGAAGGAGGTATAATTGTAGTGCAGTTAAACTGGCACAGTCACCATCCTGCATCTAAAACCATTTATATTCCATCTTTGTCTATATAAGCTTCTAGACTAGCTGCAGACTATTTTTGCTTGGTTGGGTTTCAAAAGAGACAGTGCAATTACAAAGTTTGTTTAACTCTAATGTCATTTGCCATTTTCCCTAAATCTTATTGCTGGCACCATGTAAACCTTCCACCTTCAGTTCAGCTGTAGGAGGCTACCCCTATGAACTGTTCACCTACCTTAAAGTCATCTTCAGATGTAAAGAACATGGGAGATTGAGTGTGCATAGCAGTATACTGGACAACCAATGTCCTTTACAAGATCTGTGAATTTCATACTGTAGAGAAAAAAAAAAAAAGCTGCCCAAACCTCCACCCATGAACTCTGATCTGTAGATGTTTCAATGGAAAACACATAGCAATCTGGCACTCCAGAGATCAATAGTGGGAACATCATGGGATATCCATAGGACTGGAACTGTCCCACTTCCAATTCTGAGAATGTATTCTACCAGCCTACGCTATATAGAGGGCATGCTTCAGCACCTCTTTGGAGCAGAGCTAGGCAAAGTTCAAATGGAACACTTAATGTAGCAAATTCATATAAAGGAGAAAAAAGGACCAGTATGCCCTAATCTTGGAGAACAAACACCTAGTGTCTAAAAGAATCTAGATCCTTCCCACAACTACAACAAGAGACAGAAACTGTGGGGAAAAGCTTAGCCAGAACCTAAGTTGATCGATCATGCACAATCTAAAGAAGATTGCAAGACACTGAAAATGGATTTTAATGCAATCCTGTTAACTATATTTGACTTGGGTCTCATTTGATTATATAAACACTCAGATCAACTTATTGTAAACCAGTTCTACTTACTGCAGTGAAAATAACCAATCAATGGTTCTGAACTGTGAATAATACACAAAGGTGATCTGCAGACAGGACATCTTCCTAGGATTGTCTATGAAGTAGTAGAACTGAACACATACCATCCATTTCCACCAGGAGTTGATTGAGGGTATTTTCTTGCTCGCTTTGTCCTCCAAAATTCCCCCGTCCTCTCTTCCTGCCTACCGCATCAATCTCATCAATGAAAAGAATGCATGGTGCGTTCTTCCTCGCCATTACAAACAGGTCACGTACCTTAAATAGACGAATAAATAAATAAATAAAAATGTATTTGAAACTATTTGTGAGTTGCATACTAAGTAACACAATCGGACAATCTTCCTGTAATACATAAAAAGATATTTCACCCTAATTTGAACTAGGAAATATTTTCCTGGTTTCTGAAAGTTTTTTTTTTATTCAGGTTAAAGGACATTTCCTGTCCAGTAAAACAAGGGAATTTTTTTTCATTCAAAAGTAATTTAAGTTCACACTTGCAATTTTCCATTGTAGTCATAAAGGGGGTCATGCTATTCCCATTACTTCCTTTGAGAAAGAGCAGCCAGTGGTGTGAATGTAGGATGGCAATTCTACGCTAAATCAGGCAAGGGAATGGATTTTTTTAATCCTATGCCTGCCTAATGTCCATAAGCCAAGCTATGTACACCAGCAATTTTTCCTCTTAATGTTAGGAGAGGACAACGGGGCAGTCTGTGGGTGTTTTGGGTTGTCTCTTTGCTCCACACTTTGTTTTTGCACTGAACGAGGCATAGAGGTAATGGCTTGCATATAAGCCATTTCCCTGTGCATGCTATGGGGCTGGCTGACAAAGTAACAAGCAGCATATTTTGCCTACTGCTATGCACTACAGTGTTCACTTGTGGTGCATACCCTGAAGTGCAGCCACTAGTCTTAGAGGCCACCTCCAGTAGAGCTGTACTGGCAACTTTGTACATAGGCACCATTCACTCACACTCTCCCACGGAGTGCACTTTTTAAAAAGTGCCTTTTAAACACCACGTGGTGCTGCTGGAATAAAAAAATATCCCAGCAAGAAAAGCCCTTGAACATTTAATTTAAAGCTACTTTAAAGGTCCTATCTCAGTATTGGCCAACACGAGGCCCTCCAGCTGTTGCCAGACTACAAATCCCATCAACTTCTGCCAGTTGTTGGCTGGTGGGGAATGATGGGAGTTTTAGTCTAGCAGCAGCTGGAGGGCCTCACATTGCCCATCCCTGTTCTCCCCAGACAGATAGGCCGAAGTACTAGGAAACATTGAGCAACTTTAGCTCAAATTCACTTTAGGGGAAAGAATAAACATTCCCATTTATTTAAATGGAGCTTTTAACCCTATGAAATCTAGAGGTCTCCAGTGGATTGCAAAGACATATGTAACAAGAGAATCAAATCTGCTTTTAAATAAAATCAATGGGAACATTAAAAATGTGTATTTGTTCCCTACAATGCAGTTAGTTTACTTCAGAACTGCACCACTATTTCCTAAGTACATCTCCATCAGTGTTTATTCCACTAAAAGAGATCCCAAACATTCTCATACTAGGATAAGCGTGGAGCCAATCAGACCTTAGAGTGCAAGAGAGGGGAGCTAACACACTGATTCCCAACCAGGGTGTCATGGCACTTTGGGGTGCCACGGACATTACAGCAATTGTTATGTGCAATAGGTTTGTTTTTCTTATTATGATTGTGAGACCTAATAATAACTGTATAGTTATGTATTGTAGCCTTCATTATTCCCTTGATAAATTACATTAAATATGTTAGGGGTGCCCCGAAAGTTCCAGATTGCGTTTTTTGCCTCGAGCAAAAAAAGATGGAGAACCAATAGGCTCACATTGCAAACCAATGCACTGGACACATCTCTGGAGCACAAAGGACTAAGCCTTTCTCTGTAAAACAACATCAATACAACCATAGCAAGATTACATTATTTATTAGTAATGCACATGGAAACTATTGATGTGTCTGTATCTTTATCAAGAGGTTTCTAAAATAAGAATTCTAGGCTACTGCGGTGTACCCACACACTTCCCAAAAAGAAAAATCCTTCATTGTTAATTGTTCGTTTTCCAAGAACTCTACTAGATCAGACTGCAAATATAGTGCAGGCTGTTTCTATCGTCTTCATAAAGCAAAAACATCTAAATAATTTAGACAAAGTGTCATCTTGTGCAAGTTATTCACACTAAAAGATTTTCCACATTAATATTGGTGTCAATTGTACTTCCCTATTTTCAGATAAAACAACTGTAACTGCTTGTTACTGGATATCTGTGGAAGAAGTCAATGTATTATTTATATCGGATAATTAATTACCTGCTGGTATATATTTTAAATGTGAAGAATATTTAAAAATCCTATTGCAGAGTTTACAATTCTGGGCAATGTAAGAGAAAAATATTTAAAAACAAATTATCAAATCTTCATATTGGTGTGTCTGGGATACTGAAAACAACACTGCACACCAGCAGTGGTAGATAGCAATTGAAATTAATATCTAGGGATAAACTGACCTTTTTCATAAACTGAAATTTGAAGTAAAAAAAAAAAGCCATCAAAATGAGCTTTAATAACTTTAGAATAAAACATCCCTCATCAGAGAGAAAGGATGTTTTCTTTCTAAAGCATTACTATTTCTTTTACTGTCCAGTTAGTCCTTCTGGGACACTAAATGGTAAGGTTTTTACAGATATACCTACTTAAGCACCAGCAGAAAATCACAATGATTGAGCAACTGATTACTGACCTGTCATCAAACAGAGATATCCTGAAAATCTGTCCTGTTGTGGTGTCCTGTGGACCAACATCGAGAAACACTGTAAAATATGGTTGTTCTGTGTCTGTCCATTTATGACTGAACATTGGCAAGATGTTGTGACCCCTTATACCCACCATTTAGGTGATCAGGTATGTGTGTGTTGTAGGTCTTCCCTACATAGACACATACACTCTCTCTCAAACTGTCTGTTCACTTATATGCCCCAGACAAGCTTTGAGATGGGACATTTTGATGTGAACAGTGCTATCAACAAAGACACAAAGCTGTTCTGCACCTCAGAGTGACAGCTGGAGTCCAGTTCCTGCCTAGCACCTGTGTTTATTTTGTTTTGTGCACCAACCTCCTCCATTTCTGTGCAAGAGTACAGTCTAGTTCTGGAGTTGGTAACCAGAGTCCCTCCCAGCTGTTGAGGAATACAATCACCCACCAGAAAACAGCTGACAGGGGATGACTGGAATTGTAGTCCTAAACTGGAGGGTCTCAGGTTGCCCACCCTTGGTTTCATTCATGGACTTACTCTGGCAGGGCCAACCCCAACAAACATCTCCAAGAACTCCGAGCCATTCACTGTAATAAAGGGAACGTTGGCTTCTCCTGCGGTGGCTTTAGCCAGCAGTGTCTTTCCAGTGCCTGGAGGACCAGTCAGAATGGCTCCCTGAAGAAGATCAATAATAAAAAAAGTTATGTCACAGTCTGTTACTAATCCAGGCTTAAAGGGATAGTAATGTATCATAATAAAAGCAGCTCTAATTAATCATCATAGTATTTGGGCCTTGGATAGAGTGTTATTTCAATTCTGTCAAAGTTGTAGTTCAAGAGTAATTGAATGATACAGTATCCCCCCTCCCGCCCCTTTTACTGGTGTAACACTGCTCAGCTCAGAGCAGCAGGGTGTGTCCAGATAGATTGCAGAGAGGGACAATCTTCAATTAAGATGAGGGAAAACCTGAAAAACCTGTCAATGGAGGAAGGTTTTCATTGTTCTCACAGTAAGAAGATTGTCTCTGTTATCTATCTGGTCAAGCAACCAGATTCCACATCTGAGGTGAGCAGTGTTACACTAGGTAAAAGGGGCAGAAGGGGATACTTTATCATTCAATTACTCTTGAACTACAACTCTGACAGTACTGAAATAACACTCTCTATGGCTCAAATACTATAAAGATTAATTGGAGCTGCTGTTTTTGTGAAACATTACTATCCCTTTAACAACGCAAAAGTCAGGCACACGTTTTAGACCATTCCAATGAAGGGATTCCGTGTAAGTAAGAGATCTCGGCACTTCTCCAGCGCCACCGTGTCGACCGACACGAATCTCCTGTTGACAGCTTTACAGCTGTCAGTAGGAAACAGCAAACTTTAAACGTCCGTATCTCTTAAACCATAGCGGTTTGAGAGATACTTTTTTTGCATTTAGATCAGCTTTTTAAGCTCTTCTAAATGCAAAAAAAGTTTTTTTTAGACATTTCTACCACTTTAAGGGAGAAATAAAAAGTCCCCATTTCTCACTGATCTAAATGAGCTTTTAACTCCTTGAATGCTCCAACACACTGCAAAGCAATACTTTTGAGATGTCTTTAGCAATCAAAGGGTTAAGAGCCCCATTTACATAACTGATAATTTTATGTTTCTCCCAGAAAGCCTCCACTTTTCTTGACCATTTTCTATGGTTAGGGCCAGGGCAAACTTTTTTTTTATCGGGCCTCAGCTGTGCCAGCCACTACCACACAGAGTTGAGGATTTGGCCTGAGCATTCTCAATGCCCCCACACTAAACAATTCATCACACTGAAGAGCTCTTAGCATTCCAGCCCAATTTAAAGCATAGGAATTTTGAATTGCACATATTTATCTTTCCGAATATGGCCCAAAGCAACAAAGAGCCAAAGACAGAGACAAAAACAAAGGCTTGATCTGAAGTCAATATAATTATTGGAAGCAACAAGTAAGAGCACAACAAGATTTACCTTTGGGATTTTTGCTCCCAAATCTTGGTACTGCTTTGGATTTTTAAGGAAATTTACAAATTCCATAATCTCGAGTTTTGCTTCTTCACATCCCGCCACATCCTTGAACTTCACATCAATTTCATCCTTGAGCACTTTTGCAGTTGTCTCACCAACACTGAAGAGACCACCCATCCCACGACCTGGCCTTCCACCAGCAGGGCCTCTTCTTAGTGTGTACAGGAGAAAGCCAATGATGAGGACAGTGGGAAGCATGCTCAGAAGAAATGACCTGAAAACAAGATACACACGTTAAAGGAGATGTAAACGTTATTTATTTTAAATGCATATTTTTCCTGCAAAGTAAAACTACGATATTCCCCACTGCCAAGTATTTATATTTCCAGAATTATTACAATTTAAACTCTTGTGTTTTTACATTACCAGTGCCCTCTAGAGGGCAGATCTCAAACAGTTATGCTGTTGCTTTCTATGGGAAAGGCGAGCCACTGACAACAGTTCACCATGTAATGTTATAGTAACTGCTCAGTCACTTCCAGTCAGTTTGAACATTCAGGATGTAATGACACTATTAATCACTTCCTACCAGTTCGAACTATTATAAATTTGACTAAAAGAACCGACAGCAATGGGAGTATCTTCTTTTACTTAGCAGTAAAAAAACAACTTATAGGTTTACTGCTTAAAGGGATAGTAATACTTCGTTTTATCTTTATTTTATTTTGTAGGCATTAAAAAAACATGAAGAACGATACAAGTCTTATCTCTCAAACCTTTATGGTTTAAGATATATTCACAAGCAAAGTTTCCCCCTCCCGCCCCTTTTTCCTAGTGTAAGCCATCTCTTCTCAGATGTGAATCTGGTTGTAAGACCAGACAGATAACAGAAGGGGACAATCTTCTTTGTATAAAAACAATGAAAGCCCTCCCCCCCCCCCTTGACAAGTTTTTCAGCTTTTTCCCTTATCTTAATTGAAGATTGTCCCTCTTCTGATATGGCCGAACAGGGGGGGATACTTTGCTTGTGAATATCTCTTAAACCATAAAGGTTTGAGAGATAAGACTTATATTGTTCTTCATGTTTTTTTAATGCCTACAAAACAAAATAAAGATAAAATGAAGTATTACTATCCCTTTAAAAATATTTTTTTGTACACTAGCCCATTGCTTCAAAATAACACTGATACTTAAAATTATAACCTGATTGAAGTTAATTTTTGTCATTGACCCTTCCAATAAAGATCTGGGTAATTACAATAACATGCCTTAAAGGGATAGTAATACTTAAAATGTAAAAAAAAATATGTTGTAGACTTTATCCCCCGGAGTAAAACAAGGGTACACCCACTGCTGAAAGGTGTTTCATTCAAAAGTTATTAATTTTCAAAGTTGAATTTTTTAGGTGCAATATCACAGTGGCCTGAAATTGTACAGTGGCGCTGTTGCTACACCATCCTATGGAGATTTATGGTCAATTGACCATAAATCTCCATAGGATGGTGTAGCAACAGCGCCACTGTACAATTTCAGGCCACTGTGATATTTCACCTAAAAAATTCAACTTTGAAAATTAATAACTTTTGAATGAAACACCTTTCAGCAGTGGCAGTACCCTTGTTTTACTCAGGGGGATAAACTCTACAACATATTTTTTTTTACATTTTAAGTATTACTATCCCTTTAAACAATTCCTGGGGTAATAACAGCAACAGATGCTTTGGGCACATGAGCTAAGGATTCTGGGCAAAATGTGGAGACTTTATGGGCTGCCTGCAGATTGAAAGTCAGTTGGCATAAACTTTGTATCTCTATACTGTACTGTTTATTTCTTAAACTAGTCTATTAGCCATGAGTGTAACTATGACATTTAACTGATATAGCAGGTAAATGGTGCATAAAGCTTATTAGCATGTAGTTGAACGGTAATGATACATGGAAAGGGGGGGGAATATGGGAAAGCTAGTTTTACTTTACTCAAGGGGAAAAAAACATATAAACAGGTGAGCGCTTTTGGGCACCTTTATGTTTTTACCACACACAACTCCTTTCCAATATCAATACTAATCTCGATTAACCCCTGCCTGATGAACTTGAATGTGTATATGAAAGTTTGTGCATATGTGTGCGTACCTGTATAACCACATCATGTGAAGGGAGGTGTGCTAGTGGTTGGAAGTGTAAATGAATGTACATACATATACGCAAATATGGCTACAATTTGCCTATATGAGTGTGCCTGTGCACTAACTTGTGCATGTACAGACTGTGATTAAGGACAAAGGCGTGTGAAAAAATTGCTTGTAGTGTGCGAACACACGTTTTCAATAATACAAGTGTGCATGACTGAGTGTGAATAGACAAGGGTGCATTTGAATATGCAAGTGCATATGATCAACTTTGTGCATGTGCAAGTGAATTTGTGCAAGCTGTTTTGCACCCGATTAGTAAGTGTGCAAGATTGTATGTAAAAGTATGCATGATTAAATGTGAAATTTGCAAATGTGCAGGTACAATGGCCATTAAATAAGCTCTGGTGTTTGATTAAAGGAAAGTCACTATACAGAAATGATCTGGAGATTATATACACCTCAATACCCGGTACTCCATACTTATATCTATAAAGCCTAAAATATAGTTTTATATATGCTCTGTGGGAACAGCCATTATTGTCTTTTCAAGGGATCCCCAACTTGTATTAACACACAAATCTTGACAGGTGTCTGATAAGTAATACAGATGTACTGCCTGCATATTAACAGATATATAACAACTTCTCTCAGTACAACAGTGGTGGGTACTAATCTCAATAAACTAAGCTTCCTTAGTGCTTATCTCGCATTTCAAACTGCCAAGACAATATTAACCCAACAGTGTCTATGTAGAACAGGCTACACATGAGTTAAAAATAAAAGTTATATTAGATCCCTAAAATGTGTCACTAAAAACTACTAATTTCTACAACTGCTAGCTGGAAAAACATTTAAAGTGGAACAAACGCATTTTACAATTAAGTTAGCTATTCTTTATTTAAAACGATAGTTTATCATAATTATCTTTGTCAGTTTATATAGATTAGCCAGTACTCCCTTGTAAGAAGAGGAAGTTGGGAGAGAGCATGGGACGTTAGTATCTGACACATCAGACTATGCCAGCCAGTTCTGTCTAATCTGCATACATTGAGATTGTTTATTTGTTAAACTACAGTTTTAAATAATGAAAGTGCCTTCAAAATCATCTATGTCATTATAAAGTATTAGTAATTAGAGGTCAGCAAAGCATTCCATATCTCTGGTTTTTAAAGGGGTTATACATACAAGTGTGTGATTAGGTATGAAAAGTAAAAGTGAAGTCTGTGTGATTATACATACAATTGAGCGATTAAGTGAGAAAGTTGGCTAGTTAAGGATGATGGGACTTGTAGTACAACTGCTGGAGGATCTCAGGTTGTAAAAGGAGTCATTTAAAATGAACCAAGATGCCTCCCTTTTAGTTGCACTTTAATTCATACACAGATAACTGCTCAGCTGTATTCTTACCCATCACTTTCAGCTGCGTACACCACAGGTAACCTGTTCTCTGCCTCTATACCGAGCTCCTGTTGCACTGTTTCCAAGTTCCTCTCAAAAGTATCAACACTGCCAATATTAAACCATACATACTGCCAGGAGAATAAATAAAAAAAAACAACAAAAAACAGAAAAGGTCACAAACAGAACAGTTCAGAAAAAAAGAACATTTAAATGAATCTCTGCTGTAACTGTGAAATTGTAGTTACTCAATGGACTGAATATTATTCCTTGCTAAGACAGACATTATGAACCTTTTAAAGTGGAGCACGCAAATTAGTGTTACCCCCAAGTACTTATGCACGTAAAGGGTAAGCATATCCATAGTAGTACTATGAGCAATAAAACCAGTGTTATAGTGAAATCACACTCATTCTGAGACGGCCAGACAAGCAGCTTGCTGTAGAGGAATCTGCATGTCAGCTCTGTCAGTCCCTTCCTGTACCTTAAGTTACAATGCAACTCCTCCTAGAGGAGACCGGAATGAACAGAGCAGGCGCGCAGGTGTCTCTGCTGATGCCTGCCTGACCATCTCTATAGAGAGTAGGGTTTCTCTACAATGTTGGACTTATTCCAGATAACACTAGTATGGATATGCTTATAGTTATGTGCATAATTATTTGGAGGTAACTTTAATTTGGGTGATAGTTCCGCTTTAAAAACCAGAGGGGTGTGCAATATATTGCAGGATTAATTGGAAAGTAAAATACATTTTATTATGAAGAGTTGTAAAGCTCCTCATCTACTGCAAGTAGATTCTGCACTAATCAGACTGCACCATTGGGTACAAATACATAATTCTCACCGATTTAAATGGGGTTTGAGACAAATCCTCAAACTTCGCTTTTATTAGGTATCTTACCAACATTTAATATAAAATTAGCAGTCAAATATATATGACTGTATATTACACTTAAACAGTAATAACAAAACATGGGACTGTTAATCCTAATAGAATTTGCCCCCTATGCGGATAGCCTGATTCTGCTGCTGATTAATTACTGTACAAATTGCTAACAATGTAAATGAACAGCAACTCAAAGACCGTAACATGTGTGCTGCTGGGGCATCATCCGGTTTGCCACTTGTAGGATATCTTAGAATGTTATGTATTCGGAAAAGTGTACTGCCGGGGCACAATCCGGCTTGCCTTGGTATATGTATCACTAAATAAACTCCACTGGCTCAGACACAAGCTCAAAAATGTGATATCGTAGATGTATATAACACACAGGAGGCAAATATAGTTTTTGATACCTTTTATTGGCTAACTAAGCAGATTTAAATGCAAGCTTTCAAGACCTTAGGTCTCTTCCTCAGGCATGAGGTCTTGAAAGCTTGCATTTAAATCTGCTTAGTTAGCCAATAAAAGGTATCAAAAACTATATTTGCCTCCTGTATTTCTACGGCTAACACGGTACCAACTCTCATCTGGTATATAACACACAGCATAGTAAATGATTTAAAAATACTTACTACTATATACAGCAAACTAAATTAATAGAACTTCAAATACTTAGAAATATATATTTCAAAACAAGAAAAAGAAAAACAGGAGGCGCTCCTAGTTGTCCAGAATAGCATATTATATTATATATGCTTACTGAAAGTATTGCCTAGGGTTTTTTTTTTTTAAATGTACACTATCCCCCACTCAGTAACGATATTGCACTTGACAATCGTCTGGGCTGCTCCTCACCACATCCTCCAGGACGGTATGTATGCAAAATATATTATATATATATATATATTATATATAACTGAAACAAAATTCCAATGATCTGCTCGTATGTATAACGCAAGTCCTATAAATAGCTATATAGAAGCTAGTAACAGATCTAGTGCCAGACAAATCAGTCAAAAAAAAAAAAAAAGTGCTGAGAGCAAAAATGACCAAATTGAAAGAATAGATTTGTACCCTTATCAAAACCTACTATCAATGCATAAAACTAGATTGCGTATTCCAATTAAAAAATGATTCAGCTTATTTGCAACATAACATACAATAAGACCACCAAACAAAAATACCCAAATATAGTAAAGCGGAGCTACCACCCTTATAAAATGTTGTATCAAATAATCCCCCATCTGGCGACTAGCTGCTCAGTAGCGCTAGTCGACAGAATTCTTACCCGTTCATGAGAATGAGCCTCTACTCCAGGACTGACAGGCAGGACAGAGCGCAGACATCTTTCCATAGTGACGACCACGCGCCTGCTCTGTCAGTCCCAGCCGTCTCTAGGAGGCATTGCTAGGAGCCATTCAGCTCCAAAAGGGACTGACAACGCAGACGTCACTAGTGAAAGATGTCCACGCTCCGTACTGTCTGTCAATCACGAACTAGAAGCTCATTCTCATGAACGGGTAAGAATGCTAGCGACTAGCGCTACTGAGCAGCTAGTTGCCAGATGGGGGATTATTTGATACAACCTTTTTTTAAGGGTGGTAGTTCCCCTTTAAATAAGTGTTTTCCGATAGATGCTACAGAATGGTTCCCAACGTTATATCAATATAGTAATCACCGGGTCTCGTTCCAGTGTGCCATGTGTTCTATCTCATAAGGAATCCAATCTAAAAATTCAGGAACTGTTTGTCTGAGAAATGTACAGCTGCAAAGAGATAGAAGACTTGTTACTGCACATTGTGTAATAGTTTGTTTGAACACATACTATGCCGATATGTTGCCAAGCTGTATAAAAATGTAAATCGGCGTTTCAAACAGATAATGTGTGAATGCTTTTCAGACTAAATATATACAGCAGTAAATCCCAATTTCGGATATATTTTATTCAAAAAATTCACAGAATTTCCAATATATCACAAAAAATAAAAAACTTAAAATATAATTCAATTAACTGGATTTGTTATAAATGATGGGAATAAATATATTCATGATCTCTTTGTCTACCACTCCAGACAAAAGATCATAAACACATCCCAATCAATATTCTAAATGCACATTTATTTAAAATCACACTCCAATAAATAAACAAATGCAACTGAACCATAGGAAATATTGTTCTCAGTGGTTCACCGCTATGGTACTCTCGACTCTTCAGAAAAGACTGGTAAGATATCCCAAACAGAAAGACTGGCCAAAGTAGCCAAAATCACTTGGATATCTATGTAGCCGTCTCTTCATGTAAGGGAAACGCCAGAAATAACTGTGGTGTGGAGAGAAGTGTTCACACATTATCTGTTTGAAGTGCCAATTTACATTTTTATATATATATATATATATATATATATATATATATATATATATATATATATATATATATATATATATATATATATTTGTCCTGATCCTGCATACTAGTGCAGTCCTAGTTGGTATTATTATATGTTGCCAAGCTGCCCTGCTGGCATCCCCTCACATTGTTCTCTTGCACAGTGTGTCTGGTGATGTGAAGGGATGTGACTTTATCTAGTGGCGCAGTATAAATAAATTCTCCTTCACGGATATACTACCCTTTGCCATCCTCTGCCACTCACCACACCCGTTCATCCTTTCATAATGCCCCTTCCACAGTCCCCTTCACCTGTCCTCTACTTCTAATGTGCCTGTCCTGCTACTACTCATTGGAATGAGGTTATTGAAAGGATGTGTTAGAGAACAAGAGACAAGGCTTTAACCCTGTGAATGCCATAGTTGTCCAAAACACATTGCTTTGTAATGTGTTGCTAACCCCCTGGCACTCAAATGGTTAAAGCACCCTCTCTCCCACTCTAGCACATTCTTTCAACAGCATAATCCCAATGAGCAGTAGTAAAAGCGTATACTTAAAGGGATAGTAATACTTAAAATGTAAAAAAAATATGTTGTAGGGTTTATCCCCCTGAGTAAAACAAGGGTACTCCCACTGCTGAGAGGTGTTTCATTCAAAAGTTATTAATTTTCAAAGTTTAATTTTTTAGGTGCAATATCACAGTGGCCTGAACTTGTACAGTGGCGCTGTTGCTACACCATCCTATGGAGATTTATGGTTAACTGACCAGAGTTGTCCATAGGATCGTGTAGCAACAGCGCCACTGTACAATTTCAGGCCACTGTGATATTGCACCTAAAAAAATTCAACTTTGAAAATTAATAACTTTTGAATGAAACACCTCTCAGCAGTGGGAGTACTCTTGTTTTACTCAGGGGCATAAACCCTACAACATATTTTTTTTACATTTTAAGTATTACTATCCCTTTAAGAGGAGGAATGGAGAAGAGAGAAGGCAGATAGACAGAGCAATGAAGGGGACATGGAAGGGGCATGATGAAAGTGGAGGGTGAACGCCAGTGAAGGAGAATGTGTGCATGCTGTGCTGCTAGGTGATTTCACATTGCCAGACAAACTGTGCAAGCTGGCAGTGTGAGGGGATGCCAGCAGGGCAGCTTGCTAATATATCAAACAAACTATTACAGAATGTGCAGTAACAAGTCTTCTCTCTCTCTGTGCAGCTACACATTTCTCAGGCCAGTGCCTGAATAATTTAGGTGGGATTCCGATCTTACAGAGTCCCCTATCTAGCCTCTCATCTTCAGCTTTTAACTTGTCTACCCCTTTCGGCGTCACAGGCGTATGCAACGCACATCCCTACGTCACTGAAAGGGAGCTACAAGAAGATCCCAACATCGCCAACCTCAGGCAGGCGATGTTGGGACTGTGAATTACGTCAGCAGATGCAGCTATCAGAGTTTAGCGCATGTGGAGAACAGCCACAAACATATAAACACACCCACATGAATAAGACAATGGCTCATTAACCTGCATTTCCATATGGAAATGAGCCAGACAAGTGTTTGATTTCCCACTTAATTTGTAAATGCATAGAGTATTCATGATGATGACAGCAGATTTACAGGGATATAATGAAGACATGTTACTGCATATTGGTGATGTGACATCCTCAGCCATTATCGAACTTTAGTGCATCACCCCACAGTTGCCATGTCATTCTATGGAACCTATGCACTAAGATGTCTCACGCTGGAGAGCAGTTAGTGCACAGGCTCCATATAATGGCATGGGATTTACACAGTTTATCACATTAGAGAAGTTATTGCCAATCTGCATAACCCCCAGTTATTCTTATATCCTCAGTCTCAGCATATTTTATAAGACATGGACTGATCTCTGCAAAATTATTGAGCACCACTGTCAAATTAATTATAAAAACATAGTAAATAAGATACTTTTATAGTTTTAGAATCATAAAATTACATACACCTAATTTTCCCCTCACACCATTCTGCAATTAACCCTTTGACTGGCAGGGGGTGTCCAACTTAATGCTTCACAATGAGGTAGACACCCTCTGGTGTTAAAAGTGTTAAACGAAGTAATAATGTTTCAGAATCCCCTATATTTATGTTAGCCATTCTTTATTTAACTCTGAGTGTCAGAGAGGGATCCAACATATTGCAGAGACATGCATTGGATGCCTCTCTGGCACTCAAATGGTTAAAATTACAGGTTATGAAATATTTAGCTTTGTCTGTTTACGCAAATTTGCAAACTAGGCAGCACTGGCTGGCAAAAGTCTGGTGTGTCAGAGGCTAATACTACACTCTCACCCCTTCACTTCCTACCAGGAAGTACTGGCTAACTCGCAGAAACAAGTAAAGATTAATATCTCACATTATACTTATATTATCCGGTAATTTTAAGTATAAAGTGGTTCTAAAAGCCCTTTTCAAAATCATTATAAAGTGCTAATTCACTTTATAGCCCTATGTGTGCACAGAAAAAGCAACTTTACCCCATCAACAGGAGACTTTCCAGGTGTGAAGATGACTCGCACAAAGCGTTTATTTACTACCTCAAGGCGGTCGACCTATTAAAAAAAAAAAAAAAAAAAAAAGCGGATATTTATTTTTTATATTATATATAGATCTGCAACGAACAGCAACATATCTAGCATGCCGACTTACCACATCTTTGGATAAGTAGTTATTGACAAAATCCTTCCAAGTGATTTCCCTCCCAGCATTCCTAAAGAAGAAGTAGTAAGTAATGCCGGCCCAAAACCCAGCACTAGCCATGAAGTAGAACCGGAACTCCTTATCATCCCATGGCACTTCTCCCTGCAAATAAGACAAAGAGTTTGCAGTCATTAACTCTGAGTGCCAGACGGGGGTCCAGCTCATTGTGAAGCAATGCACTGGGCAACCCTCTGGCATTCAAAGTGTTATAAGGCATACCTAAATAATGGCTAGAAAAGTTCCAAGGTTAACCTAAAACAAGAGGCTTGCACAAACCTAAATAATTATTTACCCTTTAAAAGCACCAAAGGGGCATGCCACAATGCTTTGCACTCTGCTCTGGTCCTTAAAGGGTTAAGAGTGCCACTAATCCAATATGAATCCCGTATGAGATTAATGCATTAGTACACCATTGCATGCTGCAAGCTGGTAATAAGATTAGAGATTTTACACATAAGAACTGGGGTTTTAGAAACCTCAGCCAAGCCAGTACCTGCTTACCCATCTTCATTAAACTACATGCAGTAAAGACATCACTTTTAATTACCCTTGAGTTGTGCTGGCTGACTGGATATAGATGCATGACAGGTCACACAATTATTAATAACTGTACACCGATCTAATGCATATGAAAAATAACAGAAAAACTAAAATGAGACCTTTTGTAATCTTGTCCACCACGTGGAGTCTTCTTTCTTTCCTCCTCCTTTCCCACCTCTCTTGCCACCTCCCCCAGCGTTACTGCCACCTCCTGTGGAATTCTGGTTGTCATTACGTTTGGCATCTGGAAGAAAAGGAAAATGAACTGGATACAGTTTTGAAAGAATAACCGGAATTTTGAATGTACAAATATTTTGCAAAAAACAGCAATTGTTAATCTCTTGCATGTAGATACATGCAATATTCTCCAAAGCATGCCTCTGTAATGTGTTGGAGACATGTCTAGCAACTGACAGTGGACTTCGGTCTTTTTCCTGCCTCAGATAACCAAGTAAAAAAAAAAAAAAATATGTTCTTCACTGAACCTAGCATTAGTGAAGTGAAGGAAGAATGGCATACAGCAAAATGTTCATGAATTTCCAAGACTATTCTAAAACGTTTGGGAATATGGTTGCACTTTTGTTTATCAAGATAAAGACTATATTTAAAAATAAGCCCATTCCAAATGGTGACTAAAATCAGAGGCCACACTTCTCATGCCAACCACTCTTAACTGTTCAAGTGGAAGAATTCTAGGACAAACCAACATCACCACTGGAAACAAACCCATTTCCACTGATTTCAATAGGACTTAATGCCTTGCATATTACACCTCCAATGCATCTGCTTCTTCCTGATCGAAGAACTGCAGTTTTGTAAATGGTTTCATGCCTGAGTTTTCCTCATAGAGTACCACTGATACTCACAGCCAATGATTTTCTGTGGAGAAGACCCAGTAGTGAAATAATGCATTCATAGGTCTGTTAAAGAGTATGTCTGTGTGTTGAGTACAAACAAAAGAACAAGAGTCCACAATTATGAAAAAGAAAAGTAAACTGCACACTTTAAGGTTGTTATTTAAATATTATATATGTTTCTATATTATTTTGTATGTATAAGACGAAACAGTCACTTAACATTCTGGATCAGAATGCCCATGCTTGAATTTTAGCCCTGTTTTACTATGCTGGGATTAGAGTGACAATGAATCAGTCACTCCTCACACTAATCTCTCTCCTCTTTCTGTTGATGGGATACAACTTCTGTGAATCTAAGCCAATCAGTTTCTTACACGCAAGATGCACCATAAATCTAGATTTGACAATGAACAGAGGAGTACATTTAAACCTTCTTCTGAATTTCTAGGTTGATCATCAAAATGCCAGGCACATTTTATGGAGCATACAAATACCTTTCATTTCACCTGGTGCCCCTTTGGAATCACTTGCTTTCTTGCCATTTTTGCCATTGGGGAAGTATTTCTCAAAACCTAAAAATGAAAAGATCACTATTTTTAAATGCACAGGATCCGGTCTTGATATTATGCAATGCTGGGGAATATACCTAAGGTTAAAACTTGGACAATTCTGGGATAAATTAACAGCACCACAGAGAAATACAAATCTCCATTGATTTAAATGGGATGGTTTGCCTGCCGAAAGTAACATTCAAGGAGGTTAAAGCACCATTTAACTCAATGGGAATTATTATTTGCTCATTATGGTACAGTATTTAGTGGAAAAGGCAGGTGTGTGTGTGTGTGTGTGTGTGTGATTTTGGTTCACTCCTTGTTCTAGCTGACTGAATAAAAAAAAGTCATATTCAACAAGCTGCAGTTCTGCATCAAGCCAACTTTATCATAGGGAATGCATGAAAAGTCACATTTAACCGAGGCTTTCATTGCCTTAAATGCTAGAGAAGTCAATGCATTTCTAGTATTTAAGGTGTTAAACACCCCAGTTAAATAAATGGGAATATTGGGGAATTTTATTTGATCCCTGTGAAGCAGTTGGTTTGCATCACTTTCTATTTCCAATGCAGCCCAAATTGCTGTATCATAGTGAGGAAAGCAATTCTACGGCTGGGTTCACATGAGACATGTTTTTTGTAGCAGTGATTTGGAGTCATGTTTCATGCAACTACATGTGTTTTTTTATTGAAAAAGAAATACATTTGCAGTTCTTTCTCTCTCAGTTTTTCAATCCTGGCCTGTATTTGCACATAGAGGAAATTACACCTCACATGTAAATGTAGATATATGCAATATTCATGTTTATCCAATGACTTTTTTTTTTTTTTTTTTTTTTTTTTTTTTTAACCTGCACCATAACTTATGAAAAATTTGTGGCATGCTGCATTCTCGTGCAACTTCGGGGAAAGAAAAAAACTGCCCATGTGAACACCTCCATAGAAAATTATACCAAATGCACTGCCTATGCAGCAATAGCATTACCTATGCGGACCCAGCCTATGACAGAGTGTCCCATTAATGTGTTTTGCAATGTTTAAATAGGTTGTGATGTATTCGATAAGTGAAAATCTAGGACTTTGCCATCTATACCTTTTGGGGGCCGAGAACAGAATCTTCTGTAAGCAGCAATAACATTGGCCAGCAATTTGTTCTTGCCAGACGTTGACACTTGAGTATGAATCTGAAAAACAGATTGACTGCACTTTAATTCTGGGGCCATTTTAGGCTTTATCAAAGCTTATTCACATGTATGAGCTTCACAGTTATAACATATGGGGCAGGGTTAAATTAATCTTTGGCCTTTGAGCAGTTAGTTGATGAGATTTGAAGTCACAAGAGCTGGATTTCCAAAAAACTAACAGTTTGTGACCATACCTGAGAACACTCAAGAGCTGGCAAAGAGATTCCAGTTTTCAATGTTTTTATCCTACCCCTAAGAAAAGAGGCTTTCTACAGCTCGGTGAGGTCACTTGTAAGCTCTCCCCTCCCCCTCTTTTCCATCTCTCTTGATAGCTCTCCTGATATACCCAATTTAGGGCAAACTCAACTCTCCTCTCTAATCTCACCTACCCTGATTAAGCCTGCTCATATTATGATGTAATCCATGTCATTTGAATAGCATAGAGACTTTACTCTGTAACTGAGTTTTTTTTTTTGTTGGTTTTGTTTCTTAACTAATATACAAGACTCAACTGGATCATAAAACGTCTCAAGACCACACAATGGACAATGGAGAAATAAACACCTAAAAGAGCTATGTAAAAGAATACAATTTCTTGATGGTATAGGCGATGAGCAAGTAAAAACATCTACCTTCTTTAAACAGGTCAATACAAAACAGTTATTAAATGGACCACAGATTGTTTAAAGAGATAGTATTGTCAGAAATGAATAAAACCAAATCTTGAAGCTATTAAAATTCTAATCTCTCAAACCTTTATGGTTTGAGAGATAATCACAGAGAAAGATTCCCCCTCCCTCCCCTTTCCCTGACATCAGCATCTAGCTGACAGCAGGGGAATCCGAGATCGAAAGACCTAAAAAGAGTTACTTCACTGGAATGGTCTACAAAGCATGCTTGGTTTGCAAGTACACTTTGTAGACCATTTCAATGGAGTCTTTATTTCTATATCAAGCTACTTTGGCTCTGCTGAAAAGCCGCAGGACTGTCCCCGGACCAGAATCTGCTTCTCTCAGCTAGATGGCAGACTTCTTGTGAAATGGGAACTTTAGATGCTTCGATCTCTCAAATTATACAAGTTTAAGAGATGGGACATACCTCGTTCTATTCATATTTTTAACCTCTACAATATTAACGTTAAATTTAAGCAATACTATCCTTTTAAGACCTGAGATGTAAAGTTATAGAAACATGACAAAATTAATCTCCTTAGGACTGATTTTAATTCATATATCTGTTTCTTTTTGTAACAGTATATCCTCATATCCCCTCCCTTAATGTTTTGGGAATTTGATAATTTCATAACTTGAAGGTCCTTTATTGATCCACTATATTTGTCCCAAAAACGTATTGTTATTTAATACCTCACACGTTTCCAAATTATCTAGAATGGTTTGAAAAGCAATGTGTGTCACACAACTCTGTTACTCAAAGGGTTAAGCAACATTCCCCACCTTGTGTACAAAAGGCAATTTTTTTAAATAATGCCCTACCTGGTGATAACAGAAAATCGCAGATTTTAAAATATACAAACATCAATGTGAAATCTCACAACCGTGGGAACACTTAGTTTATTCACCAGGGAAAGCATTATAATGTATTTTTTTCAATATTTTTAATATCTTTTACGTTCCATCAAAGTATTGGAAATGTTCCATATGTTCGTTGACTGTTAAAACACCTTCAAATAATGTCACATCAAACAAACTGGAGGTGAAAGTTCATTGTATAAAAAACAATGCAATGTTGATGTAAAATATAAAAGCAACCATGTATGCATGTACGCATTCATGTATGTATACTAGGACTCACAGCATCCCAAATAAAAACTGTGTTGAAAGGTCTCTGTTTATTCTGGACAAAAGAGCTCCAGGTTTGAACACCTTAAAAAAAAAAAAAAAAAAAAAAAAAAAGCACAGTTCGTATATAATAAGCTGTCCTAAAGATAAGGCTAAGGTTTAAAACTAATTTTCAGGTGGGAACATTACAGCCACTTCTCCGGTGACAACTATTTCTCAATATATAAAAATAGAGGATAGTATTATTATTATCACACGCCCTTCAATTTCTCTCTGATCAAAAAAGTTATTCTGTTTACAGTTTTTTCCTAGCAAAAACACAAAACGGAACAGCGCAAATGCCTCCAAGTGTAGTATTAGGAGCCACCAATGCCTCTCAGAGAAAACACATGAATAGCAATGGTCCGGACCATCAGCAGGATCTCCACCATCAATGATCCCTCAATCACTCCAGGATGAGGTCCGGAGCATTGCTATTCCAGGGCATCTAATCCAGTTCATGCGTTTACTCTGAAAGGCAGGATACAGCCTCTAATTCTAGTAAGTGGGGTACACTGGTGGCTTCTAGTACTATACTTGGAGGCAGTTTGCGCTCTTTCGCTTTGTGTTTTTTGCTATTTATAATCTGAAGGTGGAGGGACAGATAGTGCTGCCCTCACCAAGTGAGAAGCTGTAGTGCCCTAGGACTGCCTATCCCTAATATAAATCACACAGAGCTACATTGGTCCTGGTTACATCCTGGTGGAGCACGCCAGAAGGAGGTGATTTTGTTGCTAGTTTCTTCCCCCTGTCCCTTTGTTTACTGCAGTTGGATATACATGGAAGAGAAGTCTCACCTCCAGTCACATTTCCACTGACATATTTGTAAATAGCTGTAGTATGAAATCACACACCACCTTTTCCAGTCCTACATGTTTCATCAACCAGGCACAGGCTTCCTCACTACTTCTTATCCAGCAGATACAAAGAGTTAAGGAAAATACATGGTATCCCTAGTGACATTATCTGAGATAGTCTACCCACTTGGAACTTGATTAAAGTAAGCTCCTCTGTATACCAGGGCTCATAAAGCAGACCTCAAACAGTGCAGGTTTTAAAGGATGTATCCTTCCAAGCACAAACAAATCTATGCTCTGGAAGGGAAATGAAGCATTAGCAGCACTTGAGAAAATGTACTACACAACTTCTTCTCCTTGGATCTCCAGGTGTTAGGGACAATAACTATCATCCCTAAAGCATGCATGTATCTTTAATTATACAGTGCCATAAAATGTACACAACTCTTTACAGAAACAGTACAATAAAAAATACAGAACTGGGTTAAGAGCATCAGGCTAAAGTGCAGTTGTAGCATTATTAACATGGGGGAGGTGCAGCAAAAGGGAATCATACATTGGGAAGGAGAGGGTGCCCCAAGGAGCTTAATTAATAATTATGACAACATACAGAGACAGTAGGAGGAGGATCATAAGTGCAAGTACAAGGCTTCAGTAAGGGCAGTGCAGAATGATTCTACTGTGACTCTCAGTGTGCACAAGGAGAATATTCTTACAGAGATGCCTCCTTCATCAGGTGGGTTTTCAGGACATGCTTGACAGTGATGAGAATGGATGACTTGACGAATGGTGATAAAGACTGTAGCTGAGAGATGGCTTGAATTGTGTAAAACGAGGACAGAAATAACCCTTGAGAAGAACACAGGTGACAGGAAGGGGTGTAGTGGGAGAGAAGAGCAAAAATACAAGAGGTTGCCTAAAAGAAAGCAGCTTAAAGCAGAGGAGAAGAATTCTGCAAGAAATACAAGAGCTTGCACAGTTAAGAGAGGGATTTCAGGAGCAGATGAAGGTATCTGGGAGCAAAGGTAGTTAGTTATTCTTGGAGATGAAATGAGAACATACCGAAGCAGAGAAAGATGAGAGGCAAGAAGACCAGAGAGTAGAATGTTGCAATAGTCCAGTCTAGAGAGAATGATGGCCTGAGTGAGTTTTTGCTGCTGACAGAGTCGTACTTTGGCAACACATTTTTCAGGAAGAAGCAACATGTTTTGGCAACAGCTTGGAAATGGGGGGGGGGTGTGTAGAATGTCAAGATAAAATAGAGTATAACCCCAAGACAGCATGCTTTGGTTACAGATTGGATGGCAGAATTGCCAAGCTGTGATGAAGGGGGTGGGGGTGGGGTTTATGAGGGAATACAACCAGTTCTGTTGTAGTCATACAGCCCTACTCAAACTCCGAAATGCTCCAAAATCCAAAACTTTTTGAGCACTGACATGACATGCTTTCTGATGGTTCAGTGTACACAAGCTTATTTTCATGCACAAAATTATTAAAAAAAAAAAAATTGTATAAAAATTACCGTCAGGCTGTGTATAAGGTGTATATGGAACATAAATTAATTTTATGTTTAGACTTGGGTCCCATCTCCAAGATACCTCATCAGATATACTCAAATATTCCGAAATCCAAAACACTTCTAGTCCCAAGCATTTAGGATAAGGGATACTCAATCTGTATTAAGTTTAAGATGGTGGTGGACCATCCATGATGAAATTGCCTTGAGACACTGAGTGACTTGACACTGCATAGCCGGAGTGAGGTCAGGGAAAGGGAGGTAGATTAGTGTCTCATCTGCATGCAAACTGTAATTAAAGCCAAGAGATGAGAGGAGGTCACCAAGTGACAGAGTGTAGAAGTAAAAGAGAACTGGTCCCAGGACTGATCCCTGAGGTACACCTACTGAGAGGTCATGGGGAAACAAGAACGCTTTAGCAAAAGAAACATTGAAAGTATGGTTAAAGAGATAAGAGGTAATCCATTCTAGAGCTGTGTCACAGATGCTAAGGGTGTGCACTGTGCCAGGCAGGAGTGCTTGATTAACAGCATCAAAAGCAGCAGAGCAATCTAGTAGAATTAGTATACTGTATTGTCCTTTTGTAACGGTTTGTTCAACACTCAGACACAGTGGTTTAGGATAAAACACAGTTTTATTGAAAACACAATGATAATTACCCTTAACGGGCTATAGCGTATCTCAGCAGAATTATACAGGTGTAATACAGGACTTAGATACATATGCCTACACAGGTCCAGTATAATAGGAAGCGAGAGAGTTCATATACTGACACAGGTCAGGCATGAGAGGGTGAATACCCAGAATAGCAGTACAGCACGAGTTAAAGTCCCAGTAGGTATAATCAGTCTCTGTTGTAGAGAAATCTGTGGTGAGTTCTCTAGAAACGCCCAGTAAGATGGAATAACAACGAGTAGGAGACTGTAGTGCTAGAATGGAGACAGAGCACTGGTAATCTGCCAGAGAAGAGCTGAGGCTTATACCCACTGCCGTAGCAGTAAACGGAGGCAACAATGATACTCTGCAAGAGCTGAATGGAATACAGCCAATGGCACCCTGCCATAGCAGTAATGGAGGCAACAGTACTCTGCAAGAGCTGAACGGAACACAGCCAATGGCACACTGCCGTAGCAGTAACGGAGGCAACAAGGTTCTCTGCAAGAGCTGAATGGAAACACAGCCAATGGCACACTGTCACAGCAGTAACGGAGGCAACAAGGAGTACTGCAAGGGTTAATGGAAGGCTCAACCAATGGCATACTGCCGTAGCAGTAATGGAGTCAACAGTGAAGCTCTGCGAGAGTAACGGAAGGCCCAGCCAATGGCACGCTGCCATAGCAGTAACGGAGGCAACAGTAAGCTCTGCAAGAGTTAACGGGAGGCCCAGCCAATGACACACTGTCGTAGCAGTAATGGAGGCAACAGTAAGCTCTGCAAGAGTTAACGGAGGCTCAGCAATATGTACACTGCCGTAGCAGTAACGGAGGCAACACAGAATACTCTGCCAGGAAGGCCCAGTCACAGTGGAAGTCAGAATGTCGCCCAAGCGATGCAACGAAGCAGGAACAGGAGAGCTGGGTCTGATCACGGAGCAGGAACGTCAGACAAGCCGGGTCAGGTCACGGAGCAGGAACCAGAAGCAGAGTAGTCTAACGGGCCAAGTCGGTACACGGGAACACAGCAACTCAAGTAAGCACTGGTACAGGAACACCACGAAAGGGTACCAGACAGGTGCCAGAGCCCAGTATAAAAAGACCATACTGGGTGGGCCAAACATAGCTCAGCCAATAGGAGCGCATCACACAGAGACTGACAGAAAGCACGGGCACTGTGATACCTTTGCTATATGTAGGCCATTAGTAATTTTTGAAGAGTGTTGGAATTGAGAAAAGGGATTAAAACGGTCCCAGATCTTAGATATAAAGAGAAGTGAAACTATACAGTAATCTGAAGGACAGGTGGAGGTCGAGAGAGGATTTTTTTTTTTTTTTTTTTTTTTTTAAAGTATAGGTTTGACTGTTGCATATTTGAATGATGAGGGAAACGTTCCAGTAGAAAGAAAAGAAGACACAAAAGCGGCGCAGAAGATCCTCTACGTGTAGTATACACTTGAAAGGGATTCTTCACCAGCACCAAAATAATTGAAACGCTACTCACATTCTTAAGAGGCGATAACTTGCCTCTTAGTACAAGCGCATGTACTGGCTTTCACCCCAGTGTGGTGTAATCGTTCCTCGGTCTACTCCTTTTTCCTTTTTTCCCCAACTCCGTCAGGGATTCACAATATATGTGGAAACTACCACTCTAACACAGGGCAAATTATCGCCCAGTATTTCTTTGGCAGTACCTATTTGTTCTGGAATTGTCCTATATCATCCGGAGGAATGGTAGACCAGAGGCTGGATCAGATTAGTACAAATATACACTATATTTATTAAAATAAAATAAAATCCAAAGTGGATATACAATGCCAGACAATAAATGCCCTAAGTAAAAGATATGCCTGACTCATTTCGTAACAGTAACATTAGTTGCATAAACGATTAACATAATCTAATATAAATAAATAAAAAAATAAGGATGCTGATGTACTAAATAGAGGTGGAGTAATTCAGGGGCAAAGCAACTGCACCATGGGGGAAACGTTGATGTTCCCAGATTCCAAAAGATTTAAATGGACCTTTTAACCCTATGAACACCATAGAGGTCTCCAGCACACTGCTTTGTAAAATGCTGGAGAAAGGGTGAAATTTACTGACTGATATTTTGTTTTCCTCTGTGTCCTTCCACGGCAATGGACTGTGGGTATTGACTCCACCTTCCAGCTGGTAGGACTAATCCGATATAATAATTCACTAAGGATGTCAGAAGCCGTCATGCGCAGTAGAGACGACTGCGTGCACTGCAGTCATTCACAGTAGAGACTGCCTGCTCCGCAGCTGATACAGAGCGGGGCGCTCCGAGTACAGACCAGAGTCCTCTCTGCACACCTTCCTGGGACTGCTTGGTCCTAGGAAGGTGCGCAGAGAGGACTACGGTCTGAATTCAGAGCGCCCTGCCCCTTTATCAGCCACGGCGCACTCGGGCAGTCAGTCGGGCACAAGAGAAATCTCACGTGGAGCATAGTTGGATGCAGCCATTGCTCTACGCTAAGGGCTGCTCACATCTCAGCTGAGCTCTCTGCAGACTGGAGTGATCAGCATTATGAAGAAAGCTTAAAGGGATAGTAATGTTTCAAAATAAAAGCAGCTGAGTGATAAAGTATCCCCCTCCTGCCCCTTTTACCTAGTACAAGCCACCTCCCCTCAGATGTGGAATCTGGTCTTAAGACCAGACAGCTCACAGCAAGGGACAGTCTTCTTACTATGAGAACAATGAAAACCCTGCCCCCCTTGACAGATTTTTCCCTTATGCTAATTGAAAATTGTCCCTCTCTGCAAGCCATCTGGACACCACCTTTCTTTTCTGAGGTGAGCAGTGTTACATCAGTAAAAGGGGTGGAAGGAGGATACTTTATCATTCAATTACTCTTGAACTACAACTCAGACAGTAGTAAAATAACACTCTCCATGGCCCAAATACTATGAAGATTAACTGGAGTTGCTTTTATTTTAAAACATTACTATCCCTTTAAAGGTTATCCCCAGTAAACGGATTCCCCAACAGTCCTATATAATGGTGTGATGTCAGAGCCAGGCTTGGGGCTTATGGTTCACAGTACTTTATATTAGCTGCCACTCTCCACTGACACCATATTCCAGTCTGTCTGACTCTGTGCTTATATAGCTGGGGTGAACTGCTCCGGTTCTACAAAAATCTGCTCATCGTTCAGCCTATTCCTAGCGGATCATAAACTTTTTTTTTGGTTTTTAATACACCACTGGGAAATTAAAGAGGTTTTATTTGCTGCGATCTACGATGGGAGCTGGGAAGTTCAATGTGTAGATGATAATATCAGCCTGCTTCATAATCGGTAAATAAATCTGCCCATCACCTCTTCTTTTAACCCATATTAAACAAGCTATGCTTTAAGGAAAGGTTATAAAGTAACCCCTAGAGCTCCAGGTTGTGCAATTAATTTTCAGTTCTCTTATGACTGCAGCGTAGCAAACGGGATCCGGCCACCAGCCGAGGTTGCTGGGTGGCACTGTGGCCCAGGTACAAAGGCTTTTCAACTAGTAAAAATATAAACATCATCAGTTCCTCACCCTTTGCTCAGTTATTCGCTTTTAACCAAGCTGTAAAATATAGAAAAAATTGTTAGATACAATCAAGCTACTGAATAAAGCATACCTGTGCATCAAATTATGCTAAATATAGGAAGAATACCAATAACCCTACACCTAAATAAGGGTTGGGTTGCCGTGGAAGGACACAGAGGAAAACAAAAGAACGGTGAGTAAATTTCACCTTTTCCTCTGTGTCCAATCCACTGTGGGACTTACCAAAGCAGTACCCCAGTAACCCAGGTGGGAAGTTTCAGACAAGAATGGCTGCTTCCAGCACCTTCCTGCCAAATTTTGTGTCTGCTGATGCCTGAATGTCCAGTTTATAGTGCCTAATGAACGTGGATACTGAAAACCAAGTGGCAGCTCTGCAGTTTTTTTCTGTATAGGGCAAAGAGCTTTAGTAGAATGCGCCATAATGCCAGTCAGAGGATCCTGTTTGGCTGACTCTTAGGCAAGCCTAATGCCATCTTTGATCCACCTTGCTACAGAAGCTGATGTACCCTTATATTGACCAGCATAGTGGACAAACAAGGCCTGTGTTTTTTGAAAGGATTTGGTTCCCTGGAGATATATCTGCAAACACTTAACTAAATCCAAATTATGCAATTCTCGCCTTTTTGTTGGAAGGATTTGCACAAAAGGAAGGGAGAATGATCTACTGACTGATATGAAATGTGGATACAGGTTTAGATCTAAATGATGGCTTTGGACAAAGTACTAACTTGTCCTGATGAAACATAATATGTGGTGATACACATAATAATGCCTGCAATTAGATAGTTTTTAATGTTAGATGTTTCAAGGAGATGCAGTCCAGAGGCTCAAAGAACTCATGGGAACAGAACTGCTGAAGCACTAGATTCATATCCTGATGGTTGACTTGATTTTTGTGATTGCTGCCATATATCGTCGAAGTGTGTATTGTTCAGCAAATGGCTAGGCTAGCATAGCTGACACAGCTGACAGTTGTACTTTCAGAGAGGCAAGTTTTAGTCCCTTCTGAAAACAGTCTTGAAGAAAATCCAGTATTCTTCCTGGAGAGATATTACTTCTATCTAGACCTCTGATCCTGCACCAGTTATGGAAAACAGACCAGACCCTGTAACAGATTCTGTCTGACGAGGGGCGGCGGCCTGCCAGAACAGTATCTATTACGGAATCTGAAAGCCCTTTTTGCTTCAGTGAGCTCCGCTCAGCCGCCAAGCCATCAGCCTCAAGAATGCTGGATCCAGATGGTAGATGGGGCCCTGGGATAATAAGTGAGGAAGCACCGGCTCTGATAGACTTCTTTTTTTAGGTCGGCATATCATACCTTCCTGGGCCAATCTGGGGCTACAAGAATCACTTCTGCTTTGTCCCTCTTGATCTTTTGGATTACCTCTGTTAGAAGAGGAAGTGGAGGGAACAGATAAGCCAGGTGAAAATTCCATCTGTACTGGAGCGCATCCTGGCCCGCTGCCTTGATTGTCTTCCATCTTGAAAAGAAGATATGGCATTTTGTGTTTATGTCGGATGTCATGAGGTCCTCTTGAAAGAAATATATATATTCTTCTCTTAATTGTACCCATTTTATCTGCCATTACCACATCCTTGGGCAAGGAATTCCACAATTTAACAAATCTTACCATTTAAAAAAAAAAAAAAAAAAAAAAAAAAAAAAAAACTTTCCTGTGCTGAAGTTGAAACCAATTTTAAGGGGTGGCTCCTGGTTATTTGATCAGCCCTTGGAATGAAGAGCTCACCAGAGAGATCCTTGTACTGACCTCTCATATACTTGATTAGTACTCTTTTCTCTAGAGTTAATAAACCAACTTTATCTAGATGTTCTTCATACATCAAGTCTTCCATTCCCTTAATTTTGTTGCTCTTTGCTGTACTCCCTCCAGTTCTAGATATCATTTTTCAGAACTAGTGCCCAAACCTGCACAGATATACAAGGTGAGGTTTTGCCAATGATTTGTACAGTAGCAAAACGTTGTCCACTCTTGCTTCAATACCCCTTTTTATGCAAGACAGGACTTTGCTTTTGCTACTGTTATTTGACACTGGTCACTGCTTCCAAGTTTGTAGTTTACAAGGATTCCAAGGTCTCTCTCTATCAACGAGTCCCCTAAAATGATTCCACTGAGTTCATAAGTAGCATTGGGATTTTTTTTCTTCACAAATGCATGACTTTACACTTTCCCACATTATACTTCATATTCAATTTGTTTTCCCAATATGCCATTTTATATACATCCCGCTGTAGAGAACAAATATCCATGCACAATATAGTGTCATCTGCAAATACGGATATTTTGCTTTTCTATATCTATTTCCGGTTCATTTATAAACATGTTAAAAAGCAATGGACCAAGCACTGAACCCTGAGGACTCCACTCTCAACTTTCACTGTACTGGAGAATTTTCCATTTAAAAGGGGAACTTTCAGCTCTAAAATACTTTTTTTTACATTTGCTTAACCCCTTGGTGACCGGCCGCGCGCTTACGCGGCCAGCACTTAACAACGGGTTTTTTTCCTTCCCATTCTAGCGAATGACTTCCTGGACTTACCAGGTACGTCATCTGTCACTAAGTGACATTTTTGCTTGACGAACTGGTAAGTCCTTCGTCGCAATGGGGTTAAGCTATTAAAATTGTATTTGGATCAGTGTCTTTTTTTTTCTACTTTCATACGCTTGAATATATTTGATCTTAAATGTACACTTGATGCTGGGCACTTCCACATTCTGTGGCACAGCGTAACGTCGGCACACTGGCGCAAGACTTCCCAGTACCGTAATCCTCCTCCCACCTCTCTCCCAGCTCGCGTATTCACTCTTCCCTTCATACTGATGTGCATCACGTCTACCGTTCCAGCAAGCCCCGTTTATCTTTATACCGAGCTACAGTATCTGAGGAGATACTCTCTTTCCTGATGAAATAAATCAGTGAGGTTATGAAACACATAACACATTTGTGTAATTTTAGATACCATTATGTATTATCAGTATTTTTTACAAAATAAATACTTTATATTTTAGCTTATTTTTGTGTTTAGAAGTGTTTATTTTAGTCCCACTATACTATTTTATATACACAAGAGAATTCAACATCCTATTACCGAATCAGAGGATTTAAGGAACGGACAAACCGAGTGGAGACGGTTTTGAGAATTCTCCCCCACCTGCTAAAAATCCAAGAGTGGTGAATAACCCCTGGGGGAAGAAAGTCCTGTAAGTACAATCTTACTTTCTTGTGCTGTGTAGAAGATAATTAAGGCTGGGCCAACTGGCCGTTGACTAAGTGAGGGCAGTCCAAATATCCCCACAAGCCGTTCCAACCTGCCTGCCTGACGGATGTGTCGGACAGGCGGTGATATTAGAGGCGAGTGCCAGAATGTTTACCCGATTGAAATAGCAGAGGATTCTATCCACCCACTTGATACATATTTCAGACTACTGTGCTTTTTCTAAATATGTTTATATAAAACAGATCTCACTACCTGTCTACTTTTAATTTTTTGCATGTAATCAACGTTTGGGTTTTGCTTTATGAATAACTGGTTGGCACATTATATTCATTTATACATCGCTACGTTTGATTGTAATTACACATATTGTTACCACATATATTGAGTATATATAATATACCGTTTCACAGTGTATGTCATAATTTATTGTCACTATTATTCATAGTGCTCACCAAATATATATATATATATATATATATATATATATATATATACTTTAAACTGTATGAACTTTAGGACTTTGTGGACAGAGCAGCTTTATACATTTGATTTGTATTGCACTGTTTTATTCTATCTTATTTTTATTTTATTTTATTATGAGAATAGAATTTGCATTTAAATAGATTATACATTTGTGTTCATTGATACAGTGCTTTTATTTGTTTTAGCGCCTCTTATTACATTTAGATTAACCTTGAATATAGTCCCCAATTATCCCTTCTAGCATTTTTCCACTAAAGAGGTCAAACTCACGGGTCTATAATTCCCAGGTTCAGTTTTAGTTGGCTGAGTTTCACTTTGCAAAAGCAATTGTAACCATGTACTGTCTAAACTCTTCAACTATAAAGCGCTGCATACACTTATGGTGCTATATAGACATGTTAATTCTAGATAATTACCTACAAGAATGGTATAACTAGCCATTGGAGGGTCCAACTGCACTGTCTTGTCGTTTCTGGTTACCCCCTCCTCCCTTGATCTAGAAGTATTCTGCAACCCCTATTCTATGAAAAACTCAGTAATCTGCACTGACCAGCAATGGCCCAAACAAGCCTATGTCAACAAAATAACCTATAGTAGCATCTTTCTTGTATAGCTCACTTATCCTGACAAATCCCTTATGTATAGAACAAGTACGTCCAGGTGGGTACATATACTGATAATATAGCATGACAGTGAACGTGCCCTGTCCCATATACTCACTGACAGGTAAACGAAAAGGTGACTCACCCTCCCCAAGCAGCAGGCCCCTGTCCTGAGGGCAGTGGTGCGGGACAGTAGTGGCACAAATGCTCCAGTCAGTGCCCGGCCTGCCCCGGGGAGCAGTAGGCAGCGGTGAGCCATCTAATGGCCTCACAGCAACAAACACCTGGATCTCCCGGGAAGCTCAGTGTTACGTTCCGTCTGACAACCCATAAACATGTATAGCTCCTACAGCGACCTCCAAAGGGTGCTGCATTGTACCACGCCCCCCTAAACGTGTGACGTTCAAGCGTATATCCAATCGCATTACGCGTGCACTCTTCTTCACTCCCCTTATGTGTGTAAAACAGCGGAAGAATTGCTGTAACTGAGGACCCCAGCTGTGTCATTTGTATTTATGAATTTACACTAGCTCTGTGGTGTTAGGACTCGCATGTTATTCTTCAGCACTATATTAACCCTTTGAGTGTCGGATGTGTGTACTACAACAGGAATGCTTGCACACCACTCTGGCACTCAAGGGGTAAAAACAAGTGGTTACTATTGTACCGCTGAGCACCAAAGGAAAACCGCCTCTTATTTTCGCTGGTCCGGTGACAAAAGTGGACAACGTGCGGCTCTACAGCTAGTGGCTGGATTACTGCTTTACTAAGTCTCCATTGCCCTCATTCGGCTTTGCATGTAACAGACGGTTATTCAATAGCTGGCAAAATGTCACACACTAGGAGCTTGTTGGTTACTACGTTTATATAGTCACTTCTTATGATTGGGCCGGCATTCATCAGATGTGTCACTATTACAGTACATAATTGGTTGGTATTTTATTTAAAGCTTCATTGTGTGGTACCTGCTGTAATATGTAAATACACCTAGAAGAGGAATGCAAAATTAGTGAAGCTTAGGCTGATGTACTAGGGAACTGGATCAAACCAAATGAGCCATGGAAAACATACACATTCTCACTGGTTTCAACAAGGAATGCTAGAGGTCTTCTACCACTACAAAGTAATGCGTTGGAGTCTTATGATCTAGTATGCAAAGGGATAAAAGCCCAGTTTAAAACAATTATACTTTTTGTTCTGTATGATGTAGTTAATTTGCCTCAGAATTGTACAATTTTTTAGCACATCAGCCTCTATGTATCATGCTCTGCAGGCTTCATTATAAAATGCTTTGTCAGGATGACGTTCATGTTCTCTTAGCACTTTTCTCCCAGTGCTAAATGGATGGTGCTGCCTCCCACGTTTCCTTACACACGGATTATATATAACATCTCAATCCGTCCTGTTTGTTTGGTAACCAGTAGTGTCATATGAGCCAGAGCATGATAAATTACCAAGGCACAGAAATATCACAGGCAACAGAGATGATGCAACCACACAGTAACAGTCTAGGGAAAGGAAGAATGATCATCAACCAAAGAGAACTCTGGCAACTGGATGGGACTAGGGCAGCCACCGTTGCTGGAAACCTATACCTATTTTTAATATTGTATTATTATTATCATTATTACTATATCCTCTAGGGCCATATATATATATATATATATATATATATATATATATATATATATATATATATATATATATATTTTTTTTTTTTTTTTTTTTTTTTTTTTTTTTTTTTTTTTTTTTTTTTTAAAGGTGGAATGATTCTAAAGCAAACCAAGTGCACCATAGGGGACAAATATAAATTCCTAATACCCCCATTGATTTTGATGGGGTGTTTAACCCTTTGAACGCTAGATAGGTCTCCAAGGCATTGTGTTGGTTTGCACATAACAACTCTTTTTATTTTGAAAATACAGCCCTGTAGTTAGTCTACTTCTTACCTGTCTTCCTGCAAAATACAAGCTGGGGGATTTAGGTATGAAGGAAAGACTGGTAATGTTATACAAAAAATAGAAAAAAGAAATGCAAAGATAAAAGACATGATGCAGTTTAAAAATATAGCATTCTAATACATATAAGATAAATTGGACAAAGCCATGTTTTTCTGAGAATGGTTTACAAGAAACTGAAGAAGTATATAATACCTAGATTTAGTTTTCTGTAATTCTGCAATTGTAGCTAGTAACTCATACCTACTCCCCATGTGTCCCTCTTTATGCGAGACTGTCCTTTTTTGAGATCCAAATACCTATGTCCCTCTTCCCTACCCTTGTGTCCCTCTTTTTAGGAGATTAGACTGTGTGGTGTGTATATAAAGGTATCTTATTGCTCCACAGCAATTAAACTCACATTACTGTTTGTTTAAACTTCAGTGTAAGTGTTTATAAGTTAGTATGTTGTAAACAAGATACTTTGGTCTTGCTCTAAATCATATATTAGGTTACATAAAGAGGTGTCAATATGTCATGAAATAACCTAAATATTCTTAGTGTTAGCAAAACGCCTGTTCTCTTGCCGCTTTGCCAATGAAGAGACAAGATTGGAGGAGAGCAAAACAGGAATATTTCTTTATTCGAATATAGAGAGAACAGTACAGCACATTAGCATGGAAAGAAAACTTGTTCTGTTCTGAAAATTATGAGCAGAGGGGGTATCTAATATACTAATACCACACCCTTGGGCAATAAGATGATTGGTTTAACAGAAAACAAGAATTGCAAAAATTACATATTCAGTAAACTACAACATTGCATATTTCGTTAGTCCAATAGTAAAGCATTAATATTGCTCCTCCACCCAAATAACATAATCAGTTTCCACCCCCTAATATTGCTCCTCCACCCAAATAACATAATCAGTTTCCACCCTCTATTAGAATTACAAGCTTTGCATATTTGGAAATAACAAAACATTAGTTCCCAGCAAATACAATACATTATGATTTAACCTAACTTAGCAAAATATCTTATCAATCTATGTGTAGGGGGGAAAGAATGAGCTGTGAGTTTCTCTGCTTATCAATATGTGTGCAGGGAGATGGGAGGGGGGGAAAGAAAGAATGACATAGCTTTCTTTTTTTTTTTGTGACCACAAACGTGCAGATAAAGAGAATACAGAACTGTAAATTTCTGCTGTCTCTTTAGGTGCTGGTTAACCCTTCCCTTTCTATATTGTGAGATGCAGCTTGATATTTGCACTTGATATTTGATAACAATCCCCCCTTTGGTCATTGGATCACCTTACAAGTGTGATCAACATGACCACCTAAATCACTTGACCATATTTGGGAGTAGGAACAGACTGAATGCAGGTAAGTAGGGTAGGAAAACATTGGATACAACAACACATAGTGACTAGTAGAACAATGAAAAGAAGTAATCCTATGAGGATCTGTCTTAGCCATCCAAAATTCGGTAGCCAGGACCAGAGCCAGTTCCACCACCCGTCCCCGACAACATCCTGTTTGATGTTCTTGACTATTTCATGCAGTCCCTGTATGTGATCATGAATGGATTTGGAATGATCAGACAAGTTAAAACAACACATGCCAGTAAATTCCTCACACCCATGATTATGTTTAAGCAGAAGATAATCAATAGCCGCTCTATTCTGGAGAGACATATCATGGACCCCTTTAACATCAGTTAAGAGACCGTCTAAGGCTGCAGAGGTGTGGTTGATAGCTTTAACTAGTGCACATGCAAGCTTATTAACAGTCCTAGCTGTCCCTACAGCCAACCCTGGTGTTCCAAGAATAGAGATGCCCAGTGAGAGAATTTCAGCATTATTCATCAAATGAACATCTGAGTCACAGTCCTCAGGCAACTGTAACGGGGCACTTCTCTTAGGTCGGCTACCCCTAACAACAGATGAGGTAACTATGTGTCTGGAGGGAAGCAAGAGACTAAGCCTGCTAAGGGAGCACGGCCCCCCAGTAGCATTAGCAGGGATGTAAGAGTAAGAGGTGATACCACATGACATAAACCAACCCCTAGGTAACTTGAGGGGTTTAGCAGTATAAGAGACATTCATGGTATAATTACAGAGCATATCATTGATAAGGGAGAGACAGTGTTTACCAGTCTTTTGCTTAGTACAGTTAACAAAGGAGAAGCAGAGGTCTGCAGGGACAATCTTCAAGGTACGGACAGAAGTCATATTAGACCAATTAGGCTGGGAAGGAAGGGCGTAGGCGCCCATCTGGGACAGCACTACCCAAAAGTGGGGAGCCAGAGACTCACGAGGGGTGTTTGGAGGCAAAAAAGTAAAATTCACAAGAGTAGTTAGGGAGGCTGGTACACTGATGAGACATGTAGTGAGAACATCAGTGACACTCACCATCCGGGATAAGCAGAAGTCTGAAATATTCATCACTTGTTGAGCCAAATGCACCCAAACATTGGAAACCTCCTGAGACAGTTGTTGTGGTGCAGCCCTGAAATGTCTGGTAAGGGCAGAAGGATCCATGGCCATATTGTGGATCTTGGGGCCACAAAGGGATGGGGGCGGGATGTATGTAAAGTACAGAACCCATCCCATCACCCCGAATACCAGGATTATGAGGAACACCACCCCCTGTTCACTGACCTTATCTGGTGATTCTGTAAGGGGGTGGGAGGCACCAGTAGGCTTGGGGTTCCCAAAAGGGTGTATTTTCATGATACACAGATCCCACGTAGGTAGGTGATACAATAAACCCACTTGATGATATGAAGAGGCAGGTAGTGCAGTAGGCCTGCTTTTAATCCCACGGAGGCAGGCGGTCAGGGATTATTGTGCCCCGACAAAACACCTGCTTGATGATCTCACGGTGGCAGGCGGTGCAAGAAGCCTGCTTGCTGGTCTGCGGTGGTAGGTGGTCAGGTAGTATTATGCCTGTCAAAACACCTACTTGCTGGTATTCCGGAACAAAAGCCTCAGGCCTTCACCCTGTTCTACCTCCCACTGGGCATCTGCTGGGCACTGGGAGGGAGCAGGGCCTTTATCTTGCTCAGGCTCTGGTGCAGCTGTCACTCTGGTATGGTGTACCCAGGTCTTTCCTTTATGTAGCTTGACTGCGCTGTGACTTGTCATCAAAATCTGGAATGGACCTTTCCACTGGGGCTCCAAACAGTCTGTTCTCTAGGTCTTTACATGCACTCACCCTCCAGGCTGGAAGGCATGCACTGGATCAGCCAAAGGCAAAGGCTGTTGCTGAACAGTAATTCTGTGAAGAGAAGAGAGGGTAGACTGCAGGGCAGTTTCATAGCCCCTGATCTGCTGATTACCAGTCTCTAAGTTAGGTCCCTGATGCTGAACAATCCTGTTCCAGGGCCTAACAAAAAGGATCTCATAGGGATTCAACTTTAGAGCCTTTAAGGGGGTTTGCTCTGATGCAAGTCAGAGCCATTAGGAACTGTCCATTTGAGTTCAGTACACAGTATGGTGATATTTCCATTCAACCTTCTCCCAAAGTAATACACAATTCTTTACAATGTCTCTAGTCTGACTCAATAGTTCTTAGTACGCCAAATCTTGGAATTACTTCTCTCATTGACTCCTTAGCTACTGATCCTGCAGTAGCACTTTTCCAGACAAAGTCTCTGGCCACTTAAACAATTAATCAATTATAACCAAAAGATACTGTACAGGTGGCAACTCAATGTATCTGGTATGTCACACAAGTACTAACAATTTCCTGACTTACTATGCACAAACCTGGTCCTACAGCTATTCACAGCAAGGTGTTTGCCATAACATCACTCCCTGATGAGTGTTCTCATACATATTGCGCAAAATCTGCACCATGACCAACCTAGGCAGAAATACCCTGCCATCTGGGTTAATCCAGCTACTATCAATCAACTGGGCATGGTACTGGTATGCCAACTTTACCAGTCCTCAGGGGTATATACAGCCTGCACCTTTGTTAATAACAGAATCATTATTGTGGGATTACCACAGATATTCTGAAGATAGGGGTTTAAGGCAGCTGCTGCAACAAAACTCCCCCCTCTCTCCCACAAAATAGCAAAAACATGAACAATGTCAAAAACAGATTCTGAATCAGTGAAAACATTTACAGATTGGTCTCAGGCACATTGCAATGCTTTAGTCAACGCTATGATTTCAGCATCCTGAGCTGAGAGAAAATTAGGGAGTTCCTCAGCTAAAACAAATAGTTCCAATTCAGGGTTAGGGAGGGGAACATCACTCAGGTCTGGTCTGGGTAAAGTCAATTCCTCCAGGGCTTCTACACAGTCAGGTTCTGGAGAGTCACTTTTGTCACTTGGCAATAGGGTAACTGGTTTTGGCAGAGTTAAAGCAGGGGCAGACATCAGCACCAACTTCAGACTGTCACAATCACACACAGATAGTTCATCCCATACTATCCTGTCAGTCAAATCATATTTGTCCACTATTGGTCTTAACCCTTGCCTAGCTTCTGTGCTGATGGGGAACTATCTGACTTAGACCAGTCCTGTGTCAGGCTGCAAGTCAATAACGGGTTGGGCATCTCTAGCAACCCATGGCTTTCCAGCTGCCAAACAGCAGAGGGTACTGAGCGCAGCACTTCCTCCAGGACTATCCTGGGAAATGTGTCTCAATTCCATCTGGAGTCAGTTCATAATACACAGGTACATATACTTATATCTCGTCAGTGACAAATGTAATTCCTGTCCTTAATTTAGTCAACATATCCCTTCCATATAGTGCAGTGGGGCACAACTCTGATAGGAGAAAACTTATCCTGGACAATAGTCCCTTCTATGGTAACTTCCATAGGTTGTATACATGGCATAGAGGAGGGACTTCAATCCACCCCTTCTATGCTGATAGTTTTCTCACTAAGAATTCCCCCCTGCACTGTAGGCTAATACTATAAAGACTGCTCCTGATCCACTCTATTCTGTCTTATTAGGGGAGTCATTTCTGTCTGTATCACCACTACCATATGCACCTTCTCCATTACTTCACTTACTGGCTTACACAACACACTCTGAGTCCTACTCAATTTCCTCTGAATGTCTGAATTATTCTGTCAACAAAGTCATCTGGTCTAAAAAGGGGTGTCAGAGTCTAGATACAATAAAACATTAATACATTATCAGTCCTGTCATTAAGAGGGCTTATCAGTCTCTAATTAAATCAGAAGTTAATTTTCTATATGTATCAACAATCCTTTAACCCCTTCCTGTCACATTCAGGGAAGCAGTATTACATATATATAACTAGTTCTTCTGGAGGTTAAATCACATGAAAACACATTCTCATTACACTCAGTACTCTTATTGCTTAAAAACAATAACATTTACTTTTTCTTAAGTTTTACACATTTTCTAAAAACCCAAAATCAGGATCCCACTTACCCAGCGACTGCAGTCTTTGTCTCAGATTAACCACTGTGTCTCTCTCCAAACACCCCCTGTCGGCGGCCAACCGACACCCATACTGGCCAGACCTTAGTACATAAGAACACAAAAGTCTGCCAGTCAGATTCCTTAGACCCATGGGTAACTAGATGCCACATATTCAACATACACTGAAGAGGTCCACTCTTCCCCTTACTGGACTCTAAACCCATGTGGCCTATACCTAGGAAAACAAAAGTACCTAGTACCAAACTGGGAGAAACTGGTATACCAAGTGATCACAAAACAAGGATTAATGTATATAAAATACAACACCTTACCTACAGGATGAGACACACGGTTAGCCTGACTGATTCCTGTTAGCTCTTGTCCTGGATTCTTAGGACTCCAATGGATTAGAGTGAACTGGTCCTGTAAGATCAGTGAAGGGTATGCACAGGGATGGACACAATGGATCCACTTTAGCCGGCTTACCTATACATGCCTTGTCACTGGTCCAGCAGGTAAGAAACGCAGTTCCTCTGTCGATTGGGGTCCCATCTGGGGTGCCAATTTGTTAGCAAAACGCCTGTTCTCTTGCCGCTTTGCCAATGAAGAGACAAGATTGGAGGAGAGCAAAACAGGAATATTTCTTTATTCGAATATAGAGAGAACAGTACAGCACATTAGCATGGAAAGAAAACTTGTTCTGTTCTGAAAATTATGAGCAGAGGGGGTATCTAATATACTAATACCACACCCTTGGGCAATAAGATGATTGGTTTAACAGAAAACAAGAATTGCAAAAATTACATATTCAGTAAACTACAACATTGCATATTTCGTTAGTCCAATAGTAAAGCATTAATATTGCTCCTCCACCCAAATAACATAATCAGTTTCCACCCCCTAATATTGCTCCTCCACCCAAATAACATAATCAGTTTCCACCCTCTATTAGAATTACAAGCTTTGCATATTTGGAAATAACAAAACATTAGTTCTCAGCAAATACAATACATTATGATTTAACCTAACTTAGCAAAATATCTTATCAATCTATGTGTAGGGGGGAAAGAATGAGCTGTGAGTTTCTCTGCTTATCAATATGTGTGCAGGGAGATGGGAGGGGGGGAAAGAAAGAATGACATAGCTTTCTTTTTTTTTTTGTGACCACAAACGTGCAGATAAAGAGAATACAGAACTGTAAATTTCTGCTGTCTCTTTAGGTGCTGGTTAACCCTTCCCTTTCTATATTGTGAGATGCAGCTTGATATTTGCACTTGATATTTGATAACATTAGTAACGCCCTGTCCGTCCACCAGTAGACAACTCCTGAAAGTGGCAACTGTCTTCCTGCCAGTAAAGTGAATGAAAAACTGTCCTGGAATATTTTTTTCTGTGTTCCTCCAGTAAATGCTTATAGTTTTAAGTGTAAGTTTAATATTAACTCACTTTCGTAAAACACCCAAATTTGTGTTTTTATGCATAGGTTTTCCTGTAAGAATTAGCAATTTAAAACATTTTGTATTTTTTGTACAATTCTGCATTTCAGGTACAAAATAATGAGGAATAAACCATGTAAACCTACGCACATTTAATTCTTTTTTTTAATGTACACAACATTCCGATTTGATGGACTGGTTATATGCATTTCTACACTGAGGCCACCTGGCTACATAATCAACAGAAGACAGAGCTATAGCAAAAACACTTTTTAAGTGCTTTTTCACATTTACTCTATTCCAAATATACTGAAATTGTGAAAACATTGAAACGCCATATTAGGTTAGGTAGCTAGAGGCATTGTGCAGCACAGTATAAAATGGGACAGGCCAGGCATAGCCATACTAGGCCTTGGAGTCTCTAACACAGGTATTGTCAGCATAATACAGATACAATATAGCTCCGTCCAAAAAACAAAGAGCATGGGTCTAATAATCTTCCCCTAACTGCGAAGCTAAGTAAAGAGCGAGAAAATGAAGGGCCACCAATGACTATGTAGGGGGTTGGTGAAGGGAAAGGGAAAAGACTGCCCTTTGACGTGCAAGACAATTTGATTAAAATGATCTACTGTACTTTGCACAATGTGGAATTCTTATTATCCCTTTTTCTATCAGACCGTTTCAGGATACAGAGTACAGTATACAGGTTTTCCAGTTAAGAAATCCTAATCACAGTGGTCCTCATCTTCTTTATGGCCTATTCTTTGCTGAACTATTTTCAGAAGCTGAAAAAAGTTTACAAGAAGCAATGTGCTAGAGACCTCTGTAGCATTAAAGGGGTTAAAATCCCCATTTAAATCAACAGGAACTTATTTCTCCCTTGTTTTGCTACATAATTCCTGCACTTGTTTTGCCCCAGAATTCCTCTACCTCTCTCTTTATAAACATTTGACCCACAATACTACAAGGGACCTGAGTCTCCCCTGAGTAGTGGTTATTTCTCTTGCATCCAAATGGGTATGCAGGGACCAAGAGGCAGGGCAGTTAAACAGTTAAGTAGAAACAAAAAGCTAAACTCCTCCTCCTCCTCCCCTGCCTTAATTTTTTTGCAGATCAACCTACTTGTCAGTTTTGAAAGTGACCTTTAAAGGGGAACTACCACCCCGCAATAAGTTCATTCATGTAAACTTATTGCGGGGTGGTAGTTCCCCTTTAAAGAAGTCGATGGACTGGCCTCTTCCTAGAGAGTCAGTAAGTTTTGTTTTATTTTATCTTTTCACCATTTTATAAAGATGCATCAGAGATAATTTGAGATTATTTTCTAGGTGACAGTTAACAATAAGGTCTTAAAGGGACAGTAATAGCACAATAAAACTTTAGCTCCGATTATGACTTACAATTTTGTAAACATGTTGCGTCATACATAATTACTCACATTCCTGTAGTTCAGCCACTATTGAAGCTGAAAGTATCCCCCTCCTGCCCCTTCTGGCCTTCTCTCATGCAGGTCCGGATGGAGTGCAGTGAGGACAATCTTCAGTAAGCATAAGGAGGGCAGGGTTTTCCTTATACTTACTGACTGAAGATTGTCGCTCTCTGCATCCGTCTCGTCCCACGACCAGATTCCACATTCAATGGGAGGCAGCTAGAAGGGGTGGGAGGGGGATCCTTTCAGCTTCAATAGCGGTTGAACTACAGAAATGTGAGTAAGTACATATAGCACAAAATGTTCCAAAAATTGCAAGTAAAAATCAGAGCTAAAGTTTTATTAAAGTGGAACTTTCAGATAATAGCAAGCCGCGATGCATTCATTAAATGCATGGCAACTAGCTTGAAAATGTATGTCTTACCAAAAAAAAATACTTGTTTCTATAGGAATCCGTCCCATTTGGAGACCGGAACTGAGTAGAGCGCAGACATCTTGTCTGTGCGCATGCGCCGTCAGTCCCGGTCTCCATAGAGCAGGCGCTTTGCACCATATGGTCACTGGAAGGGACTGACGGCGCAAGCTCACAGACCGCACTAATCTGCCCGTCAGTCCTGAAACAGGACGGATTCCTTTACGCACGAGTATTTTTCTTTTTTTGGTAAGACATACATTTTCAAGCTAGTCGTCATACATTTAATGAATGCATGGCGACTGGCTATTATCTGCAAGTTCTGCTTTAAGCTATTACTATCCTTTTAATACACTACACACCCCTATACTTCCACGCCATATGAAATGGGTCAGAAGAGGGTCATCTGGTTACTCAAGTTTACCCCCTTATTGGGATGGACTGTCTATGAGGTGCCCTACAGTAACACTTCTCATCCAGAGGTGCAGTGAAGGAGCCCATGTGCTGAGACTACACCCTGTGTATCCTGTATAACTCTGTTTGTCTGTACCTATAATGGAAATTGTACTTATGTAGGTTTTAATCTCTATTATGTCTGTATTGCATTGCTTTACCAAGGGTATGGATAATTGTTTTTACAATAGCAACTATTATACATGCTTCTAGATACCTGCTCCATAGGTGCACTGCTTTCTCAAATGGCACTATTATTTTGTTGCACAGACAGACAGTAATCCCACTTTTTGTGTGTGCTATATGTGCCCTATAATCATGTATGACACCATTATGTTATATAAGTCCAATAGCCTCTCAGATAATACTATTAAGTGCCCTAGAGACACACAGAAAAGTCAAATATACAAGCACAAAATATGTATTAACTCCTTGGCTGTGAGTGACCTCTTTAGAAAGAGAAAGTAATGTGTGCACATTAAGATAAGACTGAGTATTTAATATACTTTTTATAATGAAGTGTACCTTTCTAAATGTCCATATCGTTGTAGTCGTCATTTTATTTTACTTGAAAGTGTTCCCTCCCGCCCTTTTTCACTACGTCACAGAGTCTCCTCAAAGCAGAAAGCCAGTTCGGACGGATCACGAGGGGCAATCTTGTGTCAACATAGGAAAAACCTGCCCTCCTTCGTCAAGGGGGGCAGGGTTTTCCTTATACTGATAGACACAATATTGTTCCTCGATGCTTGTATAAAAACTGTAGTCTCTGGGTTGGATCTGGAGAGTTCCAAGGTATTCCTATACTAATGAAAAGTGTAATGGCATTAAAGACAAGAGAGTACAGTTAGGAGATTATACAGACTACTGTATAGCTAGGCTAAAAAGCTGCCATCATTTTTTGTACATAATCTTACAAAACCATATCAAATGCTTGCTTCTTGCTAAAGATAAGGTAAAATATTTTTATTTCAGAAGATCACATTTTTATTACTAAAGCCTTTGAGTGCCAGCCACATTTGTATTATGGACTTGGCCATGTGTACCCGCACGGCCAATCCATTGCATTGCACAGGCTTCAACTTTTCCCGATCCCACCAATTCCTACTCAGAAGTTCAGTAGGGTGGAACCAGGGGGAGCCAATCTGCTCTCCTGCATTGTCTGTATCAACTATACATTACTGACCCACTATATTTTATTCCTTGGTCTCTCCTCTGTGTTGGAAACGTCATAGACACACCGGCTCTTTGCTTCATATATGGTGGGAATGTCCAGAGTTGAAGGTTTTTTGGAGATGATGTTCTTGGAACTGTTATTGGAGTTCTTTGTATAGACAGGCCTGGCACAGCATGTGGAATTTTGATGCATTATTAATAAAATCAAATTGTTTTACCAGGAAGAATACATTGAGATTGTCTCTAGTTTTCAAGTATATCCTGGGGTTATATATATTATTACCCAATTTAATGATACTCATTTTATCTACCTTGGAAAGATGAAAGGCTGAGTTGAACGTGCCTGGACTATAACCTGTGAGCTTGAGGATTCTAACAGATTCTACAGCTGGTGCATTAACCAGCTGAGCAATCTCACCAGTATTATTGCCCTGATTCTCTCAGAAACACCTCCCTGAAATAGCACCCGTACATTCACTGCATCAACGAGGTTTTGAATAGCATGCCCTCTTTCTGGAAACAGGAAAAGGCTCCCACCCTTGTGCACAGGCTGATAAAAATGTATTTTTTTCTGGCAATGGAGAGGCTGATGTACATGAAGCAACAGGATCAGGAAACTTTCTGGCTATTTGCAGGCCCTGGATTGATTATTGCTCCACATTACATCCACACACCTCTTGTGGCTTTATAAGTAAAAGCTAGGGTGTCAGTGTGTGCGGGGGGGGGCATCGCCATTGGCTCCACTTTGGTCTATGATACCAGTGTCTCTACCCTCCTGCCCTTAAGGAGGTTGTTTTATTTAATTATAACCTTTGTAACATAACTGATGGTTTCAAGTTCTATAGAGTTTTCCTTACACCCCCCATTTTTGTTTCTATCTTTATCGCTATGAATCACTTTAGATTCTTTGCACCTGCCATGTTGGTTAGTCGTTCCTTATATACAGTATTGATGGGCTTATTTCAACCTGCAGTTTAAGGCTGTCTCACACACACACACACACGATGATAGGAGCCGTGTGGTGCTGGCTCTGGGTTAAGGTGCTAGCGAGCAATGCTGGAGTACGGAGCTTGAGAGCGGTGACGGCGTGCTAGGTACTCCCTTGCTGCAGCCGAAGCTGGCTAAAGGTGCTGGTTGCGAAACCAGATTGTTCCACCCCGGTTGAGCCGAGGTGCAACCAGGATAGGAGTACCTAGGAACCGTTAGAAACACCAGACCAGCAGGACACCAGACAGGAAACAGGGAACACAGCAGAGGTCAGGCGCAGCCAAAGGTTCAAGCAGGAGCGGAGATCAAACGTGGTCAGACAAGCCAAGGGTCAAGCCAGGAGCAGAGAGCAGACGTGGTCAGACAAGCCAAGGGTCAAGCCAGGAGCGGTAAGTAGACGTGGTCAGACAAGCCAAGGGTCAAGCCAGGAGTGGAGAGCAGACGTGGTCAGACAAGCTAAGGGTCAAGCCAAGAGCGGTAAGTAAACGTGGTCAGACAAGCCAAGGGTCAAGCCAGGAGCGGTAAGTAGACGTGGTCAGACAAGCCAAGGGTCAAGCCAGGAGCGGTAATTAGACGTCCAGAGCCCAGGACCAAACTATAATCAGCTTGTGGAACGGGCGCCCTATGCCTGGGGCAACCTGTTTAAATGGGCAGATAAGCCAATGGAGAGCAGGGAGCGGGAGGCTCGTCTGTGAGCCAAACCGCATTGGAGGAGTGGAAGCCAGTAGGGGAGCGAGACGGGCGCATGCGCATCCGCCAGGCTGAAGGCGGACGCGAACCGCGCCTGCATTCCCGGCAAAGGAACCTGGAAGCGCCGCCGTGAAAGAAGACACGGCCCGGGTGAACGCGCCGGTGGTGACACCACCCCCCCTCAACGGGAGGCCCCCGGACGACCCAGCTTCGACTGAAAGCACTCTGAAGTGCTGGAGCATGCACATCACGGGCAGGAACGCTCTTCAGGGCCATAGCCCCTCCAATCCACCAGGTACTGGAGAGATCCCCCAACGATGCAAGAGTCCAGGAGCTTCCGGACGACATATTCCTCTTGACCATCGACACGAACAGGAGGCACAGGTACTGATTGAGGGGAGTACCGGGTACGAAGCAGTGGCTTCAGTAGAGACACGTGGAAGGTATCAGGAATTCGCATGGAGGGGGGCAAGTTCAGGGCAAAGGACACTGGAGAGCTTTGGGAACGGATTCGAAAGGGCCCGATGTAGAGCGGGCCAAACTTAGCAGAGGGTTGCTGGAGACGTAGGTTCTTGGTGGAGAGCCAAACCTCGTCCCCAACCTGGAACAGAGGGCCGGCTGTCCATCGTTTATCGGCTGCCCGCTTGTAGCGTGCGACTGCCGCCACCAACTTCGAGCGGATCTGTTGCCAGTGGACTTCGAGATCATCCACATGGGTATCCACAGCTGGAACGTCAGAGGCTGAAGAAAGCGGCAGGGATGTAGGATTGTATCCACCAGCAGCAAAGAAGGGAGAGCACTGGAGTGACTCGTGGCGGCAGCTGTTAAAGGCAAACTCTGCTAACGGAAGGAGATCCGTCCAGTTGTCCTGAAGTTGTTCCACGAACAGCCGCAGGTATTGTTTGAGAGCTTGATTCGTCCTTCCGGTTTGTCCGTTAGACTGTGGGTGGTAAGCAGAGGATATTTATTCTTAATCGTGATGCGGTTCAATCTCCGATAGTCAATGCATGGACGCAGGGTGCCGTCTTTGTTGCTGACGAAGAAGAATCCCGCTCCAGCGGGTGAGGTGGAGGGACGGATGAAGCCTCTGGCCAAATTCTCCTGGATATAGGTGGCAAGGGCTTTAATCTCGGGAGGAGAAAGCAAGAACGTCCTTCCTCTAGGAGGGTGAGTTCTGGGCTGGAGTTCGATCGGGCAGTCGTAAGGCCTATGTGGAGGAAGGCTTTCGGCTTGGGCTTTTGAGAAGACGTCCTGGAAACCGTGGTAGGCCGCTGGCAAGGCCTCAAGGGAGCACAATGTGGCAGAGATGGATGGACGAGAGGAGATCGGGGAGACAAGTTGTGAAGCAGGTCTTGCTCCACTGTGCCAGCTCGCCGGACTGCCAATCAAAAACAGGGTTATGGCGCCGAAGCCAAGGGAGCCCCAGGACGATTGGGGCGAAGGGGGAGGAAACCAAATCAAAGACCACCTGTTCGGTGTGCAGTAGCCCGGTAGTGAGGACTAGGCAGTTGATTTCCTGAGTGATCTTCCCGGTGCCCAAGGGTCCGCCGTCTAGGGTTGAGACAAGCAACGGAGTCTTCTTTGGACGACAGGGCACACCATGGGCTCGGGCCCAGGGGCCATTGATAAAAATCCCAGCGGCTCCAGAGTCGATAAAGGCAACTGCAGTAATGGAATGAGCCGCCCACTGAATGGTCACAGGAACAAAGACCCTGGATCGGCCTTGGGGAGGCTGTTGGAACTGGCTTAGGCGACCGCCTCGGTCGTCGGCTAAGCGGTATCTTTTCCCGGGCGAATGGTGCACCGCCGCAGCATGTGACCTGCCTGTCCACAATACAGACAGAGACCCTGGGTTCGCTGTCGCTGTCTTTCCTCGTCAGACAATCGAGCGACTCCTCCAATCTCCATGGGGGTCTCGGCCTCAGGACGGACTTCGGGCGGGGAAACTGCAGTGGGTACCCGCCTCCGGCTGCGGTCTCGCTCCTGCTGCCTCTCCAGCAGATGTCTATCCAGATCCAGACACAGGGAGATGAAATCTTCCAACCCGTCTGGGATATCGCGGTATGTCAAGGCGTCTTTGAGTCGGTCACTGAGCCCACACCGAAAAGCCGCCTTTAGAGCCCCCTGGTTCCAGTCAGTTTCAAAGGAGAGGGTGCGGAATTCCACCTCGTACTGGCTGACGGACCTGGTGCCTTGGCGCAAGGCCAAAAGTGCCGACTCAGCTGAGGCACTTCTGCCAGGGGCATCAAAGACGGCCTTAAAGGCAGCGATGAAGGAGTTTGAATCATCCAGCAGAGGAGAGTGCTGCTCCATGAGAGGGGTTGCCCAGGCCAATGCTTCCCCTTTAAGGAGCACGATGATAAAGGAAACCCGGGCGGCGTGAGTACAGAAGGTCTGCGGCTGGGTACGAAAATGCAGCTGGCACTGGTTCAGAAACCCACGGAAGTCAGCCGACCGGCCGGTGAACTTGTCAGGAAGCGGAATGCGAGGGGGTACATAGCCAGGCAGGGGAGCTGTCGTTACACCACTGCGGCGGAGGTAGAGGAGTCAGAAACTGCCGAGGTGGAGGAACGCAGTAGCTCCAGCACAGCGTCCAGTTTGGTCTCTAGGCTTTGCAGGTGCGCAGCATGAGAGGCCAGTACTCTTTCCTGCTCGTCAAGTCTTGCGGACAGTCGGGTGGCTTCGGCCGGGTCCATTTAGTTCTGGCCCGTTCCAACTGTCACACACACACAACGATAGGAGCCGTGTGGTGCTGGCTCTGGGTTCAGGTGCAAGCGAGCGATGCTGGAGTGCGGAGCTTGAGAGTGGTGACTGCGTGCTAGGTACTCCCTTGCTGCAGCCGAAGCTGGCTAAAGGTGCTGGTCGCGAAACCAGATTGTTCCACCCCGGTTGAGCTGAGGTGCAACCAGGATAGGAGTACCTAGGAACCGTTAGAAACACCAGGCCAGCAGGACACCAGACGGGAAACAGGGAACACGGCAGAGGTCAGGCGCAGCCAAAGGTTCAAGCAGGAGCGGAGATCAAACGTGGTCAGACAAGCCAAGGGTCAAGCCAGGAGCAGAGAGCAGACGTGGTCAGACAAGCCAAGGGTCAAGCCAGGAGTGGTAAGTAGACGTGGTCAGACAAGCCAAGGGTCAAGCCAGGAGCGGAGAGCAGACGTGGTCAGACAAGCTAAGGGTCAAGCCAAGAGCGATAAGTAGACGTGGTCAGACAAGCCAAGGGTCAAGCCAGGAGCGGTAAGTAGACGTGGTCAGACAAGCCAAGGGTCAAGCCAGGAGCGGTAAGTAGACGTCCAGAGCCCAGGACCAAACTATAATCAGCTTGTGGAACGGGCGCCCTATGCCTGGGGCAACCCGTTTAAATGGGCAGATAAGCCAATGGAGAGCAGAGAGCGGGAGGCTCGTCCGTGAGCCAAACCGCATTGGAGGAGTGGAAGCCAGTAGGGGAGCGAGACGGGCGCATGCGCATCCGCCAGGCTGAAGGCGGACGCTAACCACGCCTGCGTGCCCGGCAAAGGAACCCGGAAGCGCCGCCGCGAAAGAAGACACGGCCCGGGTGAACGCGTCGGCGGTGACAAAGGCACACTCCTTCTCTGAAACCCAAATCCCTCTGTTTCTCTTTCCCACTCTGGTGTTCCTCTTTTTAGGAGATCAGACTGTGTGGTGTGTATATAACACACCATGACACAGCAATACAATTCTCATTAATGTCTGTTTAAAGTTCAGCTTATGTGTTTATACATTAATCTATGTAAGTAAATATTTTGGTCTTCCTGTAAATAATTTGCTCAAAGAACCTAAAAATTCTCGGTAAAGCCCCACCCACCAGCTAAGCCTCCTGCAACACCACCAAAAAAAAAATTGTCCCTCTTTGTCCATTTGAAATGTTGGGAGGTATGCCATTTGCCTCCTCATCCTTGTTCCATCCTGGCACCCACTATGACGTGTCAATCCATACCAATGGGTTACCAATTTCCTTAGGCTGGCAGTAGATACTGAATAAACTAGGAAATCCCATGGTGTTGAACTATTTTAGTATATTTAAAGTGACTGATGTATAAAACAGTATGTGTTCTCTCCCATAGCTCCATATTCTGGAAATAGTTATGCACATTAACTTTGGAGCAGAAAGACAAGTGACCCCCTTATTTGATGCTGCTGGTTGTCTTCTTTTCAAAATGGTAAACTTTGTCTACATTTTCTTAATTTTTCTCATTCTTCTAACCAATTTAGAACAGGCAAGTCATATTTTAAAAACTGTATGAGAAACACTAGTTTTGTGTTTCTGGCAACCCCCAAAAGCACCCTTACAGTTTATGTCAAAGACATTTGAAGGGGTTAAATTGTAAAAGAAAAGTCTATTTTTTACTTTAGCGCCACCTTCTGAAAACATGTATGCACACCATTCTAGGGGTAGAAAGGCAAATAACACCTCATTTGACGCAGTCTTATACCTACTTTCCAGAAATATATGGTTTTATATAGTTATTCAGCTGTTTTGGGGTATTGTTACCATATAACCAATGGAACATGCATTATAGTAGTTGAAACTACTCTTTGCACTCATGGTAATTAGGGGTATATGCATGCTACATGTTGGTAAAATACCAAATATGTATAGTTATACATAGTTGGTATTTTTGTACTTGGGGGATTCAGGGCTTTTTCAAATTGTTGAAACTTTCACAACCAGCACAACCTGGTATTATTTGTCCTACACTAGCTGTGAAGAAGGGCTGGGCATATCGTGGCTCCATTAAAGAATGGAGGCTTATAACGTGGTAATAAACAAGAAATAACTTATCCAATGAATGGTGAGATAGCTCAGTTGGTTAATGTAACATCTATAGAATCTGTTCAAAATCTGAGGGATGTAGGTTCTGGTTCCAGCAAGATCAGCTCAACTCTCAGCCTTCTGAGGTAGTTAAAATGAGTACCCAGGACATACTAGTCTCCTTTTTTCTCCAGCGAGATCACTTCACCAGTTCCTGTTATTCTGCGGAGTCTATGCGTTAACATCTCTCAAATGGAAGACATCTTAGAGCTTTAGGGCATCTTAGAGCATTAGCGCCATAGCACAACAGTTTTCACAGCCATACATTCTAAAAGTGGAGGAAAGGCCCAGTTTGCCCACCTATAGGCTGGTAGCAGTTGTAGTACAGCTGAAGAGGCATTGTTTCCCCACTGATGGAGGATGATGGGCGTTGTAGTCCATAAACAAAGGCACAGTTTTCTTACCTTTGGTAGGTAATGGGGTTATATAGTCCAGTTGGAGAGGAACAGTATTCCCACATGTTCATACCCCAAAGCGTGCCTGTTTGAGACCCAAATGTATTTGTTTATAGTCTGTGTAAATAAAATATGTTATAACGTTACAAAAAGAGGTATCAATAGATAATGAAATAACCTAAAAATTCAAGGTAATGGCCCACCCTCCAGACAATACCCCCTACAATAAAAGTGTCCCTCTTGGCCATTTGAAATGTTGGGAGGTAAATATGTACATGAAGGATAATGGGACTTGTAATTCATCTGGAGAGGCATGCCATATTCCAGTATATCTAGAGAGTCATGGTTTGCCCACCAGTGGCGTATGATGGACGATTTACCCAGCTGAAGAGGCATATTTGCCCATCCTCAAAGGATGCAGTCTCCCTCATTCATGTATTTGCAGTAAGCACCATAGTCTGCGACGTCATCCCCATCACAGCCGGTGACGCGGGCGCAGGCGGAGGGCGGGGAGTCATATATCACACAGCTCCGGTACTCATTGAGCGGCAGAGATAGGGAGAAGTGTCAGCTGTTTGAAGCAGCATACACCGCTCATTCACTGATATGACAAGGACTTGTATTTATAATGCACCGACAGGCTGATCTGTGCATAATACGTTGATAGCGGGCCGCCATGCAGTCGGACACATAATAGGAAAGCAGGCGCCCATAATATAGAGAGCAGTACTGAAGATATGATGGAGAAGAGTGCTACCCATTGACCTCTCCAAGCTCTCTCTCACGCCACACTACACAGCTCCCTGCATCATTAACTGCGGGAGACATGAAGATCTGGAGCTCGGAGCATGTATTCAGGTGAGCAGGGGGAGATCTCTGGACTGTGAAATATGGTAGAGTGTGCTGGGGTCAGACTATATTGTCAGTATAACCACGTAGATCTCAAGCTGTCATGTGGGACTCTCCAAAGGCTGTTGAACTACAGATCCCATCATCCTTAGCCGACTGTTGGCCAGCTGAAGATGATGATAGTCCAAAAACTGCTGAAGAGCCACATGTTGCACATCCTTGTGCTGGACAGTAGATGGCATTTTCTCCAACAAACACTTCGTGCTCTCTGCACAAATGTTTCTTTAATCAGGCACGCACTGATGGAGAAGTATTCACTCCTGGTATTATAAAACACTAGCATTAAGTGTCCAGAGCAAAGTATATTTTAAAGCTGAAGTCACTATGGAAACTATCCAGATAATATACAAAATAGCCAGGTATATCTAGATAAAGTAGGACATAACACCTCCTGCTTCATTTATTTCATAAGGTCCCAGACCTCAACCCTTACTCAGTATCATAAACTCTAATATTTAACCATTTGTGTACCCCATCTAACTCTAAATCTAACTGTAAAAAAACAAGCTAAAACTTTAAGAAACAAATATATAATTTTGAAAACACTTTAAAATCACTTATATATGTTAGACTTTTGTATTAAAAACAAAAGTTTGTGATATGTAGCTTTATTTATTTGTCAGTTAATGCAGATCTGCCAGGCATGCTCATCAGGATAAACCCTACAGGATATATATTTTCTAAATTAAGCATTACTATCCTTTTAAAGGGGAACTATCACCCCTATACAAGTTTGGCTAAAAATTACTTTATAGAGCTGCTAGCTGAAATATTAGTGTAATTAAAAAGAAAAAAAAAGTGTTGTTTGGCTGAAAGTAAACGTTTAAAGTTGATCATGTGCCTTCCTTCCGGACAGATTGTGGGTCCAGCTCTGCACCACAGTCTGTCACTCCTCCTCTGCTCCCCTCCCATGTAGCATCTGGATCCAGTCTTCTCCAGTGATGGAAGATTTCTCCTTGTAAGCTGGAGCACTCTCTGGCCAATGAAAGCGCTCCAACTTACAAGGAGAAATCCTCAGTCATCAGAGGAGGCTGGATCCAGATTCTATGTGGGAGGGGAACAGAGGAAATGCTCAGTCTGCTTTCTAAATTGATCTCTCACATATTCCTGGTGGCCAGGAATCCCTTGGCTTCTTATTGGAAGAAGCCCTTCTTACCTGATCCACAGGCTCTAGTTTGGAGCATCTGAAGGATCTACTCAATGGAGACTCTCATTTTCTTCTCTCTAACGCCCAGTTTCGGTTTTCATGGAAATGGGAGCCTTGGCTCAACTTCAGTGACCCGTCCCTGGTCCCGGACTGATGCTTGGAAGCCTGGTCCGGTTGATGGAATTAATTTCTATCTACTTTCCACTGCCTCCTTCTTCTTTCTTCTCTCCTTTCTCCCCCCCCTCCTTTTGGGGAGTTCTTTCATTTCCTATATCCACCATCCCCCTTTTTTTCTCTCCCCTCCCATTGCCATAGGTTATTCCATCTCCTGGACAGCCTTAGTCACTTCTTCTCCTTGAAAAACAAGATTTGTAGTCACTAGATTTAGCACTTTCTCCTTTTCAAACTCCTTATGTAATGTGAGATCAGGTACATAACACTCTTCCCTTATGTACCCTCTTTCCGGGTGTTGGCAGTGCTCCACAATTGGAGAGAGATACCCTGTCTTACTCCCTATGCACTTATTAGAATTGTTCAGCTAAGAGGATTGTAGCTCTTATATCATATATGCGTTTGTTATGTAGGATATGCTTGTCAATGTCCATCATGATGTATGCTGCAATGCTACTCTTCTAATTGTCATTTTATTTTATTATGTTTCTATTCCCTTTCCCTCTTTTTCTTTCTGTATCCCCTTTCCCTAAAAACAAAAACGTTCTAATAAAAATTTAAGCTAAAAAAAAGTGACACTGAGTAGAGGACCATAAAAGACCCTAATCAAGAGCCCAATACTACAACATACTTATAGTACATGATATAATGGATCAATACAATAGATCAGTATCAAAATGGACATGTTTATAAAGAGAGAGACTATATAACCTTATTACAAGAAAAAATGATATTTTTAAAAGCAAAAGAGGGGATAATTGCATATGAAAACGCAAATGCTAGAATCACTAGGCCTCATGTAAAAAGCTACAAATGAGAGATCATGAAGATTAGATCAGACAAAACATATAACATCATAATTAGCTATATTTTGTAAAGCTAATCTCTCTTCCTTACTCATATTAGGAACTTTCTTTATCCAGTTTTACTATGAGAGAAGATCTTTCTCAGCTAGGTTTTGGAAGGTATGAAAAACCTTGCCTCTACATGCAATAAGATAGAAATTTGACTCTCTAGTAAGGTCAGCTTTCATATGTGTGATTCTTTCTTTTGATGTATCCAATATTCCTTCCTGTTTCATGTCAACCATGTATGTCATGGTACGTAATTCCCTGAAAGATAACTAGGTCATGTCCTTTTCTTGTACTGCAAGGGCAGTGTTATATTACTCACTGAGAGCTATCTCCTCGTTAATATTAGCAATATTATTACAATTTGTTGACATCTACAATTGTATCAAACAAATTAAAGTGGCAGGTATGTGCAAAATTCAAGCCTTTCTCAAGAACTTTTTCTTCTAATGGCAGTAATGTATATTCAGAAAAATTAACCACAGATGATATTTTCTGGATTTTGCCTTTTTTGTGTCGAATCTTTCTTTTTTTTACCCACAGTCTGTTCTTGTTTCTTACACCTCTTCTGGGGTGCTTTTTCATACTCTTTTCAAAGTTTTGGTCCTTAGTGATAACCTCTGCAGTGGTGGTATTCTTGGTATATAGTGCTCCTCTATAGAGCTTGTGAAGACATTTGCCACCTTGTCCCCTTGGATCAAAGATAAAAAAGAGGATGTAATAGATGTAAAAGCTACTGAAGACACTTCATTTTGACAGGATGAGAAGGCCTCTTAAATAACCATACTCAAGGAACCACATCTGTGCAGAAATCATATGCTCCAGAATAGCCATAAACTGTTTCAGGGACATATCTGGATGTGTTGAATAACTTAATTTGAGATGGTAAGTTGCCTATCTTGTCTTTTGTAAGAAAAGTCTTTGCAAATGATGAGTCCAGAATAAGGCCCAAAATATCTTCCTCCTTTCTGCAATGAGATTTGACTTCTGTAAATTGACTATCCAACCCAGAGACTGCAGAGTAGATATTACCAGCTGGTTGTCCTGGGCTAGAGAGGAGGCCTTTACCAGCCAGTCATACAGGTAAGGGGCTACATCTGATCCCTGTTCCTAAAGATGGGCTACAACCACTTTGGTTACGACCCTGGGCATGGAAAAGAGGCCAGAGGGTAGGGCCTCAAATTGAAGATGTTAAAGATTTGGGCCATCCTGACGACGGCCTTGTTATAGAATGCTGATTGGATTCCCACCATCTTGAAATGTTCTGAAATGAGGAACTGATTGAGGAAGGATAGATTTACTATGAGCTTGAAACTTCCTGTGTGCTTTGGCACTAGGAGGACTGTAGAATATGTGCCCCATTTGTGGAATGCCTTGTAACTGGCAGGAATACTTGAAAATCTATAAGATCCTGGATGACTGACAGGAAAGTTTGTCTCCTTCCCCTAAAGAGAGGAACTTGGGTAACTTAAATCTTCTGGGAGATAGGGATGAAAAATGAAGTTTGTAACTGTTTTGAGTAATGCCCAAAGTAATTCATCTCAACTGAGGAAGCAAATGACATAGTCTGCCTTCAAGAGCATAGTGTCACCTGATCATAGAACTGTAATTTACTGTGGATCTCTTAGGGGATTTGGTTCCCTTGACATCTTCCCTCTGATCTTTCTTTTAAGATTACAAAAGGGACCATAAAGCGTTTTTAGGGAAGAAACCTCTTCTTTTCAGATACGGATTAAAGCAATGCATCCAGTTCCTTACTGAACAAAAATTCCATTAAAAGGGTCCAGAATAAAGCTAGCTTTTGGAAGAAAAATCCACTGTCCAGTGGTTAATCATCAGTCTCTGTGTCCTGCTGTAGCCAGTGCAGTGGTTCTTGCAGCCATTAGGTCACTTTCCATTGAAGCATCACAGAATAAATCATCTGCCAACTGGAGCATGGAGATAGATCTTAACAAATGCTCCCTGTAAACTTTGTTCAAAACATTTTGGTCTGTGCTGAGTAACCACAGAAACATGGACCTGGATACAGATGTTGTCACTTCACTAGGCCAAAAAGATGTTGCCTCTTTTATGTAGCACCTTCGAAAAACTGTCTCCACCTTTTTTGAACATTGTGTTCTTGAAGCCAGATGCATCCTCAACAAAAATAGTTTGTCTTTTTGGAAAGATGGATACATAATGTCTACACTGGAAACTTTATCGCAGAAGGCAGTCCTTAGGATATTGTGTATATTGGAAAATGAACATTCATGTGCACCAAATTAGATTATTTTGCCTTTATACCCCTAAGCTGGTATGCACAATTATTACCATAAGTTGGAGCTGTAGGTAACTTTTTTTTTCCACCACTTCAAAGATACTATAATATTTGAAAACCATGGCATTTTCTGCTGTGTTCAGTACTTTTTACCAGCCGAAGAAAATTGGTACCCCATTGGTATTACTTGACATACCATAGGGTATGCCAAAAACAAAACTATACCTGTTACTTTTCTAGTGTAAAATGACCTGCCTGCACTAAAATTGTAATAACCATTACAGATATGAAGAACAGGCCAGTAAAGCATACCACTTTGGAAAGTAGACATTCATTCTCATCAAATGAGGGGCCACTTGCCTCTTTACCCCTAGGATAGCGTGCACAACTCTTTCCTGAAAGTGGTGCTATAGGAATAAAATTGCACACTTTTTTATATTTGCTTCAAAGATGCTAAAATCTTTCAACACAGTGGATTTCCTAGTCTATCCAGTACCTACTGCCAGCCAGAGAAAAATGGCACACAATTGGTATGGGTTGACATACTGTAATGGGTGCAAGGAGCATGGCTACTGGGTGAGCTGGCAGTATATGTTCAATTCCAAGTCTACCAGGGGAACAAGGCTGAGGGTCAGAGCATGTAGGACCCTATCTTTGATACTGAAATGTCTATTGATTTTTAGATTCAGTTACTTCTGGGAAATCTGCAAAGTTTATTTATTCATACATTGTTTTGATACAATATTAATAATTGTCAGAAATTGTGGGCAATGTTAGGCCCTCCAGCTGCTCTACACTACAACTTCCATCATTCCCTGCCAGCAGGAAGGCCTAACATTTCCCATACCTGTTTTATATAGAAGGAGACTAGGAAGAAATTGCTTTATCTAACACTAGTGTAAAAGCCCGTGTACACGATCCAAGGTCCGGGTAATGTTAACCCTTTGAGTGCCAGTGCAAAGTGATGCGTTGCGTACCCCTCTGGCACTCAAAGGATTAAGAGGCCGCTACCTCACTGCTCCATGCAATTCAGTCTTGCCTCGCCTCACTCACGTGATGCAATCATGCGCAGTAGAGACTGCCCAAACATGGGCATTCTCTACTGGGCATGACTGCATCGTGACAAACATCCTAACAAAATATTATATAGGATAGGCCTGGATTGCATTGCAGTTGATAAATGTATCACTGATTTAATCACAAAATGTCCCCATCAATTTCAATGGGAATCTGTAAGATGAAATCAGAAATACCATTTATGACCTGCAGTGTAATCCATTCTATAGTGGAAACAAACTACCCTGATGTCCCCTGACATTGTGAATGCAAAGCTTGAGACCCTACGTAAAGGGATAATAAAAGTCAATATTGAAAAAAAAATGTATATTACTAGGTTTCTCCCTCTGAGAAAAACATTTTATTCAAAAGTTGCTGCAGCTTCTCCATGGCCTGAAATTTTACAATGGAGCTGTTGGTTCTGCATACTATGGCGGATTATGGTCCATTGACCATAGCTGTCTATTGACTGCGGTTGCAACAGTCCTGTCAAAAAATGTCAGGCCATAGTGGAACTGCACCCAAAAAATCAAGTCTGAGCTGCAATAACTTTTGAATAAAGCATTTCTCAGCAGTGGGAGTTCCTTGCAATATATATTTTTCAATATTAAGCATTACTATCTCTATAATCCTGGATTACATTGCTGTTGATAACCATATCATTGGTTTCAAATTCCCCACAGACTATAATAAGAATGTGAGATAAAAGCCATGGTGATGTTTTTTATGTGCAGTGAAATCAAGGTAATAATTTGCAGATAAAGTATATAAAGTTCCACTGAGTAATTCAAATGGGTACACAAGTGTAGTCTCTAACAGTTCATGGTCCAACATCTCCTATCATTCTGAACCAGTCAAAAGGTGTTGTAGTTCCCAACAACTGGAGGTCCAACAATTAACCATCCCTGAGTTAAAACATAGGAAATTGCTTACAAGCATGTTTAGTGTAGTCAATTTTGGTATTTTTCCACAAGTGTTTTATGTCAATAACTGCTAAGCAAGATGCACTAACGCCTCAATCCTGTCTGAAACATTACAGCGGTCTGTTCCTAGAAACTACTAAAACTTTGAAAATCTCACTAGTTTTCAATGAGTCAACATTTTCATTCAAATTAGTGTAACTTCAGTCCCCTATGGGGCAGTTCAGTTTGTTCAGAATTGCTTTGATTTTCTTTGTTTCTATGCAAACCTCCCACATTTCACAGAAATTTTAATGTGAGTTTTATTGCTGTGCAGCAAAACAGACCGAGGTGGGAAAGAGGGACAGAGGGATTTGTGTGTGAGAGTGGACTGTCTCATCTAAAGAGGAACACTTGGGGTCATGTAAATGGCTAAGTGTAGCATTAAAAACCGATAATTTAGATGTGCCCATCTGTCAGTAGGGCACCTGAAAATACATTACTAAGACCTTACCAAATTTGCAGTTTCTTCGAATGACTCTCCAATAACGTGAGTGGGGAACTGACATAAAATTACACCAGCTAACTTTGTGGGGGATGTGTAAAAAGCCTTCTTAGTGTATACTTAAGAATTGTCTCTAATAATGACAACGCCTGGTCATATTTTTAACCCTTTGAGTGCCAGAGGGATATGGAATGCATTGCTTTGCAATGCATTCTGTACCCCTCTGGCACTCAAAGGGATAAAGAAGTGAAGTCACGTTTATAAATATGGCTATCTGAGAACATTCTGTGAAAATTTGCACCTACAAATATATTTTCACACACATAGCGGTATTATATACTTCCATTAAGAACAGGTTATTCCTGGCTTTAAGATTGAATCACTAAAACTGCCTTTATTTTTGGCACAATTAGCGGATTCCTTTATAATTACATTGGGACACAGTTCTTATTTGGACAAGACCATTTCTACTCCACTTTTCCAAAAAATGAACTAACTGGAGTTAGCACTTACAGAAAATATTGCTAAATTTTTATACATATACTTATGACGCTTTGAGACTTTTTACAGACACTTTCTTTATAACTCCAGTTTTATACATCTCCCCATTTGTGCCTTGTTAGTACATTACATTAAACATGGTGCAGAGGAGAAGAGCACCTTGAAATGGCCATATTTTTCCCACTGCAGGTGGACTTTAGGAGTGAATTTTTTGCAGAAACAGTACAATTAGTACACTGGGATTAGGCAGGTGTAGGACTAAGAAATCAGTCCTAAAGCGTAGCGTAGAGTGCAATTGTATTAGTATAGAACTTGCATCTTTCCCCAGCATGACTGCCAAGACTCTGTGCAACTCTCTAGTGGCACATATAGGCTTATTAGGGCAAAACCCATAAAACAGACATGTAAACACAACATAATGATCAGAAGTAGGCAACCTGAGGCCCTCCAGCTGTTGTGGGTTACAATTTCCATAATCTAAAGCCAGTCATTAGTTGGCTGGGGATGGTGGGAATTGTAGTCCACAACAACTGGCAGGCCTCAGGTTGCCCACCTCTGCTGTTTATAGTTGCTCCAAAAGTTTAACCGTTTTCATGTCAGAGAAGTCTCAAATGCATTGCTGTAGAATGCTTTGGACATCCCTATGGCACTCAAAGGTTTAAGCTGTATCAGGATTAATCTTCCTTGCGTCACAGGAGGGAATATTACTTGTTATTGTTCTGAATAGATTTGCACATAGGTAAGCTTCTCGAGAGACTGTTGCTGCAACAAAGCTATTATTCCACTTACAAAGAACAGATGGTGTTTCCTATGGGGCAAGTTACCCTGCAGACGCAAAAGGAATTTGTGTGGTTCTAATTTTCATACAGCAAAAATAGGCTTAGTTTACATGGGCAACATAAACATGATTTACCCATGTTACTAGCCTGTGTTCCTCCTGTGAACCAATCACAGTGCTGGGTTTTCAAAGAAACCGCAGATAGGCCCACACTGACATCAGTCACACATGATTGGCTGCTGCCCACATGGGACCATAATTTATTGGAATATAGAGTTACTAAAAATGTATCACCATGTGAGAACTTGAAAAGACACTTTGGCCTGGCCTACCTAAAGACTTTCTCAGACCACAGAGAAGTTGCAGCTTCTTGCTTTGGTCTGGGAAGTGCAGAGATCATTATTCATGTAAATAGACCACTCAGACAACTATGTCATGTCCAGCATAGCAGCTTGCATGGCAGTTTCATCATTGAGCAGTAGCTACTCATGAAAATGAAGCCAAATAGTGATTCTTTTTTACAACTGCATCACCTTGACAAAGCTGAACCAAGCACAATGGAAACTCTATCACAATAGATTTATTGTGCATATGCAATAATGAACATAAACCACAATTAACATTTAAAACATTGAAAGGCTCCAAAATTTGTAGAAATTGTCATCTAATATTGGTCATGAACTGGAGTGATAGAGGGCAAAGGCAATATTTACAGAGAGGTGTTTCAATAAACGAAAAATGATAAAATAACCATACAATAACAATAGCATTTTCTTAAAGAAAAGACCAAAGGGAAGGTGTGATAAAGAGGTGGTACAGTGGAGATGACTTCTCCAGTGATATCACTTCTCCAAGTTGTATGTTATACTATGGAACCTATGCACTAAGATTTATCAATCTTTTTTTTTGCTCAAGGCACCCAAACACTCAATCTAGAACTTTTCAGTGTCATTTATCGAGGGTACAATACATAAACACACAGTTATTAGGGCTCACAATCATAATAACAAAAATGAACATAGTTTGCTTAACAGTTTCCTTAACCCCTTAGCGACCCTTGACGTACCAGGACCGTCAAGGGTAAATTTGCTTTAAGGACCTGGTACGTCAAGTGTTAAATGGTAGCATCGCGCCGCCGTGCACGCTGCTACCATTCAATCCAGGCTGAGACTGAGCGGTCCAGTACCGGACCATTCAGTCTCAGCCTCCGTCGGTTGTGCCAGGTCATGTGATCGCTGCGCCAGCGATCACATGTACCGGCATTCTAAAACAATGAATGAGGCAGTGCTACTTACTGCCTCTAGTGTCTCCTCTCTGCCAATGCGTCCCTTACATCAAAGTAAGGGACAGAGAAGCAGGGAGGAGACACCTAGTGGAAATAAAAAATACAGCAGCTGGGGGTGTTAACCCCTTCACTGCTGGTGCAGGAGGATGGCTAGATTCAGGTCAATTTCTGACCTGCTAAATACACTTTTTTTTTTTTCTTTTTTTTTTTTTAAATAAAAACAACACACTTTTTTTTTACAAATAAAATATTTTATTTAAAAAAAAAACATCTCAAGAAACAAAATTGGAAGTGTGATTGTTGTGGAGTCATGTAATACACTTACACACACCGCCAAATGTAATGAACAAAAAAGTGGGAAAAAGGGACATGGGGATTTTCACCTAGGGGGGACAGTGGCCACTTTAAACTGCGCATTTTGTAGGTATGACTGACTAGTCATACCTTTCATGCAGTCTCCATAAAAGTTTAACCGTTTGTGCCCAATTGATCCCAAGAGAAAAAACAAAAATGGTGGGTTTTTTACATTTTTTTTTTACCTTTTTCTTTAATTTTAATAAAGTAAATGGTGGGTTATCCATATAAGTGGGGTATCAAAGGAAAGCCCTATTTGTTTGTAAAAAAAACAGTATATAATTTATGGGGGTGGAATAAAAGCCTAAGAGCGAAAACACTGTTGAACAAAGACATAGTCAAAAAGGTCAGAATTGCTCCGGTCCTTAAGTCAAATCCACCTCTGATTTTCCCGGTCCTTAAGGGGTTAAATCTAAATTTAAAAGTCAATATTACATTTTTTTGTCAAAGTCTTCATAGAAAACATGGGGCACCCTAAGCTGATTTCCGTGGCACTACCTTGGTTGGAAATCACTGTTTTAGAGCATTGTCACTGTAGAGTAACATATAAATTGGAGAAGCGATATCACTGGAGAAGTTATTGCCACGTTATCACACCTTAGTTCATAACACCCCGGGAGTGCTGTGATGATCTAGCTGTTGTTGACCTACAATTCCCATCATTCTCAGATGGCTAACAGGATGATGGGAGCTGTATTCCAGCAACAGTTGGAGAAGAGTCAATATGCACAACAGTAGCAATTTTATTTTCATTTTGTGATGCTAAAACTTTTCCTTTCCCTAATCTGTCTGGGTAGAAGAGTACGAGAGGGGTTTCTTGGAAACTGGAAAGCCCCTCTTGGTTTGCCCTTGACCCATGTTTGTTTCTAATCATAGACAAATAAACAGTAGACACCGACAGCTGCCATTTTTAGAATGTCAGAATTTATGATGGCATACTATTGAGTGTACAGACAATATGTTCATATAAAGCTTTATTGTACTAAAATATATTTAACCATCTCTAAGCAGTGCATGATATTAACCATAGAGTGGTTGATATACTAATGTGAGAACACACGGGTACCAATAGGGATGAGTGAAACATCCCTTCATTGATTATGAACCATGCAGGGAGAAATGGGGTAGAGCAGAAGAGAGCGAAAAACAGCAAGAGTGGGAGAGAACAGAGGGGAAGAATGAGGAAGGTAGGAAAAATGAGGAGGGGGGAAATTAGATAGATACAAAAAATGAGAGGGGGGAAATTAGAGATAAGGGGAGAAACATCAAGAAGTCCTGTCTGCCTAGTAAGCTGTAACTTACTGAAGAAGTTCTCTGTTTCCTGTTCAGATGAGTGTGATTGAGGTTTAAAGGGATAGTAAAGTTTCATAATAAAAGCAGCTTTCTAGCATTCAGAGGGTTAAAAGCTCTATTTAACCATTAAAGACCAGAGGGGTGTGCAACATATTACACATAATGTGCACATAATGTTATTATAAATATATTCATAGAGGTAATTGACTATGCATTGGGTTGAACCCCCAGGCTGTAGACAGGAGGCACTTACTGAGAATACTCCATTATCGGGAATATCAATCCACTGGATGTTAGAGCTTTCTCCAGTGCAATCTGTTACATATGTTCAGGGGTTCAGGGAGATGTGAAAAGTGTTGCATTGCAGTGCATTGAACACCTCTCTGATTCTCAAAGGGTTAAAGGAGACCGCCTCATATTAACTCCAACTTATCTTGCTATGGACAAATAATCCTAATGCCATTGTTTATATAGTGTATATAGTTAAAGAATAATTCAATGACAAAGTATCCCCCTCCCGCCCCTTTTACTGATGTAACACTGTTCAGCCAGAGCAGAAGGGAGGTGCCCAGGTAGATTGCAGAGAGGGACAATCTTCAATTAAGATAAGGGAAAAACCTGAAAAACTTGTCAAGGGGGCAGGGCTGTCATTGTTCTCATAGGAAGAAGATTGTCCCCTGCTGTTATCTGTCTGGTCTATGGACTGCATTCCACATCTGAAAAAAGATTGCTTACACTAGGTAAAAGGGGCGGGAGGGGAAACTTTGCTTGTGAATATCTCTCAAACCATAAAGGTTTGAGAGAAAAGACTTATATTGTTCTTCATGTTTTTTTAATGCCTTCAAAATAAAATAAAGATAAAACAAAATATTACTATCCCTTTAATTCTTTAAAATCAAGTGAGAAAAACAAGTGATAACATATAACAAGGAAGATATGTCCAAGCTTCATCTGTGTTTAGTTTTAATGGAACACTAACATATCCTAATAAACCACACCTTATTGTCTGAGCAGAAAATACTAATGTACACCATAAATCAATTTTGTGCAGACTGGTAATCTTTAATTAGTGCTAGATGTCATGTCCATCATGGTGGCAGACATGATTGTTTCTGCAGGACTACAAGATTCCATAAGGGGCAGAGGCCCTGTCCCATCACCTTCCTTAACCCATTCAATTCACCACACTTAACCAAAGACTGCTTCACAGTCAACCTGAGAACTCCATTACTAGTAGAGCTGCACCTTATTGAGATAAACACACTGGCAACAATATAGGGTAGAAAAAATAGACCTAAACCTATTTTGAACACATGGGAGATCTCCTATATAATGTGGTGCCCCTGGGCCATGATGTTATAGCCTGGATTGGCACCCATACCTGGCCAATCTGGCCACCTAGGTGAGGGTCCCAGCTCCTCCTGCATGCTCCACCCATCAATGCCCTTTCTAGTACCCTCACCCTCCATGGTGGCTCATCACTTTGTGCCCTCTTGGAGTTTGTATCTGGCAAGAGCCCACTCTTCTGGTATAGAGGAGCCTGACCACAGGATCAGGTCCCCAAACCTTCTTCTCTACCGAATCATCTGGCCTGCCACATCGACACGTCCCAGGCTGTAGTTTACACTACTCCTCCAGGAGTTGGATGACCTTGGGCTTGCTTTTAAATCATAAACTCCATCCCTTTGTTCTCACTTCAGGAGCAACACCCCCCTTTCGCCCTCTCTATTGGTTGAGGCAGTATCCCACCTCCCCCAAGCCCGAAGGAGGGGTCTCCCCTCCCCCCAGCTAACAAAGAAAGTGTCTTGAGGATCCTGCCCCTTTCCTGGCTTTCAGGTAAATTTCCCACCTATTTTACTGGGTGGGTTGAAAAACAAAGAACAAAGGCTAGATTATATTCTCTTCTTAGTTGGGCTTGCTTTTAAATCCTAAACTCCACCCCTTTTTTCTTACGTCAAGAGCGACAATCCCCCTTCTTTGTTTCTATTGCTTGAGGCAGTATCCCCCCCCCAAACCCCAAGAAGGGGTCTCCCCCCCTCTAGGGTTGCCACCCAGCCGGTACTTTAGCAATCATGTCTCTTACAAGGTCTGCATCGGACTTCCAGTATCCTCTCGCGAGATACGAATAGGGTTTCCTGAGGACGAGGTCCACCTCTGTGCACTCCGTGTCATTTAGCCCAGTTTTTAACAAGAACCCTACCAGGCGCCGCTGGCAATGACTGCGGAGAAGATTTGTTCTGTCCTCAGGGACCAGAAGCCCAGCTAAAATAAAGATCTGCTTGCACCCTAATCCCGATGAAGAGGCCATGCATGGCCGGAGGGACTTTCACCCGGTCAGGAAAGGGTAAAGGCAGTAAGATGTTCAGTAACCATAAAGTGATCAGGTCACCATCCAACCCAGCTCTGCTCCAGAACAGTCACCAGTAGCTCAGCATAACCAGCGCTCCCGGACTCAAGGCTGACGCCTACTTCTCTGTCCATGAATGTGTCTTCAAAGGGGACATATGGAGGCTCTCATCCCTCATCAGGACCCACAACATCAGCCAGAAGGATAAACATAGAAACATAGAATTTGACGGCAGATAAGAACCATTCGGCCCATCTAGTCTGCCCAATTTCCTACTGTGTTAAAAAACAAACAAAAAAAAAAAAACCTCAAACCTTTTTTGGTCCTTGGTCTTTTCTTATGTTAAGGACCGCCTTATGCCTATCCCATACATGCTTAAATTCTGTCACTGTATTGACATCTACCACTTCTGCTGGTAGGCTATTCCACTTGTCTACTACCCTCTCAGTGAAGTAAAACTTTCTTACATTACATCTAAACCTGTGTCCCTCTAGTTTTAGACTATGGCCTCTTGTCCTAATGTTTTTACTCTTTTGAAATATACTTCCATCCTGTACTTTGTTGAATCCCTTCATGTATTTGAATGTTTCTATCATATCCCCTCTCTCTCTTCTCTCCTCCAAGCTATACATATTCAGATCCTTTAGTCTATCCTGATATTTCTTTTCCTGTAGACCAGTCACCATTTTAGTAGCCCTTCTTTGAATTTTCTCTAGAGTATCAATATCCTTCTGGAGATGGGGTCTCCAGTACTGTACACAATATTCTAGGTGAGGTCTAACTAGAGATCTGTACAGTGGCATGACTACTTCCCTTTTTCTGCTACTAATGCCCCTAGCTATACAACCCAGTGCCCTGCTTGCATTGCCCATCGCTTTATTACATTGCCTGCTTACCTTTAAGTCATTAGAAATAATTACTCCCAAATCCCTTTCCTCTGTTGTCTCTGACAGCACAGTACCCTTAATGGTATATTTTTCCTTTGGATTTTTATGTCCCAAGTGCATTATTTTACATTTATCAATGTTAAACTGCATCTGCCACACTCTTGACCATTCTTCTAATTTACCTAAATCATTCGCCATTTGGCTTTTTCCCCCTGGAATGTCTGCCCTATTGCAGATCTTTGCATCATCTGCAAAAAGGCATACCTTTCCTTGAAGACCTTTTGCAATATCACTAATAAAAATATTAAAAAGAATGGGCCCCAGTACAGATCCCTGAGGTACTCCACTAGTAACACTCCTTTCGTCCGAATATTCTCCATTGACTACCACCTTCTGTCTCCTGTCACTCAGCCATTGCCTTATCCATTTCACTATTTTTACATCTAGACCCAAACACTGCAATTTATTTATGAGTCTTCTATGAGGGACAGTGTCAAATGCTTTACTGAAATCTAGATAAGCTATATCTACTGCTCCCCCTTGATCTATTATTTTAGTTACCCAGTCAAAAAAGTCTATGAGGTTAGTTTGACAAGATCTCCCTGCTGTAAACCCATGCTGTTTGGTATCTTGCAAGCTATTTATATTCAGATATTCAACAATTCTTTCCTTTAACATAGTCTCCATTAATTTTCCCACTACTGATGTAAGACTTACTGGTCTGTAGTTACCAGACTCTTCCCTGCTACCTTTTTTGTGAAGCGGTACTACATTTGCTACCTTCCAATCTTCTGGAACAATTCCTGTTGCTAGTGACTGATTGAATAAATCTGTTAAAGGTTTTGCCAGAACACACTTAAGTTCTTTTAATAACTTTGGGTGTATCCCATCTGGACCCATTGATTTATCTGTTTTTACATTAGAAAGTTGAATTAGAACTTCTTCTTCTGTAAACATGCATGTTTCCCGTGTCTTGCCATTTCTTTTTTCTAACAGCGGTCCCTTCCCTTCATCTTCCTGTGTAAAAACTGAACAGAAATATTCATTGAGACAGTCAGCTAGCCCTTTATTCTCATTTACATAGTTTCCATCTTTTGTTTTTAGTCTAACTATTCCTTGTTTCGTTTTCCTCCTTTCACTTATATATCTCAAATGTTTTATCCCCCTTTTTTATTGACTGGGCAATTTTTTCCTCTGTGTGTGCTTTGGCACATCTAATAATACATTTGGCCTCCTTCAACCTAGTTTTGTACCGATACCTATCTTCTTCCTTCTGCGTCTGCTTATATTTCTTAAATGCTTCTTTTTTCTCTTTTACTATATTTGCCACTTCTGCTGAGTACCACAGTGGTTTTCTCTTTCTTTTACCCTTGCTGACATGTCTAATGCAATGCTCTGTTGCGTTTAGTAAAACACATTTCAGATAATCCCATTTCTCCTGGACTCCATCTAAAGATCTCCAAGTTGTTAAAGACTGACATAAAAATGTTTCCATTTTAGAAAAATCAGCCTTTCTAAAGTCTAGAACCTTTGTTTTTGTGTGGTGCAACTCAGCCTCTGTTTTTATATTAAACCACACAGAATGATGATCACTGGAGCCCAAACACTCTCCTACAGCTACATCTGATACCAAGTCTCCATTAGTAAATAATAAATCTAGTGTGGCTTCCTTCCTAGTCGGCTCTTCTACTAATTGACTAAGAGCTAATCCTTGTAAAGAATTTAGGATATCTCTACTCCTGGCTGAACCTGCTACTTGGTTTTTCCAGTCCACATCTGGAAGATTAAAGTCCCCCATAATTATATAACCTCACCTTTCACAGTCATCTTAGTTAGTTCCTTGACCAACAGTTGATCCAACTCCTCTGTTTGTCCTGGGGGTCTAAAGTCTAAAGTTATCCAAACAGTCTCTGTGTTGTCCTCCATACCCTGTATAAGATTAACCTTTAAGCTATTTTTGACATAAATGGCAACCCCTCCTCCTTTTCTGCCTTTCCTGTCTTTTCTGAATAGAGAGTACCCCGGTATTTCTACATCCCAGTCATTTTTATCATTGTACCAGGTCTCGGTAATTGCCACTAAGTCCACATCTTCCCTAGTTATTATTGCAATGAGTTCAGGGATCTTGTTCCCTAAACTGCGTGCATTTGTACACATGGTTCGAAGTCTACTGTTTTTTGACCTATGTGCCATAGACATACCTTGATCAAATTCATCTGTGCAATGCTGTGGGGGGCAATTGATTATCTCCTGTATCATTCCATTGCCCCCCTCTACTAGTTTAAATACCTGTTAACAAAACTTCTGAATTGCTTGCTGAGAACCTCTGTTCCCTTTTGAGAAAGATGCAAGCCATCCTTTTTGTACAATTCCTTGTTACACCAAATAGGTTTGGTGTGAGAAACAAAGCCAAATCCATGTTTTTGGCCTCATTTCCCTAGCCATGAATTAAAATCTCTTATTCGCTGTTGTTGACCTACAATTCCCATCATTCTCAGATGGCTAACAGGATGATGGGAGCTGTATTCCAGCAACAGTTGGAGAAGAGTCAATATGCACAACAGTAGCAATTTTATTTTCATTTTGTGATGCTAAAACTTTTCCTTTCCCTAATCTGTCTGGGTAGAAGAGTACGAGAGGGGTTTCTTGGAAACTGGAAAGCCCCTCTTGGTTTGCCCTTGACCCATGTTTGTTTCTAATCATAGACAAATAAACAGTAGACACCGACAGCTGCCATTTTTAGAATGTCAGAATTTATGATGGCATACTATTGAGTGTACAGACAATATGTTCATATAAAGCTTTATTGTACTAAAATATATTTAACCATCTCTAAGCAGTGCATGATATTAACCATAGAGTGGTTGATATACTAATGTGAGAACACACGGGTACCAATAGGGATGAGTGAAACATCCCTTCATTGATTATGAACCATGCAGGGAGAAATGGGGTAGAGCAGAAGAGAGCGAAAAACAGCAAGAGTGGGAGAGAACAGAGGGGAAGAATGAGGAAGGTAGGAAAAATGAGGAGGGGGGAAATTAGATAGATACAAAAAATGAGAGGGGGGAAATTAGAGATAAGGGGAGAAACATCAAGAAGTCCTGTCTGCCTAGTAAGCTGTAACTTACTGAAGAAGTTCTCTGTTTCCTGTTCAGATGAGTGTGATTGAGGTTTAAAGGGATAGTAAAGTTTCATAATAAAAGCAGCTTTCTAGCATTCAGAGGGTTAAAAGCTCTATTTAACCATTAAAGACCAGAGGGGTGTGCAACATATTACACATAATGTGCACATAATGTTATTATAAATATATTCATAGAGGTAATTGACTATGCATTGGGTTGAACCCCCAGGCTGTAGACAGGAGGCACTTACTGAGAATACTCCATTATCGGGAATATCAATCCACTGGATGTTAGAGCTTTCTCCAGTGCAATCTGTTACATATGTTCAGGGGTTCAGGGAGATGTGAAAAGTGTTGCATTGCAGTGCATTGAACACCTCTCTGATTCTCAAAGGGTTAAAGGAGACCGCCTCATATTAACTCCAACTTATCTTGCTATGGACAAATAATCCTAATGCCATTGTTTATATAGTGTATATAGTTAAAGAATAATTCAATGACAAAGTATCCCCCTCCCGCCCCTTTTACTGATGTAACACTGTTCAGCCAGAGCAGAAGGGAGGTGCCCAGGTAGATTGCAGAGAGGGACAATCTTCAATTAAGATAAGGGAAAAACCTGAAAAACTTGTCAAGGGGGCAGGGCTGTCATTGTTCTCATAGGAAGAAGATTGTCCCCTGCTGTTATCTGTCTGGTCTATGGACTGCATTCCACATCTGAAAAAAGATTGCTTACACTAGGTAAAAGGGGCGGGAGGGGAAACTTTGCTTGTGAATATCTCTCAAACCATAAAGGTTTGAGAGAAAAGACTTATATTGTTCTTCATGTTTTTTTAATGCCTTCAAAATAAAATAAAGATAAAACAAAATATTACTATCCCTTTAATTCTTTAAAATCAAGTGAGAAAAACAAGTGATAACATATAACAAGGAAGATATGTCCAAGCTTCATCTGTGTTTAGTTTTAATGGAACACTAACATATCCTAATAAACCACACCTTATTGTCTGAGCAGAAAATACTAATGTACACCATAAATCAATTTTGTGCAGACTGGTAATCTTTAATTAGTGCTAGATGTCATGTCCATCATGGTGGCAGACATGATTGTTTCTGCAGGACTACAAGATTCCATAAGGGGCAGAGGCCCTGTCCCATCACCTTCCTTAACCCATTCAATTCACCACACTTAACCAAAGACTGCTTCACAGTCAACCTGAGAACTCCATTACTAGTAGAGCTGCACCTTATTGAGATAAACACACTGGCAACAATATAGGGTAGAAAAAATAGACCTAAACCTATTTTGAACACATGGGAGATCTCCTATATAATGTGGTGCCCCTGGGCCATGATGTTATAGCCTGGATTGGCACCCATACCTGGCCAATCTGGCCACCTAGGTGAGGGTCCCAGCTCCTCCTGCATGCTCCACCCATCAATGCCCTTTCTAGTACCCTCACCCTCCATGGTGGCTCATCACTTTGTGCCCTCTTGGAGTTTGTATCTGGCAAGAGCCCACTCTTCTGGTATAGAGGAGCCTGACCACAGGATCAGGTCCCCAAACCTTCTTCTCTACCGAATCATCTGGCCTGCCACATCGACACGTCCCAGGCTGTAGTTTACACTACTCCTCCAGGAGTTGGATGACCTTGGGCTTGCTTTTAAATCATAAACTCCATCCCTTTGTTCTCACTTCAGGAGCAACACCCCCCTTTCGCCCTCTCTATTGGTTGAGGCAGTATCCCACCTCCCCCAAGCCCGAAGGAGGGGTCTCCCCTCCCCCCAGCTAACAAAGAAAGTGTCTTGAGGATCCTGCCCCTTTCCTGGCTTTCAGGTAAATTTCCCACCTATTTTACTGGGTGGGTTGAAAAACAAAGAACAAAGGCTAGATTATATTCTCTTCTTAGTTGGGCTTGCTTTTAAATCCTAAACTCCACCCCTTTTTTCTTACGTCAAGAGCGACAATCCCCCTTCTTTGTTTCTATTGCTTGAGGCAGTATCCCCCCCCCAAACCCCAAGAAGGGGTCTCCCCCCCTCTAGGGTTGCCACCCAGCCGGTACTTTAGCAATCATGTCTCTTACAAGGTCTGCATCGGACTTCCAGTATCCTCTCGCGAGATACGAATAGGGTTTCCTGAGGACGAGGTCCACCTCTGTGCACTCCGTGTCATTTAGCCCAGTTTTTAACAAGAACCCTACCAGGCGCCGCTGGCAATGACTGCGGAGAAGATTTGTTCTGTCCTCAGGGACCAGAAGCCCAGCTAAAATAAAGATCTGCTTGCACCCTAATCCCGATGAAGAGGCCATGCATGGCCGGAGGGACTTTCACCCGGTCAGGAAAGGGTAAAGGCAGTAAGATGTTCAGTAACCATAAAGTGATCAGGTCACCATCCAACCCAGCTCTGCTCCAGAACAGTCACCAGTAGCTCAGCATAACCAGCGCTCCCGGACTCAAGGCTGACGCCTACTTCTCTGTCCATGAATGTGTCTTCAAAGGGGACATATGGAGGCTCTCATCCCTCATCAGGACCCACAACATCAGCCAGAAGGATAAACATAGAAACATAGAATTTGACGGCAGATAAGAACCATTCGGCCCATCTAGTCTGCCCAATTTCCTACTGTGTTAAAAAACAAACAAAAAAAAAAAAACCTCAAACCTTTTTTGGTCCTTGGTCTTTTCTTATGTTAAGGACCGCCTTATGCCTATCCCATACATGCTTAAATTCTGTCACTGTATTGACATCTACCACTTCTGCTGGTAGGCTATTCCACTTGTCTACTACCCTCTCAGTGAAGTAAAACTTTCTTACATTACATCTAAACCTGTGTCCCTCTAGTTTTAGACTATGGCCTCTTGTCCTAATGTTTTTACTCTTTTGAAATATACTTCCATCCTGTACTTTGTTGAATCCCTTCATGTATTTGAATGTTTCTATCATATCCCCTCTCTCTCTTCTCTCCTCCAAGCTATACATATTCAGATCCTTTAGTCTATCCTGATATTTCTTTTCCTGTAGACCAGTCACCATTTTAGTAGCCCTTCTTTGAATTTTCTCTAGAGTATCAATATCCTTCTGGAGATGGGGTCTCCAGTACTGTACACAATATTCTAGGTGAGGTCTAACTAGAGATCTGTACAGTGGCATGACTACTTCCCTTTTTCTGCTACTAATGCCCCTAGCTATACAACCCAGTGCCCTGCTTGCATTGCCCATCGCTTTATTACATTGCCTGCTTACCTTTAAGTCATTAGAAATAATTACTCCCAAATCCCTTTCCTCTGTTGTCTCTGACAGCACAGTACCCTTAATGGTATATTTTTCCTTTGGATTTTTATGTCCCAAGTGCATTATTTTACATTTATCAATGTTAAACTGCATCTGCCACACTCTTGACCATTCTTCTAATTTACCTAAATCATTCGCCATTTGGCTTTTTCCCCCTGGAATGTCTGCCCTATTGCAGATCTTTGCATCATCTGCAAAAAGGCATACCTTTCCTTGAAGACCTTTTGCAATATCACTAATAAAAATATTAAAAAGAATGGGCCCCAGTACAGATCCCTGAGGTACTCCACTAGTAACACTCCTTTCGTCCGAATATTCTCCATTGACTACCACCTTCTGTCTCCTGTCACTCAGCCATTGCCTTATCCATTTCACTATTTTTACATCTAGACCCAAACACTGCAATTTATTTATGAGTCTTCTATGAGGGACAGTGTCAAATGCTTTACTGAAATCTAGATAAGCTATATCTACTGCTCCCCCTTGATCTATTATTTTAGTTACCCAGTCAAAAAAGTCTATGAGGTTAGTTTGACAAGATCTCCCTGCTGTAAACCCATGCTGTTTGGTATCTTGCAAGCTATTTATATTCAGATATTCAACAATTCTTTCCTTTAACATAGTCTCCATTAATTTTCCCACTACTGATGTAAGACTTACTGGTCTGTAGTTACCAGACTCTTCCCTGCTACCTTTTTTGTGAAGCGGTACTACATTTGCTACCTTCCAATCTTCTGGAACAATTCCTGTTGCTAGTGACTGATTGAATAAATCTGTTAAAGGTTTTGCCAGAACACACTTAAGTTCTTTTAATAACTTTGGGTGTATCCCATCTGGACCCATTGATTTATCTGTTTTTACATTAGAAAGTTGAATTAGAACTTCTTCTTCTGTAAACATGCATGTTTCCCGTGTCTTGCCATTTCTTTTTTCTAACAGCGGTCCCTTCCCTTCATCTTCCTGTGTAAAAACTGAACAGAAATATTCATTGAGACAGTCAGCTAGCCCTTTATTCTCATTTACATAGTTTCCATCTTTTGTTTTTAGTCTAACTATTCCTTGTTTCGTTTTCCTCCTTTCACTTATATATCTCAAATGTTTTATCCCCCTTTTTTATTGACTGGGCAATTTTTTCCTCTGTGTGTGCTTTGGCACATCTAATAATACATTTGGCCTCCTTCAACCTAGTTTTGTACCGATACCTATCTTCTTCCTTCTGCGTCTGCTTATATTTCTTAAATGCTTCTTTTTTCTCTTTTACTATATTTGCCACTTCTGCTGAGTACCACAGTGGTTTTCTCTTTCTTTTACCCTTGCTGACATGTCTAATGCAATGCTCTGTTGCGTTTAGTAAAACACATTTCAGATAATCCCATTTCTCCTGGACTCCATCTAAAGATCTCCAAGTTGTTAAAGACTGACATAAAAATGTTTCCATTTTAGAAAAATCAGCCTTTCTAAAGTCTAGAACCTTTGTTTTTGTGTGGTGCAACTCAGCCTCTGTTTTTATATTAAACCACACAGAATGATGATCACTGGAGCCCAAACACTCTCCTACAGCTACATCTGATACCAAGTCTCCATTAGTAAATAATAAATCTAGTGTGGCTTCCTTCCTAGTCGGCTCTTCTACTAATTGACTAAGAGCTAATCCTTGTAAAGAATTTAGGATATCTCTACTCCTGGCTGAACCTGCTACTTGGTTTTTCCAGTCCACATCTGGAAGATTAAAGTCCCCCATAATTATATAACCTCACCTTTCACAGTCATCTTAGTTAGTTCCTTGACCAACAGTTGATCCAACTCCTCTGTTTGTCCTGGGGGTCTAAAGTCTAAAGTTATCCAAACAGTCTCTGTGTTGTCCTCCATACCCTGTATAAGATTAACCTTTAAGCTATTTTTGACATAAATGGCAACCCCTCCTCCTTTTCTGCCTTTCCTGTCTTTTCTGAATAGAGAGTACCCCGGTATTTCTACATCCCAGTCATTTTTATCATTGTACCAGGTCTCGGTAATTGCCACTAAGTCCACATCTTCCCTAGTTATTATTGCAATGAGTTCAGGGATCTTGTTCCCTAAACTGCGTGCATTTGTACACATGGTTCGAAGTCTACTGTTTTTTGACCTATGTGCCATAGACATACCTTGATCAAATTCATCTGTGCAATGCTGTGGGGGGCAATTGATTATCTCCTGTATCATTCCATTGCCCCCCTCTACTAGTTTAAATACCTGTTAACAAAACTTCTGAATTGCTTGCTGAGAACCTCTGTTCCCTTTTGAGAAAGATGCAAGCCATCCTTTTTGTACAATTCCTTGTTACACCAAATAGGTTTGGTGTGAGAAACAAATCAAATCCATGTTTTTGGCCTCATTTCCCTAGCCATGAATTAAAATCTCTTATTCGCTGCATCCTACCATCATCTTCCTTATACACTGGCAGAACTTCTGAAACGGATACAGTGGAAGCAACTTGCTGCAGATCCTTACATAGCTTCTTAAAAACATCTTTTACCACACTTACCTCATTACAAGCCAAATCATTTGTCCCTAAATGGACTATGACATCCAACTCTCCATTCTGTCTTGCTTCCTTAACAATTTTTAAAATGCGTTTTCTATCTCTGTAAGCTGTAGCACCAGGAAGACATCTGACTTCTTTGCCATCACCATGACTATCCTCCAGAGTCACTCCTCTTAATATAGAATCCCCCAATAAGAGTTGCTTCCTCTTAAAGTTGTTCTTACTTCTTACCTTTATCAGTTTGTCAGTGGTTGCAGTCTGGTTTACCTGTGGATTACAGGCTGGTGAACCAGTAGTCTCTGCTTCTGGAGTTGTTTCAAGGTCAGTGTGTGGGAGGCTCTTATCCAGGGCTCCATTATCTTTGCCAGCTGACCATATCCAAGCAATAGTCTTTATTCTATATTACCACTGCCAGATATTTCACTGCGGGCATGGGAAAATTACTGATCAAAATAACAGAGGGTTGCGCAACACGTTGCAAATAAATGTGTTGCCCATCCTTCTGGTCCTCGGTGGTGTCATGAATTATTGCCATAGGTATATGTATAAAGCAAGTTCTTGGATAAACCAGTTTCAGTGATGATAAGTATCATTGATTTTTAATTTAATGTGTCCTTTAATTAGAGCTAGCAGTGCGTTGTAAACCCTCTCTGGTATCCAAATAGTACATTTTTACAAATACTACACAGTGTTGTTCCATGTTTGTCTATATAAATCTACTCTAGAAGCTCCTGACATAAAAGTATGTTTGTGTAGTAAAGACCCCATCTGCTGCATGACTTCACCTGAATCAGTATTACTAATTTAAATCACAACCACAGAACAGTGACTGACAGCTCTCTCAAGAGGCTCTGTAGCAGCAGAACTGAACAGCCTTTGGTATACCACATGCTTAATATCAAACCAGCCTAGGATATGTGGTGGGAACTGCAATAGGAGGGAGTTCCTTATGCTAGATAGGCTGTGAGGGGATAAGGAGGAGATCGTGATAGGAGAGACGGCATGTGTGATGGAGGTGAGGGGGGCACATACCAAACTGGTCCTGGCCTGGGAGAGCTTAATCTGAGAGAGAGAGAGTACTTAGTCTGAGAGAGAGAGAGAGAAAGAGAGAGTCGTAGTCTGAGAGAGAGTGCGTAGTCTGAGAGAGAGAGAGTACGTAGTCTGAGAGAGAGAGAGAGAGTGTGTAGTCTGAGAGAGAGAGAGAGAGAGAGAGTGCATAGTCTGAGAGAGAGAGAGAGAGTGTGTGTGTAGTCTGAGAGAGAGAGAGAGAGAGAGTGTGTGTAGTCTGAGAGAGAGAGAGAGAGAGAGAGAGTACTTAGTCTGAGAGTGATTATGCAATATTGAGTGGTTCTTCCCCTTTTGTGGCTCCTCCCTTAAGTGGCTCCTCCCTTTTGTGGCACCGCCTCTCACCGACCCACAACTATGGCCAGTATTTTTTTGAGGAAAAGGTGGCAACCCTACCCCCTCCCCAGCCAACAAAGAAAGTGTCCTGCGAATCCTGCCTCTTTCCTGGCTTTCAGGTAAATTTCCCACCTTCGGCCACCAAACTCCTCCCATTGAAGTTTTCTAAGGAAGTTTTCAGAGGAATTTGAGGTAATTAAATTCTTCAATAAATAATCATGTCTGCCTCAATGACCATGATATCTAGTGCTATTTAGAGATTAATTATGGAGAACCATTCTGCACAGAATTGATGTAATGGCTATTAAAATTGTATGTTCACATTAAAATACATAGTTTGGAATTATAATTAGGTGTTGGTGTTCCTTTAAATATTGATTAATGGGAAGAAGCCATGTGTGACTTGACTATCTTTCTGCCTGTCCACTCTTGAAACCTGACCTCTGAAACCGTCACCATGAGCTGAACTTGTTTGCTGATCTGTTTTACGTTTCTTTCTTCTCTTGATTTGAAATTGACTGGTTGTCTGTTGCAACTCAGGTTTCCATATTGCTGACATGAAATAACTCTTGTATTTCTCATTATCATGTTTCTGTCATTGTGCAGTGCATCATTTTGTGTTGGTAACATTCAGGGATGGTGCCAAGTTCTTTAAAGACATTGTTTAGAGTTAATGCCCTGCAACCAATTTGCACTTTTACTTTTAGGGAGATCAACAGAGGATTTCACCATTACATGCTCTAAGCAGACAACAAGATTTAGGACTCTAAACATGAGACTCCTACCTCTACTCAGCAATGGTACTGGTAATAATAATAAAAATACTTGCTGAAAACTAGGTTTATCTCACAGATGACAATGGTTTATGTCCTATAACTTTTTGAAATATTTGAAAATAAAAACATGTTACAAGACAAAATGCAAGGCATCAAAGCATTGTTCAAGAACACTGAAAATTGTATATAAATCTTGGTTTCCTCAAATAACCACCCTTTGTCTACATTTATCCCACTCCTGTGCCTCTCCATACAGAGGCGTTCTGAGCCTTTGCAGTCTCTTGCACTCATGTTGGGTAATATTCCTCTCAAAAGGTTTTGGAGTAAGGATGGCTGCAGCTTGGATAAGATTAACTCTTTATCTGCTGTTTTCACTACTTTGGTAGGCCAGGTACATTGTGGGATTTATTTGCAATTTTCCTTTACTTGTGCCCCCCTGGGATGTCCCATAGGGCATTTTGGCCTCTGGGTCACATTAGTAAATTTGACCAAATTCATTGTAGCGGCCCCTTTTAAGAATGGGAGCCTGTGTGCCGCCATCTTTGCTCCATTGACTTATATGGGAAAATTTATTTGGGACATATCTCTGCAACTGCTTTACATATGATAGCCAGAGAGCGCTCTGTCTTCTTGTCTCCTCATGCCCTTTGTCCTCAGTATCCAGGGGGTTCTTGGTAATTCCACAAATGTCTCTGTAGACATTGCTAGGCAACAGCAACAGAGCAGACTACTTTTCTCAGAATGCCCATTTCACTGGCTTTCTTCCGATTGGCTGTCAGTTTTGCAGCTGCAGTTTTACTTCTCTTGCTTATTCTACACAGAGGCAGACTCTCCTTGCTCACCTTCTCCAGATTAACCCTTCACTTGGCAGATAAGTGTATTTTCTGTGCTTTCAATGGTGTTTTGTCAGTCTGGGATTAGTTGATTAGTTTCTAGTATTTAATACTAGTGTGGGACACATTTACTTCACAATATCAGCTTCGAAAGGACTAAGGACTAAGGGGTGACCCTTACCCCATCACTTGCTGTTCCTCATGCCAAAAGTTGGTCCCTAGGGAGTATTCAGTATCTCTGCCCCTCTTGTGCTGTGGCCCCTACCACTCCACCAGGGCCATCCAGCACTGACCAAGAGCCAGCTTGTCTTAAAACTATTCTGTCCTCAATGGCCCAAACTCCTTTCTCCCATCAGGGAGTACTTCAATCATGGAAGACCCCCCACTCCCTTTAAATATGTGGCCCCTGTATCTCAGAGTGTGCCTCAGATTCTTTGTGCTTCCTCAGAGGAGAAATTGTCCGAAGGGGTAGATGAGGAGGAGGAACATGAGGATATGATTTCATCCTACTCCTATGGGGCTGAGGGGCTCATTAGAGCTTGGAGACCCTTTAGGTTTCTGACACCTCTGATGAGGGGGTCTTCTCTACAGATGTCTTCCATAGGAGTAAGAAATCTTCTCCCTTCTTTCCGCCTAATGCCACTCCTGACCAACCGTTCTGGATAGTGGAAGACTGCAGATAAACAGCTGTCTATCACCAAGATGTTTTCTAAGCAGCTTTGGCGCAGTGGACGTCTCCTCCAACTGTGGACCCTTCTGTTTCCTGGTTGACTAAGGATACTGCTCTGCCTTGGCAGATGCAGCAGGACTGAAGGATCCAGCTAACAAGAACGTAATCTATCCTCAGGGCCGGTTTTGCGGCTACTGGACCTATTTTTGCCTCTTGAAGAGAAAGAAAGCAGCAACAGAAAGGGCCACAAAGCACAATAAAATATAAAATAAAATGAAAATAAATAGACGGTACATTACATTGCATTATAAAAGTATTATATAGACATATTATGGGGTAGATTGAAAGGCAGGCATTAATATAGCCGGTAGGGCCAAAGTGAATACCGGCCGAAAAACTAACATTCCTAACAAGGTATTCAGAGGCCCTACCAGCTAAAATCACAAAGGACATTAAGCCACAGAAACAGTCTTGTGGCTAAATGTCCGTTTTGTGAGTTAAGTTCCCAAAACGCCACTAAGAGCAGCAATTTTGGGAACTTAACAGTAAAAAACAATTAACTATCGGTGCCTGACATACCGCCAAGCAATCCGCGTTACACTTATCTGTCATCCACTGTCCTTCTGTCTTCTCTTCTTTCTTCTGCCTTCTCTTCAGTCTTCTTTTTTCTCATTCTTCTATCTTCTGCCTGTAAAATAAATACCAAGCATGAACAAAAACATCGTTTAACCCTTTGAGTGGCAGAGGGGTACGCAAAGCATTGCAAAGCAACTCAAAGGGTTAAACAATGTTTTCATTCACGCTTGGTATTTATACTTTGATTTTATTTTACAGGAAGAGAGGAGATTGAAGAGAAGGCGAAAGATTGAAGAAAGAAGACAGAAGGATGGGAAGACTGAAGAGAAGGACAGAAGATGACCAGGAAGCTGTGGACTCCGCTGGACATCAGGATTAACGGTAAGTGTTAATGCGATGTTGCTTTACTTAGTCAGGTTAACCCTATGAATACCGGTGGGGTAATTATACCCCTCTGGCACTCACAGGGTTAATCCTACTAACTTTGGACACGTTTTAGGCACTTTGGATGTATTGATGTAGGGCTTAGGGGCCCATATCAATACATCCACTGAGGACTTTGGTTTTTTTTGCCAGTTAATAGCTGCGTTAACTGGCAAAAGATCCGATAAGAGACTTTACGGCCAAACAAATTGGGTCTTAAGTTTTATGCGGTAAGTGAGTCCCTTATCAGATGTTTTTCAGCTAACGCAGTCCTTTAAATGGCAAATTGGAGCTTTTTTTTTTTTTTTTTTTTTTTTTTTTTAATGTGCCAAAGCACACTTTCGTGTAGCAGCCGTATTACTTGATGAACTGCCGATAGCAGTTCATTACATGGCCCTTTGAATGGCTTACTACACGTTAAAACACCCAGTGGTGTTTTGTTTGCCTAACGTCTGCCTTTAAATCTACCCCTATATGTTGTAAAATCTCAGGTATAATACACACCCAAGATTTTAGAGGAAGACAAGAGTGCCTATGTATAATATGCACCTTTGTTTCCCCCGTCTCACTAAAAAAAAAATGTACTTTGGGCTCTCTGACTCCCTCCGTCCAGCGCTTCCCTCTGCCTCCTGCCCTGCTTCAATTCACCCCTGGAGTCGGCTGTGATCATCTGTGCATAGCCGGTGGCATTCTTGCATCTGCCGGCCGCTTCCAGCAAATCCCTGTGAGGACCTTTACATTTAAGCCAGTGGTAAGACCTCAAGGTTGCAGGGCAATACAGTACATCCAATGCACAGAGATCTGTGCATTGGATGTACTCTAGTTCCTTCAGAGGACCTTGAGGTCTTACCATTGTCTTAAATGAAAAGGTCCTCGTAGGGATTTGCTGGAAGAGGCCGGCAGATGCAAGAGTGCCGCCAACTATGCACAACTGATCACAGCCGACAACGGGGGTGAATTGAAGCAGGGCAGCAGGCAAAGGGAAGCAAAAAAAAAAAAAAAAAAAAAATGAAAATTTTTCTCTGTGTCTAATCCATGGCTGTGGTGAGATCTGGCTCCGCCCTCCAGCTGGTAGGACCAATAAATTCTTTAATTACTTAAGGTTCTGCTTGCTGCTATCTCCCCAGTTTTTTTGGTCCTACCACAGCTGGAGGACGGAGGCTGGAGCCTCCTGCGATGACACAATTTTCTTATTTTTCTCCCCCCATGTGGTTAGCCTTAAACGCTAACCACATTACTTTTACCTGGTGAGACCTCATACCCTGGACATATCCTGGGTCGCATGGGTCTTGAGCTGGATTCTCCCGCCGCATTCACACTGCTTTCAAAGCTCAGATCAAGCCGCATGCACTGGGGAAAGCAAGCCCGGATGTCGGCGGCATCTATACAGTGCTAAACTGGAAGTTCGGCTGGATGAGTTCCAGCAATGGAACGCACGCCGCGATCCCGCGCTGACTGGCTGAGAAATACAGAAGGGATATAAGCCAGTAATTGGAGGCTATGTAAGTACATATTTTACATATGTATTATTACTTTTGAGCATATAAGTTATCTGTTTCTTGCATAATGTCTGCTAAAGATACAAAAATAGAGAAACCTAAGAATCCTGGTGAGCCTGCTAAGGAAGATAAGTCTGTTTCTAAGACTAAAATCTGTATGGGATGTGATGCTAAACTTTCCTCCTCAGACCCAGCTAAACTGTGTCAGGAATGTCTTAAGAAAGCAGCTGGAGACGCAGTTCCACCTCAATTTCAGGAGTTTCTTGGATGGATGCGCACATCCATGCAGGAGACTTTCTCATCTATGCATGAGTCGTCAAGAAAGCGCCAGAGTACTTCTGATGCTGAAGATGGTCCTTCTAGACGTCATTTAGAGGAAGAAGAAGAAGAAGACAGTTTGATTGAATTGGAATCAGCTATGTCTTCTGCTGAGGAAGGAGAAATTACTGAAGATACCGGTAATTTCAGTATAGATAAGATTGACGGACTCATCAAGTCCATGAGAAAGACTGTAGGTTCTCTCTGAAACTCAGAAAGACTTGAATGTTATGGATGCTGCATTTATAGGATATAAGAAGTCTGCCCCACAGATTCCTGTTCACAGCTCCATTCAGGATATCATCAAGAATGAATGGAAGCAAGGGGACAAGAGATCGGCAATGTCTAGACGCTTTCAGCGGATGTACCCCTTTGCGGAGGAAGATGTTTCCACATGGATCAATCCCCCTAAGTTCGATGCAGCAGTAGCCCAGATTTCACGAAGAACGACTATTCTCTTGGAAGACGGCACTACATTGAGAGACCCTATGGAGAAAAGGGCAGATAATGCCTTGAAGAAACAGTTTTCTACAATTGGTCATAACCTGAAGTCTGCTACTGCCATGGCCTGTGTATTTAGAGTGTTACGCCTATGGTTAACAGATTTTGAAGAGAAGATTGATTCTTCCGTTTCTAGATCTCGCCTATTGAAAGAAATTGCTACCATCAAAGATGCAGTTAATTATTCGTGTAATGCCTCCCTGGACACCGTCAGACTCATGGCAAAGTCATCAGCTTTATCCATTACTGCTAGGAGAGCCCTTTGGATCAAGGCCTGGGAGGCAGACGCATCATCAAAAAATAGATTAGTCTCTCTTCCCTTTACAGGCTCTAAACTTTTTGGTGATCAATTAGAGGAAATCATTAAGAAATCTTCCGGAGGTAAGAGCCCATTCCTTCCTCAGGAGAGGCGTCCCCGTTCATCTCCACCAAGATCAACCAGGTTCAGGCGTCAGTCCTTTCGAGAAACCCGCAGATACCGGCCTGGATCCTCATATGAGCAAAAGAAGAAATCAGGACAGAATCAACGCACTGGAGCCCGCAAGGACTTCCAACGCAAGTCTTCCTTCCAGCAGAATTCACAATGAAGCCAGCAGAGCCCTGTTTCCAGTTCCAGTAGGGGGCAGACTGGAGTTCTTCTTAGACAGCTGGGAAAAGATCAACCCAGACAGATGGGTGAAGCAGTCTCTGGAGATAGGGTATGCGCTGGAATTTCAGACTGTCCCTCTATTTGCTCAGTTCCAGACATCCATAATAAGGAACAAAACTATGCTATCAAAGATGAAGACAGCTATTCAAGGCCTTCTACAGGACAGAGTCATAGAGAAGGTCCCTCAGAATCAACACTTCAGAGGAATTTATTCCAATCTTTTTTATGTCTCCAAGCCCTCTGGGGATCTGCGATTGATTCTAAATCTGAAGAAAGTAAATGCCTTTCTCAGAACCAGAACTTTCAAGATGGAAACAATCCAATCAGCTCTAAAGTTGATCCGACCATTCTCCTTTCTGACTCGGGTAGACCTCAAGGACGCTTACTATCACATACCAATAAGGAAAGTACATTGAAGATTCCTGAGGTTTCACATGTTAGGAGAACATTATCAATACAGAGTTCTTCCGTTCGGCCTAGCAACAGCTCCGAGAGTCTTCACAAAGATTCTGGCTGTAGCCGTAGCAGAATTAACACAACAGAAGGTCCGAGTGATCCCATATCTAGACGATCTTCTGCTAATAGCAGACAGCAGGCTACAGTCAGCAGCAAACACAGAGACCTGTATAAAGTTATTGAGGGAACTAGTTTGGATCATAAACCTAGACAAAAACCATCTGGAACCTACCCAGTCTCTAAAGTTCCTGGGAGTTATCATCGATACAAGGGAATCTCTAGTGACGTTATCAGAAGAAAGACAACAAAGGATTCTTCTAGCAGTAAGAAAACTTCAGAGATCAAGATTCAGGACAGCAAAGGAATTTTCACACCTGATAGGAAATTTCACCTCAGCACAACACATAGTGCCTTGGGCAAGGGCTCATGGGAGGCAAACTCAATTCAATTACCTAAAATTCCAGAAGAAGGATCCATCAAATTTCCAAATGGAGATACCCATCCTTCCCTCCACCAGATGGGAGTTACTGTGGTGGAGCAACCCAAGTCACTTACAGAAGGGAAGATCTCTCAAGGAACAAACTTGGGAGATAGTCACAACGGACGCCAGCACAGCGGGCTGGGGAGGAGTGTGGAACCAAAAATCAGCCCAGGGGGTCTGGTCTGCAAAAGAATCCAAACTCCACATAAACAACTTGGAGCTCTTGGCAGTCTGGAAAACATTGAGGAGTTTTCAGGACCATCTAAGACAGACAGCGGTTCTAGTCAGATCGGACAACACTACAGCTGTAAGTTACCTCCGGAATCAGGGAGGCACAAGGAACGTAGCCCTCAACCATCTAGCTCTGCAGATCATCTCTTGGGCAGAAAGACATCTGAAGGATCTCAAGGCAACATATCTATCAGGCACAAGAAATCTTCAGGCAGATTTCCTCAGCAGACAGCAGATTCTTCCAGGAGAATGGTCACTAAAGAAGAAGGTCTTCAAGGAGATTATCACAGTTCTGGGAACGCCAGTGATAGACCTCATGGCCACTGCAAGCAACACTCAGTGCAGATTATTCCTCTCCCGTTGGAAGGATCATCAGGCTTTAGCTCAGGATGCCTTCCAACAAAAATGGACATACCCTCTGGCTTATGTCTTCCCTCCCAGTCCACTCATTACAGAGGTCATTCGAAAAGTTAGGGAGGACCAGGCAAGGGTCATTCTAATCGCTCCAGATTGGCCAAGGAAACTCTGGTATGCAGATCTGATACAGTTATCAGTCCAACCGCCACTAAGACTTCCAGACATTCCAGACCTGTTGTCACAGGGACCGATATGGCATCCGGATCCAGCCTTCTTGAAGCTAGCGGCCTGGAAGCTGAACGGAGCTGATTAAGAAACAAGGTCCTGTCTGAGGAAGTCATTGATACCATGTTACTTGGCAGAAAGACTTCTTCTTCCCGGATTTATTACAGGGTCTGGACTACGTTTTACAACTGGTGCAGAGCCAGAAAACTGGACAGAAGTAGTATTCTACCTCATACTATCCTGGATTTCTTACAGCAGGGCTTCAACAAGGGCCTGAAGCCTGCATCCCTTAAGGTGCAACTATCGGCACTTTCAGCTGTTTTGGCCTGTCCTTTTGCAGATATGTACCTCATCAAAAGATATATGTCAGCAATATCAAAAATCAAGCCTACTATCAGGGAGATTATCCCCCCATGGGGCCTCAATATTGTCCTGCAACAAATTTATTCCCATCTGTTTTTGAGCCTCTGGATTATATATCTTTAAAACATCTTACTCTCGACTCTGTTCCTTACAGCAATGACTTCAGCTAGAAGGGTAGGAGAATTACAGGCCCTACTTTGTAAGTCTCCATTTTTGGTTTTTCATCAGGACAAGGTGGTTCTGAGACCTAGAGCCTCCTTTAGATCCAAAGTGGTATCCAGTTTTCACCTCAGTCAGGAGATTATTTTACCTTCTTTCCCCCCTGATTCAGTAGCAAGTACGGATTCGAGACTGAAAAATCTGAATTTATGCAGATGTCTGCAAATATATCTGCTCAGAACTAAGGAATTACATCAGACTGATTCATTATTTGTTCATTTTGCGGGGAAGTTTAAGGGCACGGCTGCCTCCAAGGCATCTATTGCCAGATGGATTAGAGACTGCATTGCCTTAGCCTACCAGTCAGCAGATTTGGAGCCTCCCCCAAAAATTAAGGCTCACTCTACCAGGGCAGTAGCCTCTTCCTGGGCTTTGAAGGCCGTGGCTTCACCTGAAGAAATATGCAGAGCAGCCACTTGGTCCTCAGTGTCCATTTTCATAAAGCATTCCAAATTGGACATTCAGGCATCAAAAGATGCTAATTTTGGCAGGAAGGTGCTTCTTGCAGCCAGTCCTGCTCAATAACTTATCTCACCCTGGAGATACTGCTTTGGTAAGTCTCACCATAGCCGTGGATTGGACACAGAGGAAAAGGTGAAATTTACTCACCAATATTTTGTTTTCCTCTGTGTCCTTCCATGGCAACCCTCCCTAGAGTTTAGTTGGTATGGTATTGTATCGTTCCTTTAGATACATTTATATGTAGGACTAAATTTTGCTCTTACTAACCTATTTCTCATTCCAGCTTTGACAAACGTATAACTGGGGAGATAGCAGCAAGCAGAACCTTAAGTAATTAAAGAAATTATTGGTCCTACCAGCTGGAGGGCGGAGCCAGATCTCACCATAGCCGTGGAAGGACACAGAGGAAAACAAAATATCGGTGAGTAAATTTCACCTTTTTTACTTGCATATAATATGCACCCCCCACTTCACATAAGGTGAAGAGGGGCAAAATTTTACGGTAAACAACAAGCGGATACCATTTATAATTAATAAATGAATCCATAATTATGACTAAAATAAAGTAAATTATATGAATAAATAAAAAATATATAAATAAATAAAAATAAAATAATGAATAATAAAGAATAAAAATAGAATTAAAATAAATCAAATAAAAATATATAAATAAATTAGATGAATTAATAAAAAAATGTGAATGCAATTAAAAGTGAAAAATGATATGTTTAAATGAATCATATAAAATTAAATATTGAACAAATAATTATTTGAAGAGAAATTAATAAAATGCTTAAAAAATAATAATGAGTTTGGGAATATGGTGAAAATCAATGCGTTTGGCCGGCATTTAACAGAGGACTCTAGTGTGGTCAGGTAGGTGAATGTTTTCTCGTGGGCTGGGTTTTACCTGACGAAGAAGCAGTGCGCTTAGAAATGCGTTGCACATTTGGTCTACTTTTATACTTTATATCATTACTAGTTGAACAGCCCGTTACATGGGCCACAGTGCTACTGCCACCCGGTCGTGGGGCAGTCCTTCGGAGCGCCCAGCTCTGTATCAGCCGCTGCGCAGGCAGTCTCTACTGCGCATTACTGAAGCACGCGCAGCAGTGTCTGCTGCGCATGTCGTGGCGTTACACATGATTTAGCGAATAATTATATAGGATTTTTTTTTTTCAATTGCATTAAAATTTAAACTGTGATTTACAACAAGCAGTTTGAGTTTCTTAGTCTTCAATGGGAGTTTTTCTCCGAACAGGGCGGACAGTTTATCCCTACATGCTCATATACCGGTTCATATTATATAGACCGGTGTGTACTGTTTTGTGAGTGTTGTCTATTTATTATCATTTTTTAAATTTTGTTTTATTATAGTTTGTGCCCCTTTCTGTTGTTGCTTTCCTTCTCTTCAAGTGAATCTACCAAGATCCTTGTTTGTCAGAGGGTTGCCGCATTACATTTCCAACACTAGGAGTAGCTTGAGTGGGGACAGTCTTAAATCTGTCATCTGTCTGACTGACCACTATATACATTGTATTTTTGACTCTGCCTGGGTTAACAGGGATGTTGCCTTTAGGGTGAACACCTGATGGAGGCTGTCCGTGCAGAGGTTTCCAAAGACGATGTGTTAACATTAAGGAGGCTAACAATTACGTGTCTGAAGCTCTTTTTGAGGAGGTCAGGTTGTCCTGCACGATGCACTCTGTGACTTAAATCTACATGGAGAGGGATCTCCACTTGTTGGACTTTGTATGTTGCCTTAAATGTTATGTGCACCGTACTGAGCCTTTTCGTAAGGCTGACTCACTGTTTGTCATACCTGAGGGTTATAGGGCTGACCAAGCTGCTTCCAAGGCCACTGTGGCCTCTTGGATTAGGGCTGCTATACGCCAAGAGTATGAGCTCCGTAAGAAACATGTTCCCTTCAGGGTCACAGCACCTTCTACTAGGTCTGTGGGGGCCTCTTGGGCCTACAAGAATCAGGCCTCGGCTGTGCAGTTGTGCAAGGCAATGACTTGGTCCTCCTTGCACACCTTTGCTAAGCACTACTGTGTCGGTGTTCTGGCTTTGGCTGAATCCAGCTTTGGCCAGAAGGTCCTGCAGGCAGTTGCCTTACTGTTTTCAGTTGTTTGAGCCCTGTTGGCTCTTGTTCTTGTGTGCTGTGCAGGTTCAGTGTCCATTGCTTACTGTTTGGGCTATTCTGATATTCTGGATAGTCCTAGGGAACTCCAGTATCATGGAGATGAGTGTGAGGTCCTTTCTCCTTTTTTCCCACTTCTGGGAGCTTAGTGTTGATATATAGCCAAGGTACCTGTGTTCCATATAGGATGTAAGAGAAAATAGTATTTTAGTCTTCTTACCTGTTAAATCAAATATGGAAAACTGGACTCCCACCCAGAGAAAGGGACTTTTGCTGTGGTCTTGCCTACCTGGGCTGCAGAATACTTTTAGAGTCTCTCTTCTCCTAGGAGATTTTATCTTCTTCTTCTTCTGCTTGCCTTGTTTGTGTGGCTTTGGTCACATTCATTCTGATCAGTTACAGAGCGGTGGAGGGTTGAGTTGGAGGAGGAGGGAGTCTCCACCCACAAAACTCAACTCCATGGTATCTGTGTTCCATATGGACTAAGAGAAAAGGAATGAACAGGTAAGAACACTAAAATCCTATTTAGTGGTGCCCATGTAACAAAGGGAAATTTAGATCTCTTTGATCAAGCCAATTAACAGTCCCACGAAGATGGAACTTGGTATGATCACAATAGCTGATTTAGGGTAGATTTGCTGAACACACACTTTCTCCATTGCTGTCCTCTATAGCCTGTAGGGCCCTGTTTACATAAATGACTTTAGCACCGTTTTAACATTTCATGAAAGAAGCACATGAATTCTTGTAATTGATTTGTAATGCCCTGTTCACATTGGTGATTTTTTATGTGTGTCAAGGGAACAGATCGTGCTGCAACTTTGGTCCGGCAGTGAGCCATTTGTATAAGACCTGTTTCACATGAGATTCTCTGTAGCAGTGACTTTGTTGCAACAACGTGTTTCATGGGATAGTGTTTTCTATGGGTTAGTTACAAAGGATTTGTAATTTGCTTGTTCGGCTGTTTTGAGTTGTTTTTCATGTGAGAAAAGTACACTTTTTTGGTTTTTACTGCAACAAAAAGTCACTTTTTTTCCTCTCTTTATTTTTCAGTCAGAGTTTGCATTTGCACTGGGAGGACAACAAACAGTTGCTACTATTTATCATTTGAAAATGCAGATACACAAGATATTCATGTGATATTCATAGACTAAATATGTTTATTTTATAATGGTGCGATAATACACCAAACGCAGCAAAGTTTGAGCATGCTTCTTTGTCCTGAGTCATACAATAAAAAAATGTCCAATTTGAACAGCTCTGTGGGAAACTATTATACCATACTCATGTGCATACCTGGGAACTTTGTGTTCTGGAGTCCCTGGAGGGGTGGGGCTTACCTGTGAGTGCAGCTTAGCAGGAATGTTAGGAAGTGGGGAGGAACTGGGATGGAAGGAGTAGAAGTGGGCAGAGTTTCATAAAAACTCCCTACCGCCCTGAGAATCAGCCACTGTCCCAGGAGACCCGGTAATCATCTAAAAAAAACAGAGGCTCTGGGGCAAATCTGAAGAGTTTTTAGCGATGCTCACATGCTATTTTCTATGCAGCAATATTGTCACTTTTGTGAAACAGGCCTTACAGATACACTTTTTTCAATGGCAACATTGTGTTGTATCTGAACTAGGCATGAAGCAAAGTGATGCAATCCTGAGGCAAACCAATTTCACCAAAGGGATAAATACAAACTCCATTTGATTTAGATTAGGCTTTTAGCCTCTGGAATGATAGACCTCTGGCACACTATGTGCCATATGTTCAAAGGGATAACGACAAAAAATGGTTGTATGAATGACAAAAATAAGTAATTGAATGCATGAACGACATATTTTCTATAGAGTATACGACACAAAACTAGTAATGTCCGTTGTGTACGACACAACTCCAGAATTGACGGGCAAAGGGGTGTGACTATCTATTCTCCAGTGTCGTACAGAGGAAAAGAAAATTTGTCGTAACTAACGACAAAAAATGTCTTCCAAAAGACAAAATTTGTACGTTAAGAAAAAAGTGGAGGGAATGTGTTCTGAATGTGAGAATTTTTGTCTATAGTTAAGACATTTTTGTCGTTAAGACATTTTTTAAAACATTTTTGTCGTTTGTTAAGACATTTTTTAAGACATTTTTGTTGTTAGTTAAGACATTTTTTGCCGTCACATATGACAGTTTCAGTCAGGACAAACAACATATTTCCAATCATAACCGACACTCTCTGAAAATATTAATGAGCCCAACGACACTGTACTTTGAAAAGTCGTTACAAACGACAAAAACTATTTTGCTACTTCTTTGAACATATGGCCCTATGAAGAAAGGTATTCTGATACTTATCTGGCATTCAAGGGCTTAAGAAAGCGCCATTTAAATCACAGTAAATATGGGGAATTTTGATTTGCTTCCTATGGTGTGGTTGGTTTGCCCCCATAATTGCACCCATTTGCTATTAAACATACAGATTTGTGCTTTCATGCACACAGATATGTAGTATGCAGTGGAATTCTGCAAATATTGCAGGTAGTCACTTTTTCAGTGAGATTTGAGACTTTGGTTTATATTGAGAGCACAGGATTCTGGGAGGGAAAAATGCTACAATTCACAATGAAAATTGTATGATAAAGGCAGTCAAATGGATCACTTTTTCCATATGGTTCACTGCTAGAAAAATATTGATTGTGTGATAGAAGTTAACCCTTTGAGTGCCAGAGGGGTATGCAATTGCTTTGCAAGGCATGCGTACCCCTCTGGCACACAAAGGGCTAAAATTGAAAGTGTGAGGCTGATGCACTAATAAAAGTGGTTCGGTTTGGAGGGAAAGTGTACCATAGGGAAAAATACATTTCTAATTGATTTATGTGGGGCTTTTATTTTATTTTATTTATTTATTTTAATTACACTTTTTTTTCTTTAAATTCATTTTCATATGTTGTATATTGTACCAGTGTATACATAAAATATTGACATGGAATATTTAAGTTCACATATGGAGTTCATTGAGACATTATATACATAGCAGTAGCCATACTGTAAGTGACTGTTAATCCGAGATAAATGGGACTTTTAACCTTTTCAGTGCTAGTATTCAGTAGGTTAAAACCCCATTTAAAACAAAGGAAATGTGGGAAATGTTTTTTGTCCCTGTGGTATAATTGGTGCTGTTTTCATACATCGGCCATAGTCTGTATGCCTCTATCCTTAACCCTTTGAGTGTCAGAGAGCTATGCAACGCATTGCAGAGAAATGCGTTGTGTACCCCTCAGGCACTCAAAAGGTTAACCTGTAGCTGCATGGGGAATGCACTGAAAGCTTCTAGTAGATTTCCTGCATTGCTGTATGCAGTGAACAGTACTGATGTTTGGCTTCCTACAACATGCTGAGTCAGCATTGGGGAAAGAGATGAATACAAAGAAAATTGGTGCATGAGTCAGCAAACGATCAGTGCTTTTAGCATTTTTTCAAGCATCTATTCCTCTGGCATGTATTATGTATTTCCTTTGTTTTCCATGCTGTGAAAAGCAGAATGTAAGGTAGGGATGTATAAATACAATAAGAGCACCAGTTTAAGAGGACTGAACGCAGTGTAGTACTTTTTTTGTAAAATGGATTAACGACGTTTGTAAAAAGTTTTCAGCAAATTTATGAAGAAATGTTGCTATTCGCAATAATTTTGTGACAGAATTATCACCAGAATCGTAACGCCATGTATATGCTGCCCTTAAGCATTCCAGGTGTTAAAGTATGCATAATAACGTCATATTTATAAAAACGTCTTTAATCATTTTTAAATCAGTCAAGTTGTTATATACACTCGCTATGCCATAAGGACTCTTCTTTAAAAGGTAAGAAGAACTTTTTATAAATCTCCCTCATCAAGATCCTCCATCATTTCTGAAGCAAAGAATATGATGAGTAAAATGGGCGTGAGGAGGACAATTTATGATGTAATTTCTAACAATATATACCGATGTCGGCATTAGGATTGTTGCAGAACAAAAGTACACTGTATGGGTGCGTATCGTAGTTTCACTTCATTTTAAACATGACTAACCCTTTTAGATAGAAAGTGTGTGCACCCATATGTACTAAATACCAGTTCTTATGAGCCCCATAATGCAGCCGCAATTTTTTCATGCCAGCATACAAGGACAGAAAACAAGCTGCTCTGACCGATGTGTACATTCACTCTAATATTTGAGTGATGAAAGCAGGCTTTTGCCCTGTATTATATGTGTATAATATGTGTGGATATACTAATAACCGTCTGTGTGAGAGATAGTATTTCCTGTAGTTATCATGGCTTTTTGGATTAACCCTTTGAGTACCATAAAAGTATCCAATGCATTGTGTTGCAATGTCTTTTTCTTTGCGTATTTGACTTATTTATTAATAAAATATTTTGCAAATGCATTGGAGACCTATAGCATACAAGGGTTTACAATATACATTTAACCCCTTATGGACCGGTCACCACACGGCCGGCACTTAAGGACCACGGTCCGATTCAAGGCTTCCTGAACAGCGTGCATCGCACGGGGGGCCCTTGATTCCATGACGTAGATGTATGTCCTTGATCCTTTAGGGACCTACACCCCGTGACGTACATGTATGTCATGGGTCATTAAGGGGTTAATACGAATTTTTAGTTGTCCTGCTGGTACAGTTGGTTCTCTCCAGAATTGCTCCAGTTTTTAATAAGACATCACCTGGCTGTCTCCCAAGTTCTTTTTCCTCTGTTGTCAAATGGGCAACACAGGGTAAACGTCCCTCCACCAAGAGGCAGGCACTTAAAGGGTTTAGGGACTTATATTCAAAAGAAAAGTGGAGGAAGTCTGGAACAAACCAATGGCATTGATTTAAATGAGAATTTTAACCCTTTAAATTCTAGAGAGATCTCCAACGTATTGCTAAGCAATGCGTTGGAGACCTCTCTAGCATTCAAGGGGTTAAAATCCTCATTTGATTTTTTTTTTTTTTAAAGTTCTCCCCTATAGTGTAAATGGTTTGTCCCAGAACCCTTCCAGTTTTCTTTTGAACATTCGGCTCTTAGAATCTAGTGAAGTGAAACTCCTCATTATTCCTACCTCTAGTTTACCTCCTAGGCTCTGCCTACCAACCAGGTTTCTCCCACCCACTGTCCGACAGTTCATGTGGCAGGAGGCGCTTACACCCAATAGCACTTACTATATAGTGAATATGTATTATATTGTCTTTTTTTTTTTTTTAACATCGTTATTTGGCCGAAATCTAAAGAATAAATACTGCCCTGCACCTGCTTCCGGACAGGCTGTGGTTACCAGCTCTGTACTGCAGTCTGTCATTCTGCCTCTGTTCCCCTCCCTCTATGCAGCCGGAGGCTTTCAGTCTGCAAGCTGGAGCGATCTCTAGCCAATGAGAGCACTCCAGCTTACAGGTAGAAAGCCTCTGTCATTGAAGGAGGCTGGACAGAGGGAGGGGAGCAGAGCAAGAGTGATGGACTGCGGTTACAGAGCGGGTAAGCACAGTCTGTCCGGAAGTAGGTGCAGGGCTGGATTTATTCTTTAGATTTCAACCAAATAACGATGTAAAACTACACATATTCACTTTATAGCCTACATATTAAGACTAAGGGCTAGATTTAAAGGCAGCCGTTAGCCAAAAAAAATAACTAACGGGTGTCTTTACATGCAGTAGGCCATTCAAAGGGCCATGTAATGAACTGGTAACGGCAGTTCATCCAGTGTACCGGCCGCTACACTAAAGTGTGTTTTGGCCCACAGAAACAAAAAAAAAACGATCCACTTTGCCATTCAGTAGACTGCGTTAGCTGAAAAAGATCTGAAGAGGGACTCATTGCCGCCTAAAATTTAAGACCCAGTTTGTTTGGCTGTAGAGTCCCTCATCGGATCTTTTGCCAGCTAAAGCAGCTGTTAACTGGCAAAAAAACCTAAAGTCCTCAGTGGATGTATTGATATGGGGCCCCAAGTCCCACATCAATACATCCAAAGTGCTTAAATTGTGTCAAAAGTTAGTAGAATTAACCATATGAATGCAGCAGGGTATAATTACCCCGCCGGCATTCATAGGGTTAATCCGACTAAGTGAAAAACAACATCACATTACAAGTTACACTTACCATTAATCCTGATGTCCAGCGGAGTCCTCGGCTTGCTGGTCCTTCTCTTCTGTCTTCTCATCCTTCTGTCTTCTTTCTTCAGTCTTCCGCCTTCTCCCTGTGAAATAAAAGAAATATATTAGCATTAAGCATGAACAAATACATTGCAGAAACCTTTGAGTGGCAGAGGGGTATGCAAAGCATTGCAAAGCAATGTATTGCGTACCTCACTGTCACTCAAAGGGTGTAATTTTAGTGTCCCATAGATATAGCCACATATGCTTCCGTGTAATGCCCCATAAAATACATGCCCATGAATAAAAAGGTCCATAGATACAGCAATCAATATAATTCACACATGCCCAATGTGACTTAGCTTATATATGTTGTCTCCGCCGCTTGGAGCGGCCGCGAGGGCGGCAGAGACAGAAATGTCCCACGACGCTCCTCATCAGCTGTGTACGGGCCGATGCCCGTAACACACTGAGGGCATTTGAAGTGAGCCTGCCTTTATATATGGGCAGGCTCACTTCTATTGCCCTCACTGCCATTGGCTGGGATGTTCTTCACATCCCAGCCAATCAGATTCGAGCGGCTGTTCTTCAGAAGAGACGACAGAAGGACAGTGGATGACAGGTAAGTGTAACATGGATCGGTTAACGATTGGTGCTTGACATACTGCCAAGATAGATGATTGTTTTTCACTGTTCAGTTCCCAATATCGCTGCTTTTAGCGGCGTTTTGGGAGCTAAACGCACCAAACGGATGTTCAGCCACAAGACTGTTTTTGTGGCTTAATGTCCTTTGGAGTTCTAGCTTGTAGGGCCTTTGAATACTGCGTTAAACATGTTAGTTTAACAGCCGGTATTCACTTTGGCCCTACCGGCTATATTAATGGCTGGCTTTAAATCTAGCCCTAACTAGTTTAGGGGTGATAGATCCCCTTTAAAATCTCTGTATGTCTATTCTCTATTGAGCAGCAAAGCAGAATAAGTTGGCACTATATAGATAAAGAATAATAATAATGTGCCATCAAGGAGGCAGACGGTTTGCTGTTTTCTTGTTTTGCCAGATGAGTGCAAGAGACTATCTAGGATTTCAGCTTTGTCACCAATTCCTTGTTTCAACCACATTTTTTAATGTATGACACTAGGGATTAGTCATTTGTTTTTTTTTTTCTCCAGTGAGATAGCTCAGTGGTAAATGCCCTGACTGCAGAGCCTGCTCAAATCTCAAGGTTGCAGGTTTGATTCCTGGCAAGTTCAACTCAGCCCTTCATAATAACATCCATTATTCAGCTGCAGATTTGGTTAATTCCGAGAGCATGTGCCAAAAGTGCTTTGAGTCCCCTTGGGAGAAAGGCATTATATAAATACTTGTTTATTGTTATTATTATAACCAGGGAAGAACTTATCCATAGGCAAAGGTGCTGGGAGCCTGTGAGCTTGGAAGACTGCACACACATACATACATATAAGTATCCTTTTATGACAACTAAATGGTGCTATCTATTATATCAGCTGAATGACAACTTTTAGGTGGTCATATCTCAGCATAATATATGTATGCCATTTCCAATATGGGGATGATTTGGGATCAAATCTGTACCCCATGTTTACATATTGGTGGGGCTTCAATGAGTTATTAGACTGGCATGTAAATACATATAATGACCCATACCCCAGCTCAGCAGTTCACACTCCCTGTTGGTTTAACTCGACGTCGGAATGAAGAACGGAGCCCTGTTTTGGCATGAATTGTGGTACTTTGTCATAGACGTATTGAGGTGCACTAACATATTTCATATGGAGTGAGGTGAGCTACCGACAATTGGTGTTTATGTTCCAGAGGGCTTCTCTTTGCTACCGATATTCCTTTATACCTCTGCTCTAACATCCATTTGGGACATAATTCATTGAAACAGAGGGGTAACATACAGCAAAATTATGAGATTGTCATATGGGAAATCAGCACCACGGACGTTTAATAGACCTTTGTCATCTTCACACTATATAGTGACTCACTTTCAATTTCTTTCCTTTGGGAGACTTGTACTGATGGAATTCCCTGTTCCCCTCCTGTCTTTCCCAGGCTTTATAAAACATCCCACATTGTTTCCAATAACAGAGTAGATGGACAGGACTAGCCTCTTACTGCTGTCTTCTCATGTGAGTGCTGGATTGCTGGATACTTCTATGCTAGTCTCATACAAGTTATTGTACGTATTGTACTTTCAGAAGGCCATATCTGTTTAGCAATTATGCGTATTTCTGCCATGTCCTGGACATATTTTATGCTACTAATATCCCACAAAGTGCCTCACATATGCATTATTGTGCTGCGTGTATCTATATATGAAGTGTTATGAGTACCCTATATGGACTACTGGTCATACACCTCTCTCAGGTAGTTTAATAGAAGTACCTATTCAATCAAAAGTCAATGTTTGTGTTGCACTTCAGTGTAACTATAGAATATAATGCAAATATCTATATGCATATTATGTCATAATAAGATGTAACTCTGTCCTATATAACATTTTGTACTCTGTTTTATGTTTTTTTTTAATAATCCATCTGACATAACTTTGTTATAAAAGTGGATTATTCTCTCAGCTCCACTGTGATATACAGATAGTATTCACATTTTTCCAAATGTCCTGTAAGTTCGTTCATTAGACCTCAGAACATACTTCCAGTGTGGCTGTATTGTCTAGGAAATACAGCGGGAAAGAATCATATATATGACCAAGTCATATAATAAAATATATTAATGAAATTGAAATACAGCAACATATATGAGATGATATAGCAAGGCAACATTATCAGAATGTATGGGGTTAAACCTTACATCAATGTATCCAGAGGTATAAGCTCAACATTGAACACAGCAGCATAGCAAGAGATAATTGCTCATCTGCTGTCTTCAATGTCTACACCCTCTGGATGAAACAAAAGCTGTGAGTACATTCCCACATAATAATCTTATGCACAAAACAATATATGTTTATTGAAAAGCAAAGACTATGGGGTAGATTTAAAGGCAGGCGTTAACATAGCCGGTAGGGCCAAAGTGAATACCGGCTGTTAAACTAACATGTTTAATGCAGTATTTAAAGTCCCTACCAGCTAAAACCCCAAAGGACATTAAGCCACAAAAAACAGTCTTGTGGCTGAACGTGCTTTTTTTGCGTTTAGTTCCCAAAACACAGATAAAAGCAGCGATATTGGGAACTGAACAGTAAAAAAACAATTAACTATCGGTGCTTGACATACTGTCAAGCACCGATCGTTAACTGATTCATGTTACACTTACCTGTCATCCACTGTCCTGTCTTCTTTCTTCTAAGAGTGTTTTTGTGAGGGCCACCATGAAAAATGCGGAAATGTTGGCAGCATGCGGCCACCAGCTCACATAGATGTTGTCTGAGCTATTTGTTGTGTGCAGAGTTTGTAAAATTTCAATTCTGACTGGCTTCCCGCCCGAAGTGCCTCAGACAGCCAATGATTGCTCAGCCTGCCCTAGCTGCAGCTCCGTATTAATGCGTGCCTCTGCGGATAAGCACGCAGAAGACTTGTGGCAGTGAGAAAGCTGCATAGGATCACTGGACTCTTGGAGTCATCAGTAGGTTGTGAGCACTTGTTTTCCTTTTGTCAGAAATATTATGGCACTGTAGTCGAGGCTGAAATTCTCCACTGACCCGTGACTAATCAAAGAACCTTATTGTCTTATAGCTTAGAGATTTTGATATGAATCCATCAACCGTTTGAGTGTCAGTGGGTTACTCAACCCCTTACAATGTGTTGTGTACCCCCTCTGGCACTAAAAGGGCTAATAAAGGTCAATATGCACTGGCAAAAGTTTACACATTCTGTGGCAAGCTAACTAAACCATGAGGGACAAATTAAAATGAGCATTAGTTTAATCTTTTTTTTTTAACCCCTGTAATACTCAGTTAGAACGTCTCCAGCGCATTGGAGCCCTATCATCCAGGGCAGTTTAAAATAAATTATTTGGAATCAGTGGGGTTATTTGCCCTGTATGGGGAAGCTTGTTTGTCACAGAATTAATTTTTACTTTATACCAAAATGTCAGCTCAAAATGTTTTCAAGGTGATGTCACTCACAGCTATAGCCTTCAAACGGCCCTTATCCTTGCCCCCCCTGTTCATAGTGGCGATGCTTGGTTTCCATGGTTTCTGGTCAGTTGTTGCCTTAGCCCTCTGGGAGGTTGGCCGGAGAGCTGAGTGAGTGTAGTCCCAAGTGTGAAAAGCAGGTCAATGTCACCGGGGGCACTATAAAGAAGGGGTGAAACCGTGTCTTGTTATCTTAAATGGGGCAGCGTTGGTTTATTTATGGCTATGAGCCCAAAAACTAAGGGGAAGCGTCCATAACAACGCCCTCTAGTTACAGCTGAACTGTCTTTGATTGTGTGAAAGTTTTATAAGTGCTCTTTGATCAGTGGCAGTGATATAATGTTATTTTATTCACCCTTTAAGTACCAGAGAAGTTCACAATGGGTTAAAATTTGGTGAGAATTCTTGTTTGTCCCCTCATGTTGCGTTACTCCCAGAATGAAGCCTCTTTACTTTTGTCCACACCCCTCTTGCACTTGAAGGGTTAAAAGTGCCTCTGATCTACTCACGGTTTTCAAGTTGTTACCATTGGGATAAGGGTATAATTTCAGCTTTTGCCGTCTTTCTTCCATGCTAGATTTGCCTTATACAGTGGCATGGATCTGTGTGCCCTGGCACTGCGCCTACCAGAGAGCTCTTCCATGCCCAGCACCCTTGCTCTGCCATTACCAGTGGGTGCATTTTACCTGCTATGCCCTGTGTCCAGCAAGATCACTTGTTCTGACATGCCCAGCAGCTAGCAGGTATTCTTGTAGTGCGATGCACCATAACCAGCAGGTACTCCTGTTTTGCCATGCCCAGACAGGCACCCTTATACTGAATTGCCAAAAATAGGTACCCCTCTGTTACATCAAGCTGTAGAACCCATGTCATTCCCTGTTGGCACCCCTAATCTGCCATGCCAAGCTAGCACACCTACTGTGCCATGTCTGTGCCGTGTCCAGCTGTCACTCCCTGCTCTGGCATGAGCAGCTTGCTACCCTACTCACACTCTGCTATGCCAATATGACACTCCTTTTATGCCATGCCTATTCTGCACCCCTACTCTGACATGACAAGCTAGCACACCTATTCTGCCATAACAAACCTGCTACCTTACTCTGCCTGCCACTCTTATTCTGCCATGCAGAGCTGGCGCCTCTACTCTATATCCAGTTGGTGACTCAACTCTGCCATGCCAATATAGCACTGATACTCTGCCATGTCTTCCAGGCACCCCCTCTCTGCCATGACCAGCACAAAGCAGGCACCACCACAAAGGACACAGCACCCAGAAGACACCCAATTATACCATGCCGAACTCCAGCCATCTGCTTAGAAGTGCCAAGCTCTCTGACGACTCACACAACTTGCAATGCCCAAAACCTAGAAGTCTCTACCCTTGTTTGCAATGCCCCGTAGTTAGCGGGTTCCCACATTTTGAAACTCCAACAATTAGCGCCACATCCCTGCAGTACCTAGCACAGCATGAGGATCATGTATCAAGAAAAGTAGTGCAATTCTGGGGCAAAACAACTTAACATAGGGATAAATGGGAGAATTATTTTTTTTTTTTTTCCATGTGGTTCACTTGGTTGCCTAATAACCACTCCACGTTTTTGTGCATATTGTCCACGTAGAAGACCGTTTCAGTGAAAGAATTCTTTTTTATAAACGCGATCTCGGCAATGCTGCAGAGCCGCCTGATGCACATAAGACTGTCGTACGTCAGCTTCCCCTGCAGTCAGCATTCAGTCAGGGAAGGGGGGGGGACTTTGAGCGCTATCATCTCTCAAGCCATAAGGGTTTGAGAGATGACACTGGAGGCAATAAGTTTCTTTTTAACAAAGCTACAATATGGGGATTAGTAATTTGCAAGTATTACTATCCCTTTAACACATTTTTATGGGGTACTTTTCAATACTATGTGACTTCTGTAGTGTTCAAATTGACTTATGATGTAAATTTTTTGTTGTTGCACTTATTTATATGCAATTTGTGTATGTCTTAATCCCCTTATACCATTTGTGCATGAAATGTCATAGTACGGCCACCATGACATGGCTGTGGCCGCAGTGATGGCCACCAGGACACTGTGAGGCCACCAGAAAAAAATCCTTGAGAACCATTGCTCTGTGTGGAGGAGTGGGGAGTCTTTCCTTTATGCTAAGAATCATAGAAGCCATACTCAGATCACTGTCCTTTTTCAATAATTTCTTGTCATATTCATAATGTCAGAAGTCACTAAGATGTGCAGACCCATTTTCATAGTTATATAAATTAAATCTCCCTTTGTGATAAAGTGGTCTTATTAACAGTTTCTACTTTTCAAACCAAAAGGGTTTCCTCCTTTTCTTACATATTTATCAAGAATCAATATTGCTTGCTTTGTGTCCCAAGCCTCATAAGGATAAAAAAGATGGCAGTATGCCCTGGAGGTAGTACTATGTCTTCAAAAGTGTATCCAAGATACTGTTTCATTACAGCTATCTCAGTATTTGTCTAAATCCAGAAGACTCAAAAACTGGAAAAGCAGCTTCAGAAGCTATGATTTCTGATTAGATCGCTTCAATGTTCAAAGCAACACATTATATTCTTAGCCTGTAACTTTTTGACTTATGCCCCATTCTACATTGTAAATCCGTACATATAGGACTATAAGCGCTAAATTTTGGCTATATCATCAGTTTCTGTATTTACAAAGTACTGTGATGTTATTGTTTTTATATTCAATGGATGTTGGTTTTAGATGCAGAGCTTTTACTACCCAGAGTGATTTAATGGAAGTTACTCCGTTTGCTCTCCCACACTGTGTTTTTGAAACTGTTTTAGAGCATCATACAGTCCCTGTGTTCCCCATTGGATTCCACAGATAAAGGGGATTTTTATACTTACTGATACATCCTTTTTGTTTAATCCATTGGGGCACACAGGTAATCCACCCAGGGAAAACTCCTTGTCTGTGATAGTAGGAGTGTCCTTCTGTTTATTAACCCTGTTCTGATAATTTGCCTTCTAGGCTCTGCTATATGAAAACTGGTTGGTAGGCAGAGCCTAGGGGTACACTAGATCTACATTGTGAGAGAAGTTTCAGTTCACTAGATTCTTAACTCTTTAAGTGTCTGCCTCCTGGTGAAGTGAAGTTTACCCACATTTTTTGTGTCCTCCAATAGACTATGAAAAAAGGATTTATTGTTAAGCATAAAAATCCTCCCCCCACCTTCATGTGGTCTACAATATATTTTTACCTACTGAAATACATAAAACAGTAGTTGATTCTTGTCTTGAGTTTAGATGAAGTACATGCCATGTATCAATGCTTGTACTCAGAGCTGCTGTGTCCTGAATTTAAAAGAGCTTACACCACAGGCTCTTTTATTTATTTCCATTGCTTTGCAACTGCAAGCATTGTGTTTGTCATTCCATTTGAAAAATCAGTGCCAGGATCTGACATCATCTGTGCTTGTCTCCATACTGCTTAAATTTGCAGATATTTGTACAATTATTCTAATTAAAAGCATGGGAGTTATGCATAAATCTAACCTAGGTTTGACCTGATTATCAACTACCAGGGCTAATGCACAGAGACGGTATCAATTTAATTACTGAACTCTCACCTTCTTCTTATATTAACCCCTTAAGGACCAGGAAAATCTGAGGTGGATTTCACTTAAAGGAACTGTAATGTCCCATAAAAACTTTTTATAGTTTTATAGAGCCTTAGAAAATAAGTAGAATGGTGCAAACCCTATCTCACAAACCGCTATGGTTTGAGAGACATATGGATTCAAAGTTCCCTCCTCCCTCCCCTTCTCCTGATGTCAGCTGCTATCATTTAACCCATGATGGTCCAGGTCTGTCATGGACCTTCATGGGTCGTTAAGGGCTTAAAGTGGTATCCGAGTTAATCTTCCATCCTTATATCCTTATTTTTTTTTTAAATGTAGTATAGCCCGAGATTTTACTTTTTAAAACTAAGCCGGTGACATCAGTTAAGGACAGGCTCTGTACCGCAGCCTGTCAATCTTTGCCTCTTCCTACACCTCCTCCGATGACGGAGGATTCCGGCATGTGAGCTGGTGCTCTCTTACCAATGGGAATGGGAGACATGACACATATCTTTAGCACTGCACTCTAAAAAAAATGTGAAAAGAATATTCTCACTGTTGTTTTTTTTTTTTTGTTTTTTTTTCAGCCATCCATGGGATACAGTGATTAAGGCAGCTATGCGAAAATACCCCAATCCCATGAATCCTTGTGTGGTAGGAGTAGATGTGGTTGACCGGAGTCTTGATACACAAGGCAGGTTGCACAGTCATCGTCTTCTCAGCACAGAATGGGGGCTTCCAAGTCTTGTGAGGGCGGTAAGTGTGGGCTGGGATTTATTTCTTCTGTTTGGTTGCTTTCTTTCTCCTCCACAGGCAGCAGCCATTTAGTTTATTAATTGTCAAAATCTGTAATTGAAATCTGTTGGCAGTTCTGTTATAGGGAGGTATATCGGTTTACTTGCATAAAAGGTATAATCTCCATTCATTCATGTTCATGCATTCATAACAAAAGTTTCATAAGAAATATATCCACATATTTATAAAAGCTAGAGTTATTCTGGAGTAAACCAACTGCACCATAGGGGACAAATAAAAATGCCTGTTGCATTAAATAGTTTTTTAACCCCTTGAATGCTATGCATTGGAGACCTCTTCAGCATTCACATGGTTAAAAATCTTTATACAGGTACATTGAAATGTAGGAATTTTATTTTGTCCCCTGTTGTTCAGTTGGTTTACTCCAGAATAACTCCTGTTATGGGCCATAGGGCTATTTGGACAAAAAATTAGAGCAGTTCTAAAGCAAATGCCTATTGATTGAAATGGAGCTTGTAACCCCTTGAATAATGGACAGGCCAGAGCTCATTAAAAAGCATTCAAGTGGGTTAAAAGCCCCATTTAAATCATTACAAAAGCAGAAGAGAGTGCATCATAGTGTAGCAATTACTATAAGGGAATCCAAATATATCACTTTACATAGGTATATGTGGACAGCAGCAACTGGACTTGTTCAAGATAACAAATCTGCCTCCATGCGGATATGCAGGACCTCAGGATCAGCCACTCCCCTCCAACAGCTAATGTCTCAGAAACAAATGGGGGCATTATATGTAGAAGGATATATACATGTCTATATAGTAAACTGGTACGTTTCTAGGCAAAACCATCTAAGAGTGATGGAGGATATCACACCAGTGTTTGGGTGTTTCTAGTTCAGCGCATTCAAATATGATGCCCCATGATTCTATTTAAATAAATGTATTCTAAAGATCATAACATTAACATAAAATTAAAATAATGTAAACAATCCTTGGTAATTTTGAGGATTTGTATGTGTCCCCCGTGGTGCAGTTGGTGTGTTCCTGAAATTCATGTTTTTCTATGTGGATACATAGCTGTATTTCTTATAAAACTGTAATAATCATGTATTCTTTGAGGGAATGAATGAGTGAATGAATGAAAGGCTGAATGAATGAAGATAACAACTCTTACCCAAGCAAAAACACAAAAAAGGAGAAACCGCTCATAGCCCTTGATAAAGCAGCATTTCAGCTGCGAAACAGGTAAGTGGGCACACATGGTTATATTTCTTTTAACCTTTTCAGTGCCAGAGGAGTACACAACCCATTGCAAATCAATACGTTGAGTACCTTTCTGGCACTAAAATTTTTAATGCTGTTATTTTATATTTATATAATAAATTGTCTTTGGATATACTTCATCTGGAAAGCAGCCCTTCTTCCTCCTATTCCAGAATCCACAGCGTCCTGAAAGGAGACAGATGATTGTCTCTGTCTGAGAGTCTGTCAGTTTTGGGAGTACTTCCATTCTGATCATTACATTATGTGAATACAGTCCTTATTTATGTATTTTATATTGTGTTGTGATACAATATAAAATTCCATTGGGCACCTTCTTATTATTATTTTTCTATCTTTTATACATGAGAACCGGTAGATCAGTACAGTTGCAAAATGAATGGATGTGATTATACATTTCCTTATTAATACGTTATCATTATATCTGCATTTCCACAAATCTATTTATTGTAAGGATGAAAATTCATATACTAGTACCTAAATCATGGGTGTGCAGTGTGAGATATCCCATCATCCACCATCAGTTGTTGGCTTGCAGAGAATTATGGTAGTTGTAGTCCGAAAATAGTTGGAGGGTCTCTTTGCCCACCCCTTACCTAAATATTTATCAAAATAACCTATAAAAAGTATGAATCAGTTCCTAATGGTTGACTCTTGTATGTTGAAATCTTTTAGATTCTGGGGACCAATAGAACACTAACGTACATTAAAGAACATTCCGTAGTTGATCCAATAGAAAAGAAAATGGTACTGTGTTCAACAAATGTGAGTAAAATGCTGATTTTACAAATATGACAGACAATGGCATGTAGATCTGTACATTTTATAAATGTTATAAATCAACTGAATCACTGAAAACACACAAATATGCAAATTGTTCTTACATTACATATTAGCAAAATCTGCATATGTCATTAAAACATCCCTTTAGAACATAAAGGGAAATTATACCCATAGAAATAAGTGGCTCTGTATTTGTTTAACCTAATTATTTATGTACTAGTTGAACAGCCCGTTACACGGGCCACAGTGCCTCCGGCAGCCGGTCGCGGGCAGTCTCTACTCCTTCGGAACACCCAGCTCTGTATCAGCTGCGGCACGGGCAGTCTCTACTGCGCATGACTGCCGCACGTGCAGCAGTGTCTACTGCGCATGTCAGGCGTTACACACGATTTAGCGAATTATTATATAGGATGTATCCTTCATATATGATCTGATATCTATATGCTATTTGCACTGGAAGTTGTAGTATATTGCTTGTCACTTTCATGTCGCAATATCATTCACATACATATGTCTGTAGAGCAATGGGTGAGGCTTTTTTTCTCTGGGGATTTCTCATTCAGTATGTTTCTGCCTATTGTGTATTGTGAGAAGGTGTAATTTAATGTAGAGCAGGGTATTTTTAGAAATAGAACTTGAATTTAATGGCATAGTAATGTTTGCAATTAAATAGATTGCAGAGTCTTCTTTATTGTAAATCTAACACTTTCCGCTATGTTTAGCAAATTACTCTATTATGTAGTTCTCAAGATATTAAATGTAGAAGGATCCTCCTCCCGCCTTTTCTGGCCGCCTTCCACTGAATCTGCAATCCGGTCCTGGGACTGGAGGGATGCAGCAAGGGACAAACTTCAGTGAGTAAGTGTAAGGAAAACCCTGCCCTTCTTGACAAAGAAGGGAATGATTTCCCTTTGCTTACTGAAGTTTGCCCATTGCTGCAGCCGTCTGGACCAGACAGAGAGGCAACATGACACTGCCAAAAGGGGGGGGGGGGATCCTTCTACATTTAATATCTTGAGAAGGACAATAAAGTAAGTTGATAAACATAGAGCAAAGTGTTAGATTACAATAAAGAAGACTTGGCAATCTACTTAATTGTAAACATTACTATCCCTTTAACAGGACTAGTACTCATTTTGTTGCTCTGTTTCATAGAAGGGTGAAGATAGTTATTTACGGTACTTAAAAATAAAAAAAAGTCCAGACATGTTTTTCTGTTTTCTTTAAGATTTCGCTTACAAATTTGGTGTCTGTTGATGAAAGGTTGGTTTACACTCCCCATCCAGAAAATCCAGGAGAGTAAGTTATGTCTTTTAATAACAAATACCATAATGTATAGATTTAAAAGAAAGCTATTAGCCAAAATGTCTTTTATTATGCAGCAGCATTTATATTGCAAAACTAATTTAGTCAATAAAAACTAAATACTCTGTAGACAAGAAGAAGTGCTTCAGCAAAGTAAAAGAATTGCATTTGCAATATGGAATTTGACTCCTTTAAAGGGTGACCACATTTCCCTTTTGCGATTCAGGGACACTGCAGCAACAAGTAGCAGAGTACTTGGCTCTAGTGAGGCAGTGTGGGTGAATCACCAACAAGTCGCAGAGTACTTGGCTCTAGTGAGGCAGTGTGGGTGAATCACCAACAAGTCGCAGATTACTTGGCTCTAGTGAGGCAGTGTGGGTGAATCACCAACAAGTCCCAGAGTACTTGGCTCTAGTGAGGCAGTGTGGGTGAATCACCAACAAGTCGCAGAGTACTTGGCTCTAGTGAGGCAGTGTGGGTGAATCACCAACGAGTCGCAGAGTACTTGGCTCTAGTGAGGCGGTGTGGGTGAATCACCAACAAGTCGCAGAGTACTTGGCTCTAGTGAGGCAGTGTGGGTGAATCACCAACAAGTCGCAGAGTACTTGGCTCTAGTGAGGCAGTGTGGGTGAATCACCATGCTAATGTGGCTGATGTCTTAGGAAGCTAATTCAAAAATCATAAGAGCCACAGAGTTCAATGTGCGAGAGAAACACACACACACACTGTGATACCAGTGATTCTCAGCATTATTGCTTGGAACACACCAACAGTCATGCCCAGATTTCCCAATAAGCAGAGTAGGCAACTGCCTAGAACCCTACATTTTGAGGGGTGCCTCAGCTTTGCTGGTCATACTCACATTCAGAATTGTGGTTCTAGCTTGAGCAGTCTCAATGTCCATGCACCCGTTTCTATACCCCTTTTTACAGGCTATTATTTAACCCCTTGGAAGCTAGATAAATCTCACATTCATTGCGTAGCAATGTGTTGGAGAGTTCTCTAGCAACTGAGAGGTTAAAGCTTTTGCTTGTTTGTTATAGGCCAAGGGTATTTTCTGTACCAGAAAACAGTGCGTGGGACTGGGGGGTGGGGTCATGTGAATAGAGGCTGTGTGGCCTTGGGGGGAGCTAAGGGCACCTCTAGTGCCTTGTCTAAGGGTGCCTGGGATATAAATCCAGTTTCCTTTAATGCTTATAATTGGCATTCTACAGACATTAACACATTGAATGGTAGTAAAATCTCCATTGTATTGAAAAGCAATGCTGGAGAACTGTCTAGCATCCAGGTTGTTAAACAGAATAATAAGTAATTCAACACAAACTAAATACTCAATGCCCAAAGCACTTGTAGCCACATTCAACTGTCTGTCTCACAGTGAAGCAATGTAATTCTACAAAATGACTACAAATGCAACAGATTCTTCATGAGAAAAAAAAAATAACTGTACCTATGCATTAGGCATATTTAGTGTAATCCTGAATAAAAAGCAATCTAAAAGTTGAAGAGCAAAACCATTGCCTGAAAGTAACTGTTCCCTAACCCTTTGAGTGCCAGAGAGATATTAAACACATTAACTCTCTGGCACTCAAAGGGTTAAGAAAGCTATTTTAGTCTGTTAAACAGACCTTTAATCTAGATAATCTTTGACCCTGGTATCACTTTGATCATATTATATGGTTTGGTGGCACAATGTGGGAAAGCGTTGCAGTGAATTGTGCCAATTTAAGATACAAGCTGTTAAGATATTAACCCCTTAACGACCCCTGACGTACACGTACGTCATGAGGTGGATATCCCTAAAGGACCAAGGACATACATGTACGTCATGGAATTCAGGGCTCCCCACGAGGATGCACGGTGTTCTGGTAGCCCTGAATCAGAGCAAAAAAAAAATGGTATGTGGTGCTTAAGTGCTGGACACGTGCTTGCGCAGATGGTCCTTAAGGGGTTAACCCCTTAAGGATCATTGAGGTGTGCAGTGCATTGCTTTGTAAATTGTGTTGCCACTTGTATGTATTGATTCTCACTGCAGGACAGTACTAACCCAAGAAGCCATAATTACTGTAAAAGGAGTGAGTCTGAGCAGTTATCTGGAAGGACTGATGGCTAATACAATCTCTTCAAATGCCAGAAAGGTATGTCTTTGTTGTAGAAAGCTTTTCATTGTTTTCATGACATTCCCCAAGTTCACATTAAAGTTGACAAAATAAGCTGACATTTTTAATTAGCAGTAAACATTTTTATGAAATTCTATGTATTAGGACTTTTCCTGCTGAATAAAACAAAGTCACGCCCACTGCTGTCATTTGCTTTATTCAAATGTTATAGCAGACAGATTTTCAAGAAGTACCGTAAAATCTCAGGTATAATACGCACCTGTGTATAATACGCAGGTGTATATTATACCCAAGATTTAGGGGAAAACAATACGCACCCTTGTTTTCCCCTTTACTAACCTTTTGCTGTCTGGCACAATCCGATCTCTAAATCCCACTTACTGTGTTCAAAAAGACCGCACTGAAGTCTGCACTGAAGATAAGGCAAACTACCAAGTCAAACTCCCGGTATGTGAAGCTTCCCTGCGGGCGGCATGCTTCCATTCGCCGCCCGCTTCACTCCCTGTGCTGTCAGGACCTTCCAGGGCATTACCATTGGCTGGAGGAGGAAGGTCCTGACAGCACAGGGAGTGAAGCGGGCGGCGAATGGAAGCATGCCGCCCGCAGGGAAGCTTCACATACCGGGAGTTTGACTTGGTAGTTTGCCTTATCTTCAGTGCAGACTTCAGTGCGGTCTTTTTGAACACAGTAAGTGGGATTTAGAGATCGGATTGCGTCGAGGGAGGGGGGAGGGATATACCTGTCTACAATATTTTTTTTTTTTCAATAAAAAAAATTCTCGTGTATAATACGCACCCCCCACTTCACATAAGCTGAAGTGGGGTAAAATTGTGCGTATTATACCCGAGATTTTACGGTAAGTGACAGCATAATTACTTCCTGAAGGTTCAAACTGACACCATGACAGCAGTTTCTATCTCATTCTGTGAACTGTTTCAGCAATTCATCTCTCCCAGAGAATGCCAAAGACTAACTAATTGAAATATGATCACTAGAGGGCAATGTTAATGTAAAATAAACCAAAACTAAACAAAAATGTAAACTGTAATAACGTTGGAAAAGTGCATTTCCCAGCAATGAGAGCACCATTGTTTTACTCAACGGGAAAAGCCCTACTGTATAGTTTCTTTTCATAAAATACTTTACTGCTCCTTTAAAGGGATAGTAATACTTAAAATGTAAAAAAAAATATGTTGTAGAGTTTATCCCCCTGAGTAAAACAAGAGTGCTCCCACTGCTGAAAGGTGTTTAATTTTTTAGGTGCAATATCACAGTGGCCTGAAATTGTACAGTGGCGCTGTTGCTACACGATCCTATGGACAGCTCTGGTCAGTTGACCATAAATCTCCATAGGATGGTGTAGCAACGGCGCCACTGTACAATTTCAGGCCACTGTGATATTGCACCTAAAAAATTAAACTTTGAAAATTAATAACTTTTGAATGAAATATCTTTCAGCAGTGGGAGTACTCTTGTTTTACTCAGGGGGATAAACTCTACAACACATATTTTTTTACATTTTAAGTATTACTATCCCTTTAAAGTGAATCTATCACATATAGAGAAGTAATGCTCATTAGTTAGAGCATTTAGCGAAAAAGATTAACATGTTACAACATGTTACTCATTTTAAAAAAAAACAAAACAACGTTATCTGCGCAAAAATTAATGTTTAAAACGTGCCCAGCAGCCTACTTCTGGCTTGCAGCACTCCCTCTGCTCCCTTCCCACTACCTAACATCCTCTGATGACTGATGCTTTCTCTCTCTAAGCTGCAGCGATCTCATTGGCAGAGATTGATATCTAGCCAATAAGATCGCTACAGCTTAGAGACAGACAGCCTCCGTCATCAGAGGATGCTGGGTAGTGGGACAGGAGCAGCTTCTGTGCGGCAGTCTGCGGCAAGTGGAAGTAGGCTGCTGGGCACTTTTTAAACATTTTTTTGCACAGATAACGTTTCTTTAAAAAAATGAGTAATATGTTAAACTTTTTCGCAAAATACTCTAACTAATGAGCATTACTTCTCTATATGTGATAGATCCACTTTAACCCTTCTAGAGCTAGAGGGGTACGCAACACATTGCTCAGAGTGTCAAAGTACATAAAAGAAGGGCTTATATCAGCTATTACATAGCGCTGCAAGATAATTAATGCCATTTATTGGGACGTTTTGGTGAAGTCAAGCCATTCAGATGTAATGGTAGGTGGATATCTTCCCAGGAGTCAAATTATGTTCACACTTACGGGTTACAGGGCTTTTACAATGATTACAGTATTATGGACCCTATATATATAAAACAAAGTGGGAACATTCTGGGACAAGCCAACGGCAAGCAATATTGGGCTTTTAACAAAACAATGCACTGGAGACCTCTCTAGCATTCAAGGGATTAAAAGTCATATTTAAATCAGTGGATTGTTTGTAAATGTCTGTTTCTCCCCTATGCACTTGGATAGAGCCCTTTAACCTCTTGAATTCCTCTTGCATTCAAAGGGTTAAAACTCTGATTCTATTTCAAAGGAACTTTTATTTCTCACCTACGATGCAGTTCGTTTACCTCAGAATAACACATTAGGGGTTATGCACTAAGGCACAATATAGAGGTGATAAAGTGGAGATGACTTCACCAGTGATATCACTTCTCCAATTACTATGTTATTCTTTGGAGCCAATGCACTAAGATCTTCAAAGCTGGATAAATCTTATTGCATTGGCTCCATAGAATAACACTGGAACTGGAGACGTGATATCACTGGAGACGTTATCTCCACTTTATCACCTCTTTATCGTGCCTTAGTGCATAACCCCCATTCTGTCCAGATCTTGTAAAAACTGGAGCCATCCATTTTAATTGTTGAGATGTCTTGACTAGGGGTACACCGAAATGAAAATTCTGAACTGAAACTTCAGGATGTACTTGGCCAAAAACTGAAACCGAAAATGACTTTTTTTAAATTTATAGGGCGATACCTAACAAAAGAAACAAAAAATATAGTACAGCAAATGCACATAGCGCAGTCAAAGTGAAACTATTAACCACTTCAGTGTCACAGGAGAGTTGCCCACTTCTAGCAATCTGATGGTAGCAATATGCTTCATATCTGTTTGTTTTTTTGTTTCTTCTTTTAACCCCTAGAGTGCCAGGTGGGTACAATGTACGAGTGAGCACAGCTGTACCTGCTGTGCCACGCTCGTACATTTGACAGCTAAAATGCGGTCACTGCTTAAGCCGGTATAACCGGCTGGCAGTGGCCGCATTTCAGCTGAAATGCAGCCTTGCACTCTTGGGAGGACATGAGGATTACTCCTCATGTCCTCCCAGGTATTGATCTCCCAGCCGATCGCGCTGGGAGATCAATATCGCCAAGGGAGAAGGTCTGAGAAACAGAGCTTCTCCCTCTTCCACCCTCCTACACCGAACTTCCGGGTAGGAGTGGGTGGGACCGGGGGAAACCTCCTAACGTCATCGGTGACATGATCACCGATGACATTAGAGAAGTTTCCCTTAGCCGATTCACTCCTACCGGTGGTAGGAGTGAAAGGCAGGAGAGCTTCTGCAGTCTCCTGTCGGCTGGGAGATCAATAACTGGGGGGACACCAGGAGGGGTCCTGATGTCCCCCACGAGGTCTGAATAGATTTAAAAAAAAAATAGAAAAATAAAAAAATGCAATAGTAACCCCTGTAGCACTCACAGGGTCATTTCTTTGGGGTTTTTTTTTTTTTTTTTTTTTTTAAAGACCTCATTGGGGGGGATCAGGGGGGATCCTGATGCCCCTCAATGAGGTCTATTATTAAAAAAAAAAAAAAAAAATGTTTTCACTGTCCAGTACAGGTCACTGGTACTCTGGGAGGCGATCCGCCCCTTTAATAGGCAGGAACAATTATGCAAATGATTGCAGGGGGCGGAGCCTCCCCTCCTACTTAAGCTGCCTTCAGGCCAGAGCCACTAGATTGATTTGTTCCTGTGTGCTGTGCACACCAGGTGGAGAACATCTATACATTCAACTTAGTTTTTTATTATTTTTATTCAAATATGGAATACCACCATTAGGAGGGTGACCATGGCTGTGAATTGCCCTCTTTAAAGTGGCTAGTGCAGCTTCCAGGGATTTTCTGTGGACCTTATGCCCTGAAGAGGGAACAGCTTGAGTCAAGCAGCTTCCCTGCTGGGGAATTTACCTCTGGTCTATTCCTACTTCATCATGGTCACCTGAAGACAGAAGTCCTGCAGAAAGGTGAGCCACCCCTTGAGTGCTGAAGGTCCACTTGTCCCCACAGTGTCCCTTTGATGGGCTTGTATTTGGGAGTTTGCATTGCACTCCAGCACTCATAGGGTGTTTTTATTTGCATTTATCATGTTTATGCAATTTCTGTGGTATTCTCTGGGTTTTGGAGCTTTGGGTATGGTTTTACTTATATTTCTCATGTATTGGGTAACTGTTTAGCACTTTTTAAAGTTCAGTGGGACTTTATTAAAATTTAGTGTTATGCGCCTTTAAGCGCGCCTTTTCCCGCTTAGACGCCATTGCTCCTTTACTCTCTATGGGATTTCACAGTGTGGGACATATCTCTGGAACCGCTTGTCACAGCAACCTCAGAGATGGCTCATTTTATTTCTGTGCTCCTGCTCTATCATCCGGTGTCTGTTTTCAGGGTGTGGGGAGTTCAGGGGGGCTTCGGGCACTGTTTGGGGTACTTCTGAGAGAAAACTACATTTCCCATGAGCGCCCGGTTCGCGCTCGTTTCTGATTGGCTGACCTGACGGCCGCCATTTTGTGGTGTTATTTCTCAGCGAGTATACTACGCAGGGACCAAGCCTTCTCTCCTCTCAGCAGATTAACCCTTCGCTGGCCAGATAAGTCCGATTTTAGGCATTTCTGGGGTGAAACTTTAATCTTTCACACTTTTACTGGGTGATATTTGTTAAGTGGTGTATATTGACGCTGTGAGCATGTCTACTCCACTGGAGCCAGGGGCTAGACCTAAGACTAAGGAGGCTGGGGTGTCGGTTCCCCCCATTGCGCTTTGCTCCTCTTGTCACTCTGGGCTGCCTAGAGATTGTTCTGGTAATTTATGCCCTAAATGCACTGATTGTCATGATAGCAACCCTGGGCTTCCCAGCCATGCTATTGAGCCAACTTGGGTGAAAGAGTTTAAAGCTGCCACTAGGGATCTCAGATCCACTCTCCAACTCTTTCCCTCTCAGGTACAGGGGGCTCTCCAGGTTTGGCAGACCCCCTCTACAATCAGGACTTCCCTGCCTAAGCCACAGGGGGCTCCTGATGTGTCTGATTCTTCTGAAGAAGAATTATTACAGGATTCTGATGCTGAGGAAGGCACTATTATTGAGTCTAACAGGTCCATTGGGGACCCTTATGAATGCGACCCTGAAGTTTCTGCTGAGGGTTTGATTAGAGCTGTGTTAACTACGCTCAACCTTCCTCTGACTCAGGAATCTACTTATGATCCAACTGACGTTTTCCAAAAACCATCTAAGGCGGTTGTATGTTTTCCAACTAACCCTACCCTTGCCCGTCTGGTCTCTGAGGCGTGGAGGAATCCTGACAAATCCTCGTCTGTGTCCAAAAAGTTTACTAAACTTTACCCTTTTCCTGAGACTGAACTGGCAAAATGGGTTCATCCTCCCAAAGTGGATGCTCCTGTTTCCAGGCTATCCAAATCTACTGCTTTAGCTGTCTCTGATGCCTCTGCCCTGCAGGATTGGACGGACAAAAAGCTAGAACTTTCTCTTAAATCTATTTTTGCCTCCATTGGCACTGCCATGTGTCCAACCTTTGCAGTGGCGTGGGTTAATAGAGCTATTGCGGCCTGGACTGAACGACTGACTGAGGCAGTCCGCCAGGATGCACCGGTGTCTGAGCAGTTGCAGCTCCTTGCTAATATTACTGAAGCACAAAATTATGTTGCTGATGCTGCCTTTGATGCTGTGCGCATGATGGCGAGGGCCTCCACTTCATCTGTGGTGGCTAGACGTGCCCTTTGGCTGAAAATTTGGTCTGCTGATACAGCCTCTAAGAAGGCCTTGCTTTCCTTGCCCTTTCAGGGGAACTTGCTATTTGGTTCTGAACTCAAAGAAATGATCAGCGAGGCTACTGGCGGTAAAAGTACTCTTCTACCCTCAGTCTTCAAGAAAAAGTTTCCAGCCAAACGCAACCGGTCCTTTCGTTCCTTTCAGACTCAGACACGCTCCACGTCCCAGACGGGGTCGTCCTCTACGCGTCCCTCCTCCAAGCCCAAGCAGTCCTGGAAGCCCAAAGTTGCCCCCAAGGCCAAGACCTCCAAGACTGCTTCAGCATGACTCACCGAACCCGGGTCCGCATCCGGCAGTAGGTGGACGTCTCCGCATCTTTCGCCGGACTTGGGAGGAGTCAGTGACGGACCCATGGGTTATTCAGGTAGTGTCAGAGGGATACAGGATCCCTTTCTCTTCCCTTCCTCCTTTTCGGTTCCATTTTACTCGTCCTTCTCAGGAACCTACAAAAAGGCGTCTGTTCGACGACGCTATTCAGGATCTCTTGGACAAAGAGGTCCTGGAATTGGTTCCTCCAGAGGACACAGGTTCAGGATTTTATTCCAACCTGTTCGTGGTGGCCAAAAAGGACGGAGGTGCTCGTCCCATTTTGGATCTCAAAGATCTCAATTCCTATGTTGTGAGTTCCCACTTCCGCCAGGAGTCCCTGCGCTCTGTGATTGCCGCAATGTCTCCAGGGGAGTTTCTTGCTTCCCTGGACCTTCAGGATGCATATCTTCACATCCCTATTCATCCAGAGAGCAGGCGGTATCTCAGGATTGCCTGCCACAGGGGACACTTTCAGTTTTCAGCTCTTCCCTTTGGACTGACTTCGGCCCCTCTGGTCTTTCAGAGGGTGTTGGGTTCTTTGATAGCTGTACTTCATCAAGAAGGTGTCAGGGTGACCCCCTACATGGACGATCTCCTCCTGAAAGCCTCCTCAGCGGAGCTTCTCCACCAGCAACTGCAGCTGTGTATACACACTCTGAACCGTCACGGCTGGATCCTGAATCTGGACAAGTCAGACTTGGTCCCATCTCAGAGGCTCCTTTTCCTGGGTCTCCTGTTCGACACTCGCCAATGCATGGTGTTTCTGCCAGAGGAAGTGGCTCATCAGATAGCCATCCGAGTAGCCGGGATCCTGGAGCTGGACAGAGTTCCAGTATCGAAGTTGACATCTCTGGTGGGGAAGTTCATTTCCACGATCGAAGCGGTACCATTTGCCATGGCCCACTCCAGGGAACTTCAGAGGTTTGTGATTCAGACGTGCAAGAATCATCCAGATCATCAGCATCTGTCAGTCTCTCTACCTCCTCATGTCGAATCGAGTCTGCACTGGTGGTTGGATCTCTCTCATCTCCTGAAAGGGAGATCCTTTCAAGTTCCCTATTGGACCACGCTCACAACGGATGCCAGCCTCCGAGGATGGGGTGCTGTGTTGGGTCGTTTCAGTGCTCAGGGGAAATGGGGACTGGAGGAATCTCTTCTCTCCATCAATGTTCTGGAACTGCGTGCCATCCGGCTTGCCCTGAGGCACTGGGAATCTCAACTGGAAGGTTGCCCAGTCAGAGTGGAGTCCGACAACGCCACCGCAGTGGCCTACATCAACAGGCAAGGCGGCACAAGAAGTTGCACCGCCTGGTTGGAGGTCAATGATATTTTATCTTGGGCAGAAGATCACGTGCCTGTCATTTCTGCAGTTCACATTCCAAGCGTAGACAACGTCATGGCAGACTTTCTCAGTCGTCACACAGTCGACAGCGGAGAATGGGCTCTTCATCCAGAGGTGTTTCACCTAATCACCCAGAGGTGGGGGGTACCTGCAGTGGACCTGATGGCTACCAGACACAACAGGAAGGTACTGGCGTTTTGCTCCCGGTGGAGGGACTCTCTTGCTCTAGCAGTGGATGCCTTGTCGATCCCTTGGGATTTTCCTCTGGCTTACATCTTCCCTCCTCTTCCTCTATTGATCAGAGTCATCCAGAAGTTGAAGCTGGAGCGCTGTCCTGTCATCCTGATTGCTCCAAACTGGCCTCGCCAGTCCTGGTATCCGGAGTTGATGGCCATGTCAGTGGCGGAACCGTTTCCACTTCCTGCCCGTCCGGATCTACTTCTTCAAGGATATCTGTGGAAGGAGGATGTTCAGCATCTCCATTTGATGGCATGGCGGTTGAATCCTCGATTCTAGAGAAGAAAGGATTTTCTCCTTCAGTGGTGTCGACGATGCTTAGTGCTCGTAGGCCTGTGTCCTCCAAGATCTATCTTCGTATCTGGGCCACCTTTGTAGCTTGGTGTACTGATCGGAAACTGTCCCTAGAATTTCTTCTTCCCACTGTCCTGGCCTTTTTACAGGACGGTGTTGAGAAAGGGCTCAGTCTGAGTTCCCTCAAAGTCCAGACTTCTGCCTTGTCTGTGTTTTTCCAGGAAAGGATTGCTATCCTTCCTGATGTCAAAGTTTTCTTCCAAGGCGTGACTCATGTTCGGCCTGACATCAAGAGTCCTACTCCCCAGTGGGACCTCAATTTGGTGCTGGGAGTTCTCCAGCGACCCCCGTTTGAATCCTTGGCTTCCATTCCATTACGTCTCTTGACTTGGAAGATGGCCTTTCTCTTGGCTATTGTTTCAGTTCGCCGGGTAGCAGAGTTACAAGCTCTGTCTTGTAAACCTCCTTACCTGGTGTTCCACAAGGATAAGGCTGTGCTTCGCACTACCAAGGAATTCTTACCCAAGGTTGTGTCTGAGTTTCACATCAATCAGGAGATTGTGGTTCCCTCTTTCTGCCCTAATCCTTCATCTGACAAGGAACGAGATCTCCATTTGTTGGATGTGGTGCGTTGCCTCAAGTTTTATGTTCATCGCACCGAGTCTGTCAGGAAGTCTGACGCTCTATTCGTCATTCCTGAGGGGCCTAGGGCAGGGAGACCGGCTTCCAAAGTTACCATTGCCTCTTGGATTAAGGCTACTATCCGTGAAGCCTATAAGTTGTGGAATAAGCATGTTCCCTTCCAGGTGACTGCCCATTCCACCAGATCTATTGGGGCCTCTTGGGCCTACAAGAATCAGGCATCTGCTGATCAACTGTGCAGAGCGGCCACTTGGTCCTCTGTGCACACATTTTCAAAGCACTACCGAGTTGATGTACTGGCCTCGGCTGATGCCAGTTTTGGGAGGAAGGTCCTGGAGGCAGTTTTGCCTGTTTAGGACTTCTACTCTGTGGTTCTTAGTGCTTCTTTACTGTTGACCCCGGTTGGCTCTGGTTCTATGTGCTGTGTTAGTTCAGGGGTTGTTTTCCCCTGGTTGGTGTCCGTTGACACTTACATTTTGGGCTATGTAATTAACTGGTTCATAGCAGTTCTAGTGACTTGGGGCCTTGCGCCTGGTCCTTGCCTTACTTCCCGCCTCTGGGTCAGCTCAATGTTTGTACATCCCAGAGTACCAGTGACCTGTATTGGACGACAGTGAAAATAGGATTTTAGTCTTACCTGTTAAATCCTTTTCACTTAGTCCATACAGGTCACTGGTCTCCCACCCTGTCAAGGGACCATGCTTGGCTCTCCTGTGGCATTCAGTGGGAGACCTTCGGGGCATGCTCACAGGAGTCTTCCTTCTTGCTTACCTCTGGTCAGTTTTAGTGTCTCAAATCAATCTAGTGGCTCTGGCCTGAAGGCAGCTTAAGTAGGAGGGGAGGCTCCGCCCCCTGCAATCATTTGCATAATTGTTCCTGCCTATTAAAGGGGCGGATCGCCTCCCAGAGTACCAGTTACCTGTATGGACTAAGTGAAAAGGATTTAACAGGTAAGACTAAAATCCTATTTTTTTTTTACCCTGTGTGTGCCACAGGGGGGTCCAATGCACCCCCCCCTCCTGTGGCACACACAGGGCTTCTATCATTACTTTGTTACTAGAGATTGTTGGGGGGCCATCAGGATTGGTCCTGATGGCCCCCCAACAAGCTCTGATTACAAAGTAATAATAAAAAAAAAAATTAACCCTCTGAGTGCCAGAAGGGTCCAATGCATTGCTTTGCAATGTGCTGGAGACCCCTTTGGCACTCACAGGGTCACTTCTTTTGGGGGGATTTTTTTTTTTTTTTTTGCAAGACCTCATTGGGGGGATTGGGGGGGGTCCTGATGCCCCTCAATGAGGTCTATGATTAAAAAAAAAATAAAAAAAAAATTAACCCTGTGTGTGCCACGGGGGGGGGGGGTTTCCAATGCACCCCCCCCTCCTGTGGCACACACAGGGCTTTTATCATTCCTGTGTTACTAGAGCTTGTGGGGGGGCCATCAGGATTGGTCCTGATGGCCCCCCAACAAGCTCTGATTACAAAGTAATAATAAAAAAAAAAATTAACCCTCTGAGTGCCAGAAGGGTCCAATGCATTGCTTTGCAATGCGCTGGAGACCCCTTTGGCACTCACAGGGACATTTATTTTGATTCCTTTTTTTTTTTTTTTTAAGACCTCATTGGGGGGAATCAGAGGGGTCCTGATACCCACCAATGAGGTCCATAATAAAAAAAATGTAAAGAAAAAAAAATTAACCCTGTGTGTGCCATAAGGGGGGCCAATGCAGCCCCCCTTCTGCGGCGCACACACAGGGCATTTATCATTACTTCGTTATCAGAGATTGTTGGGGGGCCATCATGATTGGTCCTGATGGCCCCCCAACAAGCTCTGATTACCAAGTAATGATAAAAAAAAAAATTAACCCTCTGAGTGCCATAAGGATCCAATGCATTGCTTTGCAATGCGCTGGAGACCCCTGTGGCACTCTCAGGGTCCCTCTGTTTGTGGACATATATATATTTTTTTTACTAAGACCTCATTGGGGAGGGATCAGGGGGTCCTTATGCCCCTCAATGAGGTATATAATAAAAAAAAAAAAATTAAAACACAAATTAACCCTGTGTGTGCCACTAGGAGGGGAGTTCAATGCCGACCCCCTTCCTGTGGCACACACAGGACTTTTTATCATTACTTTGTGATCAGAGCTTGTTTGGTGGCCATCTGAATACAAAGTAACGATAAAAAAAATTAACCCTTTGTGTGCCACAGGGGCCCAAATGCATTGCTTTGCAATCCACTGGACCACTCCCTTTATTTTTTATTTAGACCTCATTGTATGGGTTCTGATGCCCCCAACGAGGTCTACACAAAAATATTGTGGGAAAAAGCCCCAAAAAATGCACGTGCCACAGGAGGGAGGGGGTCCAACGCAGTGCTTTGTATGAGGGGACATACATTGCACACTGGTAGTCACAGATCTCCCATACACACTATCAAACACTGCCCCACCATCACCACCATCCTTGCTCCTCTGCTCATACCCACACACACTGCCTAATCCCTCACCCTCCCACATACTTTGTTACACTTGTAGTCACAGGTCCGCACGTACACCGGCTGACGCCCTAGCTTCTTTCATCTGTTAGCCATAAAATCACACATACACTGTTTGCTTTACCATTTCTGTTTCACTGGTAGCTACGCTCCTGTAGCGTAAATTGGTATGTCAACCCACAGCAGTGGGGTACCATTTTTCTTCGGCTGGCAAGAAGTCCTCCTAGGAAATCCCAAGCCATTGAACCATTTTAGTATCTTTGAAGTGACTGATGTGTAAAACAAATTTTCTTTTCCTGTAGCACCACATTCTGGAAATAGTTGTGCCAACTAACTTAGGGGTAAAAAGGCAAGTGACCCCTCATTAGATGCGGCAGGTTGTCTTCTTTCCAAAATGGTATGGTTTATCTACCTTTTCTTCAATTCTGAAGGTGTTATAGTCATTTTCGTACAGGCAAGTCAGGTTTGAGAAAATGTTAGAAACATCCTAGGTTGTAGTAGGTGTAGTTTTCTACTTCTAGCACCCCCTAAGGTAGGTCAACTCATATCAATGGGGTGTCATTTGACTCCTAAGAGCACTAGCAAACAAATGCAGTTGAAAATGCCATAGTTTTCACAGCGCTCCATACATTTGAAGGGCCAGAAATGTAAAAAAATGCAATTTTTTTCCTATATCGCCTCCTTCTGGAAACATTTATGCACACCAGTATTGGGGTAAGAAGGCAAGTGACCCCTCATTAGATGCGGCAGGTTGTCTTCTTTCCAAAATGGTATGGTTTATCTACCTTTTCTTCAATTCTGAATGTGTTATAGCCATTTTTGTACAGGCAAGTCACATTTGAGAAAATGTTAGAAACATCAGAGGTTGTAGTAGGTGTAGTTTTCTACTTCTAGCACCCCCTAAGGTAGGTCAACTCATATCAATGGGGTGTCGTTTGACTCCTAAGAGCACTAGCTAATGAATGCAGTTGAAAATTCCATGGTTTTTACAAAGTTCCATACATTTGAAAGGGCAGAAATGTAAGAAAATGACTTTTTTTTCACTAGCGCCACCTCCTGGAAGCATTTGTGCATACCAGCCTTTGGGTAAGAAGGCAAGTGACCCCTCATTAGATGCGGAAGGTTGTTTTCTTTCCAAAATGGCATTGTTTCTCTACCTTTTCTGCATATCTATTATGGTTATAACCATTTTAGTGCAAGCAGATAATTTCAAAAACAAAAGTGTCAGGTTTACGTACGTGTTCCTAGCACCCACATATTGTATGTTAACCCACACAAATAGGCTACCATTTTTCTCATGTTGGTAGCAGGTACTGAATACAGCAGGAAATGTTATGGTTTTCAAAGATTTTAGTATCTTTGAAGTGGTGGAAATGTAAAAAAACATGTATTTATTCCCATAGCGCCACCTTTTGGAAATATTTGTGCACTTCAGCCCAGGGGGTAGAAAGGCAAGTGACCCCTCAATTGATGCGGGAGAATGTCTACTTTCCAAAATGGTATACCTTTTATACCTTTCCTTCATGTCTCTAACAGTTATGGACATTTTAGTACAAGCCGCCATTTTCGAAGAAGCAAACAGGTAGGTGTAGTGATGTGCTTCTGGCACCCCTAAGGTAGGTCGACTCATTCCAGTGGGGTGTCATTTTTCTCCTAAGAGCACTAGCTAATGAATACAGTTGGAAATGCCATGGTTTTCACAAATTTCAGTACATTTGAAGGGGCAGAAATGTAAGAAAATGCCTTTTTTTTTCATTAGCGCCACCTTCTGGAGGCATTTGTGCACTCCAGGCTTGGGGTAACAAGGCAAGTCACCCATCATTAGATGCGGCAGGGTGTCTTCTTTTCAAAATGGTATGGTTTGTGTACCCTTTCTTCACTTCTGTAGTTGTTATAACCATTTGGGTACAGACAAGTAATGTTTGAGAAAATGTTAGAAACATTTGAGGTTGTAGTAGGTGTCGCTTTGCACTTCTTGTGCCCCCTGAGGTAGTTGAACTCATACCAATGGGGTGTCATTTTTCTCCTAAGAGCGCTAGCTAATGAATACAGTTGGAAATGCCATTGTTTTCCCAAATTTCAGTACATTTGAAGGGGCAGAAATGTATGAAAATGCCATTTTTTCCTATAGTGCCAACTTCTGGAAGCATTTGGGCACAACAGGCTTGGGGTAAGAAGGCAATTCACTCCTCATTTGATGCGGCAGGTTGTCTTCTTTCCAAAATGGTATGGTTTGTGTGCCCTTTCTTCACTTCTGTAGTTGTTATAACCATTTGTGTACAGACAAGTAATATTTGAGAAAATGTTAGAAAAATTTGAGGTTGTAGTAGGTGTCGTTTTGCACTTCTAGTGCCCCCTGAGGTAGTTAAACTCATACCAATGGGGTGTAATTTTTCTCCTAAGAGCACTAGCTAATGAATACAGTTGGAAATGCCATGGTTTGCACAAATTTCAGTACATTTGAAGGGGCAGAAATGTAAGAAAATGCCTTTTTTTTCATTAGCGCCACCTTCTGGAGGCATTTGTGCACTCCAGGCTTGGGGTAACAAAGTAAGTCACCCATCAATAGATGCGCCAGGGTGTCTTCTTTTCAAAATGGTATGGTTTGTGTACCCTTTCTTTACTTCTGTAGTTGTTATAACCATTTGTGTACAGACAAGTAATATTTGAGAAAATGTTAGAAAAATTTGAGGTTGTAGTAGGTGTCGTTTTGCACTTCTAGTGCCCCCTGAGGTAGTTAAACTCATACCAATGGGGTGTCATTTTTCTCCTAAGAGCACTAGCTAATGAATACAGTTGGGAATGCCATGGTTTGCACAAATTTCAGTACATTTGAAGGGGCAGAAATGTAAGAAAATGCCTTTTTTTTCCATTAGCGCCACCTTCTGGAGGCATTTGTGCACTCCAGGCTTGGGGTAACAAGGCAAGTCACCCATCATTAGATGCGGCAGGGTGTCTTCTTTTCAAAATGGTATGGTTTGTGTACCCTTTCTTCACTTCTGTAGTTGTTATAACCATTTGTGTACAGACAAGTAACGTTTGAGAAAATGTTAGAAAAATTTGAGGTTGTAGTAGGGGTCGTTTTGCACTTCTAGCGCCCCCTGAGGTAGTTGAACTCATACCAATGGGGTGTCATTTTTCTCCTAAGAGCGCTAGCTAATGAATACAGTTGGAAATGCCATGGTTTTCACAAATTTCAGTACATTTGAAGGGGCAGAAATGTAAGAAAATGCCTTTTTTTTCCATTAGCGCCACCTTCTGGAGGCATTTGTGCACTCCAGGCTTGGGGTAACAAGGCAAGTCACCCATCATTAGATGCGGCAGGGTGTCTTCTTTTCAAAATGGTATGGTTTGTGTACCCTTTCTTCACTTCTGTAGTTGTTATAACCATTTGTGTACAGACAAGTAATGTTTGAGAAAATGTTAGAAAAATTTGAGGTTGTAGTTGGTGTCGTTTTGCACTTCTAGCGCCCCCTGAGGTAGTTAAACTCATACCAATGGGGTGTCATTTTTCTCCTAAGAGCACTAGCTAATGAATACAGTTGGAAATGCCATGGTTTTCACAAATTTCAGTACATTTGAAGGGGCAGAAATGTAAGAAAATGCCTTTTTTTTCATTAGCGCCACCTTCTGGAGGCATTTGTGCACTCCAGGCTTGGGGTAACAAAGTAAGTCACCCATCAATAGATGCGCCAGGGTGTCTTCTTTTCAAAATGGTATGGTTTGTGTACCCTTTCTTTACTTCTGTAGTTGTTATAACCATTTGTGTACAGACAAGTAATATTTGAGAAAATGTTAGAAAAATTTGAGGTTGTAGTAGGTGTCGTTTTGCACTTCTAGTGCCCCCTGAGGTAGTTAAACTCATACCAATGGGGTGTCATTTTTCTCCTAAGAGCACTAGCTAATGAATACAGTTGGGAATGCCATGGTTTGCACAAATTTCAGTACATTTGAAGGGGCAGAAATGTAAGAAAATGCCTTTTTTTTTCATTAGCGCCACCTTCTGGAGGCATTTGTGCTCTCCAGGCTTGGGGTAACAAGGCAAGTCACCCATCATTAGATGCGGTAGGGTGTCTTCTTTTCAAAATGGTATGGTTTGTGTACCCTTTCTTCACTTCTGTAGTTGTTATAACCATTTGTGTACAGACAAGTAACGTTTGAGAAAATGTTAGAAAAATTTGAGGTTGTAGTAGGGGTCGTTTTGCACTTCTAGCGCCCCCTGAGGTAGTTGAACTCATACCAATGGGGTGTCATTTTTCTCCTAAGAGCGCTAGCTAATGAATACAGTTGGAAATGCCATGGTTTTCACAAATTTCAGTACATTTGAAGGGGCAGAAATGTAAGAAAATGCCTTTTTTTTCCATTAGCGCCACCTTCTGGAGGCATTTGTGCACTCCAGGCTTGGGGTAACAAGGCAAGTCACCCATCATTAGATGCGGCAGGGTGTCTTCTTTTCAAAATGGTATGGTTTGTGTACCCTTTCTTCACTTCTGTAGTTGTTATAACCATTTGTGTACAGACAAGTAATGTTTGAGAAAATGTTAGAAAAATTTGAGGTTGTAGTTGGTGTCGTTTTGCACTTCTAGCGCCCCCTGAGGTAGTTAAACTCATACCAATGGGGTGTCATTTTTCTCCTAAGAGCACTAGCTAATGAATACAGTTGGAAATGCCATGGTTTTCACAAATTTCAGTACATTTGAAGGGGCAGAAATGTAAGAAAATGCCTTTTTTTTCATTAGCGCCATCATCTGGAGGCATTTGTGCACACCAGGCTTGGGGTAAGAAGGCAAGTTACCCTCATTAGATGCGGCAGGTTGTCTACTTTTCCGAAATATATAGTTTTATATAGTTATTCCACTGTTTTAGGGTAGTTTTACCACAAAAACCCTAGAATGCGCATATTAGTTTATAAAGTTGAAAATGTCATTTTGCGCTGCTGGTGATTAGGGCTCTACGCTAGCCATGGACGTAGGTAAAACTATACAAATTTGGTATTTTTTTTACTTGGGGGACTTGGGGCTTTTTCAAATAATTGAAACTTTTTCAATGAAGGTAAATGTTTTTGATACATATTATGTGATTTTAGGAAAATGAGTAAATTTTCACTTTTTTTTGTCATTATGACATCATAGCTTTTTGCACGATGTAAAATTCTCTTCATGTAAGGTACCACGAGAAAGCTCAATTCGTTCTGAAAAAAAGAATATATAGTTTTCTATATTTAACTAAAAATCCCCAGAGGAAATCAAGCATAAACAGAAGGATAGCAAAAATGCTGAAAAAGTGTCTGGCCTGCAGGGTACAGGAAATGGCCCAAGCCTCTGGCACTGAAGGGGTTAAAGGGATAGTAATGTTTCATAATAAAAGCAGCTCTAATTAATCATCATAGTATTTGGACTTTGGAGAGTGTTATTTCAATTCTGTCAGAGTTGTAGTTCAAGGGTAATTCAATGACAAAGTGTCCCCCTCCCACCCCTTTTACTGATGTAACACTGTTCAGCCAGAGCAGAAGGGAGGTGCCCAGGTAGATTGCACAGAGGGACAATCTTCAATTAAGATAAGGGAAAAACCTGAAAAGCTTGTCAAGTGGGACAGGGCTTTCATTGTTTTCATATAAAGAAGATTGTCCCCTGCTGTTATCTGTCTGGTCTATGGACTGCATTCCACATCTGAGAAGAGATGGCTCTTACACTAGGTAAAAGGGGAGGGGAAACTTTGCTTGTGAATATCTCTCAAACCATAAAGGTTTGAGAGATAAGACTTATATCGTTCTTCATGTTTTTTTTAATGCCTACAAAATAAAATAAAGATAAAATGAAGTATTACTATCCCTTTAAGTCCCTGGCAGGGATCTTGTGTAATTTCTGTTTCCAGACAGCATTCTATTCAGTGACAGCAAGGATAGTGACACAATTTAACATTATCCTTGCAGCACCATGTGTTCTTCTCTATATGCTGTATTTAATATACTGCATGGATTTAACTTCAACACTATGTTTATTTTTACATTGGATCGCTATTTTGCTTTCATGCTTCTTGACAGAAACCTCTATGGAAATAGATCCAGGAGGGTCCTAATAAAGGACATATGTGAAACAATAAAAAAGATATTGGATATATAATCATAAAGAATATAAGGGAGTTGACTTTACATATAATGGACTTGGAAAAGTTGTTTAGAGGTTCTGTGCCATAGAAATGTATCTGAAATCACATATGCATATCTTGCTACCTTCATACCATGGGCACAAACATTAGATACAAAATTCAACTGCATTAGAACCTGAGTGTTGGACCCCGTAATCTTGATATATATAATCCTATACTATCACCGTACATCGTAAATCACCATCTGTCCAGGAACCGGACCCACTTACTTTACAATTGTTTACATCTACAACAAACAGTTGGTGCGCGTAACCATTGAATTCATGCAGTGCGAGGGGAAGTCAGCACTAACTCGGTGTGTAATGCACAAACGAGTATTATTCATCAAACAAATAACATATGATAATTTATTGTGCATCATGAGTGGAGGAAATATATTCATGTCAGGAAGCAGAAGCATAACAGCTTGGTTGATGGGGTTTGGGGAAGGGTGTTGCAGACGCACACAAATCCTTTTCAATTGCCGGTGACAACCCTAGAAGGGAAAGCAGTGAAGACAATAAAGTGAGAGAAATGATAGAGCCCCTTTTCAGCTTTTTTTTTTTTTATTTCACCTTTTTGCCGAAAATGCCTTTTTCGGCCTAAACATTTCGGCCACCGAAATTTCGGTGCACCCCTAGTCTTGACCACACAAGGCAGTTTCATCAATGAGCAAAAAACAATACAAATCCAGAAGCATATAGTAAAATAGTCTAGTGTGATCACATACCTATAATTACCCTTTCAGGTTAGAAATGGACAATCATTAAATCTCCAATTGTTATTGGACTAAAATTCCGTTCCCATTGTACACAACTAGCTGACAATGATGGAAGTTGCCTATTCTGCATTATAGGAACTCTAATGTTTCATTATGAAAAATATAAATTTATTGCAATGCTTTTAACCCTATGAGTAGCAGAGGGGTACGGAACACATTGCGTTGGGTACCCCTCTGGCACTCAAAGGGTTAATGCTGAGACCTTTCACAGTGCTGGGAAATAATTCATAGGCTGTCACAGCAACACTTTTTTTTTTTTTTTTTTTATTAAACTGTGTAAGTTTATGTTGTGGTCAGCAGGTGGCACTGTTTTCATAGTTTATTTAACATTTTATTATGAAGAACAGTAGTCTAAAATGCAAGCTGTCCTATAGATTGCATTATAAAAAAAATGTGCCCTTGTGGGCTGTTGCTATACCATGCACTGGAGGTCAGATTTACATACAAACTTCTGTTGTAGAATGAGATGATATCTGTGTTCTCCCTGTTATAGATTTTCAGCATGGACCTCTCACAGCTATTTTTCTCACGTATTGCTCTGTCTTTGCACATGTAATGTTTTCTGTGTTGCTGTAGGGGTGGGATGCAATTGAATGGATCATACAAAACTCAGAAAGCACTCTAAGCTAACAGCATCTGCCTCCGCTGTTTGCACTAACTAGTGGTAATTATAAATATCTTCTTTGCCTTATATATGTGTATATATATATATATATATATATATATATATATATATATATATATATATATATATATAATATGCTTGTCTTGTGCATGTGTGCAGGGAATGGCCCCTGGAGTCTTTTCTTTAAGCATGAATAATGTTCATACAATTTACTAAGCAAGAAAACGTGATAATTTGTAATGCTTCTACACCATGGTTGAGCAACCTGAAGCCCTCCAGCCCTTGTGGACCACAATTCCTATAATTCCCAGTAAGCTGTTTGGGTTTTTTGGGGTATTTAAAACCAGATCGGAACAACAAGGTTGCATAGCCCTTATACATAAATTGGGGTGGTTTAATCAGTTGAGACCCTAGACAGTGAGTCTTAGCCATGGAAACATTTCCAGCCTGATCAACTATCTGGTGATTTGGTGTGCCTAACTGGACCAATGGAGCCCAGACACACACACACACACACAATGATAAACATGGAACAGATCACTGTGTGAATGGGTACCTTATCCCCTTAAATTCTAGAGACATTTCGAAGAAGGCCTGTGTTGAAAATCCACGTTTCCAAAGTATGGAGGAATGCATCCATTTCAAATCCATTTTGTGTATGATGATTATATATATATATATGTGTTATGTTTTTTCATAAACAACTTTATTTACACACTTCAAAATGGCATTGATGATGATGAGAGTTGTAGTCCAATAACAGCTGGAGTGCTACTGGCTGCCCACCCCTAAATTATTGTATAAAACTTTGCACAGGGTTATGGTTTGCTCATTGCATGCAACACTGTATATGTGGGCACTTGTATTTTTCAGTTTTGCATGTAGTTAACGTATGACAGAGGTAGTCAATTATTGAACCTTCAGCTGTCGGAAACGATGTGAGTTGTAGGCCCCAACAGCTGAAGGTCCAATTGACTACCCCAACATATGATTTACTTTTCGTTATCATCAATATGGTTGGCAGTGCCAAGGTCAAGCTCCAGGTTATTACAAAGCAAGTGAGAGTCACCAACTCTTAGGAGTTTAGCACCTGCTTCATTAGTGCCAGTTTTACCTGGCTTTGACATCAATGGCAAGAAAATCCCTTCAAATTAAGAGCTAAATTTCGTTATAGTTGGATTTATGTTCCGCTGTCAAATCATTGTGGAAAAACTTTCTTTAAAGCGGAACTTTCACTACACTAACATAGCACTACAATGATTATTACATTTGTGCTATGCACACACTTATTGTTATTTTCAAGTATAATTGTTGCTTTAATGAAAAATATATGTTTCTATGAGGTCAGGAACTCACCAGTAGTGTAGTTGCAGGGGACGGACAGCGCAAAAGCAGAGATGCCGGCTCTGCAAGATGTCTGTGCTGTTCCCTGGTGCCTGCCTGCATAGAAGTTTATATTTTTTGTTAAAGCAGCAATTATACTTGAAAATAACAATAAGTATGTGCATATCGCTAATGTAATAATCATTTGCGGCACTATGTTAGTGTAGTGAAAGTTCCACTTTAAGCTTTTTTCCAGCTCTTGGCAATCCATTATGGTCAGTATGTATCCTAAATTTTGATATTTGGGTTATGTACAAATAAGTACAATAAAAGCAATATGAATGGCCATTCTGCTATTGCATTATAGCAGGATGGCCTTTTAATTGCTCCCTTTTATAGCCAGAGAAACCTTCCCAGACTCGGCAGCTCAAGGCCTATTGGGCTGTACACGGCCATGACTTAAACAGCCCCCCCCCCATGTGCAACAAACCACTTTCCCTTCACTCAAACATATAGATACATTTAAATGCCAGTTATCATGTATAGTTAGTAAAAATCCCACAGCTGCAAGTTGCACCAGAACAGCGACATCTCCTCCCCAGTTGGAAAGAAAGCAAGTAGTATGTGATTCTCAGCCACATACTTCATGTGTTGTATTTACAGCCTCCATAAACTCTCTGGGTCAGTCTTTCAAGCCAGAAGCAGAGGGTCCATGGGGGACTGCACTGTGCAGGACAGTTGTGATACTTCAGTCTTGCAGTTTAGTCTCTAGTCATGTAATCAAGCTGAAAGCACTGGGAGTCTCTTTTCAGACCCCTTTTCTGTTCCTCAGTTGGCCCTCTGAAGCTAACAATGCAGTTGCGGCTTTGTTGCTAGGTCAGCTCCCAGGGGAGCAGATCTGTCCATTGAGCACTATCCTAGTGAAAGTTGCCTTTTAAAGCCTCTTTCACACTGGAATCTTCACTCACCTTTTAAGGCCTTTTTCACCTGTGTATCTTCACTTGCCTTTCTCCTACATTCCACTGCCAATCGAAATGCAGTAGAGCCATGTCTGAAGGCCGGCCCACATATCCTCCAGCCAATATAACTTGCAGGTGCCTTCGTGGATCGGTTATTCTTTGAAAGTTGATGATTATCACAACTTCAAACACAGCTCGTGTGTAATGTTTTCCACCAGCCATTTGCTGCTGTGCTGACCTTGCTTCCCGAGGCTTTACTGCATTTCTGAGGGAATGTAGTAAAGTTACAGCATGCTAGAGCTTGATGTAATCCCACAAGGCAATAGCCACCAGTGTGAATGGAACCATAGTCCAACATGTTAATTTTCACCATGGGCATCCGATCCAACTTAAGTCTGCTGGAGAACTTTATCTGGTAAATTATACCAGAGTCTTGGAAAAAATGTAATTTAGCTTTTCAGTTTATTTTTTTTTTAATTTAATTTAACTATGATGTTCAACTCAAGTCTCAGAGTGGGCAAAATATATAATTTGTATCTGTGAGGATGAAACCACTTGCTTGCTGTTTTAATTGTCCCTCTCTTTCTTTGGTCTCAGGATGCCATGCAGTGAGCCAGTGACAAATGTACCAGTGACCTTGGCAACATGGCTAATGTCGACACTGGAGCACAAGAAAAGACACTAGATGCATCGACCAAAACATAAACAAACCTGCTACACGGAGAACATTTTGACTTCAGGACTCCTGCAATTTTATTCAATAGGTTTTTATTATTTGGGTGTTGACCTCTAGTTTTTATATTTTTGTACAAGTATTTTTATGCAGTTAATCTAAGCAAAGATTTTGCAATAAACATATGGCGGTTTGTACTAGGAATTTATTCTGTTTCCCCTTGCTGCCATACGAGTTTGTGTCAAGTCGCAGAGCAGCAAAGGGAGGATTAACATCCAGAGTGCACTGAATAAGTCAGACAATGGACTTACATACCTCACGTAATGCTTCCTGTCGTTTTACATGGAAGTAATCAAGATATATGTTACCATATTTTTTGACTCCTTGGATGCTAGAGGACGCTATTACAATGCAATGCACTGGAGACGTCGCTAGCTTTGAAGTGATTAAAAATCTTGCACATCTACTTGTTTTAACCCTTTGTGGGCCAGAGGTGTACACAACGCATTGCAAAGCAATGCTTTGTGTACCCCTCTGGTACACAAAGGGTTAAAGGACCACGAGCACTCAAAAATTAAATTGGATAATATACCTTTACATATCATGTACATACAGCTGGCATTTATCATAAATAATTTAGTATGTTGAGTGCCAAAGGGGTATGCAACACATTGCAGAGCAATGCTCTGAGTACCCCTTGGGCACTCAAAGGATTATTTTGCATTAAATACCTAAAATATAATCCTAAACCTGTTTTATTTAAAGGAAAATTATCACCAAAATGTTCTAGTTTTATTTGAAAGCATGTCCAAAAACCTACTGTAATTTTTTTTTGTTTCGGTATAATTTTTTTGCAGAATGAAAAAGCCAGCAAAGCCTCAACGCTTATTCCTTTCTAGGTACCTAATATTTCACTAACTACTGATCAGCCATCCACCGCCAGTGCTACTCTCTTCTCTGGTGACAGAGAACATAGTATAGTTTGCGTATAAGAACATGCAGGCTGCGGCTCTTCTGTAGCTATGCAAGAGCTGGATTTTTGGACGCCTGTCAGTATTTTGCAAAACAATGAGATTTCACCAATACAAAAATAAAACAAAACAAAAAAAAAACACGTAGTAGTTATTTGGACATAAATGATAAAAAAAATTGTCTGTCCTTTCAGACACCATTTGGTTAATTTTGTTTGTGCTTTTTGTAATAGAGATAAGAGCTATGGCAGTTAATTTATTAACCCTTTGAGTGCCAGAGGGGTACAGAATGCATTGCTTTGCAATGTATTCTGTACCCCTCTGGCACTCAAGGGGTTAAAGGGGATGTGTCACCTATACAAGACTTAAGCTAAATAGTTAGCTTAAGTTAGTTAGCTACTTCCGCATAGACTGCAGCCCGTTGCTCTGCCTCTGCTCCCCTCCCTGTAGCCAGCCTCCTCCGATGACGGAGGCGTCTGTCTGTAAGCTGGTGCGGTCTCATTGGCTAGATATTGATCTCTGCCAATGAGACCGCTCCAGCTTACAGACTGAAGCCTCCGGCATCAGAAGAGGCTGGCTACAGGGAGGGGAGCAGGAGCAGAGCGACGGACTGCAGTTACAAAGCAGGAACTGCAGTCTGTCCGAAAGTACCTGTAGCCCATACTTTATAAATTAAATTTTGACAAAACAAAGCTTTATTTTAAAAAATAAACACACTTTTAGTGCCATTATTGATATAACCAAACTATTTAGCTTAAGTTTTGTATAGGTGACACATCCCCTTTAAGATTAGTACCCACTACTCTTGTATTCAAAAGGGATGGAACATTGTCTCAGGCTGTTTACAGACAATGCAGCACTAGCAGCTCTCACACACCAATCGGGATTAATACATTAATGGGAGCCTGGAAACCCTGCTAACAGCAACAATGGCAGCTTCTTCAGAACATACATAAGCCTAGATTTTAAATCTCAGAAAACAGAGAACAATCACAGATGCTAGCACCAAGTACAGGGTATTTAAGTGCATATATACCAGACCATTTAAGGTGTTAGTTTTCCTTTAAACCTACTGTGTTCATTTATTTGAAACATACTACATTTTAGACACTGGGCCCTTCAGTTTGATAATTCTAAATGTGTAATTATTAGCACGTCCATGTGTTTTATTGTTGAAACTGGTAATAATTCTCAAGCCTTGATATGAGAAGTCTTCAGTGGCCCATATGAAGTCTTCCATCCTGCACTACAAGTTGGTACAATTGTCTTGGTTTGCTATTAGATGCTATTGCTTGTAACATAAATGGGGCCTTATGTATAACGATGAAGTGGAGCTGTTCTGGAATAGACCATCCATACCACAGTAGACAAATGTGAATTTACCAAGTTTCCCATCAATTTAAATGTGGCATTCTAACCCCTTGAATGCTAGAAAATGGATTGGAGACCTATTTGGCATTCAAGGGGTTAAAAGTCCCATTTAAATTGGAAATGTTAATTTCTCCGCTTTGGTGTAGTCCTGTGACCCAGAATTGATGCACCTATACATAAGGTTCCCACGGACAATTCAAATTGGTACTGATTATAACAGATACAAAGAAGGAAGAAAAATAAAATAGCTCTTAATCATGAAAATAATTATCTTTATTTGTGTCTACAAAACTTGATCATGTACAAGTAAATTAGGGGAACAATATACTTTTTCTGCCCGCATTGAGGACCATATTGTAGGGCTTCACTATCTAAATGTCACCTTGAATTTGGCAACCAACTTAGGGGTGTATTAAATATGTCTCCAGGTTGAAAATGGTGACATAAGAATCTTGCCCGCATGATAAGAGTATAAGAGACAAGGAGGATTATGAGAATGGTCGTGTCTACAAGTGGTCAAGATTTAGTAGGAAGACACGAGGTTCTCAACAGAAGTCCATTTTAAAATCTACTCCTGGTTCTAAAAAAGTGTTTTTTTCAAGTACAGAAGCAGAATCTACAGACCTAGAGTCATCTATGACTTCAGACACTACAGCTACCGATAGTGATCGTATGTCAAGAATGGAGTCAGTTTTTAGTGATTCGGATGAAAGGTCCTTGGGAAGAGATCAACAACAGTATCATCAAAAAAACTTAAAGAGAGTGGGAAGGAGGCCATGGAGAAACAAACATTCAAGAAGAAATGTATACGCAGGGGAAGAGGAAAATCAAAGTGTTGTCCATCACAGATATCCAAGGAGGGATCGTTGCTCAAGGGACAGATATCAGTAATCAATATTTCATCGTATGCTCCTACTGATGATGAGTTAAGTGTGCTATCTAGGGGGCTTAATTTTGCACCGGTAGCACACTTTAATCTCTTTCAAACAGTGCTAGATGTTAATAGATTTATACGGAAGTTAGTTCTAAAAAAACATTTTTCTACTGTTTCTGATGATTTAGCGGGAGATAATACGATTCAACAAGATACACCATATTCATCTGTTATAGATGTGGTAAAAACTGGGTATGGTAGATTATTGGGTCTTTTTCAGGACCAGTGTACTGTCATGGATTTACAATCTTTGCCTTATGAGAGTGAATCCAGGACTGGTGAACACTGTGGAGAAATAGAAGCAAACGTTTGTCCTCCAAGGCCATCAAAGTGTCTAAGAGTCTCTAGCAGTTTTTATCCTATAAGCGCCAGAAGCCCTCCAATAGATGTGTTTCAAGAAAGAGTGGAGGAGGATTTGGTCTCTCTGTTCACCAGTGTGGGTAGAGAGAGGCGGATGGTGAGACAGAATCTTAGTCCATCTGAGAAACGAGCCATTAAATCTTTGTCTGAAAATACCTCTATAACAATTAAGGAGGCAGACAAGGGGGGGGCGGTGGTAATTCAGGATACCACTGCTTATGTTGATGAGGCTCATAGACAACTTTCCGATGTGAACACATATCAAATGCTTTGTGGAGATCCCACTTTGAAATTTAAATGCCTTCTGGACTCTCTCGTTGACTGTGGCACCTTGGGAGGATTTTTTTCTGTTAGGGAAGCGGAATTTTTAAAGGTGGTTCAGCCTGTCATTCCAATATTTCATCACCTACCCAAGGTGCACAAGAGACTTGAGAGTCCAGTAGGCAGGCCCATTGTAGCGGGCATTGGCTCGCTTAATGAACGGTTGGGCGAATACGTGGATGCTTGCTTACAGCCATTAGTTTTGAGGTTGAGCTCTTACCTCAGAGACACCAAACAAGTTTTGCAAGATATGAGAAGAATACAGTGGAAAAATGGCTACTGTTGGATTAGCTGCGATGTAGCATCGTTGTATTCATGTATACCCCATGAGTTAGGACTTATGGCTGTACATTATCATTTGAGCAGGTATAGCAAATATACTGTCGATTTTGTTGATTATTTGTTGAAGGTGATTCAATATTTGTTAACACATAATTAATTTTTGTTTGATGGCTCTTACTATCTCCAAAAGCGTGGGACTTCAATGGGGGCCAAGTTTGCACCCTCATACGCAAACCTATATATGGGTTGGTGGGAAGAGTCCCACGTTTTTGGAGACAGCAATCCATTTAGGTCACATATTGTTTATTTTAAGCGATATATTGATGACCTACTTATTATTTGGAAAGGTGATTTACAGGACATTTCCAAATTTGTTGATTATTTAAATCATAATGTATATAATTTAGTTTTCACCTTCAGCAGTGATCTTAACAAGATTGTGTTTTTAGATCTTGAAATTTCCTCCTCATGTGATACTGAAACAGTAATTACTGATGTCCATAGGAAACCTATTGCGGTTAATTCTCTGTTGAGAGCTGAAAGTTGTCATCCACGACATACAATAAGAGGTATACCGGTGGGACAGTTTATGAGGCTTCACCGTAACTGTTCCACCGATATCCTCTTTGATAAGGCATGTATTGAGTTAAGGGAGAAATTTCTCAATAGAGGTTATCCGCAGTGGATGTTAGAAAGAGCAGAGAATCTGGCGAGAACTAGATCACGTGATGATCTGTTGGATGTACCCCGTTCACAAAGAGAGGTATTGGAGGATCGTGTTGTTTTCAGCACTGGTTATAGTGCTGAATTCAATAAGATAATTAATATTGTTAAACGACATCTTCCAATTCTCCTAGCTGATAGGGGTTTACAACCATACTTGGAGAGAGGATGCAAGTATGTGTCCAGAAAGGCTCCTACTTTAGCTAGTAGAATTTCACCTAGTATGTATATAGGAGATAGAAAGAGTGCATCAAATTATACATGGTTGAGAACAGTAGGTAGCTTTCCTTGTGGAACTAGTAGGTGTGCATCCTGTAAATGGATGATGCGTTCTAAAGAGTTTAAATCTTCCACAAATGGGTCACAACATAAAATTAAACACTATATAAATTGTGCAACTAAGTATGTTATTTATTTAATAACATGCAAACTTTGTAACGTCCAATATGTAGGAAAAACGTGTAGGTCTCTGAGGGAGCGAATACGAGAACACATTAGTAATATAAATTGTGGTGAACATAAAACAGGTGTTTCTCAACACTTTTGTCTTCATCATAATTCAAATCTTGAACACTTCTCTGTGGTGGCGATTGAAAGAGTGATCACACCGGTTAGAGGTGGAGATAGGGATAGATTGCTATCTCAAAGAGAAGTGTTCTGGATTTTCACTTTAGCGACTAGATTACCACAGGGACTTAATAAGGCTTTTGATGTTGCATTATTTGTGTAGGTTCTTGTTTTCAATAGTGAGAAAAAGAAAAAATAGCAATTTATTTCTTGAGTAATAGCTCGGTGATTAGCATCTTCTTGGTATTTGTTTTTTAATATATTTTTTAAATAATTTTTTGTGTTTCAATCTACCTATCATTTCCTTTGATTAAAGATGTATGTTGCACAGTTATGATCTATAATGGGTTAATTTTTAAACTAAGTTGCATTCTTCCTTAAACATTCCCTTTAATTATAGGTGAATGTTATATTTTTAAGACCTATAATGGGTTAATGATTAAATGATTGAATTAAGGTGTAATGACTTCTTGGTATTACCATTGGTTAAGATTGATGACGTGCAACTTCAGTTTCTTTTGAAAGTTAGGAATGATGGGAGCTTCTTTAGTCTATGATTAAGCACTTTGGTGCGAAACGCGTGAGACTAATGCGGCATATGTAACGTCTGTCTTGACTCTGTAATAAAGATCAATATTGGTTTTATCCATTGTATGAGAGTGCGGCTCACGTTTGTTCATTTGGAGAAAGTGGATTAAGGTGTCCTTCGAGCCATCACCGCAAGGAAAACCAGTGAATGGTGAGTGATTTGCCTCTTGAGACATTGTATCTACATAGAAGTTTCTTTGTAGCAGTGCCATTGCTTTTTTCTATCGCATGATAAGAGTGACATGCATAAGAAAGAAAACGAGCAAAAAGTGTACCAAGCTGAGGCAAATGATTGAATGAGATTTACATGCATTACATTCAGTGTAGCAAGAGTGACTGTGATGCCCCATTGGCATGACTACAGGGACTGTGATGCGGCATTCAAAGGATTAACGGACGGTGTGAGTGTGAGTTCATTCTGTTCCGTCCATTAACCTTTTGAGTGCCACATGTCACCCTTGTCATGTGGCCGAGATTTTTTGTTGCCATTTTCAACCTGGCAACATAGTTAATGCGCCCCTGGGTTGGTCACCAAATTCAGGGCGACATTTTGATAGGATACCCATTTTAGGTATATGAAGGACCAGGCACCTCAAGGCAAGGCACTCTAGGTGCCCTTAGCTCCACCCATGGCCATACCCCCACTTATCACATGGCCTCTCACACAGACCAATTCACTATTTCCTGGCACAGAAAATACCCTTGGCCTATAACAAGAAAAGCCAAAAAAGGCTTTATCCCCTTGGTTGCTAAAGAGGTCTTCAATGCATAGCATCCAAGGGGTTAAATAATAGTTTGTGAAGGGACATTGAGATTGCTCTGGACACACCCATAATTTAGAATGTGGTTGTGGCCAGCACAGATGAGATAATCCTCAAAATTTGGAGCTTTAGGCTCTACTATCTGTTGGTGAATCTGGATCTGGGTAAATGTGATAAAAAAAGAGGTTATGTGGCTAGTTTCCTCTTACAGTGAGTGGACCTTCAAGGAGAAATACCAGGCATTTTTTGCTTGTTTCTATCTGGATAGGAAGATGAACTTTTAGAGATTCAGCTAGCACAGAGAGATATGTAGGGAACATAAAAGAGGATTTTACTCATACCTGTTAAATCCTTTTCTCTTAGTCCATACAGGTTACTGGTAACTTTGGGTAGGCGATCAGCTCCTTTAAGTAGGCAGGAACAATTCTGAGAAGTGAATGCAGGGGGTGGAGCCTACCTTCCCTCCTTGGCTGCTGCTAGCCAATCAGCTCCAGTAAAGTTTGAGACACTATTGACTAGGTAGTGAGAAGGAAAAGAAGACTACTGTGAGCATGAACCCTAAAGGACCCCCACGTTCTGCCACAGGAGAGCCAAGCATGGTCCCTTGACAATGTGGGAGACCAGTAACCTGTATGGACTAAGAGAAAAGGATTTAACAGGTAAGACTAAAATCTTATTTTCTCTGTTGTCCAATACAGGTTACTGGTAACTTTGGGATGTCCAACCGTTGAGTTTACCAGAGGCGGGAAGTAAGGCAAGGACCAGTCGCCAGGCCCCCAAAGTCACCAGAGCATATATGAACCATCAGATCAGAGATAGCCCAACAATACAAATGAAGTGTCAACGGACACTGAACAGGGGTAACAAAACCCCAGGAACTGTCACACAGTACACTGAACTAGAGCCAGTGGGGCTCAAAAGTGAAGGAAGCACCAAAGAACCGAAGAAGATCCTAGACAAGCAAGACAGCCTTCAGGATCTTCCTCCCAAAGCTGGCGTCAGCTGATGCCAGCACATCAACAGGGTAGTGCTTCGAAAAGGTGTGCGCAGACAACCTAGTGGCAGCCTTGCACAACTTACCAGCGGAGGCCTGATTCTTGTAAGCCCAAGAAGCCCAAATAGATCTAGAGAATGAGCCGTGACCCGAAAGGGAACAGGCTTCTTCCTTAGCTCATATGCCTTACGAATAGTCACTTGGATGCAGGTCTCCCTGCCGTGGGGCCCTCAGGAATGATGAACAGCAAGTTAGATTGTCTGAAGGACTCCGTGCGATGCACATAAAACTTGATACAACGAACCACATCTAACAAGTGGAGATCCTTCTCCTTGTCAGAGGAAGGGTCAGGGCAGAAAGAAGGAGCCACAGTCTCCTGATTAATGAGGAACTCAGAAACCACCATCAGGAGAAAGTCCTGTGAAGTGTGAAGCACCACCATGTATTAGTGAAACACCAAAAAGGGTGGTTTACAAGACAGAGCATGCAACGCTGCAACACAGCACAAAGACACGATCTCCAGGAGAAAGGCCAATGTACCACGTCAGCAGACGTAGAGGACTAGTAGCCAAAGACTCAAAGGGAGGGCGCTGAAGGACACCCAAAACCAAGTTAAGATCCCACTGAGGAGCGGGAGTCTGAAATACAGGACAAATATGAGCAACGCCCTGAAGAAACCCTAGATATCAGGAAGAATAGCAATGCGCCTCTGAACAAAAAACAGAGCCGATGCCTGAACCGTAAGGGAACTTAACTGAAGCCCTTGTCTACACCTTCCTGTAGGAATGCCAGGACCGTAGGAAAATCAAAATCCAGAGATAGGTCCTTATCAGCACACCAGCAGAGAAAGGAAAACCAGACTCGATGATAAGCCTTAGAGGAAACAGGCTTGCGTGCACCATCAGAAGAAAACCCTTTCTACCACAGTGGTGAGGATTCAATGTCCAAGCCATCAGAGTTAGTCGATGGATATCCTCCTTCCACAGGTAACCCTGTAGAAGAAGATCTGGAAGGCAAGGGAGCCAGAAAGGCTCCGCCACCGATAGATCCAGAAGCTCCGGAAACCAAGCCTGGTGAGGCCAGAACGGAGCAATTATAAAGACTGGACAGCGCTCCAGTCTCAGTTCCCCTATCACCCTGTGCAACATGGAATGGGAGGAAAGATGGAAACCAGAGGAAAGAACCAAGGAATGGACATGGCATTCACCACTAGAGCTAGTGGATCCCTCCAGCGAGAGCAGAACGTCTGAGTCTTCCGGTTGTGTCTTGTCACCATCAGGTCGATGCATGGAAGACCCCTCCTCTGAACAATGAGGTAGAACACCTCAGGATGCAGTTTCCACTCTTCGCTGTCCACTGAGTGTCGACTGAGGAAGTCTGCCAGGACGTTGTCTACGCCAGGAATGTGAACTGCGGATATGGCAGGAACATATTCCTCTGCCCAGGACAAAACAGTCTTGACCTCTGACCAAGCTGCGAGACTTCTTGTTCCGCCTTGCTTGTTGATGTAAGCCACAGTCGTGGCGTTGTCAGACTGAACCCAGACCGAGCAGTCCTCCAGCTGGTGGGTCCAGTGGTGAAAGGCATGTAATATCGCCCAAAGCTCCAAGACCTTGATGGGAAGGAGATATTCCTCCGGAGACCACCGTCCTTGAGCATTCAGGTGACCCAAGACCGCTCCCCAGCCGGATAGGCTGGCATCTGTCGTCACCGTGGACCAAAAGGACATCAGGTAAGGCTTGTCCTTCAGCAGATTGGAAAGGTTTAGCCACCACGGCAGACTAAGTTCCACATGAAGAGGAAGGGAGACTGACATCTTCAGGAGTTCTGGCTGAACCTTGCATACCTGGGTCTCAAACCTCTGGAGTTGCCTGGTGTGAGCCATGGCAAATGGGACTGCTGCTATGGTGGAAATGAACTTCCCCACTAGAGAGGACAACTTCTTGGCTGTAACTGGATTGTGAGTCAGAACAGAGGAAACCCTGTGGGTAATCTGGGGAGCCACCTCGTCCGTGAGAAACACCATGCTCTGCTGAGTGTCGAAAGAGAATGCCCAAGAAGAACAGTCACTGGGATAGGACAAGATCCAACTTATCCATGTTGAGGATCCACCCATGATGGGTGAGTGCATAAATGCAGTCCTGAATCTGCCGCTGAAGGAGTTCGAGAAGGGGCTTTCAGAATCAGGCTGCCCATGTATGGAGTGACTCTGATGCTGTTCTGATGGAGGACGGACACTAAGGCTCCCAGGACACGATTGAAGACTTGAGGAGCTGTAGTCAGACCAAAGGGAAGAGCAGAAAATGCCCGTGGTCACAGGCAAATCTGAGGTACTGCCGGCTCTCTGGTTGAATGGCGATGTACAGATATGCGTCCTGAAGATCCAGAGAAGCAAGGACATGGCAACAATTACCATCCTTAGGGACTCCAGGTGATAATGAGTCTTGACCACAAAGGAATTGAGATCCTTCAGGTCCAAAATTGGAAGACAGCCGCCGTCCTTCTTGGAAACCACAAACAGGTTTGAGTAAAAACCCAAACCCCTGTCCTGAACAGGAAACGGCTCCAGAACTGCGTTGTCCAGAAGGGCCTGGAAGGTGCTGTTAAATAGACGGCGTTCCTCTACACCCTGAGGAGTGCGAGAAGGAAAAAACCTGAAGGAAGGGAGAGAGGTGAAAGGGATCCTGTACCCCTCTGCCACTACCTGTATAACCCAAGTGTCCACCACAGAGTCCTCCCAGACGCTGCGGTAGTGGCACAGATGACCACCCACAGCTGAGTGGGGACCTGGATTCGGCGAGTCATGCCGAAGAAAGTGTGGAAGCCTTGGGCTAGGTGGAGACCTTAGGCTTCCATTGTGGTTTGGGCTTGGAGGAGGAGCGCAGAGCTGGGGGAACAGCCTGGTTCACCTGGCGTGTCTCAGTCTGGAAGCACGAAAAAGCTGATTACAGCATCTGCTTCCTGGAAACCATAGGAAGGAGGGTACTCTTACCCCATGTGGCCTCACTAATCAGATACTTAAGATCTGGCCCTAACAGAGAAGTGCCCTGAAAGGGCAAGGAGAGCATTGCTTTCTTAGAAGCAGTGTCAGCAGACCAGATCTCGAGCCAAATAGCTCATCTGGCAACCACAGACATGGTGGAAACCCTTGCCACCAACAGATGTCATCAATAAGGCAGCAGAGACCTAATGCTGGGCTTCCAAATCTTAGCAAGAAGTCTCAACATGGCAGAAGCAGGAGTTTCCTGACAAACTGCAAGCGTGAGCTGTTCAGTCCAAACCGCAATGGCCCTATTTACCCAGGCCGCAGCAAATGCTGGACGTACAGAAGTACCAGAGGTGGCAAAAATGGATTTGAGGGAGGTCCCAAGTTTCTCGTCAGACCAGTATTTAAGAGCAGAGGCATCAGCAACTGGCAAAACAGTGGACTTAGAAAGCCTGGAAAACAGGGGCATCAACCTTGGGGGGATAAACCCACTGAGCTAGCGCCACATCAGAAATGTGGGTAAGGCTTGGTAAACTCCTTGGAGATAAAAGGCTTTCTGTCAGGAGACTACCATTCATCAGACACTAATCGGTCAAGAGTGGGGTTAGGTGGAAAACAAGTATGGGGCCGTTTAGGCTCCAGAAGTACATCAGAGGGGTCCAAAGAAACCTCTTGAACCATGGGAATGTTTAGGGTGTTTAATACGGCTCTGATCAGGCCCTCAGCAGAGGGATCAGGGTCAGCCTCAAAGGGGGGTCTCCAAAGAACTGAGATGAGACCACTGCAGAACATTCTTCAGCGTCAGAATCCACCAACAGTTCCTCTCAGAGGAATCTGATACATCAGTTACTCCCTGCGGTTTCAGTAGGGAAGATCTGACAGAAGTAGGGGTCTGCCAAGAGTGGAAGACCCCCTGTAACTGGGATGGAAGAGTTGTGTAAACTGGAGGTCTCTAGTAGCAGCCTAAACTCTTGCACCCAGACTGGCTCTAATGCATGGCTGGAGGTCCCTGGGGAAAACTCAGGGACAACAGAACATGCTGGGCATAAATGACCTGAGAATTCTCTAGGCAACCCTGATTGACATGAGGATCAATGTGCAAAGGGGGACACAGAGACCCCAGCGTCCTTAGTCTTAGTCCTAGCCCCAAGCTCCAAAGGAATTATCACGGTGCCCATGTATTTTTGGCGACATTTTGACACTAGATGCCTGATGCTTTCTTATTGGCTAAGTGTTATGGCTCCACCCAGTGGTAGCTTTTAAGTACTGTGCTCTGTCACTAATGCAGGGCCCTTTCATGGTGTTTCCGTTGCTTTGTGTTGCTGCCGTTATCGTGTGATTTCCAGTGTATGACATGGACTGCCTGATGCTTTCTTATTGGCTAAGTGTTATGGCTCCACACAGTGGTAGCCTTTAAGTACTGTGCTCTGTCACTAATGCAAGGCCCTTTCATGGTGTTTCCGTTGCTTTGTGTTGCTGCCGTTATCGTGTGATTTCCAGTGTATGACATGGACTGCCTGACTACTCTCTCTGATCCTGTTCCTGCTCCGTGTACCGACCCAGCCTGGCTGACGTTCCTGCTCCGTGATTCGACTTGGATTGGCTGATGTTCCTGCTCCGTGTACAGACTCGGCCTAGCTGACGTTCCTGCTCCGTGATTCGACTTGGATTGGCTGACGTTCCTGCTCCATGTACCGACCTGGCCTGGCTGACGTTCCTGCTCCGTGAATCGACTTGGAGTGGCTGACGTTTCTGCTCCGTGTCTGCAGTCCGTTGTACTACCGTGTCCGGTAGTGAGTTACTACTGTGCTCTGCCTTGAGCGTACTAGCCCAGTTGGTTGCCTCGTGTACTGCATTACCGTTCCGTGACTGTGACCCATGAGTGCCTTGCTGCCTCCTTGCTCCATACCCAGGGTTACACTCAGCTCGTTGCACCCTATACACTTGGCTTGTTATCAGTTGTCACTGGGGTTGGTCTCCCGGGCGCCTCAGTTAGTCTCCGCTCCTGTTTACCGTTTAAAAGCCAAGTGCCCGTTACCAGGGCCTTTCGGTACTCACCCAGGTAGGAGCTTTACTATTGGCACTCATACGCTGGCTTGTTATCCACCATATCGAGGTTGGTCTCTTGGGCGCCTCAGTTGGCTCTGTCACCTGGCAGTTGCCATCAAGCCTGGCGTATTAACAGTGTTGTCCAGTACCATTACCGTGGGTCGCAGTGTGTGTATATACAGGGCGTTCCGTTGTTCCTCCGGTTGCAGTATCACTATAATCTGTGTTCCCTCCAGGGCCTCGTTCAACCTTCCTGGGCTAGTCGCTATTTTGGCACTTATCAGCATTTGAGTGCTTCCTGGGCCTCGCTGCCGGCCTAATAGCATTAACCATTTGTGTCTCACTGAAACACACGAAATACCCAGATACAGTGTGTAGGATTAAAATTTCACCCCAGAAAATTTCACCCCAGAAATCGCTAAAATACACTTATCTGGCAGGAGAAGGGTTAATCTGCTGAGGAGAGAAGGAGGGTCCAAGCCCTGCATAGAATATTCGTTCTGGGAAGGCAAAAATGGCTGCCGCGACGGGAGCCAGGCAGGAACGAGCGTGCGATGCAAGCGCTCATGGGAAATGTAGTTTTCCTAGAAAAAGTACCCCAACATTGCCCTAAGCCCCCCAACACACACTAAACATTGACCGGATAGTAGAGCAAGGGCAGACAATAAAAATGAGCCATCTCTGAAGTCACTATGTTGAGCGGTTGCATAGAAATGTCCCAAACCGTACAGTCCCATAGAAGTGAATGGAGCAATGGCATCTATGCGGTAAAAGCGCAGGAACACAATTTTTTCAAAGTTGGAACTGTGAAGTAAATTTGGACCAAACAATACTAAAACATGTCACTAGACCCAATAAACACTGAACCCAGTAGGGAAAGTGCTCAAAACCACCCCCCAGATGCTAAACCAGCAACCAAAGGGTTAATTTACCACAATAACTTGCTCCAAAACACCCAAAAGACATACAGATAAACCCAATGAGTGAAGAGTATACAATATGAACTCCAAAGGAGACCCATGTGTGGAGGGGCAATGTGGGGCATGTAGACCTCAGCACTCAAAGGGTTGCTCACCTTTCCTGCAGATCTTCTGTCTTCAGATTACCATGTATCAAGAAGAAGCCTCAGTGGGCAAATCCTGAGGAAAGAACTTGCAACCAAGGTTTTCCCCCCAGGGCTTAAGGTCCACAAAAGCACCTGGTAAACTGAGCAATCCACATTTGGGTGATGGGAATTGTCAGTGATGGTAATCCGCCTAATGGTGGTATCCCATATCTAACAGAAAATAATAAAAAGCTAAAACTATAGCAGAACTGTTCTCTTGCCTTGTGTCTTCACCAAGGAACAAATCTTACCGGAGCTGATTGGCTAGCAGAAGCCAAGGAGGGAAGGTAGGCTTCACCCCCTGCATTCACTTCTCAGCATTGTTCCTGTCTACTTAAAGGGGCTGATCGCCTACCCAAAGTTACCAGTAACCTGTATTGGATGACAGAGAAATTAAAAAATACAGCAGTCAACAGAAATGTATTCAAATACAATAATGAACCAGAAGCTAACTTTACACCACTTAAGGCTGCCTTTATCATACTTGATAACATTTAAAAACATTTCTAAAAATTCCATGGAAACTTTGCTCCATAGCAGTCACATGACAGCCTCAATAATGGTCTATTGTACTGCATATTGCAATGTCAACAGAAAGCCTTGTACAACAGACTTAAATCTGCACTTGTACAGCAAACTAAACATTATCAATATCTAAAAATGACATTAAATTGTATAAAAAAAATATTAACATCAGGAAGCTTATAATCTCTTAAACGTCTATTGACAATCACATAGAATGAGGAGTTGAGATTGAATTTTAAAACAAGGGTCAAAAACAGGGATGAAAGGATCCAGGGCCATGGAGCTAAAGCGAGCCCCCACTGCAAGGTAAACAGAATGCCTTGTGAGTCGTTTAAGTGAATCAGCTGATCGGCAGGTAGTCCGCTGTGGACTTAAATGGATAGTTATGTTTCGTTATTAAAGTACAATCTTCTTCCTACTGTTTTTATAATGATGTGTAGCAGTAAAACTTTATAAAACGTTGCCGTTTTACATTTATTTTCTAATAAAGTTTCCCCCTCCCACCCGTTTTACTTACATCCAGTAGCCTTACCTCAGATCTGGAATCCGGTCTCAAGACCAGGCAGATTGCAGTGAGGGACAATCTTTCATCTTTCAGTATATGGAAAAGCCTGCCCCCTTGATGAAGGAGGGCAGGTTTTCCTTATGAAGGAAGAAGATTGTCACTCGCTGCATTCTGTCTGGACCGGCTTGCCGAGGCTGCTGAGGTAAGTAAAGGGGTGGGAGGGGGGAACATTAGTAAAGAATAAATGTGTAAAATGCCAAAGTTTTATAAGGTTTTACTGCTACACATTTTTTTAAAAATGTAGGAAGAAGACTCAGTTGTACTTTAATAATTAAATATTACTCTCCCTTTAAAATAACTGATCAGCTGGTTTAGGTAAAGACAACTGTTAAAGAAGCTCTTACATATAACAGCCGCTTTGCTGGTTCTCTGTGCTTGTGAATGATCTGTGAAGCGAAGCAGGGGAGTCTTTATGTTATAACCCTTTCAGTGCCACAGGGATGTACATAGCAATGAGTTGCACATATATGGGGCACTTAGTTAAGGGAGGGCAGCTGCTGTCCCATAGAAAGCTATGAGAAGATCCCAACTTTCTCAGTTCAGCAAATTTGGGATTGTGAACTGCAACAGCATAGGCACCTATCGGCGCTTAGTGCATTCACATAAAAACACATCCACGGCAATATGACATTGGCTTGTGAAGCGGAATTTCAATATGCAAAACTGTAAACTGACAAAATCATGGCTGTTGGTGTATTTGTGGCATATTCAATGAGGTATGATGGACAAGACATCTTAGAGGGAATTGGTATAAATATGCCAAAAATATCGCCAACCTGGCCCCTTTATGAACCTTAGTGCATCAACTCTTAAAGGGTTAGTGGTTCTATTGTTTTTTTTGTTTTTTTTTAGTTAAAAAAGCTACTCCCACAGCTGTGAGATTTTTCATTCAAATGTTATTACAGCTCAGACTCTTTTTTGTTTTTATTATCAAACTTGGTAATAGGACCAACTGATATCCAAAAGACACTGTGTGAGAGCTTGAGTCATAAATTACTTATGGCCAGTAATTAATAACAACAGCACCACCTAGTGACCATAGTTGGAAATTGTGGTAAGAATTACCTCTTTCTGTTTCACAGCAAACATGTATTTTTTTATTTTGCCATTTGTGTGACCATTTCATTTTATGGTGGTGCTGTTGTTTTTGCCATTTATGGAGAGCTTGTGTGTGAATAATAACTTTTGAATACATCTCCCAGCAGTACAGGATTACATTTGTTTTTCTCAAAATACAAATAATGTATTGAAGTTCATAATATGGGTTTTCTGATCCATTACAGGAAAGTGGGTTGCTGAATCAAATGAAAATGGGGACTTCTGTTTCAGGGGCCCTCACTTTGGGTTCCCAACTGACCCAGGTCTACAGAAAGGAACCTGTGTAGTCCCTTGGTTGGATGGTCATGGAGAAGAGAGACTGTTGTGGGTGAATAATATAAATGTGGATGTATTTCCCACAAACAGCAGTAGGGTAAAGGAAGGCTTAAACTACACTAAGATAATCCTAAATGCTTACCTCTACATAGGAGCCTCCAGACTGTTAGGGGTTCTTACATCTACCCTAAACGACAGATTCCCTTTATTCATGAAAAAGAGAGAACAAAAATATACACCTGGCTGCTGTTTCCACTGAGTTCCTTGCATTTTACTTTTACATCTATAGATCAATGGCCCTTATGTAGAACGCAAAAGGTGAGTTATTCTGGAGTATACCAACTTCACCGGGGGGGGGGGGGGGCAACATATAATCATTCCCACTGACTTAAATACGGCATTTAACTTGTTAAAGGCTAGAGAGGTGTCCAATGCATTACACAGCAATATGCTGGAGACCTCTCTAGTATTGAAGACGTTAAAAGCCCCATTTAAATCATTGGGCATTTTCATTTCTCCCCTAAGGTACGGTTGGTTTGCTCCAGATTTGCTCCTTTTTCTGGATAAGGCCCCTCAAGTAGAGAGTGTGATTGCGGTGCAGCCTGTATAAGTAATAGAGAGAGAGAGAGAGACAATATTGGTTTGTAAGATTCATCTTCCAGTTTGATGCAGACTCTGGTGTGTCAATTCTGTTAGGACCAGTGGTGGGCAATGTGAGATCCTCCAAGTGCTTTCAGACTACAACTCCCATCATACCACACAGCTGGATTTATATAGCAGGCTCCTCTAGGCAAGGCAGTCAAGGTGCCCTTAGCTCCACCCATAACCCACCCCCAGTTCCATCCTCTGTTTTTTGGAACAGAAAATACCCTTGTTCTATAACAAAAAAAAAACAAAAAAAACTTTAACCCCCTTGGTTGCTAGAGAGCTGTCCAATGCCTTACTCCGCAAGGCATTGGAGATTTCTCTAGCATCCAAGAGTGTTAAATAATAGTCTGTAAAGGGGTGTAAAACTGGTGCAGGGACATTGAAATTGCTCTGGCCACATCTACAATTCAGAATGTGGCTGTAGACTGCACAGCTGAGGCGCCACTCAAAATTAGGAGCTCTAGGCAGTTACGTACTTACTCATCCTTTTGGGAAATGTGGCCCTGATTCCACACCAGCCAATGGAGTTGCAGTTTGGCAGTAGCTGGAGGAGATGATTAGCTTCCTACTACAAAACTCTGATGTTTATTTTGCATTATTGAAACATTTTATCAAACTGCTTAAATGCTAGATGTTTCACAACTCCTAGGAACTACTGCACATACGACAAGTGGGGTCATTCTGGATAATACCAAATACATCATAATGGAAAAATATAAATTCCTAGAATTACTATTGATTTAAGTGAGGGCTTTTAGTCTTGAATTCTAGATATTCTGAATTCACCCTTCCGAGGTATAAAATACGAGTACCCAGAACATACATTAAAACGAGAGAGAATCTCACTGTATCTTTCCCGATAAAATGCTTTCATACAAAATCCCCATTTAAATCAATGGAAATTTTCATTTACCCCTATGGTGCGCAAATAAAAATTCGCATTGGTTTAAATGGGGAGTTTAACCGCTTGAATGCTACAGAGGTCTTCAGTGCATGTGAAGCAAAGTGTTGGAGATCGCTACCATTTAAGGGGTTAAAACCTTGTTTAAACCAATGGGAAAATGTTTTTACCCATAATGCACTGCTGTGTTAGACACTTTACTGACACTCAGGGGGTTACATTTGCTAATCTTGCATTTTAGAATTACTCCATATTGTTTTGAATGTAGCAGTCTGAATGCTTTAACTTACTACAGGAACTGCAGTTGTACTGATTTAGCAGTTATGGTAATTCCTGTTACACTAAATTATGGTTTTAACCCCTTAAATGCTAGAGGTCTTCAATGCATACATATCTATTCAAGTGCATGTGGGAATTTAGGAATTTTTATTTGTCCATTATGATGCAGCTAGTTTATGCAAGAATAACTCAGTTTTGCTTTTATACATATGGGCCTTATGGACTGAAGATAAGAGGAGCAATTATAGGAAAAGCCAAGTGCAACAAAAGGATACACAAAAAAATCCCCTATATCCCATTCATTTAAATGTGGCTTGTATACCTCCCAACATTTCAAATGGCCAAAGAGGGACACTTTTGTTTTAGGTGGTGTTGCTGGGGGCACGGCTGGTGGGTGGGACATTACTGATATATTTTAGGATACTTCTTTACCTATTGATATCTTTCTGTGTAACTGAATAAATGACTTAGAAGAGGACCAAAGTATTTTACTCACACAGAATAATTTATAACAAGTATACTCCTGTAAAGAAATATTGTGATTCATTGCTGTGGAACAATGCATAGCTGCCAACTGTCCCACTTTACTCAGGACAGTCCTGATTTTGGGGCCCAATCCCGCTGTCCTACCGCATTGGCAGAATGTCCCACTTCCCAGGCACTGCCTGACCGCTTCAGCACCCTTGTTGCGGTGAGACGCAGAAAATTGGACTGTGCATGCACGTAACATAATCCACATCTTACCCGCCTCAGAGTAGTCATGCTCGGTAACAGCACTGAGCAGAGCACTGAATGAGTGAGGATGAGGCCAGCGCTGAGCCTGAGACTGATGGTCATACTAGTCTGAACTTAGAAGTCATCCCAGAGGTACTGATTTAATTATTAATTCACATGTGAGTAACACAGTCCTATCCAGCTGCTCCCCCTCCATGTCTGGATATCCATGTGTAGTGTCAATACCTTCAGCCGGATGCAGTGCTATGATCCCCGGTTGTTTTACAGTCTCGCGAGTAGGATGATGATGAGCCCATAGCATACCTTAGCTCGCAATCTTCCCCTATAGTTCAGTGATGAATGGTCACCTTTGTCATGTCAAGGACGATATCTCGTTGGAATAGGTATCTGTCCCGCCCAGTGCTAAAGGATGCCAGACATCTCCTAACTCCTGGTCTTCTCATTGCCTCTTAACTCCTGTACCCAGGGCACAGCGGGACCCCCTCCCTGATTGCCAGGAATCCACACCTACTACTTCCTGTTAGGGGAGGGCCCAACATCATCACTAGTCACCACTTAACCTGTGCACTTCTGAGCCAGAGCCCCCAGAGGTGCACTGCTACATAGATGCCTTACTCTGGCTGATGCAGACACCATGCTGTATATTAGTGGAATAGACATCTCCTCCTTACATTGCTGATCTTGATAGGATCTTTTCTATGCATTTCTCTAAATAAACATTAATGGACTGCTGATCCAGATACCAGTTAGTACCACTAAACTACCCCTGCAGTGGGCATCCTTTCCCAAAGATCCTACACTAAATAGACACCCAATCCCTATGGGATTACTGCTGTAGCCACCCATAAAGCTGCAACAGCCACCTCACACTCATGCACTACTACACCAACTTACCACCCTACACCCGTTTACTGCAGCACCAACCAGCCACCCCACACTCATGCACTGCTGCAAATGCTAGTTACCTCACACTGCTGCAGCAGACAGCCCACACTCAGGCACTGCTACCCCAGCCACCCCCCACCCCTGCACAGTTGCATACCTCCTAAGTATCCTTCTTTAGAATGGACAATCCCTCTTTGAGATCCAAATTCCTCTTTCCCACCCTGTCATCTCTCGTTTTAGGGGATCAGGCTGTGTGTTATGTATATAGTTTATCACATTGCTCCACTGCAATAAAACTCACATTAATGTTTGTTTAATCATTACTGGTGTTTATAAATTAGTATGTGTAAATCCAATACTTTGGTGTTGGTCTAAATAATTTATTCAGTTACAGAAAGAGGTTTCAGTAGGTCCTCCAATAAACTAAAAATTCTCAGTAAAGCCCCGCCCAGCAGCACCACCTAAAACAACAGTGTCCCATTTTGGTCATATGAAATGTTGGGAGTTCTGGCAATGTGATACACTTCTATACAAACCACACAGTCTGATCTCCTGAAAAGAGAACATCAGTGTGGGAAAGAGGGACAGAAGGATTTGGCTCTCAAAGAGGGACTGTGTCTCCTAAAGAGGAACACTTGGGAGGTATGAGCTTATAACCCATTGAATACTAGAGAAGTCTCCAACACAACGATCTGAAATATGTTGGAGATATCTAGCAAACAAAACATTAAAAGCCCCACGTAAATCATAGGGAATTTTATTTGAAGTGCAGTTAGTTTGCCCCAAAATAGCTCCTCTTTTGTGCAAAAGACCTTTCCATTCTATAAGCTAAGAAGTAGCCCTGTCCAGTGTGTACCTAGCATGTATACATGCACCATATGCGGAATGGCTTGTGTTACCAAGCTGGGATTGGAGTTTCAGTTGCTTTGCTTACTGTATTATAGATGAAGAAACAATAAAGCTGGGTGCCACACCACTCTCTAACTGGTGAGTACTCGCTTCTTGTATTTCATCATCCAGCAGCATAAGCTCTGTGCACTTTTGTGTATGGACTATAACAAGTGGTCTTAAAGGGATAGTAATACTTAAGATGTAAAAAAAATATATGTTGAAGGGTTTATGTCCCCGAATAAAACAAGGGTACTCCCACTGCTGTGAGATATTTTATTAAAAATTATAACAGCTCAAATTTGAATTTTTTAGGTGCAATATCACAATGGCCTGAAAATTTACAGTGATGCTGTTGCTACACTATCCTATGGAGGTTTATGGTCTACGGACCAGAGCAGTCCATAGGATGATGTAGCAACAGCACCACTGTACATTTTCATGACACTGTAATATTGCCAAAGGGGGTTTGTAGAGCATTACTTAGCAATCAAAGGGTTAAGGATCAGAGCGATGTGCAACTCATTGAGAAGCAGTACAATGCACACACTTCGGTTTCTTAAGGGGTTAAACATACCTTGTGGATGAAGCTATAGCTGGACAAGTTTTAAAGTGTTAGTAATGTCTGCATCGTGACAAACATCCTAGTGAATTATTATATAGGATAGGTTTTCATAAAGTATTTATTGCTCCTTTAAATTAAAGGAAGTGTAATCTTCTACAAATGATAGCGCTTTTTAAAACTGGAATAAAATATGAGGAACCCATTACTAATTCATATTGTTCTGGCAGCTACAATACTTACCTTTCAGTTAAGGATAAGTTGCTTCTTTTCAAATAAGGGTATACATGATTATGCCAACACATTAAACAGGTTTATCAAATTAGAAAAAAACCAAACTTGAGGCACCACTTACTACTTAAATAAGAGTGTGCTTCTTATTGAATCACCATATTATTACCTGAACATGTGGTAATAACCAGTGATAAATGAAAGCTCAACCACATCCCACTCACAGCTGTTTCATAGGGGCATCTGCACTTTGCCAGGGAAATACCTTGTTCTTTCTACAATCAGCTGCTCTGCTATGAGACAGGGATTCAATAAAAGGGGCCTTTCCTATTTAAGTAGTAAGTGGTGCCTCAGATAGTTTTTATTTTCTTTTTTGATGTATTTACATTAATTTGCAGTTCACAGAGGATGTTCAAGCGATATTAGCTACAAATCCCATAATACTGCACTACAGTTATTATTCTCTTTGGAGAATAATAACCTTTTGGTGGTGGCCTGCGTTGTGTGGGAGATCTCTCTAGCATCCAAGGGGTTAAATATATTTTATGAAACTGTTGCAGGAAATTGAAATTTTTGAAATACATGAATTAACATATTAGTATATATGCTTCATAGTAGATATGGTTAATCAATACTCAGCTTTCTATGTACGTTTTACAGTTGGTATGTTTAGGTTTTTGTGCTTTTTTAGGTTTCTTTTAAAATATATTTGTTGGAAGTTAGTTTAAGTCCTATGGTCTGTGTTCAAATATACTTATATATAAAACAGCGATTCTTAACTCCACCCCTCAGGATGCACCAACAGGGGGAGATGCACTAAGGTGTGATAAAAAGTTGATAATGCATACCTCCCAAGTGTCCCTCTTTCCCACCCTGATGTCCCTCTTTTTAGGAGATCAGCTTGTGGGATGTGTATATAAGTGTATCATATTGCGCTACAGCAATAAAACTCACACTAATGTTTGTTTAAATGTCAGTATATGTGTTTATAGATTAGTCTGTATAAATAAAATACTTCAGTCTTGTTATAAGTCATTTATTAGGTTACACATGGAGGTATGTCATGAAATAGCCTAAAAATTTTTGGTAATGCCCCGCCAACCACCCATGCCACCAGCAACACCCACCACCCATGCCACCAGCAACACTCACTAAAACACAAGCGTCCCTGTTCGGCAATTTGAAATGTTGGGAGGTATGATAATGCGGAGATTACTTTTCCAGTGATATCGCATCTCCTATTCCTATGTTATTCTATGGAGCCCATGCACTAAGATTTCTCAGGCTGGAGAGAACTTGGTGTAGAAGCTCCATAGAATAAAATAGAAATTGAAGAAGTGATATGACTGGAGAAGTTATCTCCACATTATCACCCCCCGGAGAGATTTTACAGGCATCCCTAATTAAGCACAAGCAGATCACAATGACTGAACAACTTATTACCCAACTGTGATTATCAGAGATATCTTGAAATTCTGGCCTGATACTGCATCCTGAAGACTAACGTGAGAAACACTGGTCTAATAACAGCCTTAGCCGTGTTTCTGTCATTATAACACTTTGGTCGATGGAAGGTCTGACCAATTAACATCACTGCTATTAGTAAAGTTTAGTCTTCGGAACAACTGGCCCATAAACACAGTACTGACACTAATACAGTTTGGGCCTAGGAAGGTCTGACCCATAAACAGGTTTTTGCCATTACTACGCTTTAACCTTAAGAAGGTCTGACTCATTAACTGTTAACACATCATTGCCATTAGTTTGATACAAAGAAATGTTATAATTAGCATGCTTTGATCCAAGGAAGGTCTGATCCACAAACATGTCACTGCTATTTGTATAGCTAGGTCATAGACATACCTGGGAACTTTTCAATGTGGACTACCCGGAGGGCAGTCCTCTGGTGCCGCTGGGAAGATGTATGATGCTATTTACGTCAGAAAAAGGGCAGAGCTTAATCGTGAGTGGGGGTGGGGCTTCAAAAACCACAAGAAAAAACTGAAAAATAGCCTGGGAAGGAAGGGAACTTGGCTGGAGTGCAAGGAGCATACATCCAAGACACAGAAGTGGGTAGAGTTTTATTTAAAACTCCCCACACCCAGAGAATCATCCTCTGCCCCGGAGACACGGTAATTAGAAGACAAAACTGTCAAAGGGGTAAGCAAAGCAATGTGTTGCATATCCATCTGGCAGTCAAAGGGTTAATAAATGCTCATGATGTAGAACCAAAACATGGACCCACTTTAAGTAAACCCGTTAACCCCTTAAGGACCATTGACATGGCAGGACTGTCACGCTGGTCCAGCACTTAAGGACCAGTGACGGTCCTGGTACATCATGTACTTTTACTCACAGCGCTCCTGTAGGAGCGTGGTGAGTAATGCTGGTGACTGAAGTTGATCGCTCCAAGATCGGAGCGATCTCTTTCAGTCCCCCGTTCAGCGTGCCGCCCCACGTGATCAGTCACGTCGAAGTTTCCTATCTGGTCCTTAAAGGACCACACATCCCTGGACCGCTGGTCCTTAAGTGGTTAAGGACCGTCCAATAGCGCATGTGGCTGGAACTTAAGGACCATGGACCATTTTTTCAGGGCTCCTCGAATGGGGTGCAGCCACGCAGGGAGCCCTGAATTCCATAACTGTCCTGGCACATCATGGGTCCGTATGTCTTGCGGACCCATGATGTGCCAGGACTGTCAAGGGTCCTTAAGGGGTTAACCAAATATTGATGCAAATATACTTATAAACAGGCTTTCATTTTTGATATGCATCAGTGCATGCTTCAGAGCTAGAATGGTAATAACAGGGTTAAAATGCTACACTATTGTGACAGTCCCTCCCTTACATAAGCACAATATTATATATATATATATATATATATATATATATATATATATATATACACACACACACACATACATACATACTTTACTCACCCTCCAAGGCTAGGAACTTGATGGATTTCACCTGGAGACTCCGGATTTAGAGCAGTGTCTCCGGGTGAAAACTTAAATTCTCCGGGTATACAGTATATGCCCATATATCTGCAACTGAGCTGTGAACTTGTGACCTGTGCTACGTGATGATGAGCGACACTGCGTGCAGGATATCAGGGCAAGAGGAGAGCAGGAGAACGAGAAGCAGGGAAGCATTGTGATTAAAGAAGAGCTATGTCATGAGGAGAAGGAGCCATGTTTGTGACCCTCTCCTGAAGTATTCCTGGAAGTTCATTCTCCCACATGCTTTTACCACTTTCATTGCGGTAGGACTGTCCAAAGCATTGTGAAGCATTACTTGTCCACCCCCTGCACTCAAAAGGTAAAAAACTCTTAACTGCCCTAAATGTTGTAGCCCTGTTCCTTGGCTCCTTCCCTACTTGTTGTAGCTCTGCTTTACTCATAGCATAGATAACAAGTTGCTGTTGGATTCAGGGCAGTGGCAGGCCCAGGTTACTGGCCATTGATTAACCCTTTGAGGATGAGAGAGGTGTGCAATGCATTGCAAAGCATTGTGTCACACACACACACACACACACACACACACACACACACACACACACACACCACCACCTCTAGTCCTCGAGGTAACATGCTGCTCACCATGCTGGGCCTCCCTTGTGATAAGAAAATTGGACAGCAGGTCCTCGTCTCCCCCTCATCCCAGTGGTAGGAAGCTGAAGGAAGTGGGTGTAGCTCTTGGTATGATAAGTGCTGGAAACTTTCCAGATCTGAGCTGGCTCCTCTTCTTCCTCAGAGTTTGCTGCCCAACTCTACACATAGGTTCCTTTGTTTACTATATATATATATATATATATATATATATATATATATATATATATATATATATATATATATATACATACATATACATATATATACACACACATCCCAGGATGATTATGCACAGCAGTAGAGAGACAGCTTGATTCCAAGAATAAACACTGTGCATGCTAGGGATTTTGTTGATTCATATGTTAATGCGCTAGTTTCAGATGTTTAACATGTCAAAACACTGAATTAGAACTTTTGAAAATGGCACCCTGACACCTACCTCAGCATAAAGCCCCAGCAAGCACAGTGTTTACACTCGAACATTAGGCTTCCTCCCTGCTCCTATCAGAACAAGCAAACAAAATCTGTTTGGCATATTGGGCAAAACATCACTGCACCCCCTGACAGTCCTACAACTGCCCCTCTAGGCATAGGGGCACCCCACAGCTTGCCCACTCCTGGCCTAAAGCACCACATTTCAAGGGGAACCACAGCTGTTTTGGCCATGTCTACATTCAGAGATGTAGGCATGTCTAGATAAATACAATTCCCCAGGCACTATATAGCCATTGCTGGTTTATATAGTCTGTTTTATATACCATTTTATAGTCTAATTTATGGTCTCACTATTCAGCTCTGGATGACAGAAAAATCTCTGAAGTGATAGCTCTCTAGATCCCAATAGTTTAAGTACATAGGGTGAGATGTTCATAGTGTATGCTTAAGAATTGTCAACAACAGGTCATATTTATAAAGTAAAGCCAAGTACTGTATATAAATATGTCTATCAGAATATTCTGAGAACATTTGCAACTGAGAATATTTTTTTCACATACATAACTGTTAGTCTACAGTTCTAATAAAAATAGGTTATACCTGGCGTTAAGATTTAATCAGTAAAACTGCCTTTATTTTTGGTACAATTAGCAAATTTCTTTATAAATACACTGAAACACTTTTGATTTGAACAATACCATTTCTACTCCACTTTTTAAAACAGTCAACAGACTGCAGTTAGCATTTAGGGGAAAATGGGGAAGATTTATAAACCTGGCGTTATGAAAAAAATGTGGAGTAAAAGTGGCCTAAAAATGAAGGCCAGCATTTAAAAAGACAATTACGCCAGTTTTGGAAGCCTTAACGCCATATACTTGTGTTTTGGGAAAAGTGACGGTACAGCTGGAGAAAATTCTGGTGCAGCAAGAAATGTTGCTATCCTCAGCAATTTTGCAACAGAATTTTCACCAGAATCTTAATGCTAGGTATAGTCTGTCTTTAAATGTTCCAGGCATTAACATTAACTAACGCCATATTTATAAAGATTGCCATAGTCATTTTTAAATCTGGCCTGCCAATATCGCCAGTTGCCATGACTGAATGACAATTCTTTAAAAAGTCCCAAGAATGTTTTTTTTAATAAATCTCCCCCAATGTCACTTAACATTTTTACACATCCTTAAGTTGCTTAGTGACAGTTTTACAGACACATCCTTTATAACTTCAGTTTTATAAATATCCCCCATTGTTTATGATTGGATGTTGTAAAATAAGCTATTTCAATAAAGAGGTCTACATGCTATGAAGAGAGAGCAAATGCAAGGTTATCTGGGAAGTAGGTAACATCAGGTGGGAGATTTATAAAAATAAAAAAACATTCTTAGTACTTTTTAAAGAATTGTCCTTAAGTCATGGAGCATATGCTGTCCTTAAACATTATAGGTGTTAAAATATGCATAATAACGCCATATTTATAAAAATGCCTTTAATAATTTTTAAATCAGACTTGCATTTATATCCACTTGCCATGCCATAAGGACTGTTCTTTCAAAAGGTAAGAAGAACGGTTTTATATATCTCCCTCATTGTTCCAAAACTGCCATAATTTGCAGATATTCCTAACACTGCATTTATCTGCACAGAACTACGTCTTTATAGTGGTGAACTCTGCCTCTCAGGGAGTTTTGTAGGCTTACTAGCGGAAATCAAAGTCCTGTAACAGAGGGATAAAGAACCAGTAGAGGATAGTGGCGACAGGCACAGCCTAGTTAAGCAACGTAGTAAAGGGAGAGCAAGGGACCAGGTAGCAGGTGACATCAACGCATGACGAAGCTGTAGGAATTTATAAAAATCTGTCCTCGGGAGGCCAAAACTCAACTGAATGTCGCTAAATGACCTCAGGGAACCCCTGGAAATATGCCTGCTTAAAGTCTTGATTCCAGCCAAATGCCAAGAACTGAAGTTAGAGTTAGGAATCACATATTCCATAGCCTGTAATGGGTTGGCAGGGGTAAACTGCAGTAACTCCAGTACCTTACGGGCATAAATGTCCCAAAAATGGAGAGGGAGTCTAGTGCTGGCTAGAGGCAATGATAAGGCTGGTCGGAACTTAGAAAATAACCACAAGAGATCGCTGACTCTGCAGGGGTAAGATTGGGTATCTTCCAGATCCACCCAAGCAACTACACCTGGATCCACATGAAATTTAACATTTTGAGCCATCCTAGCCGCCCTGTAATAAAGAAGGAGTGATGGGATTCCCAGACCTCCTGACCTAGCTGAAGAAAGGAGCCAGCGGTTTGAAACTCTGGAGCGTCGCGGGCCATGAATGAACTTTAAAACCTCTGACTGAACATCCTGTAGAAAAGTATAAGGAATTTGAATAGGAAGGGTCCAGAACAGGTATAGGAACTTAGGAAAGACTGACATCTTTATCGCCGCTATACGGCCAAGCCAAGATAGCATCAAAGATGACCAATCGTGGAGCTCCTGCCGGACCGAACCCCATAGTCGTTTCAAGTTAGCGGAGAACAAGGCCGTAGGTTTCCTTGTAAACTGAACACCCAGATAAGAAAGATTATCCGTTCTCCACTCAAAAGGATACTCAGACTGCAGAAGAGCAAGAGTCAATTTGTCAATATGTACCGGGAGCGCTTGTGTCTTAGCCTGATTAACCTTGTGACAGGAAACTACTATAGGAGTGCAGAACCTCCATGAGATAAGGGAGAGAGTAGGTGGGTTGGGTGAGGGTTATCATAATGTCGTCAGCAAACAATCCAAGTTTCACCTCCATGTCCTTAAATTTACAACCATGTATTGTAGGGTGGGATCGGGTCAATACAGCCAGCGGCTCTAGTGCCAAAACATAAAGGATTGGGGAGAGGGGACAACCCTGCCTTGAGCCATTCGAGATACGGAAAGGCTCGGACACAAAACCAGCATAGCAGACATTAGCTGAAGGTGAGGAGTATAAAGAAAAGATAGCTTTGATAAACTCAGGAGGTAAGCCGAATTTCACCAGTACTGCACGTAAAAAGCCCCAGTGTAAACGATCAAATGCCTTCTCCACATCAATCGCCAAAAGAAGGCTCTGAGCATCGCCAGCTGTCAATGAGTCAATTACATTAACAATCTTCCGTGTATTGTCAGAGGCCTGCCTGCCCTTAACAAAACTGACCTGGAAATAGTGAAGTAGAGAAGGCAGTAGATCTAGCAACCTGTTCGCTAACAGTTTAGCATACAATTTTACATCAGTGTTCAATAAACAAATGGGACGAAAATTGGAGCAGTGGGTAAAGCAGTGGGTAGGGGCTTCCCCGGTTTAGGCAACGTGGAGATATGAGTAGAAAGCATAGAAGTCGGGAAAGATCCACTCTCACTGAAAGCTTAGAAAAGCTTCTCCATATGCGGTAGCAAAACCTCACTGAAGGACTTATAATAGGAACTGGAGAAACCATCAAGACCAGGGGCTTTATCTCTTGTCAAGGATCTGATAAGAGGTTTAATCTCTTCCACAGTGATGAGTGCCTGGAGGAGATTGAACTGTGAAGGGGAGATACTAAGCAAGGCCACTTGTCCCAAAAAAGAGTAAATATCCTGAGGGGAGGGTTAAAATGTGTGGGGATCAGAATGTAGATTATAAAGCGAAGTGTAATACTTTGTGAAAGCTTCCAGAATGAATACAGGATTCAAGATTTTCTCCCCAGCCGAGGAGAAGATATGGGGAATAGCTCTCTTAGCTTCCTGTTTCCTAGGTCTTCTCGCCAAAAGAGTACCCGCCTTATTACCTTGAGTATAATAACATTTTTGCAATTTTTTAAACATAAGTTGGGTATGAAACAGTTGAAGCTCCAAAATGTCTTGTTTAAGCATGGAGATGCTCTTACCTCTAGCCCTCGTAAAGTGAACTTTTTGTAAAGCTTCCAATGAGGCTAAATCCTGAGACAACTGCGCCAGTCTCGCAGTCTGTCACCACTTCTCTGTGGCAGCATAAGCTATACAATGGCCTGTCATGACAGCTTTATGCGCCTCCCATAAAGTCTCCGGAGATACCCCCGACCCAGCATTCAGGTCAAAATATTGAATCAGCAGTTTCTCCATATGTCTTCTAGCCCTGTCCCCGGCAAGTAAATGTTCATTGAGCCGCCAATGCCCTCTCTGAATGACTAAACTGTTCAGAAAGCTCCAAAAGGATCGGTGCATGATCTGACCATTGTATAGTGCCAACAGAACAGGTCCTCACCCTCTGTAAAGTCAGTTTGTCTAGGTAAAAATAGTCCAATCTCAAGTAGGGCATATGCACTTGCGAATAAAAGGATTAATCTCTAACACTGACATGAAAAGTTCTCCAAAAGTCATACAAATGGAACTTCCTCAAGACCTGCGAGAGTATCTTACTCTGAGAGGACAGGTCCTCAAATAAGCCCCAGAAGACGAAGCAGATGTATCCACTAGGGGTTCAGCCAATGTATTAAAATCTCCACAGACAAACAACGAACCCTGCAGCAATGGCTCCGCCTTGGAAAAAGTATGTTTAATGAACTGGGCAGAGTTCGAGTTCTGGGCATATAGATTAATCAAAGAATAAATTGCATTGTTGATCGAAACAACTAGGATAATACACCTTTCCTTAGTATCCTTCTTCATATGAAGCACCTGTACCGCTAAGGAATTATGAAACCAAACTGAAACACCTGCCCGCTTGGTTGCTGCAGTCGAATGAAAAACAGTATTAAAATGTTTAGTGTAAACGGACAGGATCTTGCCCGCAGCAAAGTGGGTCTCCTGGACACAAAATCTGTGAAATTGTTTTGTGAGCCTCCTGAAACAATAAACATCTTTTATGAGGGGTATTAAGCCCCTTGACATTCATAGAAAATATTCTAATGCTCATAGAACAAGAACGAAAAAAGTAAGCGTTTAACAATATGCAATATGAGAGAATTCCATGGTAAAAAAAAAACCCATCAGCCAGAATGCCAAACCCAATGCCAATTATAAAGGTAAGCTCCCAGTGCATCCTTTTTTTTATTGATATAACATGCATAAATCTTTCACTTGGGTAGGCTGACCATATTTCCTTGAGAGAAAATGGGATGACGTGTGGGACAGAAGGACAGTGGGGCTCCGTCACTCCGAGTTCCGATCATAGTAAGCTGCAAGCAGCGAGAACACTTTTGCTCCATCTCTTACTAGCAGTGTTATCCTTCTCTGGCCAAAAAGCCTGCCCCCTGAAGTAAATCAGAGCTTCGTCTCTTTTTGTCACTCACACTAGTGGTTTTACTGTGTGCATTGATTACCATAGAGTATTATGACTCATCGTCATATCGCTAAGAGATTTTATGGTAATTTACCATAGACTCGAGTCTTAGACAGTTATGAGTCACTCGTGTCATAAGACTCTATGGTAATCAATGTGTACAGTAAAACCACTAGTGTGACGAAAGGAAATTCCAATTTACTTTATCTTATGATAAACAAGCCACGTTAATTTTTTTTACAAAAAAATAAAAACTATAAGTTATATTAAAAATGGGACAAAATTAACATTTATATTAAAAAGATGGGACGGTCCGGAAATATGAAAAAAAGGTCAGCCTACTTGGGATCCATCTGTGGAACAGTTTCAATTGTAAACTTGAAATTGCTCAAATACTGTGACCATCTCCAACTACGTACTTAATATGCACAACAGGAGATGCTGTTTTTTTTTTCGTTTCATTGTTTTTTTAGAAAGTGCATATTTTGGTCTGGTGCTATTTTATTATTATTGTTTAACTAGATAGTCATATTTATTATGTATGTGTGTTATGTTTTATTAAATAATATTATACCTGTTATTTTATCTTCTCTTGTTTTTGCTTGTTGAGTGATGGGATTGTTGACTTTAGGGGGCACATCTTTGAGGCCATCTATCCAACACTTAGATTCACTAAGCGGTGATAAAGTGGAAATGACTTCTCCAGTTTATGACTTCTCCAGTTTCTATGTTATTCTATTCACTAAGATGTCCAAAGTTGAAGAAATCTTAGTGTATTGGCTCCTTAGAATAACATAGGAATTGGAGAATTGATAAACTAGATAAGTCATCTCCACTTTATCACCTCTATATCACCGCTTAGTGAATCTCCCCCTATTTGTCCTTTCCAAGGACAAATACACTAGGTTGTGGGACAGAAGCTCGTACCTATTTCTATACCTTGTAAATAAGCAACTGTGCAGTGCAATTTGGTCTGCAAGCTGGAAGTATGAATAGGGCTAAACAAATTAGAGTAACCACTAAATGCTAATTTACTTATTATTATTATCCTTCCCTAGTTAAAATTAGACTCCCTGATCAGAATATATCAACCCCTCCATTGATTAGATCCACTTATCTAATTTTTGAAATCCATTGGTCCTTTCAATTTCTTTATACTGGGGTTCTAGTTTTCACCTCTTTACATGTGATTTATCTTAGAGAAAAAAAAAGCATTGCTTTTTTATTTAAGATCTCTCATTATCAAGTTGGGGAGTTCACTGCAGGGGTGGAATCCTTGAAATTCTACAGCTTTTAAGACTGCCCAAACATGGCTCAGTTCCATGCTTTGTCCTCTCATTTAATTGTTCCTGGGAATTTTCAGCTCCCAGTTTACCTAAACTTTTATTGGACATAAAAGGATAGTAATGTTTCCTATTACACACAGCTCAAAACACTGAGCATATGTAATAGTATTGCTGAGCGACATTCATACACTAAAACGTGCTAGTTACAGTGTAATATGTTGCAGATTACCCCTCCTGCCCCTTTCCCCGTTCAGAAGCCTCATCCCCTCATATCTGAAGTCTGGTCACTTGACTAGACAGTTCACAACGGGGGACAATCTCCCCTCATTCAGTATAAGGAAAAAAATTGCCCTCCTTCATGAAGGAGGGCAGTTTTTTCCTAATAGTGCATGAAGATTGGCCCTCTTGATCTGCTATCAGATCTGGGACAAATATGATTATGTCAGGGAAAGGGGCAGGAGGGATCATCATCAGCATAATATTACACTGTAACTGGCACGTTTTAGAGCATATGTACATCGCTCAGTAGTACTATTACACATGCTCAGCCTTCTGAGCTATGTGTAATATGAAACATTACCATCCCTTTAACTATGAACAATTGATAGATACTGTTAATGTGCCTTCATAAGCTCATTCAAAACATTATTGAGTACTAGAGTTGTGCTCTACGCATTGCTTCATAATGTGTTGCACACCCCTTCGATTCTCCAGTTAAATGGAATCCAATAAACCACAGTATTAAGTCACATGCCAAGAAACAAAAAAAAAATCAAAACAAAAACATAAAACACAAAGGCTTTTATTTAAAGGCATTTTATTGTCCCCTGAAACCCCATGGTTGCTGCTGTAGACAAACTTACAGGAAGGTAAAGAATGAAACAAGAAAATGAGTGGTCACGGGATAAGGGTTAGGTGAGAGGTGAGCAGCAAGTGGCTGTCCAGCTGTTGCTGGATAACAACTCCAATCATCCAAGTACCACAGGTTGCCATCCCATTACCCTTTGAGTACCAGAGGCATATGAAATGCAATGATTTGCTTACTCCTCTGGCAAATCAAGGGTTAAGTGAGAACTACAATCAATGTGGGACCCAGACTCCTCCAGGGCCTATTGCCTTGGCTTTATCAAATAATTTCCCTAACCTGGTTGGCTACCAGAATCCATGTGATGATTTCTTCTCTGATAGTCATGACAGAACAAAAACACTGTTCTCAAATCAAATGCTCCAATGTTTCCAGATTACACAAAAGGTGCACAAACTAAGAAACCTAGAAAAAGAAATGCCTTAAATAATATTAAAAGGAACAATCTATAAATCTGCAGTTCCAACATAAAATTCAACATGGGACATATTCCTAAAATAAATCTAATACAGAGGTGGGCAAGCTGTGGCCACCCAGCTACTGCCAGATTACAGCAACAGCTGGAGAACCACAGCGTGCCCAGACCTGACCTAACAGGAAGCTCAATGCTATACATTATATTATAGTCAATGTACATATATAAATATATATTTCCTTCAATGTCTAATCTTGGTTGTATTAATAGCCAGTGTTCTCAATGAGACCACGTTTCCAGTTTATTAATAAATATAATACAAGTATTTACAAGAAACAACTTCCATTTGCTTTGTGAATTTCAACCTGAAGGTAAGCCTGTAATTCAACTGGCAGACAGGATCAGAAGAGGACAATATGTGACTTTCCAGCTATTCCGAAGTACAACTCCCTTTATCTTCAACCGGGCAACAGAGTTGTACTCCAAAAATCTGGAGGGCCACAGGCTGCCCAACCTCATGACATATAGAACACTGGAATATGACACTGCTGCCGTCCAGTGTTTTCAACCTAACTCCACTGTGGAAAAGCCCAATACTTCAATGAAGGGGTTCCAGGCCTGTTCTCAAGGGCCGCATACAGGACAGGATTTAAGGCAGTGATTCTCAACCAGGGTGTTGTGGCATTTTGGTGTTCCATGGGCACTATTTAGACTGCCACTTCCTTCTGTGGAATCTTTTGACAAAAATGTGAATGTTTTGTTCCAAATGTATATTTATGTAATTGTTTTAAGCATCATATGCTTGTTTTGCCATTCTGATTCATAATGTATTTCTACCCTTCATAACATTTTGGCAAATTACCTAACACAAAGTCAGATATGATTTGAGCACAAATCAAAAACAACAAAAAACAGAGATCCACTGATTTAAAGCAACATTAACACCTTCGAATAATACCTCTCTGGTCTTTAAAGTGTTAGTAATGCCGAAATTTAAGTGGATTAAATATTGTAGATGTTAAAAAATAAAGTATATTAAGAAAGTCCTACCTCTAAAACCTTTATGGTTTGAGAGATATTTGCCGCTAAAGTTCCCTATTCCCTCCCCTTCTCCTGACGTCAGCGCTCTACTGAAAGCAGGAGATCCAGGTCCTCGGACCAGCTGGAAGCTCTTCAGCAGAGCCAAAATAGCAAACTTTAAAAATAATTACTTCACTGGAACGGTCTATAAAGTGTGCCTGGCTTGCAAGCACACTTTTTAGACAGTTCCAATGAAGTAGTTCTTTTTAAATTTAGCTATTTTGGCTCTGCTGAAGAGCCTCCTCGAGTCGGCCAACTCGGATCTCCGAGGTGACATGAGGGAGGGGGTACTTTAGCTGCGAATATCTCTCAAACCATAAAGGTTAGAGAGATAGGACTTTCTTCATATACTTTTTTTTTTTTTTTTTTTTTTTTTTTAACATCTACAATATTTAATCCACTTAAATTTCAGCATTAATAACCTTTAAAGGGTTAAAGTAAGTGGGTGCTTATTAGCAGCTGATGTTAATGTTCCTTTAAGGATATCTTTGTTTAAGAACAGATGAGTTAATAAGGCTCATTCCTTCTGACTGCTCAAGAATTGGCTACATAAATCCTGACCTGTATGGGGCCCTTAAGGGCAGGCTGAAACACCCCTACTTTACCATAAGCAGCACAATTATCTATGTACAATGCTGTACAGCCCATGCCTTTAAAAAAGTTGTCAGTATCATTGTTTCTGATACAGTCCTGCCCTCTAAAAAACCATATGCAAAATGTGAGCTTTCTATCAGCTCCAGCTATTGCTATAATACAACTTCTACCTCTGATCCGAAGTGATAAGTCCAAGAACAATGCAAGTAGCTGCCTTTCTCTTCTTTCAGACTGATAATTCTCCACACTGTAACAGATATATATTTGTCCTTTTTGTAGAAGATCACATATACAGGAAAGAGAAACAGCTAGTGATATCCGTACAGTATAATTTCAGATTTTCTCCCCAATGTCTCTTTCTACACCAAAGCAATACAAACAAATCGAAAAAAGCCGTAATCTGGGGTAGGGAACTAAATGCATAGATATGTAGGGGGATGAAGCAGTTTGGCTTGGGAAGACTTCATTTGGCACTGACGGATATAAAAGTGCTAGGGTTCTTGAACTAATGTACTCTGAGTGTTTTTGTTGATTGCAGTAACCATCTCTCCTACTGGAGCAGTAAACTTTTTTTAAATAAAAAAGAAAATATTTAATTGGACGTTTCCTACTGAGTAAAACAAAGGTATTCATATTGCTGGTAATTTTTCATTCAAAACAGTTCCAAAGGATTTTTTTTTTAAATCAAACTCAACAACAACACTGACTTGTGTCCAAAAAGGCAGATTTTTAATAATGCACTGTATGGAACAGCTTGAGTCATAGACTACGTATCTCCACGGTAAGTGACAACCACAATAGAAAATTTCAGTTTAATGTAAAAAACAAACACAGGTTTGAGCTATAATAACTTTTGAATGAAAAATCTCCCAACAGTAGAACTACCCCTGTCTTACTCATAAGGAAAAGCTATATAATATATATATATATTGTTTTAATTTATACTTTAAACTACTGAATTCTAGAGATGAAGACCTCTCTAGCATCCAAGGGGATAAATAAAATAATAACTAAAATCACAGTTAACAAATACTACAGTGTCTCCTGAAGCGGACCAAACTCGTTGTTTTGGCGATAGCTTAGTCAAGTAATGGTAAGTAATCTACACATGAGAACTTAGATACAAAGCAGAATAAAACTATTCCCCATTCCCTATGAGCAGGCCAGGAGAAAGGAACTTGTTTTGATGAGGTAACAGTGACCAGCTTTGTTCTTCTGAGTTCGTACTGCAAGTTGCACAACACAGAGTTCAGCTGAACTCCAGCAACATTTCTCTCAGTGTATTCAAGTCTTTATACAAAATGACAAAAAAGGCAACAGTTGCATTCTTCCAGTGCAAAGGAATTACCAGCTGCTGTGTTTGGGAAAGAAGATTTGATGTATATCCTAAAAGTAATAAATTGTGTGCTATTTTTTAAGGATCCAAGCTTAATCTGAGCACGTAAGAGAAATGCAGACTGGTCATTTGTATAGACGGATGCAAATAAACAGGAAAATAACAAAATAATAAAAGGCACGAGATTCAGATCTCATTTATTGTTCTCTCAGTGGGACGGAACTCAGAAGCAGAAGCGGATGACATATAGAATGATTGCGTTTTTCGTTTTAACCGAGCTCTCTTGTTAGCGAGCGTTAGGCTGCGACGGCTAGAACTGATGATTTCCGAGATAAACTTTTTACAGTCCACACACACTTCCATTGTACTCCAGTCCTCCATTAGCTCTTTTGGAAACTGAAGTTCATCTTCTGACTTGTCAACAGATTTGGACTTTGATGTTAACCTAAAAAATAGGGATATTGCTTATAATCTAGGAAAGACCTGCAACTTGTGTCATGTCTAGCATTATTTAGCATACCAGAAGCACACTATTAAATTTGTAGTATACAATGATAATGACAGTATTATATAAATAATAATAGTTGTAAACAATCAGGTAGTGATTGTGAAGAGACAAGTTGTATACTGTCATATCTCTTTTTATGCAGAAAGCCAAACATAACTAATTCTAGAATGAACCAACTTTACCTTGGTGGTATTGGTGGTGAGGAATTACACAACCTTCCACTGATCTAAAGGAGCAGTAAACTTAAAAAAATCACTTACATTATTTTAGTAGATTTAATGATGGTACGTTTAGTGGGGGGTTTTCTGAGAAAATGTTGGTTAAGGAGTAATTCTCTTAATAAATGTAGTTTTTTTTATTCATGAGCTTCCCCTAGTGGCATCATTTAGGTTAGTGAAGTCACGTCGTCGACTTGGATAGATTGGCAGAAGGTTGAAATTTCCTGAGGTGTTTTGAAATCAGCTGTCGGTGGCTCGTGCTGAGGACGAGGTGTGTCGCATGCCTGATAGAGAATGAGCAGGCTATGTGAATGAGCACCAGCTGTAGATTTCCATCAGTACAGCCAGACAGCTTGGTTGTTTCTGACAGCTATTTTAATTTGAGTGAAGGAATAAGAGAATAATATCTGAAGGTTTGTTTGAAAGATATAGGTAATTTACAGATATTTCTTGGTTAAAGCTGGGAGTGGAAATTCATTTTTTACACTTTAGTTAACTGAATAATAAAATCCACATTTGGTAGAGTGGAGGAGAATATGTAGTGTGCAGCACTATTAACCCTGTGAGTGCTAGCGGAGTAAGCAATGCATTGCAATGCAATGCTTACCAATCTTGCACTCAAAGGGTTAAATTTATGAATAAAGACATGTTTCAATTACCACTGTTATGATGCATTTGCATTGCTTACTCCTCTAGCACTCACAGAGTTAATAGTGCTACATATTCTCCACCACTCTACCAAATGTGAATTTTATTAACCAAAGTGTAAAAAATGAATTTCCACTCCCAGCTTTAACCAATAAATATCTGTAAAGTACCTATATCTTTCAAACAATACTTCAAATATTATTCTCTTATTCCTTCACTCAAATTAAAATAGCTGTCAGAAACAACCAAGCTGTCTGGCTCTACTGATGGAAATCTACAGCTGGTGGTCATTCACATAGCCTGCTCGTTCTCAATCAGGCACGCGACACACCTCGTCCTCAGCATGAGGCACCCAACACACCTCGTCCTCAGCACGAGGCACCCAACACACCTCGTCCTCAGCACGAGGCACCGACAGTCGATTTCAAAACACCTCAGGAAGTTTCATCCTTCTGCCAATCTATCCAAGTCGACGACATGAGTTCACTAACCTAAATGATGCCACTAGGGGGAGCTCATGAATCAAAAAAACTACATTTATTAAGAGAATTACTCCTTAACCAAAAATTTCTCCGAAAAAACAAACAAACCACTAAACATACCATAATTTAATCTACTAAAATATTGTAAGTCATTTTTTTAAGTTTACCGCTCCTTTAAATTGGGCTTTTAGCCCCTTGAATGCTAGAGAATATCATTAGCCTTCAAAGGGCTAAATGCCTTATTTAACTCAGAACTGACTACATAATTGCACATATTTTGTTTTCTGCTCAAAGTCCTGTATGAGGATCTCTAAAATATGGTCCCACCCCAAGCAAGAAGGGGTTAATCAGAGGATAAGGTGTTCTTGTGTTTCTTTATCAGGGGTTAATGTGTTTCTTCCAAGTTTTCTCTGCATGTGTTATTATAAGCTTCTGCCTTCATTGTGTTACATATTGTAACAGCTTCAAGACCATGTAATTATAATAAGAAATGAGGATTTTGCAGATCGCAAAACACAAGGTTGTGACATAGGTGTTTACATTAACCTTCGCAGCCGCCGAGCATGACCTAGGCATGTAATGGTGATATAGGTTGCTGACACTAACAATAAAACCTGATAGGTTAAAGCATCCTTATCAGGATGTGATCAGGCTGTGATAGAGGGCATACATTGCTAGGTGCTGTAGGGGCTTTTAAGAGCTTCATCTGGAACGTAAATGTGATGTGTCCTGCTGTATACGGACAAGATTGTATGGGCGTTGGTAAGATCCATCAGGGGCTTTCCCATACATGCTGAAAAAATTTGCTGATAAGTATTAGGCTATTGATAATAAAATCTGTGATTAGCTATAATACAGTGTGTGTTTCTCTGTTGATTTACCTTGGGATCTTAAGAATTCTCAAAACAGGTCCATAATACTGAAAATGACCATTATAAACAGTAATCTGTATTTGTCAACAAATATTGCTGAGGTGATATTTCTGAAATTAACCTAAGAAAAGTCACCCAAACCTATAGCATCAGTCATGGACAGTGGGTGTACTTGTATCAGGGTCCTGCATCTTCCCCAGGGACCAGTATGTTCTAGTAATGCCCCTGGGAGAGTACAGTATTTTTAATATCTGGAAACTGAAAAAATTTTTACAATGGGGCCTTCCAATGCCTAGTTAAAAAACATTTTCATCAATAGGAATTTTTAGTTCTCCCCTGGAGTGCAGTTGATTTACCCCACAAATCATCCACCTTTATTCTGAACACATGGCCCATTATATCTAATAACATATAACAACCACAAAAGGTGGGCTTTAATGTCACTTACTTGGGCAAGCTTCTCATTGGCCGGTGGTGGCTGGTGGATGGTTTCTCTGGCCTTAGAAAACTATCACCTCGTTGTAATGTAGAAGGACCCAGGGAGAAGATTGGAAGTGTAGAGTATGGCTTGGAAGGTAATCTCATCTGTTGATAAAGAGTTAATTAAATAAATCATGACATCTGACACGAGTTTGGAAAATAACGATTATCTAATATAAACTACAACTTTACAATCTTACCTTTTTGCAGCACTGTGAGCATACAGGCCTTTGAAGAGAGCAGAAAGGAAAGATCAGTAATTACACAGCATTTTACAAAACCCACCGAGTACAACACTTAATGGTACATTCACATGATTTATACTTCAAGAGATGTAATGCTTATTTAAGAATACAGATAATTCAGTAGGTAGCAAATTAAGAAAATGTCAAACTCTTAAAATAAAACAATATATTTGTCTAGTTTTCTACAGTTTATTATCCCCTGACAGGAGGGAGATGGATTTGCCAGCAGCAACCCTACATGGACATTTTCCCAGTTTGTAAGTATAGTAAACCAGTCCATATCATTTGCTTTATTATAGCAAGGGCTCAGGTCTGGTTTACAATAAACGTGTCTCATATGGAAGATCACCGTGTAAGGTTGACATTGACAATCCCAGTCTGGATAACGTTCTTCTGTATCAGATACTTCCAAGATTAACTGCCTTGTGTCACAAAAAGGAGGAGGTGGGGGGGATAATGAAGATGAAATAACTAGACAAATATAGTGTTTTAAAGGTATAGTAATGTTTACATTTCCAGAACACTGCAATTCTTTCTTATTGTGCATAAAACCAATATATTATGTTAGTAATGTTGCATTCACTATATAACTTGTGAAATATTATTATGAATTATCCCCCTCACACCTCTTTTCACAAATCAAGGCCACCTCCAAATAAATCTGAAGTCTGGTCGCTTGTCCGAACAGAGAGCTACAAGGCACAAACTTCCTCCATTCAGTATACGGAAAACCCTGCCCCCCTTGACGAAGGAGGGAAGGTTTTTCCGAATACTGAAATACGATAGTCCCACGTCACCATCCACTTGCAGCTCCAAGGCTTGAAGGATAACGTAAGCATGAGGGGCGTTATATAGCGAATGCACCATTAATAACATAACTGATTGGTTGTAAGCAAAATAAGAAAAAAATGACAGCGTCTTGGTCATAAGGGTATAACTGTTCTCTGAAGACTAGCCATACTTAAACCTTTGAGTGCCAGAGGGGTACACACTCTGGCACTCAAACGGTTAAAAGGAAAACTATGCCTACAGAAACAAGTATATCTTAATTTAACTGGGGTAAAACATGGTACAGTGTTAGCCATAGAAAATGCAGGCGACTAGTAGAGTAAAAATGATAATTTTATTAGCTAACTGAGTGGCTTTGGATGTAAGCTTTCAAAACAACTAGGGGCTAGATTCTATTACATGTGCTAATTTTATCTCTGCATTGATCTCCAGTTTTCTCCATAGACTTCAATAGGAAAATGTTTGCTAAAACAGGTGTTAACATTTAGCACCTGCAACAGAATCTAGCCCCAAGTCCCTTCTTCAGTCATAACAACCTTATTAAGCCTGAAGAGGAAAGCTTACATCCAAAGCCACTCAGCTAATAAAGGTATAATTTTTACTCTGCTAGTCTCCTTAATTTACCAGAACATACTTAGGTAGGAGTCTTTCATACAGCAGGTATTATATATATATATATATATATATATATATAAACATGTGGTATAGTATCTCAGGTTGCCTGTATTTACGGATTTCAATTTCTAGTCTGAATGTTGTTTTCCACCTCACAATATAATCCAATATGCCATAGAAAAAAAAGCCCCAGACACATTCTGCAGGATAATGTGAACTGTTTCAGATAGTGAAATGTGCAGTCTGGTTATAAATACCTACAGCTCAACTGAGGAAAGAAATAAACATAATAATACAACTAGCTAATTAAGTGCACTTATAAAAATAAGAACATTATGGCAATATTTCCCTGCTATCTGTATCTACACATTGCCTTGATTACTACGCTCTTCTCTGCACACTCAGAATCTGTTTAACCCTTTGAGTCCCAGAGGGGTATGTAACACACTGTGTACCCCTCTGGCACTCAAAGGGTTAACAGTCGCTGTAAACTATCGCCCATCATGTACACTTACTAAATAAGGCTTTACACAAGGGGTTACACTATAAATCCAGGTGAACAGACACAGTTACTTACCTTTTACAGAACTGACAAGTGTATGACCACGTGAATAAGGAGAATCTCTTTGTTCGACAACAGAAACAAAGCTATGGAAATGAAGACAGATTATTATACACATCAGGTCTGTATATTTCATCTCCAGTGTGTTTGAGGAAGAACACTGAGTGACAGTAGCAGCCCACAACCATTTTATTTTATATCCATCTCATTATGTATAACATAACATGAGATAACAAGTGATAGAGAAGGTTCCCACAAAAAGATTGGTGAAGATACAGAACCCACAAAGATTAACCCCTTAGGTGCTAAAGACATATCCGGTGGGATGCAATGGAGATATCTCCAGCATCTAAGGTATTAAAATGCAAAGATGTGTGCAAACTCCAATAGTGCCCCTACATTTAATTAATACCTGCCACTTAGTGCCAAATCGTACAATAATGTTAGAAATAAATATAATATTGTATCAGAAGATGATGTTTTACTCATGTTTGTGTGTGGTCAGCTAACTGTTATCAGATGGTCTGACAAGTATACATGTGAAGACCTTAACCCCGTCTCCACTGGGTAACATCCAGATGAACACCACTCCACAAAACAACACGGCAGCTTGTTAAGATGAAGCAAAATATCTAATTCAATTAAAAAACTTTGCCACAGTCGGAATCGTTAACCGCATTGAGATCAACAGCTCAGGCAACCCTCTGTTCTCCAGCTGTGCTCAAATCGTATGGAAAAAGCGGTATCAACTTTGTGCTCCATTAGGTGGGTGAATGTTAAGTTGATACCACTTGTTCAATATGATTTGAGCACAGCCGGAGAGCAGAGGGTTGCCTGAGCTGTTGATCTCAATGCGGTTAACGATTCCGACTGTGGCAAAGTTTTTTAATTGGATGAGATATCATGTGAACATTGTCCAATCAGTGTAGATGTTATGTTATATATGTTTAGATTTTTCTGCAGCGTTGTTCCTTTTGTTGCTTTTAATTTGTGATAGGCTTTATTGCTTTGAAAAATCAGCCCTGTGTTGCGAAACATGTAAGCATGTAAGTCATTACATAAATATTTTAAATTTTTTTATTACATTTTTATATTTTTCTTCATCTAACGAGCTTCCGTATTGTTTTGTGGAGTGGTGTTCGTCTGGACGTTACCCAAGTGGAGACGTGGTTAAGGTCTTCACATGCATACTTGTCAGACCATCTGATAACAGTTGGCTGACCACACACAAATGTGAGTAAAAAAATCTTCTTCTGATACAATATTATGTTTATTTATAACGTTACTGTACGATTGTGCGCTTCCTTTTTCTTTTTTGGGTTCCATGAATTATTGATACCGCTTGGGGAAGCGTGCTACCTGGGAGAGCCGTCAAAGATCTGCAAGTCAGAGTCTGGAGTTGTGTCTGACGGCAGCGTTAATTCCTCAGTCGATTAATTGTTGGGATAGGTGTAAGCCTTTTTCCAGTCAATATTTTTGTGAGTGCGTACTTTGAAGGGTGCTGGTGGTGCCTATCATTGATTTTATTGATATAAACAGGGGAGATTAAGTTTTTTTGTTCCCCTTTTTCTTCTTTCCTCTATATATCCACTTTATGTCCATATTGCACTTTTGTTATATTGCAAGTAAATGCTGCATTTTGTTTATATAACAATCCCCAGGGAATATAAATATCTTGCTAATATACAATGGGGAAGATGCACTGAGGCGTGATAAAGAGGTGATAAAGTGGAGATGACTTCTCCAGTGATATCACTTCTTCAATTTCTATGTTATTGTATACAGCCAATGCACTAAGATTTCTCCAGCTTTGGAGATCTAAGTGCATAAGCTATATAGAATAACATAGGAAATGGAGAAGTGATATAATTGGAGAAGTCATCTCTGCTTTACCCCACCTAAGTGCATAATTCCCAGGATATTCTTATAAGAGCTTCTTGTAGCATTTATAAATATACATATAAATAGTTTCCATACCCTAATGGAACTTTGCATATATAATATAGCATGTGCTGTTTTTCTGGGAAGTAATTTATCAATGCACTTCTCACTTCCTGCTTTAAGACATATATTTACCCTTAAATAACTAGAGGGGTGTGTAACACATTGCAAAGCAATGAGTTGCACATCCCAATGGTTTCTTAGAAGGTTAAGTTCAAAGTGTAATACTCCATATTTTATATATATATATATATATATATATATATATATATATATATATATATATATATATACATACATACATACACACACAACAACGAAAAGGTTTAGCAGGGTGAAATCAATCAGATTTATAAATTGGATTGATTTCACCCCGCTAAAAAGAATCCTGTGAGTGCTTTCAACCACCCGTTTTGTGTGTGTGTGTGTGTGTGTGTGTGTGTGTGTGTGTGTGTGTGTGTGTGTGTGTGTGTGTGTGTGTGTGTGTGTGTGTGTGTGTGTGTGTGTGTGTGTGTGTGTGTGTGTGTGTGTGTGTGTGTGTGTGTGTGTGTGTATATATATATATATATATATATATATATATATTTTTTTTTTTTTTTATCTGTGAATCCTTCTTGTTCTTTCATATAAGAGAAAATTATATTATAACATGGTCTTTGTATTAGGCCTCACTTCAGCCACATGTAACAATGGCTTGTTTATGATAAAGTGTTTCAGATTTACTTGTCATGGTTGTTCCAGAACACAGTAATCCAGGACACATAGTTATGATTGTGATATGTGTGTAATGAGCACCCTGCTGCCACTCAAAGGTTCAATAAAGAGTCTGAGACATGACTGAATTTCCATACCCAGATTAAAGGAATACCAACCCCTCCAAAAATAAATAGTCATGTACTTAAATATGGGCAGAAAAACCTAATGGCCATTATGAATCCATTTTCTGCATGGATTGGTTGCCCCAAATAAATAATTAATTACTACTAGATAGCATGTCCATGGAGGTAGACATGATTCTCTTTTTGCCAAACCCAAGAACTCCACACTTGTCTCACTGAAGTTTCCCTTGTGGGATCCTGCCGCCCAGCAACAAAGCATCAAACCCATCTAGGTGGACAGGATTATCCAGCACTAACCAACCCTTTGAGTCCCAGGGGGACCTAAGGCATTGATTTGCAATGCGTTGGGCACACCTCTGCCAATCAAAGGGTTAAATACTAATTTTTTTACAACTAAACTGTGTACATTTGATTCAGAGTGGCCACTGGAATTTTTGTCACAGATTAAGGAAAGCAAGGGGTTATTTGTGGAGATGTTAAGATTCTTTAACCCCTTAAGAACCACAAAGCACTATTCTGATGCTCTCAAATTATGAAAGTGTGACATTTGTGTTTTAAGGGGTGTTCCTGGGGGCGTGGCTGGTGGGCAGGGAATTTTTAGGTTATTTCATGACCTAATGGCACCTCTTTTTGTAAACTAAATAAATGTTTAGCGCAAGAACACAGTATTTAATTTATACAGACTAATTTATAAAGACATATACTGAAGTTTACACAAACATTAATGCGAGTTTTATTGCTGTGGAACAATGTGATACACTTCTATACACACCACACAGTCTGATCTCCTAAAAAGAGGGACACCAGGGTGGAAAAGAGGAACAGAGGGATTTGGGTCTCAAAGAGAGACTGTCCCTCCTAAAGATATGCACTTGGGAGGTATGCTCAAGGTGTTAAGCTCTAACAATTAATATGGAAAATACCTTTCCTTTCTTCAGGGCATTGTAGATATCTTTATACTGCTGAAATTTCTCCAGCTCTGCTTTCACCAGCACCTGACGTATGTGCATGACCTCTTCCACTGTGAGGGCCAGGCATTCAACCGGGTAGCAAAACTCCTCCTGAAATTCAACAGCTTCCGTTACCAGAACAAATAGGTACACACACACAAATTCTGGAACTGCATAATCCATCAACCAGACACCGTGGTTAGTGGTACAGAGAGAGAGAGAGAGAGAGAGAGAGAGAGAGAGAGAGAGAGAGAGAGAAGGATTTCCACTGGACAGAGCTGGCTTGTGGAGAAATGGCCAATGTGCAAGTACAGCAAATGCCTGCATCCAATTGTACACAGTGCATGTTGGTTAGCAAGTCTGTCCAGAGCTACTCTGCAGCACCCCAAATCAGGCCAGAACCTTTGAGTGTCAGGGTATCCTGCTATGCATTGAAAAGCATACCCCCCTCTGTCACCCAAATAGATAAACCAATGTTTATATTGCCTTATTTTTAGTTAAGGCTTTTTGTTTTTTTGCCAGTAGGATTCTGGGTAATGAACAATAGTTTGAGGTGAGCAAAGCAGTCAAAGAAACAAAGTGTTAGTAAAGCATTTCCAAAATGGAGATTTTATGCTGTGGTAAACCTAAATGAAGATGTATAATTAGTCTGGTCAGTTAGTGAGGAAGTACTGTTTACATTAAACTTGAAACTGGAACTTAATGGAACAGTAATGTTTTACTATGAATATGACTAAATGTTTCATTAAAAAGTTAGTACAACTCAAGCTGTTACTATCCCTTTCTATAGAGCTATAAAGACCATGACACTAAAAAGCTCTCACGCAGTGATCAAAAGCAAATAAACTACCATATGGACACCAGGTGGTGCTATTACCAATGAATTATAAACAAAATCAAAACAGCTTCAGCAGTAGTAACTTTTGAACGAATAATCTCTTATTAGTGGTAACACCCTTGTGTTTTACTGAGCATATAACAAATTTTAGTGCTCCTTTTTTCAGATGATTGTTTCTCATGTCTGTGAGAACATAAAGTCCTAATTCCAGAACCACAGAATAAAATAGTCCCTTTTAATTTGCAAGCCAGATTTACAGGTTGATTGGCATCCATGAATCTAAGTGAAAGGCAGAACGCTGGTGTACTCTACATGCCTCCAAGCAATGTAAATCTAAGGATGTTGGCTAATACTACTGGAGTCTGAGTAAGGCCGATTAGATCGCCACTTGTTCTGCCTTTGAGTTAGACAAGGTAATATTTACATTAAAGTATCACCCCAGGCAAACATTAGCATTAATGATCTACCATGATGTTGTATGTCCTGTTTTGTGCCTAACTAGAAATTGACTCTTATGTTGTTGGTTGGGAGTTGGTGTAAACTTAAACTGCAATACTTTGCAAGCAACCATTCACAGGAGTTAAGAGTGAAAAAAACAAAAATCACCCTGGTTAAAATGCCTCCACAGTGTGTGACTTAAAAGCATAAAACATACCCCATTGGGTAAGTCCATGACCCGTAGAGTCTCCTGGTTTTTAGAAAAACAATAAATGTAAAAAAAAAAAAACAAAAAAAAAAACTATGTACAAAAGTCTATGCAACAACAACAGCAAAAAAAAAAACATTATGATGTTTCACTTACAGCATTAACTGGAATTACTATTGCGATGTAATAAATAGGGGAGTCACAGTTATCTGTATAAGCCAGGGGTGGCTGCCTGCTCCCCTCCACCTATTGTTGGACTACAACTCTCATAATGTTTAGCCAACCAATGAGGGGAGCTAAATCCGACAATGGTGGAAGGTTAGCTGGTTGCTCATTCCTGGGTATAAGCATTTAACTGTTTAATAATAAAGCAGTTCAATGCATGGTACTAAGATCTCATGGGTACTGTACTCATTTCAAGCAAGTCATGTGTCGTATAATAATGTCTATCACAATTCAGTCACAAAGTATTCTGGGAAAAAAAAGAAAATGTGTAGTGACCCAGTGCAATACAGGATCCTCAATTTGTACCTTCATTTCCACACTGAAATTTCCTACAATATGACAAAAAGACAATCTGTATTTTAAAAGATATTTGGTTTATAAATAGCAGAAGCAAATATTTCTAACTTCTCAGCATAATTTCCTCTTTTTTGTGTTCCTTTGCCACAATAAAATGGCTGCAGTTGCTCTAAATGACTAGTCCTTTATTTACAGATGAGGACCTGCAGCACAGGTCATCTGTTATTGGGATGGTGTGCCCAGATTAGATGGGAAATGTCAAAGTGAATCAATAAAATTAAAATTCCAGTTGAATCTTTCTAAGAAATTGCTGACCACAAACACATACAATGTTAAATCACAGACCTAACCCCACAATACAAAACTGCATAAAGCACTCGTAGGTCACCACATTTACCATTCCAGTCGTATGTAGTGGTTTGTACACTGGGACAGGAATTTAAAGTGCAAGCAAAGCAGCATATCACTGACAGACACCTTTAGGTATTTATCAATGATCATCCATATTTCTCTTCAAACACAACACTAAGATGCGCACAAACAACATTGGTGTGAATGCCAACATACGTGATTAAAAACATTATATTTTTTAAATACTACACCTAAGAGGTTGTGAGATATTTGTGTATGGATGCATCCTACTCCATTGCTTGTCTCTCCACATCTTTTCAGGTTATATATTCCAATATATAGACTCATATCTCATTGCTACCAGATGCGAGTCTATGCATGGAATACAAAACCTGACAGGACCTGAAAGGCCATGAAGAGGCAAGCAATGGAGAAAGAGGCAGGATGATTTGCAAACTGGACGAAAGGACCAGGAAAAGCAAGCAACATAGTGGGAAGAGAATTCAAACATGCCACCCGCCAGATGAAAATTCTGCCAGGCTGCCTCCATGGAGCTTTAGTGGGCTATGTCTGAGGTAGAGGGAGAAATGGAAAGACTGATGGACAGACAAAAAAGATTGCCTGGTATTATATGTTGGAACTTTTAAAACTAACTGACCCTCAGATCTTTGAAATATTAACCATTTAAGTTTTGCATAAAGTAGCAATAAATCCCCTGCTTGCTCTAATCAAGTGGTGCACCAGTTATTCCTCCAGTAACCCTTCTCCTTCTACCTTTCTGATATAAACTGCCGCAAATTACAGACTAAAGATGCTGATAATTGATGCAAATCATATAGAAGGAGACCCCGGACTATTATCTCACACTGAGAATTTCGTCCTTTACCCTGAGATTTGGTACAAAAGCCTGGAATGATCAGCGCTCATTATATACAAGTACTTATTTTTCTTCAAATAAATTGGATGTAAGTTACACGTGTTTCACTATCATCAGGCCTGGTGCCCTGTGACTGGAGGAAAGATGACGTAGTACCATTATTTAACAAGGGGGCAAGATCTAAACCAGGAAATTATAGACCTGTGAGCTTAACTTCAGTAATGGGTAAAATATAAGAAAAGTTACTAACAAATTGTAATGAGACTATATGATGACCAACAATATTAGCAGCAGAACAGATCATGTCAAACTAATTTACTTGCATTTTAAGAAAGAGAAAGTAGGAATTTGGACAAGGGTACTGCTGTTGATATAGTATATCTGGATGTCGCAAAAGCTTTTGATACTTTGCCTAGCAACAGGTTTCTGCATAAATTAAAAGGCTTCAGTTTGGGGGCTGATATCTGTACATGGATAGAGAACTGTTTAAATGGCAGAGAGCTATTATCAATGGAACCTTTTAGTCTAAAGTTAGTCTAAGGTAGTAAGTGGGGTGCCACCGAGTTCAGTCAAGGGCCTATCACTTTTTAATTTATTAATCTAGAATTGTCTATTAAAACTAATGTCTGCTGGTGACACTAAGCTGTGTAAGGAAATACAAACAAAGAGGATGTTTTTTCACTGGAGAAAAATTTGGATAAACTGAGTGAATGGGTATTAAATTGGCAAAAGAGGTTTAATATAGATAAATGTAAGTTTATGCCTTTGAGCTGCAGAAACAAACACAATACATACACACTTAATGGGAAACTACTTGGGGAATCCATGTTAGAGAAAGATTTAGACAATAGACCACATCAGTGTGCAGTGTCACTCAGATGCTGCAAGAATCAATAGGGTACTATGCTGTAAAAAAACGGGTTTATAGATGCATGGGATGCAAGTATAATTCTGCCTCAGTATAAATCCTTGGTTAGACCTCATTTGGAATATGGATACAGCTTTGGGCAACAGCTCTTAAAGGAGACATTATTAAAGGTATTCGAGAATCTGAGTTATGAAGAGGGAGCAGCCAAAACAGGTTTGTTTACATTAGAGATGTCTAAGGGGTAATATAATTACCATTTACAAATATATTAAAGGTCAATAGAAAGCACTTTCTAAATAAGTATATACTCAAAGAGCTGAGCAAACATTAAGACTAGAAAATAGATGCTTTTGACTAAAAAAAAAAGAATTTTTATAGTAAGGGCAGAAATTATATGGAATTATTTGCCCTGGTATGCTATGCTTACAGATACTATAGTTGCTTTCAGAAAGTAATGGATACCTTCCTAGCTCAGAACAATACACAGAATCAAGACAGTTGGTTTTACAGTAGATAGGATGTTGATCAAGGGAAACTTCTGTCTGCCATTTGCAGTCAAGAAGAAATTTTTTTTATCCACTTGAGGATTAACTGGAAATTGCTTCAATGTGTTTTCTTCTTGCCTCCTTTTCAATCAACAGGGTGATATGATACTATGCTCTACACGGAGCTGCACATTATACACAAGGTTATTAATATTATCTATATATCTATACATACATATGTATATGGGGGGAGAGTGTGGAAGCCCTCGCTCTTACCAAAATTATGATGCTCTCTAGCACAATCCTGTGTATGATGTGGTGTATGGAAATAAGGGGCAGCACCCATGGATCTTTTGTAAGCAATGAAGGCCATTTATTCTTGGTTAATGTTTAGGTCCATGCTGGACTTTTCATAAGACAACCAGAAAATACAAAGTGCACTGCCATTTCCACACAAGTCACCAAATAACAATAGTGACACCACTTGCATGCAGTTGGAGAGTGGCGTGTCAGCCCCATATGTGATGTACATTTAAAACAAAAAAACAAAAAAAAAAAAGCTAAACAAAGTTATATATCTTAAGAGTGTATATATAGTAAAAAAAAAAAATTATAATTATAAATTAGGTTGAAAAAAGACACAAGTCCATCAAGTTCAACTTTGCCTCATAATCCAGAGACATGAGAATTGTATAGCTTTCCTACTGCCAAATAATTTAGGCTATCAGAACTTCCCTATGTAACCTTCTGAAAGAAATGCATCTAATCTTCTTTTAAATATATCCATTGTATCTGCCATAACCACATCCTTGGGCAAGGAATTCCATAATTTAACAGATCTCACTGTAAAAACCATTTCCTCTTATCTCAAGGGGTGGCCCCTGGTTATTTGATCAGGCCTTGGAAATATCTCACCAGAGAGATCCTTGTATTGATCTCTCATATTTCCTACTGGATATACCCCTTAATAGTTTTTAGTCTCTACTTTTTTCCCTATGGGTTGGTCACAATCACAATTCATGACAAGAAGTGTTCACTTGGTTAACTATAAACTTATTTTCCTACAACTCAATCTTTGTGTGTATGACAGTTCTGTGTGCTGCGTCATGCAGAGGAGACCTCTGTTGCTTCCGTTGCACCTGAAGCCTCTGAGCTTACCATTGTGATGTTAGTTCTGTAACTGTTGTATCACTTTATCAGATTTCCAATTTCTGCTGAATTGTTGGACACTTTGCTAATTGGCAGACTTTGGTATGGGCTGGAGAGCTTTCTTCTCCCAGTGCCATATCTGCTCTGGTACTGGCATCAGTCCATTTGCATGTAAAATTCAGGTTAGGTTCCTTGTGTTTATTGTTTTTGCTAAATGCTCCAGTTTAGACATGCTTGCCCACATTTTAATATATTCATGTTGTTACTAATAGATGACCATGTTGTCACATGTTGGGCATTCTATGACAATCGGAATTATTAGGTTTTTTTTGCCTTATTTAATTTTATAAACCTTATAAAAACCCACAGAGGCTGCCTTTCTTTATATTACATTTATATACTAAATATTTAAATTTTTTTGTATTTCACATCTGAAGCTTCATGAAGCTGCAGTCATCCATATCATGATACATATTTAGCTTATGCCTTATCACAATCCAATAGATAAACACTCTAAATATACACTTTGAATAGGCAATCCATAGCAAATGTCACTCTCTAGATGCATCCCACAACTTTAGCCAAACCATGCAAGAGGAGGGACAAATTGTGTAGTTGTCTCAACTACAGACTGCTGCAGACAGCCAAGAAATACAAAATACAGCTATACAGTTACTGAGTGCTGTATGAGGGACACTAACATATGAAAGTCCTCCTATTAAACAGATTAATCCCTTTAAGTATAGTTACCCTTCAAACATAGGCATTGAACTGCTATTTGTAAAACGTGGTAGTTGCGTTGCAGCATGTTGCTGTGTAAACTGCTATACAGCAGCCACATCTTCTGTGGTGAAATACCTTCTGGAAAGAGTAATGGAAAAAACAAACCAAAAAACATCCACTATGTAACAAGCATGATACAATTAGCAGGGTGAAAAAGATTTGGTTTCTGAAACTGATAAAATGCTAATGTTTTCAAAATCAAAAAGAATAATGGACTTTGCAAACTTTAATGCAACATCAACTGTTTCAATTATGAATCGTTTTGTCTGGTTTTCCTTTATCATTTTTGTGCTCCAAATGAAGAATTAATATGGATATTTTTAGCAGGATGTAATGCTTAAAAACAACTTGCTCTCATATGAATATTCATGTTGTAACATACAAAGACATGGGAGTGTTCCCATACCTCCTGAGAACATTAGCTGTGCTGTTTTTCAGCAGGTTGGGGGATATCTTTTACCTGTAGTCATCTTTCCCAGTTTGGGGCCTAATGTAGAAAGCGAAATATGAGCAATTTGGGAACAACCCAAGCACAAAATAAGGGGGAAAGATAATTCCCACAGATGTAAATTAGACTTATAACCCACTTGAGCGTAAGAGAAGTCACCAACATATTGCCAGACTTCTTTAGCATTCATGGATTTAAAAGTCCCATAACATCAATAGAACTTTTAATTTCCCTTATTGTAAAGATGGTATGCTCCACAATTGCTTATCTTTTTGATGTACTACTAAGAATTGGGGCAACCAATGGCAGGGGACACACCACAGGACTATAATACACATTCCCATAATGTCTACGGATATAATTTGGCTTTTAACTCGTAGAATGCACCAGGCCTTCAATGCATTGCTTCACAGTGCGCTGGAGACCCCTCTAGTATTTTAAAGGTTAAAAGCCCAAATTAAATCAAAGAGAATTTGGAATTTTCATTTCATCTATGGTGAAGTTGCTACGGGCTAGATTTGCCATATCTGGTAACCTTCTTATTTCCAACCCTGGAGTAAGAAGATAGGCTGGGGAATAGGAGTGTACAAGGAGGAAAGGAGGAGGAAAGGTGGGGTTTTACCTTAAAATGGGGAGGCAGTGGCAAGAATGGAAAGTAGGTAGGGCAGCCAGGAAAGTGGGCTGCGTTTCCCCTGGAAACCCACCAAGCCGGAAAATCAGCCTCTGTTCCCGGTTACCCAGTAACTAAGTATAATTAATGGAGTCTCCAGGGCAAATCCAGGGAATTTGTAGGTATGAGAATTACTCATCTTTTGCTTTCTAAATAAGACCCTTGTGGCACGATTCAGGAAACGCGTGCAATCGCTATTTCACATGTGAAAACCACTAGGGAATAGGTTTGCGCATGATTTTGTTGAATTGCGCATGAAAATTCAAGATTAGGGAACAGCTGCATTTATTTTTTTTTTTGTGTACGTGGCTAAGATTAAAGAATCTGTGTGAGTGGAATAGCGAATGCGCCTAATGCAAGAACTGCTATTGCGAATGAATTTATACGTCTGTGTACTGTTGTCGTAAAGTGGAATTTTTCATGCGCAATTCAAGAAGCGTTCGGTATTTAGCTTCCTGGATTAGAATATAAGCAAAGTCTAGCTGCGCACAAAAATGCCTTTATCTGATGCGAACGTTTGTTGCATCGCGCCATTGGTCTCTGACTAGAAAACTCTGCAGAGTGATTATTACACCATTTTGTATTTGTTTTTTTCACAAGTGGCAAACTGATTGATAGCAGACTGAAAGTAAATACATTTGCAATTTGCTCTTATTTGAAAGAGTGTGTTGTTTTAAGCGAGCAGTAAACTTATTTTTAATTAAAATATATATGTTTTAGCGGTTGTCCTACTGAGTAAATAATGGTGCTCCCACTACAGGGAGATTTTTTTATTTATTTAAAAGTTATCGCAACTACTTATTGTAAAAAAGAAAAACTATTTGCAACAGTGCCATCTAGTGTCCAAAAGACATTATTTAAGAGTGTGTGTGTGTGTTTCTATATAGGTGTGTTTGTTTGTGTGTGCATGTGTGTGTTGCATAGTACCCTGGTCCTTAAAGGGTCAATGAACTCTATGGGAGAGCTTGAGTCACTGACTTCAGCTCTCCTTAACCCTTTGAGTGTCAGAGAGGTACACAACGCATTGCAAAGCAATGCGTTGTGTACCCCTCTGGCACTCAAAGGGTTAAATGCTGTACTGTTGGTGGTCCTTGGGGACTGAACATGGACAGCCCTGCCCTATGGGGTGGTTGATTTATTCCATGAATGCTCCAATTCTTCATAGTACACTGATCTCTTGGTAACATTCTCTGGTCACAGACTGAACAGGAAAAAGGCAAGCGAGTAGAATGGTTTCCTCAACTTGCTGAAAAGCAGAGCATACAGGTCCATTTCTCATAAGTTTTACCAAGGTCTGGGAACATGTACACACACAAGTATATCTATGAACGTTACAACATGCCCTTTCACATAGGGGCAGTGTGTTTTTAAACAATTTAAGCGGTTGAGTTCTTTTCAGATGTTGTTTATGTGGTCCATGCTCAACACTATAAAAGTCACTTCTTCAGAGTGGAAATAACAGTTTATAATGACTATGGGTGATGTTGAAAAACCTTTCAAAATTTCCTATAATTGTACTAGCCATTCTTTACTTAAACCTATCGTTTGAGATATTTAGCTTTATGTAGTTCTCAGTTTATTCATACTAGCCAGTAGTTCCTAGTATGAAGTGCAGCTGGGAGGGAGAGAAGAATGTTAAGCATCTAGCACTGCAGTCTGTGGCAGCCAGCATTGCCTCATTTGCATTAATTGACAAATAAATACAGCTAAATATCTTGTAAATTATTATTTAGTTAAGTTGTTATAAAGTGATAGTTCCAGTTAAAACTACAAGTGCCTCATGGTCAAAAATGCCATTCTATTTTGTGTGTGTGTGTGGGGGGGGGTTTGTAAAACAGAATATTCTGGGACAAATCTGCTGCCTTTCTCTACAGTAGGGGTAGTCAATTGTAGGACCACCAGTTATTGGGGATTACAACTCCCAGTATCCCCAGACAGAGGCCCCTGACAGCTGGCAGTCCAAAGAATGCTTATCCCTGTCTATAAGAAGACTAATAAAAGCAATCACTGCAGAGTTTGGATTCTAGATTGCAACTTGGAATACAGAACCTTTGTTAACCCATTGAATGCTAGAAGGGTGTCAAATGCATTGCTTCATAACATGTGGGACCTCTCTAGCATCCAAGTAGTTAAGATGTTCCATGGGCATAAATAAACCATTATGAAAAAAATATATTGTAGGGCTTCTCCTGGTGGAGTTCCCGCATCCAAAAGTTTCTGCTGTTCAGATGGCTTTTTTCCCATTTGTAGCTGCCAGGAACAGTGCCATCTGGTGTCCAAGGCAGCTTATCTGGTTTTTCTGTTGCATTCCATGTGAGACATGAGTCACTGGCTACAGTTCTCTGTAAAGTAGGATAGTAACAGCTCCACCACTTCCTGACAGCTTGAACTCTAATGACATTTAATAAAGCAACTGCCAGCAATGAGAATTTCCTTTTTGTATTCAGCAGGAAAATCCCTACAATATTTTTTTTCATAATAAAATGTTTTTATTCTTTAAGTTTACACAGTGAAATTTATTGTGACTTCGTTTCAGTTATATTTGCAGGCTCTTCCTTGTTGTAATTCTTACTGATGTTCAGTCAAGAAGAAACAACATCTGATAAGGACTAAGCTAAACAAGCTTTTTAAAAAAATGTTCAACTGCACAGCCTGAAACCAATTATTAAATTAAATGATGTTGCTTTAAATAATTGCAGTCCTTTTATATGATTTTGCTTTCTTATGCAAGATGATTGAGAGAACAGCAAATCACAAAGATCAATCAGCCACACTGTGCAATTATCAAGTCGGGAGGTGCAGGTGCCACTGATTCTCAAGCATGAGAGCTTGGGCACTGTCCTTCCCAAGAGGGAAACTGAAGAAGGAGATGGTCATTATTCCACAGCCAACCTGAAGATGAACGAGGCCAATTTGGGATGCTCTCCACCTGCTGGAATAAACTCTCTCAAACAGATTAAACATAGCCCCTGCTGCCCCAAAAATGGCTGCTTCAAAAGGGTGAGAGCCAAGCAAAGAGGCTGTGTGTATGGAGGAAAAGAGCGGTCGAAAAGCCATCCTTGGTAAGTAACTGGTTATCCTAGGGACCTGAATAACAGACAGGGAGGAGAATAAAGGGCTTGCTTTGCATAACTGAACCACCACACACGTCATTCCTCTGGACAGTGACTAGATCAGGAGCAGGCAACCATTAGATCTCCAGCTGCTGGAGACCACAACCCACAACCCCCCTCAGCACAAGATGATGGGGGTTGTTGTCTCCAACATCTGCAAAAGCCAAAGATTGCCTACTCCTGGACTAAAAATATAGGTTTTCAACAATAGTCAAGGTTCTTCAGATATCCTTGCATGAACAAAGGTGGATGAATCTACTCATATGAATGACAAACCCACCTGTGATCCAGACAGGAATATCCACAAAACCTGCATGTTTGATAAAGCTTAAGGTCCTACTTTGATAAAATATGGATTAGAAGACAAAGGTAAAGCAGAGCAATTTTTTATGAAAACCACCCAACACTGTAGCCAAAAAATTTAAAATTTCCATTGATTAAATGGTGCTTTTAAACCCTTGGATGCAAGTGATTTCTAGAGCATTGCTTCAAAATGTGTTGGAAACCTTTGTTACATCCAAGGAGATCAAATCTCAATGGAAATTTTAAAAATGTTCATTTGTGCCCTATGGTAGCATTAGCTTGCTCTAGCACCTCCACTTTGCCATTACACATAAGGCCTAATGTTTAGATATCCATGTACGGCTGGTGCATCTTGAACAATGAGCACAAAACAGGTTTACAAGTGATGGAGACTTACAAAAATATTAAATCCTGCTCTAACCTAACATCATATAGCAAGACGATAAGGAAGGACAACATATTAAAGTGACAGTCAACCTCATTTTTGACTGTACATATTCTGTAAATATATAATCTGTTAAGTTCAATTACCTAAACTTATTATTTTTTGTCTTATAAATTAGCAAATAAAAATGGATGAAGATAGGCAATTTGGCTACATGCTGTGAGCTTGCAGAAAATGTAAACTAAACTATAAGGTTCACTGCCACTTTAAGGTTCCTGGTTAAACTGAGAATGGAGGCTTCCAATTAGAATAATACATTTAGAATCCTTTTTATGGAGTAGTAAACTTTTATTATAGAAGCAAAGACACACTATAGGGCTTTTTCTACAGAATAAAACAAGAGCACTTCCACTTCTTGTAGCTTTCTTGTTCAGAAGTTATAAAGAAGCGGTTACCATCACATACCACTCTCCCATAGAGTGCAAAAGAATAACACACATAGGGCCATATGTTCAAAAGAAAAGTGGAAGCGTTCTGGGGCAAACCATTTTATACTATAGGGAAAAAAACTAAAAAGCTGTAAGATTCCCATTGATGCAAATGGGGATTTACATATTTTGAATGCTAGAGGTCTTCAATGATTTGCAAAGAAATGCATTTGTGACCTCTCTATCATTCAAGTGGTTAAAATCCCCATTTAAATCAATGGAGAGGTGATGTGTACGTCTCCACTATACTGCAAATGGTTTTCCCAGAACTCCTCCACTTTTCTTTTTAACGCAAGGCCCTATGTGTATAGGTGAGCTCCTTAGACAACACGGTTGTTATAAAGCAAAAAAACAAAAGTGAGTGAGTTGAACTGACTGAGTTGTAACATTTTAAGATTTATATTTGTGGAACATTATGCAAACAGCATGCTTTCTACTATTCCATCACTAGAGGGCACCAACGGAACAGCTGTCATCCAATGATGACGCTGAATAAATTGCAGTTGCCATCAGTATACAAAAGATCTAGGGTTCCATTGAAAGTTCCCAAGTTTCTGCAACTAAAACAGCAAATTCTGTTAGGTTAATACACACTTATTTTTCAAGGTTTTTGTACCGTTCTAAAAATAAAATACAATGTTAGTGTTAGAATAAAGTGAATCCATGTAGGAAATCAGAATGGTTAATTCAGCATGTCAGTTCCATGGAGACATAAATAACATTTTCGCAAAGGAGATTAAAAACATGCATTGGTCACTGCTTGTCATCCATTGGTCATTGCTTGTCCATTATAATGGCTTTTCCTGTTTCAGCACTAGTGTGTGTGTTCAGGGCATGTTAAGAGATTAACCATTTGAGAACCAGAGGGGTGAGCAACATATTGGGGAGATTCCCTAAGAGGCGATAAAGAAGAGATGACTTCTCCAGTTCCTATGATATGCTATGGAGGCTATGTACTAAGACCTCCAAAGTTGAAGAAATCTTTGTGCACAGGCTCCATAGAATAACATTGGAATTGGTAGAAGTGATATCACCAGAGAAGTCATCTCCGCTTTATCACCACTTAGTGTATCTTCCCCATTTTGTTGCAATGTGTTGATCATCCCTCTGGTTTTGAAATGGTTAATTGTGGCTTTCAATACATTACAGATATTAATAGTATCACAAATGACATTAGGTATGGAGGGTTGTTTTATCCTATTTCTGTGCAGGGTGTAACAGACATTAACCCTCTGAGTGCCAGAGAGGTATCCAATGCAACTTCCCTGGCACTCAAAGGGTTTTAAACATAGCCAATGTTGTCTAATATAAATAGTTAGAATTTCCCATAATTCCATTCCAGTCTCAGAGCTGATCTCCTACTTAATATGGACACAATTTCATATTCTATCTGCTGCATAGGTCATGTCTACCCCTCAGCAGTGAATGGCCTTTTTTCTGAATATGAAAAACTTACTAACTTTTAGGGCCTCATATTCAAAAGAAAAGTGGGATAGTTTTGGGGCAAACTAACTGCACCGTATAGGGCAAATAAAAAATTATATTGATTTTAATGGGGCTTTTAACCCTTTGAGTGCCAGAGGGGTATGCAACGCATTGCGTTGCATACCCCTCTGGCACTCAAAGGGTTACCCCTTGAATGTTAGAAAGGCCTGCAATGGATTGCTTGACAATGCGTTGGAAACCTGTCTAGCATTTCGAGGGATTAACCCTTTGGATGCCAGAGGAATACACATTCAATGGGTTAAAAACCCCATTTAAAACAGCAGTGCCTTTTAGGAGACAAAAAAAAAAAACAACACACATTTTCTTAATAAATATATCACTGAGGAGCTTGTATCTTCCACATCTAAGTGGCCTCACACATCTAAGTACAATCCTATATAATAATTTGCTGAAAAGTTTGTAACAACGCAGTCATGTGCAGTACAGACTGCCCGTGACATAACTGATACGGAGCGGGGCGCTCTGAAGTATAAGGTACACGCAGTCTCTACTGTGCATGACTGCCCCACGACCAGCTGGCACTGTGGCCCGTGTACACGGGCTCTTCAACTAGTATTTTATATTTCCCCATTATGTGAATTACTCTGAGGCCTCTAAATTCAGCTGGTTTCTGCTTCCTCCTGCCCTTTTCTTCTTTAAGCCTTGTAGTGATGATCAAAAGCCAGCCCGCTGATGGAAGAGAATGACCCAGGAGTGCTGGGTGGGATTTAAGCATTGCCAGTGTAGATACAACTACAAGGAATTCTTTCTCGTATTGCCATGGCAACACAAGAAACTTGCTAAACTATATATATATATATATATATATATATATATATATATATATGCGCATAAGAGATGCAAGGACAACATTAGTAATACAAATCTTGTGTATTTTCTGCCCTTTGCATGCTACCATACTTCTCTCTGTTTCATCCTAGAAGGTTCTGCTCCTTTAAATCAATGGAGATTTTGAGTATTTTTCTTTCTCCACTATGGTGCATCTGATTGCCTCCCAGAATTATTCCATTCTTTTCTTAACATCCTAAATTAGCCATTTTTCTGCCTCAACATTATTTTCAAATTTCAAATGTGGAACATATTAAACCCCCCAATGGGTGCTAGACAGTAAATCGCTGATATGCTCTAAGGAAGCTGTTCTTAAACCTGTTCACTGTGACCACTAACAGGCCAAGACCTGAGGATTTCCCTGCTTGAGCACAGTTCAGTTCACTAGAGATTCAGTCATTTTGATTCACTCACCTGTGCTCAAGCAGGGAAATGGACTATTACTGGTCACTCTCAGTGAAAAGCACAGCTTTAAAGCATCAAATGGATTAAACACACCTTTCTCTTACATTGTATTGTGATGCAACAAAAATATATAAATGTCTCTTATACCAGTGGTTTCCTATCCACTCTGTAAGTCATTCCCAACAGCACAGGACTGCAGTATCTCCTCATATATGTGCAGAAGGATCTATTAGAATGAACTATTGCGCTAAATGAAGGAGGGGGGGGTCTAGAACAATAAACCTTTTCATTCATTATAAATGGTTGTTCTGCAGTGCTCAAAGGGATATTAACACTTAATATGTGAAAAAATATTTATTGCAGGGTTTATCACCTGAGTAAAACAAGAGTACTCCCACTGCTGATAGGTGTTTTATTCAAAAGTTATTGCAGCTCAAGCTTGAATTTATTTAGGTGCAGTATTACAGTGGCCTGAAATTTTACAGTGGCATTGTTGCTGCACAAATCTATGGAGGTTTATGGTCAACTGACCAGAGATGTCCACAGGATGGTGTACCAACAGCATCACTGTACAATTTCAGGCCATTTAGATACTGCACCTTAAAAAATGCAAGTCTGAGCTGTAATAACTTTTGAATAAAACACCTCTCAGTAGTGGGAGTACCCTTGTTACTGAAATTATACCCTACTTTGCTTTTCACTCAACCCTGATGCCCCCATTTCTATTGAAATTAATGTAACCCTTTGGGAACAAATTTATAATCACTTATATTTTATGTAATTTATTCTGCAATATAGCTTAGAAAAAAACAGCTAGGTTTGTATCTTCTTCTTTACTGCAGACAATACAGAGGCTCCTTGCCAAACATATGTGAATAACCAGTAAAAACATGGCAGGCTGTGCTGTTTACAACTGTTCTTTGAACTAGCCTATCCTAAATTTGCAACCCTTATCTCTTTTTGACAGTATGGATTCAGTTTTGTTGCATAGCAATACCAACAACTGGAGCTGAAATAAGGACTTGCCCCACTCCCCAAAGAGCCCCCCCACACACACACACACATTGGGGAACCACTGTTCTAAGCCCCTTAACGGTCATAGTACGTCTAGGATCGATCTGACTGAACGACCCATGACGTACTATGACCGTCATGGAGTTCCAGGCTTCCGCCCGCGGCTGCACACCGTTCGGGGAGTCCGGAACCAGAAAAAGAAAAAAAATCGCTGCAACGAATGGCCGGTCGTTAAGGGGCTAGAGAATAGTCCAAAAACCACTGAGTGTTAGCGGGATGTGCAACACATTGCTTCCCAGTGTGCACTCACCACTGGCACTCAAAAGTTTAACGTTTCATGGTCAGTGCTCCTCCAGGCATTTAAGTACTGCAGATTAAACAAACACATATTAGGTTGATTTGTATTACAACTAATCTTCATGGCCTAGATTTGTCCAGATGCATAAGATTTACTTACCAGAGACCTGGAACTCTGCCGTGTTGGTGGAAGGAACTGTCGCACATTGGTTGGTGTTTCCTTCTCTATGGAGTGGCGCCTTTGTGGAGCTTGACGCCTTTCAGGTTGAGGTGTGGAGGAAATGGGTAGAAACTTGGGTGGAGCTGAGAAATAATAGCAAATCACATTAAACTGAGAGAAACTACCTAATTTGAAAGAATAGGAATGCTTTATCATAAAGGAAACAAAACAACATTTAAAAAACATGACATGCTGTCCTTTTCCAGCTGAGCAACTGCCAGGACAGCTTCATTCAACCTCTTTTACAGATCAAACATATTTGAACATTTTTAACCCTTCTAAGTCCCAGAGGGGAATGCAAAGAATTGGTGGCCCTCTGGCACTCAAAGGGTTAAGTCAAAATTTAGTTTATGAAAGGTCACAAGAGGAGGCTGTTGCTTTTGCTTTCTAGGGAGAACTACAATTCATGACTAGTGCTTTTCCAGAGACAGCCCAAGAAAAATGAATTTTGTGGTATTCTTTGAGTTATAACATCTTTTAAATGAAGTATCTCAAAGAAGTGGGATTACTCTAATTTTACTCAACAGCACTAAAAGATACAGTCAAAATTAATTGCATGTCTAGAAAAAAAGACTAGACAATCTTAGTGTGTGCTTCACATCTAATGTGTGAAACACACTATACATTTTCACCTACACTTTTTTCCAGGGCGGATTTGATTTAAATCACTGGTCAGTAAATCATGATTTTTAAATGTAAAGACTAATTCTTGCTGGTAGTTCTAATCTTTAATATTTGCAACCAAATAAAGATTTCATATTTAGAATAATAACCTGTCAGATTACTAAAACAGCTATATCAGAACAGATTTTAGTTTAATAGGTTATCTAATAGGTTATTAATATGTATTCCACTCCAAACAATCTTGAAACCTAGCATTTAAGGTAATGTGTTCATTGTTTGTACATACAGTGAGGGAAACAATTATTTGATCTCCTGCTGATTTTGTATGTTTGCCCACTGACAAAGAAATGATCAGTCCATAATTTTAATAGTAGGTTTATTAGAACAGTGAGAGACAGAATAACAACAAAAAAAATCCTGAAAAACACATTTCAAAAAAGTTATAAATTGATTTGCATTTTACTGAGTGAAATAAGTATTTGACCCCCTATCAATCAGCAAGATTTCTGGCTCCCAGGTGTCTTTTATACAGGTAACAAACTGGGATTAGGTGCACTCTCTTAAAGGGAGTGCTTCTAATCTCAGCTTGTTACCTGTATAAAAGACACCTGTCCATAGAAGCAATCAGATTCCAAACTCTCCACCATGGCTAAGACCAAAGAGCTGTCCAAGGATGTCAGGGACAAGATTGTAGACCTACACAAGGCTGGAATGGGCTACAAGACCATCGCCAAGCATCTCGGTGAGCAGGTGACAACAGTTGATGCGATTATTTGCAAATGGAAGAAACACAAAATAACTGTCACTCTCCCTCGGTTTGGGGCTTCATGCAAGATCTCACGTAGTGGAGTTTCAATTATCATGAGAACGGTGAGGAATCAGCCCACAACTACACGGGAGGATCTTGTCAATGATCTCAAGGCAGCTGGGACCACAGTCACCAAGAAAACAACTGGTAACAGACTATGCCGTGAAGGACTGAAATCCTGCAGCGCCTGCAAGGTCCCCCTGCTCAAGAAAGCACATGTACAGGCCTGTCTGAAGTTTGCCAATGAACATCTGAATGATTCAGAGGAGAACTGGGTGAAAGTGTTGTGGTGAGATGAGACCAAAATCGAGCTCTTTGACATCAAGAATGCTGCCTATGACCCCAAGAACACCATACCCACCGCCAACCATGGAGGCAGAAACATTACGCTTTGGGGGTGTTTTTCTGCTAAGGGGACAGGGCAACTTCACCGCATCAAAGGGACGATGAACGGGGCCATATACAATCAAATCTTGGGTGAGAACCTCCTTCCCTCAGCCAGGGCATTGAAAATGCCCATTCCAGCATGACAATGACCCAAAACACACGGCCAAGGCAACAAAAGAGTGGCTCAAGAAGAAGCACATTAAGGTTCTGGATTGGCCTAGCCAGTCTCCAGACCTTAATCCCATAGAAAATCTGTGAAGGGAGCTGAAGGTTCAAAGTTGCCAAACATCAGCCTCAAAACCTTAATGACTGGAGAGGATCTGCAAAGAGGAGTGGGACAAAATCCCTCCTGAGATGTGTGCAAACCTGGTGGCCAACTACAAGAAACATCTGACCTCTGTGATTGCCAAGGTTTTGCCACCAAGTACTAAATCATGGTTTGCAAAGGGGTCAAATAACTTATCTCGCTCACTAAAATACAAATCAATTTATAACTGTTTTGACATGGGTTTTTATGGATTTTTTTGTTGTTATTCTGTCTCTCACTGCTCAAATAAACCTACCAATAAAATTATAGACTGATCATTTCTCTGTCAGTGGGCAAACGTACAAAATCAGCAGGGGATCAAATAATTTTTTCCCTCACTGTAGATTTGCAGAACAACAGTGGGATTAAGGTCTTTTCCTGGACTTTGTTTATTTCATACCATTTTTACTGTGGAAAAAGTGCATGTTATCTCAGCTTGGATTAATTGAATTAGTTTACCAAAAATGTAAATATTGCATGAATATACAGCCTCATGCTACATAACTAAACTCTATTCCATGCTGAATAATTTTGAACTATAATGTATCTTAAATAGAAAACTATCTTTAGCATTTCATTAAAATAAATTTGATTAAAATCAAAAAAATCTGATTTGAATTAAAAAAAAAAAATCTGATTTAAATAAAAAAAAAAAATCAGATTTTTTTTTTTTTACATTTTTTTAAAAAAAAATAATTGATTGTAATCCACTCTTCATTTTTCTGAGGACCTTATTAATGAGACAATGAGAGTTCTTCCTGCATTGTGATGATAGTATATAACTCCTTAAGGACCCTTGACTGTCCAGGCACGTCATTGCCTGGATTTGAGTTAAGGACCAATGACGTACCAGGACCATCATGGCTAAAATGATAGCAGCGTACCTCTGTGCACGCTGCTATCATTAATGCCAGGCTGAGACTGAGCGCTCCGAGACTGGGGCGTTCAGTCTCAGCTCTTCTTGCCAGTGGCAGTTCATGTGATCGCCGTAGCAGCAATTACATATACCGGCATAGTGACAGACAGAGGCAGCAGAGAAAGCATGCTGTCTGTGGCTGTCACGTCTGCCTCTGTCTCCCTTGCTATGAAAGTAAGGGAGACAGAAGTAGACAGGAGACACCTAGTGGTGAAAGAAAATACAGCAGCTAGGGGTATTAACCCCTTCACTGCTGGTGCCAAAGGCTTGCTAAATGCAGGTCAATTTCTGACTTGAAATAATACTTTTTTTTTTTTTTTTTAAACACAACACACTTTTTTTTTTTACAAAAATATTTTATAAAAAAAAAATAATAATCTAATTAAACAAAAGTGGAAGTGTGATTGTTGTGGAGCTATATAATACACTTACATACACCACCAAATGCCAGGGATAACAAAAAGTGTCAAAATAGGGTGAGAAAAAGGGACATGGGGATTTTCACCCGGGGGGGACAGTGGCCACTTTAAACTGCGTATTTTGTAGGTATGACTGACCGTCATACCTTTCATGCAGTCTCCATAAAAATTTAACCCTTTGTGCCCAATTGATCCCAAGAGAAAAAACAAAAATTGTGTTTTTTTTTTTAAATTTGTTTACCTTTTTTTTTTAATTTTAATAAAGTGAATGGTGGGTTATCCATATAAGTAGGGTATCAAATGAAAGCCCTATTTGTGCTTAAAAAAACAGTATATAATTTATGGGGGTGGGATAAAAGACTTAGAGGGAAAACACTGTTGAACAAAGACATAGTCAAAAAGGTCAGAATTGCTCCAGTCCTTAAGTGAAATCCACCTCAGATTTTCCCGGTCCTTAAGGGAATAATGAATATAATGACTGACAAGCAGTTTAGGCACCACTCCAGCTATATTTATTTATTTATTTATTTTAAACCCTTAATCAATTTGTGGATAAAACAACTAATAAAGACACTAAAATTATAATTATTTTAAAGTTTTTCATTTAACCATTATAGTGCCAGAAGGGTGTTGAACAAATTATTTTGCAATATGTTGGCCACCCCTCTGGCACTCACTGGGTTAAAAAAAAAAACCAAAAAACAAAAAAAAAACAAGGTGAATAAATATACTGGAAGTGACAATGCTTTGCATGGGCAATGCAGACATTTTTAGATACTTACATTTCCTGGTGGCTGCAGTTTCTGGTGATGTATCTTCAGGCTGGGAATTAGACACACTACTACTGCTTGTGGACTTGCGCACGGATTCCTCCTACGGAAAGCAAATGGGGTCAGAACTCACATCATGGTTTCCCCCATGGCATCTCATAGTGTTTACTTGGAATGAAATAATCAAATAGATGCAGATGGGAAAGCTGTGTGTGTGCGCAGTGTTGTGTGGGATGCACAATATACACTATTATAGATGGAAGATTTAGAACATTCTGAATTCATGATAAGAATTTCAGGAATGCCCATGTGATTAAGAATGAGCAGCAAACCAAAGAGAGTTATGTCAACATTAAAAGAGAATAAATAGTTAAGCTGTCAGAATTGTGAACATATCTGATTTAAAGCAGTCTTTTCATGTGGACTTTATTTACTTTAATTCTTTAAGAGTTAGAGGGTGAAGCAATTTGCCTTTTTCATATGGGCAACATTAGTAAAGAATTTCCAGTTCTAAGCTAATAGCCTGCAAATAGAATATATTGCCCTGAATGTGGCTGTTCACATGGGTGACTACTGACTTGTGGATGAAACCAAGACTGATGCATCTTCCAAGCATTCAATGCAATATGCCGGGATGTTGCAGGAGAGATGGTTTGCACTATGGTAATTGTGAAGATTGTTAACAAGGACAACTTGGAGGCTGAGGTCCTCCAATCATGTGTGAATGATGTCATAGCATATAAAATATTTCCTGCCCTTTGACAATATTGTCAGGGAAATGCAAGACAATGCAGTTAAAGCGATAGTAATGCCTCAAACAAAATGCAGCTCCAATTCTTCTTCATACTATTTGTCCCATGTAGCACTATATTTCAGTACCATCAATCTTGTAGTTCAGCAGCAATTGAATGAGAAAGTATCCCCCTCCCTCCGCTTCTACTTACATCACACTGCTCTACAAGCCGGTCTGGACAGAGCTCAGCAAGGGACAATTTAGTGCGAACACAAGGTAAAACTTGGCCTCCATGATTTTCCTTGTACTCACAGTAAGGAGATTATCTCTTTCTGCGAGCTGTCTGGTCAAGCGACCGGATTCCACATCTGACGGGAGGTGGCTAAAAGGGGTGGGAGGTGATACTTTCTCATTCAATTGCTGCTGAACTTCAAGTCTGATAGTACTGAAATACAGCGCTACATGGGACAAATAGCATGAAAAAGAATCAGAGCTGCATATTGTTTGAGGTGTTACTATCCCTTAAAGTAAACAGGTGGCTTGAACAAAACTAAACCACAACTCCATTCAAGTCCCCCTGTGGGAATATTACTTACTATAAAAATATACACTTTGTAGGGTTTTTTCATATGATATACATTTGTAAGGGGTTGAAGGCAGTGATTCTTGCTGTGTATGGCAAGCTTGAGTCAATGGCAATACCAACAGCATCCAAAATGGAATGATCTTTAAAGAATTCCCCTACCATGTACGTATATCATAATCAGTTTACATTTCCTTTCATCATTTAGGACAGTTTCTGTGACCTTCCATTGTTCGACTTAAATGCAGTGTTATTGAAGTGGTCATAATATACTCTGATGTTGATGGAATGCATATGTACATTCCCACCTTTCACACAACAGCTCCACCTTCTAGTTGCCAGGTGACTATAATATGATGAGACGGGCAGGAATACAGGCTTCTACTATTAACCCTTCGAGTTCCGCAGAGGTATCCAGCGCATTGCAATGCAATGTGTTGGACTGGCACTCAAAGGGTTCAAGACTAAAGGTTGTCAAGCAAAAACCCAAACAAACAATGTACTAAAAAACAAGTAATTTAACCCCTTAAAGACTCTTGACAGTCCTGGTACGTCATGGGTAAAAGTAACTAAACAACCCATGACGTACCAGGACCGTCATGGATTTCAGGGCTCCCCACGTGGCTGCACGCCATTCGGGGAGCCCTAAGTTGGATCGGCAAATAAAAAAAAAAAATGCTCCCTGGTCCTTTAGTGACTGCCGTGTGCGTGCACGGCTGATCGTTAAGGGGTTAAATAAAGCAAGCATATTTGGAAATGTTATCATTGGCACTATACTGAAAAACATATTTACTTTTAGTTCCCAATGCTACATTAAGGGATAGTAATGTTTCAAAATAAAAGCAGCTCCAATTAATCTTCATAGTATTTGAGCCATGGAGAATGTTATTCAGTACTGTCAGAGTTGTGGTTCAAGAGTAATTTAGTGATAAAGTATCCCCCTCCCACCCCTTTTACCTAGTGTAAGCCACATCCCCTCTGGTCTGGACAGCACACAGCAAGGGACAATCTTCTTACTGTTAGAACAATGAAAACCCTGCCCCCCTTGACAGGTTTTTCAGGTTTCTCCCTTATGTTAATTGAAGACTGTCCCTCTCTGCAAGCCATCTGGACACCACCTTTCTGTTCTGGGGTGAGCATTGTTACACTAGGTAAAAGGGGCGGGAGGGGGATACTTTATAATTCAATTACTCTTGGACTACAACTCTGACAGTACTAAAATAACACTCTCCATGGCCCAAATACTATGAAGATTATTGAAGCTGCTTTTATTTTGAAACATTACTATCCCTTTAAAGCTGTTTATCCAGCAGTGGTATAATAATTATTATTTTATTACACATATACGGCCCTCATCTGCACAAAATCTTCAAAAAGAACATGACTGACTAACCCTTTGAGTGCCAGAGGGGTACGCAACGCCAGATTGGGTTGAATACTGAATCCTAGCAAAAAAGATTTGCTTCAATACCAAAACCAAGTGCGAATGTGGAAAACATATGAATATTCATTCTGGCAGTCTGCTACAGGTTATGTTTTCATTGATCGCATTATTTTTATGTCGATGCTTTAATCTGCAACTGACCGTAGAGGATTTGTCTCATCAAATTGAAAAGCTTTGGCCAAATCCTAGTAAAACAGTAAGCCAAATACTTGTCAAATACCAAACTGAATCCTAGAGTCAGTGAATCCATGACAGAGATGTAGCAAAACTGTGAATAAGCAGAAAAACAATGGTGTGAGGATTTGCAGTGGACTGAAGGTGACTAAGTGGGTTAAGTGCTTCTTATCACTTGCCAAACTGGGTGTTTCAGCAATTTTTGCAGCTGCAGATTATGTTCTACATTTTACGACAGGGGAACTTAATCTTTGGATTTCCAGCGGCTGGAGATTCCAATTACTCCTGAAGCTGGAGGTGCAAATATTGACTATTGCTAGTTTACAGTATATCTATATTTTGCAGTTATCACCTATAATGGAATCCATCCCTTTATTAAAATGTGAATAAGAGTTATTGATGGATTTACTGAAGTCTATGGGGGGGGGGGGTGTTAGATAAAACTAGTGATTTTCAATTGCATCCCTAAATCCCTCAAATCTACCTCCCCATCCGTTTTAAAGTTTTTCCTCTGTCGTTTGTGAAAAATAAAGTTCATGACCACATATATATGGAGCGATACAGCAGAAATTCAGTTTGGGCAAGCAGGACTGTGGTTTGTGGCTTTTATCCAAAAACTCAGTAAAGCATGTGATTAATACTACAAGTGATGGAAACATAACGCCACAGACTGAAAGACTGATAGACTGATACCACTGGAATGGGACAGAGCTTGATCTGGAAGATGCGTAAACTGCCACAGACTGTTAGACCGATACTACTGTTATGTGAGGAACTGGAGATTGTTTAATCTGATGGGAACCATTCATTATCAAAACAAAGATATGACATTCTGTCTGCACTTGGCAGGAGTGTGGTGAAAGTGTATGCAAATGAAATTGGGAAGGAAAGAAGGTGGGGTACTGTGTTACCAGGAATAAGACAATCATAGATCACTGGCTTCAAAGCTTGACATTTTAAAAGATTATCTTTGAAAAATGTAAATATATCTTATTATTGAGAGGTTTGAAAAAAACCGCCTGGAAATATGTGTTTTATCAGCAATGCCACTTTCTCCTTTGTAACCCCTTAGATCGGGGATGGGCAACCTGAGGCCCTCCAGCTGTTGAGGACTAAAATTTCTATAATCCTTGGCCAGCCGAGTCCTCAAGTTGTAGTGCTAAACAGCTGGAATTCTTTAGTTGTGAAGAGAGGTCTTTGCAATGTGCTACAGCAGGGCTGGGCTTGTTGCACTCCTGCAATGGAGGACTATATGGAAGACTTTGACATATTTGCGTATGCTAAGTTTGAGATGTATAATTATACAAACGGTGTGTTTGTATTTGTTATTCTGATTTTGTGACATAATGTCTACAAGGGCATTTTAATGTGTGGGTGTACCCAGAGTACATCTCACCTTACATCCCAGATATTTAGAAAGGGAGCAAATAAACCCTAAGATCAGAAAGGAGAGAAAGAGGCTACCCTGAGGTCACAACACACCAGTTTGGCTACCTTAATCAAGAAAATCCAAAGAAATGCTTTGGAGATCTCTCCAGCATTCAGGGGGCCAAGACAATTGCAAAACTAAAAAGTGATTCTATTATATATATAATTTTTTCCCTCCAATATTCGGTGACTTCCATTCACTATTTCTTTATATTTATGTATTTGTACATGCATGATATTCTTGACAAATGACCTAGAAAATGTTAGGTGTGCCCCCAAAAATTCCAGACTGTGTCAAGAGTGTCTTCAGCAAAAAACACTACTTTAAATGGGCAGATTTAGCCAGGAGATGCTAAAATATTATATATATTTCTTGGTGTCGGGATATAGACTATATGTGCAATTTATTAGAAAGTGAAAATTAAACAGAGAATCACAGAATTGCCTGCATCATGTACATGGCTTACTGAGGACAAAGTCCAAAAGAAACTAGAAAAGGTTATAGTAAATAAAGCACCTGGACCAGATGCCACACACCTAAGGGTACCTAAGGAACTTAGTTTGGTAAAAGCAATTACCATATACTTAAAGCAGAACTTTCAGTTACTAATAAGTCGCCCTTGAATTAATAAACATATGGTGACTAGCATCCTAATACATGTATTACCTCTATAAAGTGCTGCATATTAAAGGGATAGTAATACTTCGTTTTAACTTTATTTGATTTTGTAGGCATTAAAAAAACATGAAGAATGATATAAGTCTTATCTCTCAATCCTTTATGGTTTATGAGATATTCACAAGCAAAGTACCCCTCCCCGCCCCTTTTACCTAGTGTGAGCCTTCTCTTCTCAGATGTGGATCAGGTTGTACGACCAGACAGATAACAGAAGGGGACAATTTTCTTTGTATGAAAACAATGAAAGCCCTTCCCCCCTTGACAAGTTTTTCAGCTTTTTCCCTTATCTTAACTGAAGATTGTCCCTCTCTGCAGTCTACCTGGGCACCTCCCTTCTGATCTGGTTGAACAGGGGGGGATAATTTGTTTGTGAATATCTCCTAAACCATAAAGGTTTGAGAGATAAGACTTATATCATTCTTCATGTTTTTTTAATGCCTACAAAATAAAATAAAGTTAAAACGAAGTATTGCTATCCCTTTAAAGAAATTTCTCATCTAAGGAGGCCGGAAGCCAGGCATCAGCACAGCCATCTTGTCTGCATGCCTGTGCGGTCAGTCCCGGTCTCCTGCATTGCAGTGTACCACATGGTAACCGGAAGGACTGATGGCGCAGGCGCACAGACTGCACTAACCTGCAGCCAGTCTCCTAAGATGAAAGATTTCTTTAGAACGCTGCACTTTACAGAGGTTCCGCTTTAATATTTATTGATTTACTTTCATCAGGAATTAAGCCCACTGAATAAAGGAAAGCAGGTGTTGTACCATTATTCTAAAAGGGGGTGAGATCTAAAACAGGAAATTATAGACCTGTGAACTTGACTTCCATAGTGGGTAAGATATTATTAGGGTTACAAACTGATACTATTTAGGGCAATGTGACAATCAACAACATTAATAGCAGGAGCCACCATGGTTTTATGAAGAACAGATCATGTCAAACTAATTTTCTTGCATTTTATGAGAGGGTAAGTAGTAATCTGGACAAGGGTATTTCTGCTGATGTAGTGCACTTGGATGTTGAAAAAACCTTTGATACTGTGCCAAACAAGATACTGCATACAAGTAAAAGGCTTGGATGGGGGAGGGTGATATATGTGTATGGATAGAGATAGATGGCAGAGATTTGTAAATGGAAGCTTTTCAAGTTGGTCTAAAGTTGCAATTTCCTGGGCCCAATACTTTTAAACTTGTACTGAAATGGGTACTGAACATAGTGTCTCAAATTTTGCTGACAACAATAAGCTATACTTACAAAGCAGAGAGTAAATGGTCAGAAAAGTGGAAGACAAGGTTTAATATAGATAAGTGTATGGTTCTGCAGCCTAGATGCATAACCTAACATGCAACGTATACACTAAATGGGAATAATTCTTAGAGAAAGATTTGGGAGAACTGATAGACAATAGATTCCACAGCAGTGTGCAGTGTGACTCAGCTGCTGCAAAGGCCAATAGGGTACTAAAGGGGTATAAATGCATGGGATAGGAATTAAATGGTACCTCTATATAAATCTTTGGTAAGACCTCATCTAGAAAATGGAGTACAGTTTTGGGGAACAATTCTTAAAAAATACATTATTGGACTGGAAAAAGTGCAGACGTGCAACAAAACCGATGTAGGGATCGGAGAATCTGAGTTATAAAGAAAGACTAGTCAAATTGGAATTGTTTGCACTGGAGAAGAAACATCTAAGGGATGAAATATGATATATTTACCATTTAAAAATATATTATAGGTCAATAAAAAGAAGTCTCTAATGAATATTTACTCCAAGAGCTGAGGAATAAACAAGAGGTCACCCATTAAAACCAGAGGAAAGGTGTACTTTTGACTTAAAAAGGCAGGGATGTTTTTACAGTAAGGACAGTAAAGTTATAGAATTATTTGCCTTGGGATGCTGGACTTGCAGATACTGTAGTTGTTTTAAAAAAAAGTAATGGAATCCTTCCTAGATCAGCACAACATAGAGCATTATGACAGTTGGTTTCAAAGCAGATAGGATGTTGATCCAGGGAAAGTTCTGACTGCCATTTGGCATCAGGAAGGATTTTTTTTTACCCAACTGGGGATTAACTGGAAATGGCTTCAAATTTCTTTATTTTTTATTTTTTTTTTGCTCCCAGGTGAGAGAGCAAGCTGAATGAAGTCCGAATAGTGTTTTTTATTTTTCAATTAAATCTTTGTGATTACTGTAAAATTGACATAAATCTAAACGAGGCTGACGTCCACAGAAAGTTGTCTGTGGTACAACAAGCTGTACCGCAGATCGCTTTGTTATCCCTCCCCTTGATTGTGGTGTTGCCTGTCCACCACCCATACAGAATGCTATCCTCTATGCTGAGTGGCTGACCCAGAGAGAAGGGGCAGGCACAGAAAGGGATTAGGGAGTGGGGAGCGCTGCCAATCATGCTGTACATTGCCAAGATGGCAGCGTTCTCCCTAACAGATGCCACGGTCAATCGGACAGTGAATGGGAGACAAGAAACATTTCCTCCTGGTAAAACAGTCCGTTTTGGACTGCAACAGGGCTTTAAAATATTGGGGGTAGGTTTAAACATAGGTGATAGTTCCACTTTAAGAAATACCTACCATCATTAGAAATACCCCCAAAGTAAGAAAAATACATATTGTAGAGCTTTTTCAGTTGGTTACTCTTGCTGTTGTGAGATGCTTTATTATAAAATTATTGTGGCTCAGACTGCTGCTTTTTATATTAAACTGTTAGTAACAATGCCAACTGGTGACCAGCTCCACTACTTTGTGACAGTCTAAACTGTAATACCTTCTGAATAAAGCAACTGCCAGCAGTGGGAGGAACCTCTGTACAATACAAGTTTTGTTTTGTTTGTTTTTTTCTTGTTATTTTGAATAATTATTCTTTACTGAATGTTAAAATCACAAATTGTACAACAGTGAGGTTGATGTACTGATAATGACTGGAGCAATGTTGGAGCAAATTAAAATGTCCCTTATTCTCAATGCTTTGATGTGGCCTTTAATCCTCTGAATTTCACATTATAAATCAGTGAATTCAATACCTGACATCCATTGGGTTAAAAGCCTCATTTAAATCCATGAGAATTTGTATTTCTCCCCTCTGGCATAGATGGTATGCTCCAGAAGTACTTTGCTCCTTGTCAGTCCATCAGTTTCACTGAAAGACATCACACTCTGAAATCCCACGTGCATAAATCATGTCCAAGTAGCTGATGGAGCCATCCCTGCCCAATCAGGGCAGCTAAAGAAGACGCCAAGCAGAAACAGTTATTGATCCCTTGGATGCTAAAGGAGTCTCAAATGCATTGTAAAGCAATGCTTAGGAGACTTTTCTAGCATCTAAAGTGTTAATGGTACCATAAAAAGAAACAAATACTGAAAACCAGTTTCTGTCACGTTGTTTGTTTATCTACTTGTTATGTTATTGCCATCACTCTATTCATTAAAAAAGTTGACCCAAAACAAGACTCAAGCGCATCGCTTACTGGGACAACATCAAAAAAGGATTTCCCAGCTGTCTAGACATATGAAAGTAGCAGAAATACCAGAAGCCAGATAATACCATGCTAAATCTTTATTTATCTTGTGGCTGAGTGACAAGCAAGCTGAGTATTATACATTATATCCTCATTGTAAAGGAGACCAAAAAAACACAACATATTGTTAGACAGGTTTGGATGCCACAATGTGGAATACAGATAAAGACACACCATTTTACCAGCTGACAATTTACATGGGAACTTTCTGATCCTCTGATGCTGCTGGGGGATGTAATTGGCTCTAATTATGTCAAAAAGGGGTGGGGCTTACTTCTCTGATATTTAAAGGGTTAAGCAGAAATACACAGACTGTGAAATGTAAACATAACAATGGAAATGTCTACTAGGCTGATCTGCTCTTACCTCAGACTCTGAACTCTCCAATTCAGCCAATGTCGGGGCTTTTAGGACCCTCCTTCTCTGGACTGGCATCTGCAAAGAGCGTCCGTCCACCACGGATGGCTGCATCACTCCTCCATTTAAAACCCTGTTGTCTGTTCGCTTTCTTGGTACCTCTGGGGTTGATACATCTAAAAAAAAAAATGTAAACATGTAAAGTTTCTAGAAGGCACCCAAGGCACGCACACAATACTCTGCACACACCAAAAGGGCAGTGGCAACTAGGACAAAAAAAGAACAAAACACTGTGATTTTATGTTTGCCATCCTGTCTCTTATTCACATAAAAATATAAATAAATAATTTAACAAGCTTCTTGTAATGCTATGGAAATTAGAGTTCTTGCTCTAAATTACCTTCTTTTGTGATGCCAGCAGCTGAAACTCCTCCCAGCTCTTCCAGTTCTTTTAACCCTTTATGGACCAGATGGGGTGTGTAATGCATTGAAAAGTAATGCGTTGCACCCCACTCCCATACTTAAAGGATTACATTTTCTTCAGTGGCCTTGCCTTTGAGGTCATCAGTGGGAGGTTTAGAGGAAGGAAATGTCAGGAGGAGACCATCTGAATTTATGTGACCCAAACAAATACAGAGATGGCTGAAAAATATCAACATCTAACTGTATATTTTTATGTATGGCTATCTGGAAGCGTCAGGGATAATGTCCCCAATGTGGTTAAGTACTTTATTTTGATTAAGAGAAACTGCCATTACCACCTTACTTGTATAGAGGTCTATAGTATTTTGTGTAGAAATTCATTGGAAACCGCTCTAGCATTCAGGTGTTATGATGTATTATTATTATAGATGTATTATGATATGGAATAATTCTGGAGCAAACCAACTACACCATAGAGGATAAATAAAAATTCCGATTGATTAAATGGAGCTGCAAACTTTTATTATGAAAAAAATCTATATTGTAGGGATTTTCCTGCTGTATATTACAGGGTAGTCCTCCTTGCAGTGAGCTGCTCTGTTCCAAAGTTATTATTGTTCAAATTGTGTGTCTATACAGTTACTGTACTGCATTCTATGGAAGAGGTGAGTCACTGACTACAGTACTCCGCACAATATAACAGTAACAGCTCCATCATCCTGTAACAGATTAAACATCTGAATAAAGAAACTGCCACCAGTGGAAGTGCACTTTTTGTATTCGGCAGGAAAACCTTTAAAGCATTTGTTTTATTCTATAATAAAACACCATTAATCCACTGAGTTGAGATTTGTGCTCCTTAAATGCTAGATTTCTTTAATGCATTGCAAATGATACTTCTCTGGTACTGAAAAGGTCAGAACCAGAACTATTCCAGTTCTGCTTTATACATGAGCCTCTCTAAGTATAGCACCACAATTTTCTGTTACATAAGCATTTCCAAATTAAGTGTCATCAAAACCCACAGTGGGCTGAGTAAACTGTCTGTGTAATTACAGGTTATAGATTTAAGAGGATGTGAGCAAATGCGTACAGCTCTGTACTTTATCATCTACAGTGTTATACTGCAGGAAAGATTTGTAAGATGTAGGTAAGTAGCTAGGTACCCGCTGTGGAGAGCTAAAGCCACAGTTAAATAGTTACCTTTCTAAGTCAGAACAATACTGAGAACTATGACAGTTAGTTTGAAAGAAGATATGATTTGATCCAGGAAATATCCAGCTGCCTTTTACAATAAGGAAGGGTCTTTTTTTTACCCACTTGTGGTTGAATTGGAAATTAATTCAACAGTTTTTTTGTTTGTTTTTTTTTGCCTTCCTCTGGATCAACAAGGGCAGAACTCGATAGATGCAAGTCTTTTTTCAGCCTCATCAACTATGTTACTGCTAATTGAAGAGCCCGTGTACACGGGCCACAGTGCCACCCAGCAAAGGCCGCGGTGCATTCATGCACAGTAGAGAAGTGCCGCAGCTGATATGGAGTGGGGCGCTCCGAATTCAGACTGCAGTCCTCTCTGTGTACTGTTATTAGCCGCGGCACAGGCAGTATGTAGTGCGCATGACTGCAGCGTGAGCAGCCGTCTCTACTGCGCATGACGACGCCTGACAAACACATTTAGCGAATTATTATATAGGATGTTGATTTCATGCTTAAAGCCCTGCATATTGTTACCAACTTGGGACATGTTATGACAGTAATCTTCCTCTAATTAATGGTCCCAGTTGGGCTTCATGGGCACTAAAAAGACTTCATGTTGGCCCAAACTACAAGACTTTTTGGAACTTAGCAACTCCTCGGTAATAAGAGTAGACCTTGATTAACCCAATGAGTGCCTTTTAGATTTTGCAAAGTGTTTGCCACCATTCTGATATTCAAAGTGATCAACATTCCACTTCCCCATTCAGTAAATAAGCAAATACACCAATTTTATATGTGCTCTAGACCAGAGATTGCGAGGCTAATGTACTAAAAAGGAATGGAGTGATGATGGGACAAACAACAACACAGGGGAGAAATACAAATCACCCAAATGCCAGCTAATTGAAATGGGGCTTTGAACCCCTTGAGTGCTAGAGAGGTCTCAAAGACATTGTGGTGCAATGCCTTGGAGACCTTTCCAGCATTCAAGGGTTTAAAAGTCCCATTTAAATCAATGAGAATTTGTATGTATATCCGTATCACCTAGCTCTCTTGCTCCCCAGTGTAGCCATTATTGATCTCCCAGCCAAATCAGCTGGGAGATGAGAAGGTAGGGGGCATCAGAAGGGGTCCTAATGCCATACTACCTAGGTCTGACTTTTAATAAAATGTAACCCTTTGAGTGCCACAGAAGTATCCAAAGCATTGCAATGCAATGCATTGCATACTTCTCTTGTACTCAAAGGGTAAACAAAAAAACTGCAACAAACAATGTTTGCCACACACCTGCTTATATTTTTTATATATATGCACATATATATTTCATTAATAGTGTCCTCTAGAGGCCAGATATCAGAGAGTTCTTCTATTGTATTCTATGGGAAAGGTAGGTCACTAATAAACAGTTCTCATTTGAATGTCGTTGTAACTTCTGAGTCACTTCCTCACACTTTGAAATTTCAGGAAGTAATGACGCTATTACTCACCTCCTGACAGCTTCAACTGCTGTAAAACATGACTATAACAACTGCAATTGTTTTACTCAGAAGGAAAAGCCCCATAACATATTGTTTTGTAAAAAGAAACAAAAAAAGTTTACTGCTCCTTTACGGGGCACAGATACAATAAATTACACAATCTTGCAGCTCTGCCATTTACATCAATCTTTTTAATAAGATACAGGGAAAGTGTGACTCACTGAATAAAAGAACAAGAATATGCCTGCTGTGATAATCTTAAGTGACGCATCTCAAGTATTTGTGCAGCCAATTCAGACAAATCGTGTTTCCGTTGGACAAACAAGCAATTCCCTGTTCCTGTTATTGCACTATACAACCTACACTTCTTACATGGTATCACATGCAGGCACATGTCGACTTGAACTTACGTACAAGGGAGACTGCTTTGGGATATGTAATAGTGATGTAAAGGGTCTTATTCATCAAGCTAAAGAGGTGCAGTTCCACAGTAACTGCACTATAGGAGGGAAAAGATAATTCTGATTGAGTTAAATTGAGTTTTTAAAGGGGCAGTTAACTTTTCCATGAAAAATGTATAACAGGATTTTTCCTGCCAAGTAAAATATTTTTTAAAGGTGTATATTTTGTTTTATAATGCACTGTAATGGAGGGTATGATATATAACCTACTGTTCTCCATATTAAGCTATAGGAACAGCACAACCTGGTGACCACAGTACAAAACTGCAGTTCAGTGTAAAGAAAATAGTTTTTTGCTATAATAAGGTTGTAATGAAAAATCTCCCATCAGCGTAAGTACTTTTGTTTCACTTAACAGGTAACGCACGATACCTTTTTTTTTTTTTATAATAAAATAGTTTAACGGCTCCTTTAAAGTAGGAGTGGACAATCTGTGGCACTTCAGGTGTTGTCCGGATATCACTCCCATCATCGTTGGCTGGCTGAGAATGAGGGTACTTTTATTCCAACAAACAACTGAGAGGCCTCAGCTTGCTCACAACTGGTTTAACTCCTAGGTTAAAACAGTTACCATGCTTAAAGTTAAGCGCAGGAAGATGCCTTTTACGGTGTATTCATTGCCCATCTTGTTCCTTTATGTCAATGCTGCCTGCAGGCAGCTGTTTAGATAGACTGCTAAAGATAAAGGGAAGGCAAATGACAGGGGCAGCACGTTATTGTAGATGCAGTAAAGATGGCTGCTCTCTCCCTTGTCTGAGATCAAGATTTGGCTCACAGTTTCACCTACATTGAAAAACAATAGTAGATAAAACTGGCCTCTATAACATTTAGTATATAAGCAGTTGATTTGGGGGACGTTTCATATTTGGTGAAAGTTCTGCTTTCAGGCCTGCAGGGGTGCCTCAGTTATGTTGGTCTTTTCCATATGCTGAGTTGTGGGTGTGGCCAGAGCAATCCCAAGACCATAAGGCCTAGTTCACATGGTTGACTCTGATGTAGCAACGCCATTACAAAAATATGTTTCAGAATTACTGTTTTCTATGGGATAATTTACATGGGTGACTTTTACAACTACATTTTCTATTGCAACATTGTGTTGTTACAGCATCTTACAACCAAGTCAGCCATGTGAAATATGCCATTGACCAGCTTCTGGTTTGTGGTAGCTGGTTTATTCTCTATTACTTAACCCCTTGTATACTAGAGAGATCTGCAATACATCATACAGCAGTTCCTTGGTGACCCAGCTAAGGGTTAAGATCCATTTTTTGTGCTTATATGTTGCAAGCTAAGTATATTTTCCTTGCAATTACAATAGGGATTTAACATTCTGAATTCTACAGAGAACTCCAATGCACTGCAATGTGTTGAGACTTCTAACATTCAGGGGGTTAAAAATACCATAAATGCAATTTGGAGAATGTTATTTGTAATTCAACTTATACCTGAGGTTGCATTTTAATTGTGCTGCCCAGCAGATCATTAGTTGTAGCCTGGAAAACATCTTGTGGGCAGCACATTTGAATTTGCCTCCTTACTTCTCCTGGCCCTGCCAGGTCCTATAATCATACCTGGGAACTTCCAGTCGAGGGCTACCCGGAGGGTAGTCCTCTGTTCACCAGGGGGTGACAAAAATGACGCTAATCGCGTCAAAAAGGGGCGGGGCTTGCCGCGAGTGGGGGGGGGGGCTTAACCCTTTGAGTGCCAGAGTGGTACGGAATGCATTGCAAAGCAATGCATTCCTTACTACTCTGGCACTCAGAGGGCTAGGGACTGAGTATCAGCAGGAGAAAAAGCGGATGTGGCAGAGTTTCAATAGAAACTCTCCACATCCGGAGGAATCAGCCTCTGCCCTGGAGACCCGGTAAAGTTCTGTCAGAACCGGAGTCTCCGGGGCAAATCCGGAGAGTTCCCAGGTATGCCTATAATTCAATGCACATACTCACAGGGAGCACCGGACATGAGTGTGGAAATGACACAACTAGAGACATCTGCAATACTTTGCTCTGAAATACGCTGAGATGTCTATAGTATTCAGATGGTTATGGTATGGCCAATTTAATAAGTAGGTATGGGAATTTTTTTTAGTTGTATTTTAAAGTTAGTAATCTATAACTTTGGTAGGTTTTGATAAATATATAAAAGTGGAACGGTCACTTTTTAAGAAATAGGTGTTTTTGAAAGAGCACACTTATACATCATCCATTTTTTTTTTTTAGATTTAAAATAATAGCTTGAGATATTTAGCTTTATTTATTTGTAAACAAATACAAATCTGCAAGGCATGTCAACCAGATTCTAACATTCCTCTTCCTGACTGCCACTCCCTGCTGGTCAGTACGCTTTGAGTCTCACAGGGAGAAAAGCGCTATAAAAATCACAAATTATTATTATTATTACTAGCTTATAAACAAATATGCAAAAGATTTCTTAAAGGAAAAGTAAAACCTCCTGATAATAAGTCTCCACTTACCTTACTATGGCCAGAAAATCCTAATGTCCTGTATGAATTTTGCTCTTGTGACTTTGTTCAAGAAATAACACCTTCAATCAGTCTTGATGTCATGTTAATGGAGGCAGTCATGACAGTTACTATAGCAGGACCAGAGGACACAAACTCTGCCCACTGCATATGGGAATCTTAAGCCTTTAAAGACCACAGGAGTGTGATGCATTGCTTCAACATATCCTGCACACCCAAATGGTCCTTAAAGAGTTATGGAAGCTTCTTTAGTTTGAGGAACTGACATTAACGGCCGTGTCTACCTTCACAGGGAAAAAATGTACATTTCTGACTATAGTGGGGGCATTATTAAAAGGTGTTAAATCTACTTTAGAGTCACTAAAGTAAAATGTGTACATAATATTTCTATAGAACAGTGCACAATTCAACAGCAGTCTATACTCGGCACATAGAACAGAAAGACAATACATCACAAGTTCTGTACATATCACAAGACTGAGGGGAATAAGGAATTAAAATGAAATTGGTGAGGAAACCCAAAGAGCTCTTTCATGGTCAGAAATTATCAGATGTTACTAATGGGAAGAAAGCTGAGGCTTATGTAGAAAGATACAATTGGAACAATTCTGGAGCAAACCAACTGTATCATGGGAAACAAACTCCCCCCCCCCCAGGAGTTGGAGGCCTTCTTAGCATTCATTATTTGAGTGCTAGAGTGGGTGCTCAATGCATTGCCAAAACTGTGCGCACCCCTCTGACAAATCAGAGAATTTAAATTGAGCTGTCAGATTTTTTACTATTTTCTAGAACAAGGGTTTTTTTGCTGCATGAGAAATCATTGTTTTGGGAGAGTGGAGTCTCCACTTCTGAGGCCCTGCCCTGACCTTTTTGAAATGCCCTGCTCTGTATAGGAGCTTTTACTACCCCATGGTTGCTGTTTTCCACATGGACTAAGAGGATTTAACAGCAAGTTCACTAAAGTCATCTTATGTTGCTTATCAGATACAATGTTTTGAAGTTGGTTAAACAATATGTTATGGGGCTTTTCCTTCTGAGTAAAACAATTGCAGTTGTTATAGTCATGTTTTACAGCAGTTGAAGCTGTCAGGAGGTGAGTAATAGCGTCATTACTTCCTGAAATTTCAAAGTGTGAGGAAGTGACTCAGAAGTTACAACGACATTCAAATGAGAACTGTTTATTAGTGACCTACCTTTCCCATAGAATACAATAGAAGAACTCTCTGATATCTGGCCTCTAGAGGACACTATTAATGAAATATATATGTGCATATATATAAAAAATATAAGCAGGTGTGTGGCAAACCCATCCAGCAAAAGTATCCTAGACCATTTTGCTTTGGAATTGGGCTGCTGTCTGGTAAGCTTCCAGTGGATTTACCACCATCATTTTACTGGAGAACTGATGTGCTGTTTGGTAGCTTTTCAGCAACAGTATCCTCCATTCTTTTACCTGAAATAGAAGGTGCTGTCTGGCTCTCCAGCGGAGGCATCCACCATCCTTATACTGCGATGCAGGGTGTTATCTAGTTACCTTCCAGTTGAGGTATACTCCATCATTGGAAGCAGTATCCACCACCCTTTTAATGGGGATATGGGGTGTTGTCTGGAAGTCTTCTAGTAGAAGTTTCCTCCACCCTTTTACTGGTAAGCTTTCAGTGGAAGTATTCTCCATCCTGTTAATGGGGATCTGAGGTACTGTCTGGTAGCTTCAGTGGAGGTAAGCAGCATCCTTGAAAGGGCAGCATGTTTCCAGAGGTGACATCAAACTTCCTGTATTGGGAGATTGGACTGTAAAGGAGAACTTTTCTGCAAGCGGCGGGTTTGCGGATCAGCATGAGGCGTCAGACGTTGTTGCATCATTCGTGACGCTCAGGGGCCTTTGCTATATATCTAGGAGCTACAGTCTGCTTGGCGCTTAGCGCTTAGTTATACTGTGAGTTCTCCTAGTCTGTTTCTCATCATTTTTGAAGTATTAGGTTTTCTCCTGGCTACCCATTAACCATTCTTTGAACTCTGAACGTTGGATATCCAGTTGTTTCCTATGTTTCTCTATCACACCCAGTTTCTGGACTGTCAGTTATAATTAGATTTACATTCTCATGTGGTTCCTCATTCATTATCTTATCCAGGGCACTATTACTTTGGAGTCTCAGTCTCTGTCTGGGTTACTACCTCTGTTTCATTGCTGTTCAGGGCCTCAACTGCTACTGGATTCCATTACCTTACTAGGATCCCCTTTAGCTACCATCTCTCTGACTAATTCGGTTTCTCCTGGTTCTTTGTGGCGTTTCCATCCCCATAGAGTAAGGTTCAGCAAGCATACAAATCTCCCATCTCACTTTCCAAACAGAAAACCGACCAGAATTAACTAGAGTGCTGGTGGTCTGAGTGTAAAAAAAACTGCAGTTTTGTAGATGTGGTTTTCAACTTATAATTTTTTTGTAAATACCAAGAGGGCTTAAAGTAGTTGTAAACACAGTGAATTTTTGGGGACGGTTAGTTCTTTTTATAACTAGATTAGACTGCTAAAATATATTTGTTCATGTTTTACTTTCGACTACTACCTACTTTTCTAATGTGGACGTTTTAAATTGTTTTCAGGAAACAAGTTCTATACACACTAATTTGTGAAGCACTGATCGAGAAGACAAGTCACTGGAACTAGAACAGGCTCTTCAAAGGAAGCTTAAATAATAGGTGTTCTAGCTTGGTTATGAACATTTTAGTTAAATAAACATACACTGCCACATTTAAATAAATAAAGGCCCCATTGAACACAATGTGGTTTTGTGTGGCACAAACAAATGAATCTCAGATTTCACTGAAAGGTGCAACAGGAAGTCTCCTTTATTTTCAGGAAAATCCCTCTGCTAAATTTTAGCTGATATTTTTCTGACCATGATAGAGAGCAAGCATGTCAAATTTGTTATGAGAGATTCTGAGAAATGACCAGATGGAGAACATATTACGACCAACACCACAAAGTCACGCCAGGTGCACATTTTACCTGACAAGTCAAAACTGTAAGACATGCTAAGAGGCCGCATTACTAGAAAAACAAAAATAATTTGTTAGGACATGCGTATAAACAGAAAAGAACACATTAAGACATTTCAGATCATTTAAAGCTAGTGGCAACATCTGAAATGTGAACAGAGGTCAAGGGAAAAGACAACAGATAAACCATGCCACATTTCCACTTGTAAAGCAGGGGTGGGGGAATCTGCGGCCCTTCATCTGTTGTTGGGACTCAACCAGCCAAAGTATGGCTGTGGATAACGGCAGTTGAAAACAAACAACAGTTGAAAGGCCACATGTTGATCACCTCGGCAATCTATTCTTATTTTGAACTGTTACACAAGCTACTTACTTTATATATCACAGAAAACGGTGGTGGACAAATAAATTATTATTTACAAAGCAGAATGTGCATGATGAAAATCCATACAAAATTAACCACGTCAATTATCAGAATACTGAAAACACACATATTTAAGAGCAGCTGAGACATACTGTAACAATAAAAAACAGAGTGATATGAGTTTTTTCTAAAGAGAAATGTGGAGCCAAAATACATTTAGTCATGTTAATTTTTTCAGCTGGTGATCATACCAGGGAACTTTTAAAATGAAACTACACAGATATCCCTTTTTTCTTACAAAGACCCAACAGCAACCATTCATTATGTAATAAAATAGGCCTAATAAGTCATCCAATGCCATCACTAAGACTTCCATCATAAAAAAAACCCTTCCATCACCAGAAGAAATCTCGCTGAGCATTCAAGTCAATCACTGAGCATACAAGTCAATCAACTTGCTTGGTGTCTTCCAGCACATTAAGATGTCTAATTGCTGAAGACTTCTCCGTACATATGAAATGTAATTGTCGTAACACGATAAATCTGTGCCACTAATCCTACTGTGTGAAAAAAACGTTATTAAAAGGGAACTTATATTGATAAAAATACTTACATAGCTAGGACACCATCATACATTAAGCATGTATTTATAACGCAAACCAGAAAACCAAATATACTCTTAATGTCTTTGAAGTAATGTTGGCTCACAAACCTACATCTCCACAGAAATCAGTATGTAAGTGTTAACCCAATGCACAGGTTCACTCTGACCATGACATCAGAAATTAGGTCCATCAAATGTTTTTCATGATGGATAATTAATTTAAGAAAAACACAACATTTACATTATGGCTCTCCATTTCTCTCACATAGGTGAAATGATTTAGTATTCAACCAGTGTTTAGATCCGTAACTAGACTTAGTCTAGTGCAAGTGCAAGAACAAGATCATACTCACCTAGCCTGCTACGCCTGATCTCATCAGGAGAAACAGGACGCAGCTTCCTCTCTGACTTGATCTCCTCCAGGATTCTTTCATGTAAGCTTCGGGGACGAGGAGGGGTAGGTTTTAACTTTCGTGCAGCCACCTACGAGTAAACACATTGTAAGGACTCCAGTTTTTAGCTCTGAATTCCATCTGCTGAAGATATAATATGTTTTTATAAAGTGAAGTGAGACAGAGGCCCATGCTGGATAATGATATCAAAGGGAAAGGAGGAAATAGGAAAGGACGGAATTCAAGTGACAATGATCAGGAGAAAAAAGACTAAAGCCTGAAATTCCTTAAAAACCTTGGATGATGGAGTGGTCTTTAGCATCCAATAAGTTATTGTACTAACAAAAAGTAAAATGGTGTGTTATAATCAAATCTAAAAAAAAAACCTTAATGCACAATGGCAGGTAATTTGTGAAAGCTTGCGGAGGTTTGCCACGGGTCATCCTTAGAAAATTTAAGGATCCGCTAGCAAGTGGATGTCCACAACCCATTGAAGAATATAGAACTATTTGTCACCTTAAATTAAAAATGTAGTTTAAGGGATTGTCATCTCACAAATAATAGTTTGGATATTAGTAATAAATGTTACAATCTGCCTATACCTAGCATTAATCTACAAGTTAAAATCGGCTTAGGTTTTACACTTTCAGTACAAGAGGGGTACGCAATGCATTGCTCTGCAATACTTTGCATACCCCTCTGGCACTCAGGGGAGCAGTAAACTATTTTTATGAAAAACAAAATATATATTGTAAGCTGTTTCCTGCTGAGTAAAATAAGGATACTCTCACTGCTGAGAAATGCATATTTCCAGAGTTAATACAGTTTAAACCAGTGTTGTTGTTGTTGTTTTTTTTTTCATTAGCAGTGCCCTCTAGTGGTCAAATTCCATTTAGTTTTTCTGTTACATTCTATTTGAGTGAAAAGTTAGTGAATGTGACAGAAACTGCTGAGTCACTTCCTGTCAGTTAGAACTACCAGGAAGTAAACACACAGTAAATCCACTTCATATGTGAACTGTTACACATCCTATATAATAATTCGCTAAGTTGTGTGTAACGCCGGACATGCGCAGTAGACACTGCTGCGCGTGCGGCAGTCACACGCAGTGGAGACTGCCCGCGCCGCGGCTGATACAGAGCTGGGCGCTCCGAAGGAGCGCCCAGCTCTGTATCAGCCGAGGCGCGGGCAGTCTCCACTGCGTGTGACTGCCCCGCGACCGGCTGCCAGACGCACTGTGGCCCGTGTAACGGGCTGTTCAACTAGTTTTAAATAAAACAACTGACAGCAGTGAGCATGACCTTGTTTTTACTCAGCAAGAAAAGCTCTACAGCATACAGGTTTTCATAAAAAAAAAAGTTTACTGCTATTTCAAGTTTTATTTTTATTCTCCATCCCTTGTGGTAATGTAAAGTCCCTTCTCACCCTGACACTTCATGTAAATAAGCTAGTCTGCCTGCAATGCCAGTCAGTGAAAAAAGTCACCTGAGAAACAAGCAGGCAATACAATATAAACCCTTTGGGTCCTAAAGAATCTTCTAAAGCACTGCACCAGAATGATCTGGAGATGGCTTTCACATCCAAGGGGTTAAAAGAAATAATTAGGTATTAGAAAAAAAATTGTAGGGCTTTTCTTGCTGAGTAAAATAAGATAACCCTTTGAGTGCCAGAGGAGTAAGCAAACATTGTAAAGCAATATGTTGTGTACCCCTCTGGCACTCAAAAGGTTAATCACACTGTTGGGGGCTGCTTCATTCAAAGGTTATTACATTTCAACAGTGACACCTGGTTTACAGACATTTATTCTATTGCAGCTTTTGTAGCAGAAATAAATTCAATATTTAATTAAAATATAAAGAACATTAAAAATAAATCTAAGAGATTATTTAGGTTACACATGTAAAATGGTGAAAACAAATCTTTTGAAACAGGGTTAGACCTCATCTCTGCTATGGAGAATTGTTTGCCAGCTGTGTGCATGAATAATCTGCTCTGATAACAGAGTGCCCAAGAATAGCATTATGGACCACTGCTACCATCGTATTTTCAGATGTAAAATTCATTAAGGAACCTAAGCTAAAAGCACAGAATGCATGATTACTACTATGCAAAGATACGTACAGGATTTAATGGAGGTCTGGATCGTATGAAATCCAGGATTATTTCATGAGCACTTTTCTTTAATCGGGGTGGAATGTCACCCTGGACCTAAATGGAGGAGAAAAACAAAAAAACAATGTTTGTCAGCCTAACACAGAATCAAGATAGCACATTTCTCTTAAATGAATAAATAAATTATTATTTTAATTTCCACTTGTGCAATTTATAAATATACATTTTAGCACATAGTGGCCAAGAACATTTAATGTAAAAGATTAATCTATCAACATGTCTTGAGACTGCAGAGGAGGGAATGCGGTTTTAAACTCATATTAATGTTGTATATTATATAGAGGCTTATGTTCAATGTATTTTCATACAAATTATGACAACTTGAATATTCAAGATTTTAGGGGAATTAAGTTAATGCCTGGTGCAAAGACTCCTTTTTCAAGAAAGAACCTTGGCTCTGACTCAAATCTTGTATATCATTTCCAAGAATGATGGGATGCAGTTGTCACAGCCTACCTAGATCCAGCGTCGCCGCCTCGGCTGGCGCTGAAGTTGTACTGCTCTAAATGACACTTCCGCGTCATCCCACACATCGCTGGTTGGACTGGGCTTGGGCGCAGTTGGCATCTATAGCGGGCGCCCGTGCCCCATTGCTAGGCATTTCTGTGGCTCCAACTGACACAGCGGTATTGCAGACGTACAATCATCTTGCGGCGAGATGAGTCAATTACGGGTGCGAGGAGACATTCTTGACGCAGGCTCCTTCTTATACTTGGGTTTGGGTCTGGCTCCTCCCAGCTACTTCCCAGCATCCATTTACCCTTGTGTTAGTGTTCAGTACAGTTCTATTTCTTCATCCTGATCCTTGTGTATGACCTGGCTTGCCTGACCATCCATCCTGGTGCTGACCTGTGGCTCTGTCTGACTACTCTCTTGCATTATCCTTGAAGTGGACACCCAATCTGGTGCAGATCTGTTGCTCTGACTGACTACCTGCTCCTTGTATGACCCAGGCTTGTCTGACCATCCATCCTGGTACTGACCTGTGGCTCTGTCTGACTACTCTCTTGTCTGACCCCTTGTAGTGGACACCCAATCTGGTGCAGACCTGTAGCTCTGGCTGCTACCCACTCCGTGTATGACCTAGGCTTGTCTGACCATCCATCCTGGTGCTGACCTGTGGCTCTGTCTGACTACTCTCTTGCATACCCTTGTAGCGGACACCCAATCTGGTGCAGACCTGTGGCTCTGGTAGACTATGGCCCTACTGACTGCAGACATGAGTCAGTGGGTTCTTTGGTTACCTCACATTTAGGCTACGGCCTTCTCCTAACTGACTGCAGGAGTGAGTCAGTGGGTTCTTTGGTTTCCTCACCATTAGGCTATGACCTTCTCCTAACTGACTGCAGGCGTGAGTCAGTCGTCTTTCCGATTACCATCTACAGGAGAGACCATCTGGCCTACTCTTCCTCTCTGACCTTAGAAACTACCAATGGCTTCGGCTTAGTCTCAGCAGTTCTGAGATCTGGAGACATACTACTATTGCTGATAGAGTCCCTGTCTCTTGGTTACCCTCTGCTCCATCCAGTATACGATTACTATATTACACTTACTTAATAAAGGCAAATTTTACTATACTGTCTGACTCTTGTCTTGCTTGCAACCGTGAAAGTGGCCCCAAATGAGAGTTGACTGCATTTCCAGCCTGTCATTTTTAATTATTTCCCTAGACAGCAAGTATTTTAATTCATATTCATAATATATCGAAACTTAAAAGTTATTCTATTACATCTTAATTCACTAAAAGCAGAATTATATTTGCTCACGTTATAGCAAAACCACGTCACAGAATATCTGTCTCTCCAGGTCTCACTCACCATGACCTTCCTTAAGGTGTATCGTTTGGAACGAATATCGTCCATGAGCATCTCGTATGGGGTTAGTTCATACTCTATTGGTAACAAGTTGTATTGGCGATCTTGCACTTTTTTCAGCTTAACACCGTTCCTTAGATCACGCATTACCTGAACCCAGAAGCGTGCCTGTGGGATCATGCACATACTTTAATCAGAAAACATCAAAATATAGTAAATAAACACAAAGCGGAGTTTAACAAAACAAATCTATGTCATCCACTGGTATTGGTGAAGTCAATCCTCTGGCATTTGGGGCTAACAGTTGTTCATTAACTCAGCTGATGAAGACTATGATGGTTATTCACTTAAGAGTGAATTATAAAATAGACAATTTTCAATTATCTATTTTATTAAAGTACAGGTAGCAAATTTTACATGCTCTTTATCCAATCAACCACAGAAATACACAAAGTTATATGGCCGATCAAGGCTGGAAATAAATCCAAATACTGCCCTAAACATATCCTGTATTATAATTCACTAAATATGTTTGTCAGAAGCCGTCATGCATAGTAGATACGGCTGCGCCCGCTGCAGTCATGCACAGTACAGACTGCCCGTGCCGTGGCTGATACGGAGCGGGGTGTACCAGCCACTGCGCAGGCAGTCAGTACTGCTCATGACTGCAGCGCCGCCAGTGTTGGCCCGTGTACACGGGCTTTAAAACTAGTATTCTCATAAAGGGGCACATATGCATTAAGTGAGTTGCAACTTTATTGTTTAATATTGCCTGAATATTTGAATAAAAAAAAAAATATTTACACAAACACTATGACTAGTATATTTTGTCATCTTCTGCACTGTAATCTACATAGTAACATACTTGATGAGGCTGAAAATAGACATGCGGGGATGTAGATATACCTAGAACATAGTGTTTGAAGTATATATTTGCATTTCATGTAACAGATGATACGAAAATATACTACTAGAATCCCAGGATAAATCAGTACAAACTTAGTGGATGTTATAATACACTGTGGAGGGTGTCAAACCTATCCAAAAACAACCCCAACAGTGCACATTTTCTCAATATCCAAAATTCAACACAAGTGTTTCTGCCAACAGTACAGCTGTATCTGTCAGAATAACTGAGCCATGGGACAAATCTGCCTGTTCTCATGTGAGGACATATTAAACCTGTATTGTTGGAATGAGAATGTAGGCATACGTGCTTTGAGGTGAGCAGGGTAGAGGACAGGTTTCAGCATACACATTACACAGAGTCTTTCTGTGGTTTGCATGTGTCAAGTGTATGCCACTGTTGCAAAAGGAATTCCAAGAGCATAATTTAACCCCTTAAGGACCATAAAAGTGTGAAATGCATTGTTTTGCAATTGTGCACCTGTCTGGTCCTTAAGGGGTTAATAAGAATTGGAGCAATTCTAGAGCAACTAACTACACCACAGGAGACAAATAAAAATTCCCCAAATTCTCAAAGATTTAAATGGGGTATTGCTTCACAATGGGTTGGAGACTTCTCTAGCATTTAAACCCAGTACCCAATGGGAATTTATATATGTCGCAGGAAAGCTCCAGCTCTACGTATTAAGCCCTGGGATACACTGCAGTTGATAACGGCAATAAAAACAGTTAGGCCTAAATCAGCCTGAAAAAATGATATTTTAGGAATCTTCAAGTCTTACCCAGTCTGCACTTTTCAAGTCATCTAGGTCAGTACCGGACCTATCGGTGGTGTCCCTCTCCATTTCCTGAATCTTCTTTAAACTCTAGAACACAAAAGTTTGATTATTACTTATGCGGTATAGTTGGTTACAAAAACGATAAATATGAATGCGGATATAATTTTTTCAATCCACAAACCAGCTCATTTAACTTCTGACCACAAGCACTTTCTTTCAAAAAGAATGTGTATGAACATGAGTGTGAACATTATAAATAAGGACTGACCCCTCTTGATTTAATGATGGAGGAATGCTTAGAGGTAATCTCCTAAAGAATGCACTGAGCAGCCCTTGTCCTCCTTGTGCCTATAGGAAATCAGTGGCATATCACCAAGGACCAAGATGTCCATGCTGTATCTCTCAGGCAGAGAAGATTTGTCTGACATTTCAATACTAAACCATCGGTGGGCAGCACCAGACTGAAATGTCTTGTCTGTAATGATACATATAAGACTGAAAAACATGTCTGGGCAGTACCTGACGGGGTGCCAACCCCAACATTATCTACTACGATTTACTAATTTTCATTGTGCGCTTGTCACATCTCTTTTGGTTTTGTAGGGGTGGAAAAGTTACAGTAGTCAGCGAGTCCAAGTCCCTAACATTTTTGCCTCTGGCTCGTAAACCATGGGCATATTATATACATTTATGTGCATAACTACCTTCTGGCTCCCAAAACTCCTTAGCTGAATCCTAAAACTGTTATCTACCTTCTAAATGGACAAAATGTGTTGCATACTCCTCCAGACAAGATATAAAGTTGTGTGTCCCCTACAGTATTAATTAAAGGAAGGACAGATTGAAAGGAAAAAGATACACCCTCATGGTTTGTGAAGGTGAGGAAAAGGTTGATTTTTTTTATTTATTTTTTTATTTTTAATTTTTTTTGCCAATACGCACAGGTCAACATTTCAGTTCATGTGCGGAGACCTGAAACATTGAACTGGGCTTGTTAAAAACATCTTTCTTCACGTTGACTCTGAGTGTCTACCTTTCCCACAAACAAATAAATAACACACATACATAGATTCTATAAAACACACACACACACACACACACACACACACACACACAGTGCATATATCGTATGAATAATTTAATTGAATAATGCAACAAAGAATGAAAATAAAGGTATAACAAAAATAAAATTTCCCAAGCCATACAAATATACATCTCCCACCTCTTTCCTTATACCACTAAATCCTTCTTTCTGCCACTGTCTACCAGCCTATTTAAATGTACTGATAACAACTGCTCTACTGGCCTCACTAGCTATATACCCTTTACTGTCAGTGCATACATGACACTACCCAAACATATCCAATTACACTGTCCAGCACAATTACACTGCCATCTCAGCACAGTTTCCCTTCCAACTTTGCTTTGCTTTGCATGCCTTCAGAACTGCAATTCCCACCATGCCCAGCGCTGTTACATTGCTACCCATTTACAATTACATTGCCTAGAACATTTACTTGTCCACCTCTGCACAGCTTCCCTTCCTCACATCCTGCACTCTTTGGTTGCCTTCCAATCTAGTTCTCTGGCCATGCCCAGCACAGTTACATCACAACCCATCTACAATGACACCAACTTTATAAACTACAACTCCCACTGTACCCAGCACTGTTACATTACTCCTCCTGTAAGTCATACGTGTTGGCTGTATATAGAACAACACGTTGCCACCAAGCTTCCAAGCTGTAGCTCCCACTATGTCCAGGCAGTCACATTGCTCCTCCCGGATGTCATGTGTTCAGAGGGTACTCTTCCACATATGAGGCAGCACAACAGGATGGAGAGAGAAGTCTGTTGGACCAGAGGGGCCGGGGGACACAAAAGTACCTGGGAGAAGACAACTACACTGTATATGTGCTTCTTTCACTAACACTAAACTATGGAATGTTGATCCCCTCTACTTTATATACTTGTACAGGTAATGCAATGCTCCTTTTGCAAGTATACTAGTGTGTGTGTGTGTGTACACCTATACACACACATATATATATATATATATATATATATATATATATATATACACACATATATATATATATATACACACATATATATATATATATATATATATATATATACACATATATATATATATACATATATACATACACACACACACACACGCACAAATATACACACACACACACACACACACACACACACACACACACACACACACACACACACACACACACACACACACACACACACAGTCTTACACATAGGTACAGCCTCATTTTATTAGGCATTGTTAGCTCTATGCGGTAAATATAAATGCCTCCTCCTTATACTACTTCTGACATCCCCTACTGATAGCAGCATAAACAAGAAAACACTCTTAACCGTGTGCAGACTCTGCCTCCCATCATAGTGATAATAACATATTTATTTATACACTGTTTTTTTCCCAGTGGGAATCCAAACACTTTACAATTACACAATAGCCTACCGTTCTAACTATAAAGCAATGAAAATTATATGGAAGTCATTTTAATGCTTTTAGAAATATTCTTGAGACCTTCAGGTGACAGAAATTGTCTTCAGTGAAACATGTTTGTTTAGCTTAGACTCAACATGTTCTCAGCTGGGTTTTGTCTTATAAGTCCTTAGAATTGTCTCCCACTCTGTTGAACTGAAGCTGGTATTTTCTCCCAGCATAAAGCAGCTTATTTTATTCTCTCTTGGACGAAGACTGATTAAACCCTTCGAACACAGTGTGGCCTTTCAAAGCCTGTATGCTAAATGCTTTTTCGTTTTCACGTTAGGCCAAACGAATAGAGGCAGCCAAGGAAATCTTATGCTTGCATACCAACAAGGGGCTTCACACATCACTGTGTACACACAAGTGTTTACTGAGAAAACTTAGGGTATTAACCTTTAGAGTGCCGGAGGGGTCTACAATACATTTTTTTTTTACCCTACTATATTCTACAGATTAGAGGTCTAATTTAATAAGCTAAACATTTGAAATTCTGAAGCAACTGCGTTCCTGGTAAAACAGACCTGTACAGTGAAAATACATATAGAACTTATCCCAATATCCTTGTGTATCTTGGATTTCTGGTTCCACATAAAGAGAATGATTTTCCTAGTATAATACTATTTAACACTGTAACAACCAGAGGGTTGTGTAATATTTCTTTGCAAAGAGTTGCACACCCATCTGGTCCTTAAAGGGTTAGTAAAATAAAATTTGCTAATATGAATGTAATATCTCACAGGTGCAAAGGCAAAAAAAGTTTAATTTGTTTGCTGAAGCTCTTTTGGAGAACACGGTTTCCTTTGGGAATCAAGGAGTTTGGAACCCTGGAGACTCCTGTAACTGTTGTCTGGATGGCTACCTCCTTAATGGTTAATCCCAGTGACCCCTTGGATAACAGTCCTGTTCTCACTTGCCAACTGGAATTGTCTGTGCGGTAAGCAAATTGCTGTTGGGATGATTCTCTGATATACCCATGAAAGGAAAATTCAGTCTAGCAACACTGGGGGCGGGGGTTATGCAGTAAGGTGTGATAAGGAGGTGGTAAAGTAGAGATGACTTCTCCAGTGTGATAAACCCTCCAATTCCTAAGTTATTCTATGGAGCCGATGCACCAAGATCTCCCTAGTTGGAGAAATCTTAGTGCATTGGATCCATAGAATTACATATGACTTGGAGAGTTTATCCCACCAGAGAACTAATTTTCTCTGTATTACTTCTTTATCATACTTAGTGTATTTCCCCCAGATCTGTTTCTTCCCTATCAGATTTAATCTTTGATCCCTGTGAATTTTTATTGGCACCGGAACAGTTAGCAATTCTGTAGTTATTCACTTCTGAGCTACCATACTAGTTTCATCTTAGTCAGAGAACATGGCCATGCCATTGCTAGTTTAGTTTTAGGCTTTACAGTTCCCTTAAAGGGATAGTAATCTGTCATAAAATCAGCTCAAATTAATCTTCATAATATTTGGGCCTTAGACAGTGTTTTTTCAATTCTATCAGAGTTGTAGTTCAAGAGTAATTGAATGATAAAGTATCCCCCTCCCTCCCCTTCTACTGATGTAACACTAAAGAGTTTAGAGCAGCAGGGAGTGTCCAGGTACATTGCAGAGAGGGACAATCTTCAATTAAGATAAGGGAAAAAGCTGAACAACCTGTCAAGGGGTCAGGGTTTTCATTGTTCTCACAGTAATAATTTTGACCCTTCATGTGAGCTGTCTGGTCTATGGACTGGATTCTACATCCGAGGACTAGGGGCTTACACTAGGTTAAAGAGGCGGGAGGAGGAAACATTGCCATTCAATTACTCTTGAGCTACAACGCTCACAGTAATAAAATAACAGTCACTATGACTCAAATACTATGAAGATTAATTGGGGCTGCTGTTTTTGTGAAACATTACTATCACTTTAAGATGAATTAACATGTGTGTGCTGTGGAGTAGCAATTTATTCTGACACTTCCTTGTAACAAGACTACTGTAAAGTTAGGCATGCAAAGGAAAACTTTCTCCTGTCAGCCTGCGGAAAAACAGCACATGAAAATGGAAATATATTAAGTTCTTTCAAGTATGGAAATATTTACTTGAATTATTTTAGTAATCAAAAAGGAAAAAGGAGAAGACAGAAAAGAACAAGTGAATGTGATTTATTCAGTAGTTATTTATTGGTTTAGACTACAGATGCATGTGCATAGGAGACTCCTTCAGTGCTTTTATATTGTAGAGGTAAAATTAAACCTTTATTAGTCATCGGTTACTAATAATCTTAAGAACCACATAGATGACATCCACATTTGTAGATCATCATCCAAAACTTTAGTATACATGAGTCTGTAGTCTACACCAATATATAATGACTGACTAAATCAGATTCACTTGTTCTTTTCTATCCTCTTCTTTTCATTTTTTTTTTATTATTGAAATATTGAACTTGGGTCGCAAAAATATGTTGACTAGGACATCCTATATAATAATTCGCTAAGTTGTGTGTAATGCCCGACATGCGCAGTAGACACTGCTGCGCGTGCGGCAGTCACATGTAGTAGAGACTGCCCACGCCGCGGCTGATACAGAGCTGGGCGTTCTGAAGGAGCATCCAGCTCTGTATCAGCAGTTGCGCGGGCAGTCTCTACTACGCGTGACTGCCCCGCGACCGGCTGCCAGAGGCACTGTGGCCCGTGTAACGGGCTGTTCAACTAGTTACTCTATATTGAATTATTTTAACTCAGTGTTAAAGTGCACTTGTATCATACACAGTTTTTAGTTTCTTTAAGTTTATATATTTAACTACCTATACAAAAGTATTCCAAAGATGGAAAGGTGGCAAGTCCTCTAAAAAATAAAGAAAACGGGCCATTCTATAAAAAAAACTTAAATTTACGCGAAATAAAGCTTGAAAAAAAAAAATAAATAAAAATTAAGACCATTTTTGAAATACTCTATATATAGCCTAACTATTCATGCTAAGTTATACAGAGATGACACATTCACTTTAATAAATCTATTCAGCATCTTTCCTCCTTTCTAATGAAAAAGCAGAATAGTGTGCTTGTTGGCATGACTGGTTATGTATTGTGGTACTTTGCCTGCTGGCAGCAGTAACAGCCCAGTTTGAAGACTTCAGACAAGTCTAATGTGGCAGTCACTTGCAGTTGATGCTCAAAGGCTCCATTTACGCGTCTGCTTGTTTTTCCCAGACATACTTCGATTGTAGGAAACAATTAAAGCAGAACTATCACTTTAAAGCAGTTGCCTATTAATTAAAACGAAAGTTTTACTGTATTTTTTTATTCTATAAAGTCTGTCCTGCAAGTACTTCCGCACAGACTGAGGTCCGTCACTCTGCCTCTGCTCCCCTCCCTCCCCATCCAGCCTCCTCCGATGACAGAGGCTTTTGTCTGTGAGCTGGAGCAGTCTCATTGGCTAGATATTGATCTCTGCAAATGAGACTGCTCCAGCTTACAGACGGAAGCATCCGTTATCGGAGGAGGCTGGATAGCAGAAGGAGAGCAGAGGCAGAGTGACAGACTGCGGTTACAGAGCAAGTAACTGCAGTCTATGCGGAAGTAGGGCCAGGGCATACTTTATAACTTAAATTTACACAAAATGCTTACAAACAAAAAAACAAAAACAAAAAAGAAGATAGATTTAGTAATATTCGATATATAGCCTAGCTATTTATGCTAAGTTATACAGAGGTGACACATCCACTTTAAAACCCTCATTTTTCTCAGGGATTAGTAGGATTTATAAACACAAGAAATAAGGAGCAATTCTGGGGCAAAGCAACTGCACTTCAGGGGACAAATACAACATCACACCGAATTAAATGGGGGTTTAACCCCTTGAATTCTAGCGAGGTCTCCAACACATTGCTTCATAATGCGTTGGAGATCGTTTTAGCATTCAAGGGGGTTAAAAACAGAAATTAAATCAATGTAACTTTTGGGGAATTTCTCTCTCTCTCCTTTGATACTGTTGTTGCTCCAAAACAGCTCATTGTTTCTTTTGTGCTCAAAGCCCTTTGCCATAACAAAGATCAGTTGATACAATGTTAACAGTTTGAGTGCCAGAGGGATGTGCACAACACTGTACCCGCCTGGCACTCAAAGGGCTAAAACAAAAAAAAAATGTATTTCCAAGAAGTGAACTGGACAGAATCCTACAAATAAATAAAAAAAAAAGAAATAAAAAGGTGAAACTCCATGATGCCCACTGCTGGAGATCTGTATAGCTGTCAGCTACAAGAAGCCAGTCGCCTGGTAACATTACAAGAAAACCTCTTGCATACTTCATTGTGGATCTGAATAAAAAAGAATTAAGAGGTTTCCAGGCAACTACTCTATGCCCCAGGAGTCAGTAGGGAAAATGGGTTAAGTCAACCTTGGCAAGAAGCAAAGATTAGGGACCTACGTGATTTAACTAACACTTGAGGGAACAGGCTTGAAAATTAACCCTTTAAGAACCAGAGGGGGGGGGGTGCAAAGCATTGCTTTGCAATGCTTTACACATTACTCTGGTCCTTAAAATGTTAGTAATGTCTAAAAAAAACTTTTTTGCATTTAGAAGAGCTTAAAAAGCTGATCTAAATGCAAAAAAACGTATCTTTCAAACCGCTATGGTTTAAGAGATACGGGCGTTTAAAGTTTGATTTCTCCTACTGACAGCTGTAAAGCTGTCAGCAGGAGATTCATGTCGGTCGACAAGGAGGCGCTTGAGAAGTGCAGAGTTCTCGTTACTTACACGGAATCCCTTCATTGGAATGGTCTAAAATGTGTGCCTAGTATTCAGGCACACGTTTTAGACCATTCCAATGAAGGGATTCCGTGTAAGTAACGAGATCCCGGCACTTCTCAAGCACCAGCGTGTCGACCGACACAAATCTCCTGCTGACAGCTTTACAGCTGTCAGTAGGAGAAATCAAACTTTAAACGTCTGTATCTCTTAAACCAGAGCGCTTTGAGAGATACATTTTTTTTGCATTTAGATCAGCTTTTTAAGCTCTTCTAAATGCAAAAAAGTTTTTTTTAGACATTACTAACACTTTAACTAATAAGATGCATACCCGTTTGGCACTCAAGGTTAAGAGTAAAGCCATTAAGGCTGATGTACTAAAAAAGAACTGGAGTAAACCACAGGGACAAAAGGCATTCTCTTTTTATTTACACAGGACCTTTAACCCTTTGAATGCACAATGTCACCAACACATTACTCCGAAATGTGTTGGAGACCTCTCCAGCATTGAAGGAATTAATACCCATTTAAATGAATGGGAATGTTGGGAATTGTCTGTAGTCTATGGTGCACTTCATTTAATAAAGAATTTCTCCTGTACTCCTCAGTACATCAACCTCAGTGGGACAGTAAATAAGGGCACTAGTTCACTTGGGATCTGTTTTGCTAAGCTTGCCCAGAAGTGCTTGACAAATCCATAGAGCATGAAAAAAAAAAAAGGATTTTAGCCTTACCTGTTAAATCCTTTTAGCTTAGTCCATACAGGTTACTGGTAACTTTGGGTAGGCAATCAGCCCCTTTAATACGCAGGAACAATTCTGAGAAGTGACTGCTGGGTGGAGCCTAGCTTGCAGCTAGCCAATCCCCAACCAATAAGATTTGCAGACTATTGAATATGTAGTAAGACGTTAAAGGAAGACTCCTGTGAGCATGAACCCGAAAGGAACCCATGTTCTGCCACAGGAAAGCCAAGCATGGTCCCTTGACAGGGTGGAAGACCAGTAACCTGTATGGGATAAGAGAAAAGGATTTAACAGGTAAGACTAAAATCCTATTTTCTCTGTCGTACAATACAGGTTACTGGTAACTTTGGGATGTCCAACCATTAAGTTCCCCAGGGTGGGAAGAAAGGCAAGGACCAGGCGCAGGCCCCCAAAGTCACCAGAGCACCAATGAACCTACAGATCATGAATAGCTCAACAATAACCGCAAAGTGTCAACGGACACTGAACAGGGGTAAAACAGACCCCAGGAACTGTACACAGCACGCTGAAATAGAGCCAACAGGGCTCAAAAGTGAAAGAATACTGAGAGACTAAAGAGATAGTAGATAGGCAAAGCTGCCTCCAGGGTCTTCCGCCCAAAACTGGCAACAGCCTATGCCAGCACATCCACAAGACAGTGTTTAGCAAAAGTATACACAGACGACCAAGCGGTCGCCTTGCACAACAGATCAGCTGAGGCCTGGTTCTGGTAGGCCCAAGAAACCCCAATAGGCCTCGCAGAATGAGCCGTGACCCTGAAGGGAACAGGCTTCTTCTGAAGTTCGTAAGCCTTACGAATCGTGGACTTGATCCAAGAAGCTATGGTTACCTTGGAAGCAGGCTTCCCTGCCCTAGGACCCTCAGGAATGACAAACAGAGAGTCAGACTGCCTCAAAGGCTCAGTGCAATGCACATAGAACTTGAGACAATGCACAACATCCAACAGATGAAGATCCCTCTCCTTGTCAGAAGTAGGGTTAGGACAGAAGGAAGGGACCACAATCTCCTGATTAATGTGGAATTCAGACACCACCTTCGGGAGAAACTCTTGTGAGGTGCAAAACACCACCCTGTCCTTGTGAAAAATCAACAAGGGTGTTCTACAAGACAGGGCATGTAGCTCTGCAACTCAGTGAATAGAAACAATCGCCAGGAGAAAGGCCATCTTCCATGTCAGCAGATGTAGAGGAATGGTAGCCAAGGACTCAAAGGGAGGAAGCTGGAGTACTCCCAGAACCAGGTTAAGATCCCACTGAGAAGCAGGGGACTTAAACACCGGATGGGTATGAGCAACACCCTGGAAGAAAACCTTGACATCAGGAATGATAGCAAGACACCTCTGAAAAAAGACAGAGAGCGCAGAAGTTTGAACCTTAAGAGAACTCAGACTGAGACCCTTATCCACACCATTCTGGAGGAAGGAAAGAACTATAGGAAGGCCAAAATCCTAAGCAGGTCCTTGTCAGCACACCAAGCCAGAAAGGTAGACCAAACTCGATGGTAGGCCTTAGAGGAAACAGGCTTACGGGCACTAAGCATAGTAGCCACCATTCCAGAAGAAAATCCTTGAATTGAGGATGCCATCAAAGCCAGACGATGAACATCTTCCTTACAGAGGTAACCCTGTAGAAGGAGGACTGGACAGAGGGGGAAGTCGAAGAGGTTCTGCCACTGAGAGGTCCAGAAGCTCCGGAAACCAAGCCTGTCGGGGCCAGTACGGAGCAATCAGAATGACTGGGCAGTGCTCCAGTCTCAAGCTTCCAAAGAACTCTGTTCAACAGGGGAACAGGAGGAAAGATGTAAGCCAGAGGAAACGTCCACGAGATCGACAAGGCATCCACTGCCAGAGCCATGGGATCCACCTATAGAGAGCAGAATGTTGGCACCTTCCTGTTGTGCCTGGTTGCCATCAGGTTGATGCATGGAAGACCCCACTGCTGGATGATGAGGTTGAACACCTCTGGATGCAGCTCCCACTCTCTGCTGTCCACAGTGTGTAGACGGAGGAAGTCGTCCAGAACGTCATCTATGCCAGGAATATGAACTGGGGAAATGGCAGGGACATGCTCCTCTACCCAAGATAAAATAGCCTTGACCTCTATCCAAGCTACGAGACTTCTTGTGCTGCCTTGCTTGTTGATGTAGGCCACCTCTGTGGCGTTGTCCAACTGTACCATGACCAGGAAATCCTCCAGTTGCTGTGTCCAGTGATGTAGGGCATGAAATATTGCCCGAAGCTCCAAGACGTTGATGGGAAGGAGAGATTCCTCCTGAGACCACCGGCCCTGAACACTCAAGTGCCCCAGCACCGCTCCCCATCTGAAGAGGCTGGCATCCATCGTCACTGTGGTCCAGAAGGGCACCAGGAAGGGTTTGCCTTTCAGGAGATTGTTGAGGTTGAGCCACCACAAGAGACGCTGCTCCACTTGAAGAGGGAGGGACAGGGATCTTTCCAGGAGATCAGGTCGACCCCTGAATGCCAGGATCAGAAACCTCTGAAGTTCCCTGGTGTGAGCCATGGCAAACGGAACTGCTTCTATGGTGGAAATGAACTACCCCACCAAGGAAGACAACTTCTTGGCTGGAACCGGATCCTAAGACAGGATAGCTTGGACCTTCAGCGCAATCTGATGAGCCATTGTGTCCGTCAAACACCATCCCTCTCTGAGTGTTGAAGAGGAGGCCCAGAAAGACTGCCTTCTGAGAAGGGACAAGGCCTGACTTGTCCAAGTTGATGATCCACCTGGGATGGGAGAGAGCATGAATGCAGTTCTGCACCTGCAGGTGAAGGTGTTCCGGAGAAGATGCCTTCATAAGGAGGTCGTCCATATACGGAGTCACCCTGATACCGTTCCAATGTAGGACAGATATCAAAGCCCCAGGACTCTGTTGAAGACTTGAGGAGCCATGGTCAGGAAAACTGGGAAATGCCCTTGGTAGCAGGCAAAAAGGAAAAACTGCAGACTCTCTGGATGAATGATGATGTGTAGATAGGCATCTTGAAGATCCAGAGAGGCCAAAAATTCCCCTGGAGACATGGCTGCTATAACTGTGCGCAGAGACTCCTGGCGGTATTGGGACCTGACTACAGAGTAGTTGAGATCCTTCAGATCCAAAATGGGATGACAGCCCCCGTTCTTCTTGGAAACCACAAAGAGGTTGGAGTAGAATTCAAAGCCCCTCTCCTGAGGGGGAACTGGCTCCAGGACCACCTAGTCCAGAAGGGCCTGTATAGCTTCCTCAAAAAGGCAGCACTTTTCTGCTCCCAAGCGAGAACGAGAAGCAAAGGTCCTGGGAGGAGGAAGAGAGGTGAAGGGAATCCTGTACCCCGTAGCCACCACCTGTAAAACCCACAGGTCCGCCACAGAGGCCTGCCAAGCTGAGAAGTAGTGGAATAAGCAGCCACCTACCTGCGGACGGAGTCCCGGAGTCATGCAGAAGAAGGTTTGGAAGCCTTGGGTTTTGCGGAGGACTTGGATCTCCATTGTTGCTTAGGCTTGGATGAGGAGCATGGAGCCTGAGGGACCGTCTGGGTTGCTTCAAAGGGACGAAAAAGCTGATTCCTTTTGACAGGCACCTTCTCCCTCAGGACCACTGGCAGGTAAGTACTCTTCCCTCCAGTGGCCTCGTTGATGAGATCCTTGAACTCAGGCCCAAACAGGGAGGAGCCCTGAAAAGGCAAAGACAGAAGAGCCTTCTCGGAGGCCGTATCATCAGACCAGATCTTGAGCCAAAGAGCACGTCTGGCTACTACAGACATGGTAGATGCCCTGGCTACCATATGTACAGCTTCAACAGGGCAGCAGAGACATAATGCTGAGCCTCAGCAATGTTAGCGAGAAGTTGCAACATGTCAGAAGTAGGAGCCCCTTGACGGACAGCAGAATTGAGCTGTTCAGTCCAAACAGCCACAGCCCTATTTACCCATGCAGCAGCAAAGGTAGGGTGAAGGGCAGAGCCCGCTGTCACAAAAATAGCCTTGAAAGAAGTCTCAAGCTTATCAGTCCTGTCTGTGAGACAGAGGTGTCAGCCACCGGCAAAGCAGTGGACTTAGAAAGCCTGGAAACTGGGGCATCCATTTTGGGGGGATGGACCCACTGCGTGAGGCCCGTTTCAGAGAAAGGGTAAAGTTTTCCAAACTTCCTAGACACAGATGGTTTCTTGTCTGAAAACTTACACTCCTCTGACACCAAGAGGTCAACAGTGGGGTTAGGTGGAAAACAAGCATGGGACCTAACAGGCTCCTGAAACACATCAGAGGGGTCAGATGGGAGCCAATCGGAAAAGAGAGTGCAAAGTGGGCTCTCATGGGAAACATAATTTCACTAACAGAGTACTTCAACAGTGCCCGAAGCCCCCTATAAGCCCCCAACATTCCCAGAACGTTGACCGTATGACAGAGCAAGGGCAAACTCACAAAATGAGCTTTCTCTGACCTCGTTGGAGCGGTTGCAGAGATATGTCCCAAACTGTAAAGTCCCATAGAAGTGAATGGAGCAATGACATCTATGTGGTAAACGCATGCCTTAAAGGAGCGGAACAGAAAGTTCACGAGGTGCATACCGAAACGTAAAATCGCACAAAAGCCCACTAGAATTAAACAGCAGACCCCATAAACACTGGTCCCAGTAGGGAAAGTGTCCAAAGCCCCCTCAAAACATGCTAACCAGCAACAAAAGGGTTAAGTTACCACAGAAACTTGCTCCAAACACCTCACAGACATTCAGAATAAACCCAATGAGTGCATGAGTATATAATAGGAACTCCAAATGAGACCCCTGTGCAGAGGGGAAGCATGGGACATGTAGACCTCAGCACTCAGAGGGTGCTCACCTTTTTTCAGCAGGTCTTCTGTCTTCAGATTACCATATATCAAGAATAAGCTTCAGTGGGCAACTCCTGGGGAAAGAACTTGCAGTCAAGCTATCCACATTTGGGTGATGGGAATTGTCAGTGATGGTAATGCCTAATGGTGGTATTCCATATCTAACAGAAAAATAATAAAAAAATAAAACTATAGCAGAACTGTTCTCTTGCCTTGTGTCTTGACCAAGGAACAAATCTTACTGGTTGGGGATTGGCTAGCTGCAAGCTAAGGAGAGGAGGTAGTCTCCACACAGCAGTCACTTCTCAAAATTGTTCCTGCCTATTAAAGGGGATGATCACTTACCCAAAATTACCATTAACCTGTATTGGAGGACAGAGAAATCAAAATTTCCAATGATATAAAGGGTCAGTAATGCCACCCCCCAAAATATTTAGATTTAGGTAGATATTGAAAAAATAAACTATTTGCAACAAACCGTATCTCTCAAACTGCTATGGTTCGAGAGATATAGGGATTCAAAGCTCCCCTCTCTTCCCTTCTCGTGACGTCAGCGTCTAGCTGACAGCAGGAGATCCCGGTACATGGACCAAGCAGGAAGCTCTGCAGCAAAGCTAAAATTGTGGTACTTAAAAAGAATTAATTCATTGGAAAGGTCTACAAAGTGTGCTTGCAAACCAGGCACACTTTGTAGACAGTTCCAATGAATTAAGTACAGCAAATTCGCACTGCTGCAGAGCCTCCTTGAGTCGTACGACTCGATTCTTCTACTGTCAGCTTTACAACTGACATCAGGAGAAGGGAAGGGTGGGGGGAACTTTGAATCCCTATATCTCTCAAACCATAGCGGTTTGAGAGATACGGTTTGTTGCAAATAGTTTATTTTTTCAATATCCACCTAAATCTAAATATTTTTTATGGGACAATACTGTCCCTTTAAATGGAGTTTCCAAAGCATTTTGAAGCAATTCTTGGACACCTCTCTAGCAGTCAAGGGACTAAAAGCCCCATTCAAATCAATGAGAATTGTAGGAATGTTAATTTATCCACAATGATGCAGTTGGCTTACTCCAGATTTGCACCTCTTTGAACCAAAATGCAGACAAAGGGCATTGCTCTGAGTCATTTGATATTTCTAGTGATGTTTGCTGTCCCTGTGTCAGGTAAGGATGAAATTTCTTGGTATAAGAATATTATTTCAAGTACAAGAAACACATGGTCCTTCAGCTGCTGCTAAGTACAAACCCCATCATATGCAAGAAGCCAACAACTGGTTGGGGGGTGATGCAAGTAGCAGTCCCCAAGAGCTGGAGAGCCAAATGCTTGCCTACTACTAGGAACCTGCCAAATTCTGTTAACAGACAAACGTTATTGACTGGCCAAGTACCTCTACCCAAAACACCTCTTATTAATAATGCACCACTTACCTTAATGTGGGCAGAAATATCCTACTGGTCACTGGGAATCATTTTAATGTGGATTGCTGTTCCTAAATAAATCTTTATTTATTACTGGATATTATATTCATAAAGGCGACATGAATCTTTGTTGCCACACTACAAACAACTCAAAGTGAGTGTGTGAGAGTGTGTGTGTGTGAGAGAGAGAGAGAGAGAGAGAGAGAGAGAGAGAGAGAGAGAGAGAGAGAGAGAGAGAGAGAGAGAGAGAGAGAGAGAGAGAGAGAGAGAGAGAGAGAGAGAGAGAGAGTGTGTGTGTGTGTGTGTGTGTGTGTGTGTGTGTGTGTGTGTGTGTGTGTGTGTGTGTGTGTGTGTGTCTGTCACCTGGAAATACCAAAGTATATAGTGTGGAGCTTATGGCTCTCAGTTTATTATGTGGTGTAAAATGCTTAAATTGATATGCCATCATCGCTCTTCCATAACAAATTGTAATTGCGTGCCTCCAGCCTTCACCTCTCCCAGAGCCTCTCCATTCAAACCCCCCCCCCCCCCCCGGAGCCTCTCTTCTTCACCCTCCCACAGCCTCTTTCCTTCAAACTGAAGAGCCTTGCTTCTTCATGACTCCCCACTGACTCTCTACTTCACCACTCCCCGGTGCCTCTCTCCTTCACCACTCCCCAGTGCCTCTCTCCTCAGCCCCTCCCCGGTGCTTCTCTCCTTCACCTCTATCCAGTACCTCTCTCCTTCACCTCAATCCAGCACCCCTCTGTGTCTCCCTCCTTCACCAATCCACTTTACCTTCCTCCTTCCATCATCACATTTTCCCTACCCATTTTCTTTTGTCTTCCTCCTGCCATCTTTATCTCTTCCATCTTCTTCCTCTGTCATATTTCCATAATATTCCTGTTACCTCTCTCCATATTTTCCTTCCTTCTTCTCGCTCTCCATCTTTTTTTCTTCCTTTGTCCAGCTTCTATCTCCTTCTTCCCATTTTCCTCCTCAATTTCTCCAACTTCTTCCTCTCTCTCCACCTAATTCATACCTCACTTGAACTGCTTCCTCAATCATTCTAACTACTTTCACGCTCAATCTCCCGCTGTATGCGGCTGTTTTCATACATGGAACTATGGACTACTGAGGTATTATCAATCTGAGAAGGCTATCGGATGCAAATGTTTTTTGACAGAGGGCTGTGGAGTGTGTGTGTGTGCGCGCACGCGTGAGTAATGGTTGGGGAAGGTCCCAATTACACGGTATGGGATCGAGGGCTCAACAGACTTTTTCGGGGGAGCCCCAGCATTTTGTGTTACACCACTGCATTGAAGACCTCTCTTGCAATCAATAGGTTAAAAAGAATGCAGTTAGTTTGTCCCACAAAATGCCAGAAGTGCTGGAAATGTTTCTAGAATCCAAGGGCTTCAGCAGCTATTAATCCGTTTAAGTCTGAGGGGGTGTGGTCCTTTAAAGTTTAAAATATAAAATGGGCTTGTATATAATTTTTGTTTTATCAAATCCAAATCTACAAATTCTTATTCAGAATCTTAGACATACTTTCCAGAGAAGACATACACAAAGCCTATCCCAGAGTGTGATCCCCACACCCTGTAGACATGGAATCACACAGGAAATATCAGTTCCCATGACAACCAGCTGCTCACCTCTTTAGCACTTCTTATTTTGGTCAGAAACATGTGCAGCTCCATCGTTTCTGCGTACAAGGCCCGACATACCGCCTGGTAGTGATTGGGTGCTTCTGATGGAGTTGGCAAATGAGAGGCACAAAGCTGTAGAGGGAAAAAAAAAAAATATTCATGTGAAAAACGGACATCACCATTTCGTCTCACAATTTAAATCCAATTTTGACAATTTTATGCTTAACTTTAAACCCAAGCAATGCGTTGCATACCCCTCTGGCACTCAAAGGATTAAGGACCAGAAGGATGTGCAGTGCATTTCTCTCAATACACTGTGCATTTCACTTGTCTATAAATCCTTTGTATGCTAGAGGAATCTCTAGCGCCAAGCAAAACAATAGGCCGGAGACCTTTCTAGCATTCAAGGAGTTCAAAATCCCACATAAACTCAATGGGAATATTTATTTGTATGGTGCAGCTGCTTTGCAAATATAATCAATGCACTTGTCCTGCATCTAGTCCCAAGTCTACCAAAGTCATGCCTTCCTTCAATCACACAGCTAGCTTTTTATTTATTTATTAACCCTTTGAATGCCAGAGGGGCACGCAAAGCTTTGCTTTTGAGTTGATTTGTTGCTTTGGTGTAGATGACAGCAGAGCAGATACTATAGGGATCCAGGTGGCAAACTTAGATTTGCTTTCAACTCTGCTGTCATGTTCATACCTCCCAACATTTCAAATGGCAAAAAGAGGAACACTTGTGTTTTAGGGAATGTGTGGCTGGTGGGTGGAGCATTAATGAGAATTTTTAGGTTATTTCTTGACTTACTGACACATCATAATATCCTATATAATAATTCACTAAGGATGTTTGTCAGAAGCTGTCATGTGCAGTAGAGACAGCTATGCTCGCAGCAGTCATGTGCCGTACAGACTGCCCGCGCCGAGGCTGACATAGAGAGGGGCGCTCCGAATTCAGACCAGAGTCCTCTCTGCACACCTTCCTGGTACTGCTTGGTCCCAGGAAGATGCACAGAGAGGACTACGGTCTGAATTTGGAGCTCCCTGCTCCGTATCAGCTGAGGCACTTTTGGCCAGTCAGTACTGCGCATGACTGCAGCTCCGCAGCTGGCAAGACAGGATCCGGCTGGTAGCTGTGTGGCACTGTGGCCCGTGTAAACGGGGTTTTCAACTAGTTACTGAATAAATTATCTAGATCAAGACCGAAATATTTTATTTACACAGACTGATTTATAAACACACATACTGGTTTAGACAAACATTAAAGGGACAGTACTGTCAACTTAAAAAATATATATATATTGTAGCCATTTATAAAATATGCTAAATGCCCCCCACAGTCCCATCTCTCAAACCTTTATGGTTTGAGAGATATTCGGCAGTAAACTTCCCCCCTCCCTCCTCTTTCCCTGATGTCAGCACTCTAGCTGACTGCAGGAGAATCCGGTCCCGGGACCTTTGAAGGCTCTTCAGCAGTGCAGAGAACACGCAAGAGAAAAATAACTATTTCATTGGAACGGTCTACAAAACGTGCTTGCAAACCAAGCATACTTTGTAGACTGCTCCAGTGAAGTATTTTTTTTTCTCTCTCATGCGATCTTGGCTCTGCTGAAGAGCCTTCAAAGGTCCCGGGACCGGATTCCCCTGCAGTCAGCTAGAGTGCTGACGCCTGGGAAAGGGGAGGAAGGGGGAAACTTTACTATCGACTATCTCGCAAACCATAAAGGACTGAGAGATGCGACTGGGGGCATTTAGCTTAATTTTTAAATAGCTACAATATTTGTTTTTTTAAAGTTGACAATACTATCCCTTTAATGCAAGCTTTATTGCTGTAGAACAATGTGATAAACATACTCAACACTATCTGATCTCATCAAAAGAGGGACACCAGGGTGGGAAGGAGGGTTTGATAAGTAACACAAACTACAAGTGCAAGAGAAACATTATCTCCTGATCAAAGATCGGTTCCACATTTCCGAGGACCAAACCAGCAGTAAAAATAAACAATGACTACTACTCATTGGATTATATTTGATGGGATGGTGCTGGTTTTTAGAACATCCATATAGTACTTGCTTATTTATTGCCCTTTCATGACAAAAGGATTAAATTTCTTCTTTTAATCCATCAATAATAGCTTGTCCAAGTTATTTAACCTCTTGGATGAACAGGTCTATAGCATCCAATTGATTAATTTTTACCCACAAATAATATTTTTGTTTCATGATTTCTATTGACTGAAAATAAAGGAGCAGTAAATATTAGTGATAAATGTGTGTGTGTATGTATAATTATTAAAGCTCAAACATATTTTTATATTAAGCAGCATTTTTTTTTTTTTTTGCTGTCACCAGATAGTAGCACTGTCAGCTTCTAAGAAGAGCTTCAGCCCAAGATTCAGAGATTCACATACACCATGAGTTTGTTCACATATTTAAGAGAATTAGTTTATTTTCATTAGCCAGAAATCAGAGGGCAGTTTCCAAAAGCTACCAAGGTTTCTCAGCCAGGCTCCTTTTTAATTCCAGTTAGAAATAAGGCTTGCCTAACAGAGCAGGGTACTTTCCAGTTATCTGGAACCATTTTCAAAACATTTTTCAAACATTTTTAAACAAAATCTTTATTCTAATATTTTTCAAACATTGTTAAACAAAAATATTTATTGTAATATGATATGACAGGAAAGTACCGTCAAAAAACAATGGCAAAATGGACTGCACAGTTGTAAATGGACTGCAAAGTTCTTGTGTAAACTAGGTTTACTGTGTAAAGTAGATTTGATGACAGGAAACAACAGGTTCTGACAGGCAACAACAGATTCTGACAGGAATTAGTTTTGAAAATCGATGACAGGAAACAACAGGTTCTTACAGGAAACAGCAACAACAGATTTTGACAGGAAATAGATTTGAAAATGGTTCCCGATAACAGGAAAGTACCCAGAGCGGGTATTAACATTAATAACAGCTCCATCAAGATAGAGAGGTCAAATGAGACTCAATCTCTGATTGGACAGGCCAAAACTGCCACTAAGGCACTGTGTAAAATAAAGAGTTGTTACTGACAGCTCCGTGGGCGAGAAGTGTACTTTGGGAAAAGCATTTAACAAGTAAGGACACCAAAATCCTATTTTCCTATACGTCCAGCATGGAACACAGGTACTATTGGGATATAACAATGCTAAGCTCCCAGTGGCGGGAAACAAGAAAGGACCTCACTCATGTCCCCATAATACTGAAGTTCCCCAGGACTATCAATATCTGAATAAACCCAAGCAAAAACTGTCAGCAGACATCTAACTTACACAGCACACTGAAACAAGAGCCAACAGGGCTCAAAAACTACTGAACAACAACTGACAGAAAAAAGTGTGCAAGTCCCTAAACAGACAGAACCATCTGCAGGATCTTCCGGCCAAAGCTGGCCTTGGCCGAGGCCAGAACCTTGACATGGTGGTGTTTGTGGAAAGTAAGCAAGGAGGACCAAGTTGCTGAGTTTTCAAAGTTGTTCATCTGAAGCCTGGTTGGATTGCAGAGAGGGACAACCTTCAGTGAGCATAAGGAGAAACCTGTCAAGGGGGGTACAGTTTTCTTTCTTCTCACAGTAAGAAAATGGTCCCTTGCTGCAACCTGTCCAGTCAAGAGACCAGAATCCACATCTGGGCAAAGGCGGATTACACTAGGTAAAAGGGGTGGGTGGGGGATATTTCATCTTTCAATTACTCTTGAACTAAAACTGTGGCAGTATTGAAAAAACACTCTCCATGGCCCAAATACTATGAAGATTAATCGGAGCGGCTTTTATTATGAAACATTACTATCCCTTTAAGGGCAGCATAGATTTTAGATACCTCTTTCATGGGAGGAAAGGGAGAAACACACATAGGAGTTCAAATTGAGTCAAACCACGGAAGGCCAGATGTCTGTTTTTCAAAGAATGCACAAAAAGTTGCACTGCCAAGAAACTCAGAGTATCAAGGAGATCACTGAATCTAGTCCTTCAGAACTTATGCTGGGTGAGGGCACTGTCTTTGGTGATGTGAGTTAAGAACAGTTGGGGTTTAGTGGTCCGGTGTTGGAATATTGATGCATGCAAACCTGGTGGGAATTAGAGGTTATGTCTATGTGATGGTTATTTCTCTAGCAGTCAAGGTAATAACACCCCCTCCAAAAAAAAGAAAAAAAAGAAACATAAAAAGAAACAGGAATTCTGTTTGTTCCCCATGGTGAAGCTGGTCAGCTACATAACTGCTCCATGTTTTGTCTTTAGATGTACAACTAATTGTGGTTCACAGTTAAGCCATTACTGGGCTTATTTATTAGGCACGGGAACTGCAGGTCAATGCTGTGTTAATATGTTACCCATTGGTTGCCCTTAGCATAGAATACCAGGCCATGTAAAATGATGGTACAGTTTGTTACTGTGACAACTGCAAAGACAGAAGAACCTTCCCCCAGATCCAGTCAATGTTGAACAAGAAACAGTGGGCCACATGTATAAAAGTAAAGGGGTGCAATTCTGGGTCAAGGCCAAATTCACAATAGAGGACAAATAAATCCTTTGAATGGCCGAGGGGTCTACAACTATTTGTGACATTTCTAGTATTCAAGGGGTTAAAAAGCCCCACTTAATAATCCTTTGAGTTCCAGAGAGGTATCCAATGCATCGTGTAACTCTCTGGCACTCAAAGAGTTAAAAACACCACTTAACGCAATGCTAAGTATTATTTCTCTCCTATGGTACAGTTGGTTTGCTCCAGAATTGCTACATCCTACTTTAAGATCCTTGGCATTACATATATAAAAAGATATGTATATTAATTTATACACACATATACTGCAGGTATTGTAATAGCAAACTGAGAGATGATCACGCATCTCTTACTAATGACTGGTGTGTGTCACTTAAAATAGAACCATTGGCCATTCAGCCTATAAAGGTGACCCAGTCATTGTGTACTCATGTAAGCAGCACATAGTAAGAGGTTGAGCCTAAGGGTGGGGCTGAAGTGGAGCCTTTGGTGCCACTCATTAATCCATTTCATGAGAAACACAGATGATCCCGACCTTGTGATAATGTCTGCTCAGAGAATTCATTCCTTTCTGTCATGTGGGAGACAGAGCCCACTGGGGGAGCTGCCCTGACAAATGCTTAGGAGGAAAAGAGAAAGAATTGGTAGGTTTTAAAAGAATGGTAACCTCCCCCCCTTTATATTACATAATTTTATGATAGAAAGATAGATGGACAAACAGACCGTTGGAGTTCAACATTTCTTGTGTTCATTCCATTTTATGGAGACAATTGCTACTACAGTCTATGTGGAGCCCAGGTCACTTACACTTAGGGCCTTATTCATCAATCCATCTACTCCATAGGGGGAAATGAAAGCATCCACCAACTTAAATGAATGCTAAGGAGATCTCCAATGCATTGTGAAGCAATATACTGGAGCCCTCCATAGCTTTCAAAGGGTTAAAAAGACTACTTAAATCAATAGAGATTTGGAGAATTTTCATTTGCCCCCTATGGGGCAGCTGGTTTGCCCTACAATTGCTCCTCTTTAGCTTGATGAAAAGGAAAGGCCGTATAATATATTAAGACCAAAGGGCCGTATTACGGACCATAAAGAGAAATTCTAGAGCAAACCAACTGCATCATAGGGGACAAATAAAAATGACCAAAATTTCTAGTGATTGATATTTTAACACCTTGAATGCATGAACTGCTCACTTCAAGCTCCCAAACAGTTAACTGGTGAATGTTCTTACTATTTACAATTTTAAGGATGGAAACAAGAGCGTCTCTGTGTGTGAGGTACTTTACCTGCTCTATTTAATCTATTCCTCTCTCTAAATGCCAACCCTGCTAGCTAAATAAGCCTGTCATTGTCTAATGGGTGAGAAAGAAGCTCTTTATAAAGTTTTTTCCCTCTTTGTGGACAATGAATATCCAAAACAAACATTTTTATCTGTACAGTTGCCTTTCTACATGTAACAGACTAAAGAATTAGGTATGTCTTAAATGGGCCAAATGGCAATATATTCTGCTGTAACTGTGATTAGGAAGTCAGAGCACATTGCATGTATGAACATAAATACACATATATCCAACACAAGAGGTAAAATATTATAGGTTTGCCAGAAAGGGAAGAGAAGAAGGAGCTGGTCTGCACAATAGACCGTATGAACTAGGCTGCAGAATTACCCATGTGGCAAATTTCCCAGCTATTTGTGCTAAAAAAAGCAAAGAGGCAAAGCAAAAATTTTGAAAGGTCTCCAATGCAATAGAAAATAATGAATTTGGAAACCTCTCCAGCATCAAAGGGTTAACTTAGTACAGGTATTTCTTGTTTCAAGCACCATTTTCAGATCAACATAACCGCCTAATTTGCATCTGTAGCAGAATCAAATGAATGAATGAGGTGTCTTGCCAAATACCGCATCTTTACACATTCTTCCCAATGTGCAGCTGTTCCCAGGTCTACTAACACCCACTGAGTCAACACCACAACACCCAGAAGACAAGCAGTGAGGATCGCCACTCTATAAAATACCTCATATGCCCATTATGGAAAAATGTATTGACACAGCACAGAAAGAACAAATACTATATATTTAATGGTCATACAAAGGACCTTATGCACGAAAGAAAAGAGGAGCAATTCTGGAGCAAACTGTACCATAGAGGAGAAATAAATAAAAAAGCAACTGATGTAAATGGGCCTCTGAATCTTTTGATAGTTAGAGACGTCTCCAGTGCGTTGCTTCACAATACATTAGAGACCCCTATAGAATTCAAGGGGTTAAAAGCCCAGTTTAAGTCAACAGGAATTTGGGGAATTTTAATTTGTCCCACTATGGTACAGTTTCTTTGTGAACGCAGCCCAAAAGCCATATTCAGGCAGCGGAAGAGAAGCACTTCCGGAGCAAACCAACTACACCATAGGGAGACATACAAAAAGTCACATTTATGTAAATTGGGTTTTTAACCCCTCCGATGTTAAGACTCTAGTGCATTGTTTTGCAACGCATTCAAGACCTCCCTTGTATTTACAAGGGGTTAAACATCCCATTTAACCCGTTAAGCTCCAGGGGACTACAAAAATGAATTGCAAAGCAATGTGTTACACACTCCTCTGGTCCATAAGGGGTTAAATAAATTGAAATGTGTAGGTGTTTTATTTCTCCCCTGTGGTTCAGGGAATCACTCATATTTTCTTTTGTGCGTACACGCCACCAGTGTATCGCATAGGGACATGCTTACACACCACCATGCTTACACACCACCAGCGGGACCTTGTAAGGGATGGCTCTGCATCCAAGGTGGCGGGTGGGGGCGGCTTTTTATGCCACCCCCTGTAAAGTGCTGCCCTAGGCCTACTTAGCCTAGGCCAAAATACATCACTGGATACGTGTCCTGAAGATCCAGAGAGGCAAGGAATTCCCCTGGGGACACAGCAGCAATCACCGTCCATAGGGACTCCTGGTGATAAGGAGTCTTGATCACAAAGGAACTGAGATCCTTCAAATCCAAAATGGGACGACAGCCGCCGTCCTTCTTGGAGACCACAAAGAGGTTTGAGTAAAAACCCATACCTCTGTCCCGAACTGGAACAGGTTCCAGAACATCCTTGTCCAGAAGGGCCTGGATAGTGCCATTGAACAGATGGCATTTCTCTACACCCTGGGGCGTATGAAAGGTGAAAAACCGAAAAGGAGGAAGAGAGACTAAGGGGATCCTGTACCCTTCTGCCACTACCTGCAAAACCCACGGGTCCGTCACTGAATCCTCCCAGACGCTGTGGTAGTGACGCAGACGGCCATCCATAGCCGAGTAGGGACCTGGGTTCGGCGAGTCATGCCGAAGGCGGCTTGGAAGCCTTAGGTTGTTTGGGCTTGGGGGACGAACACGGAGCTGAGGGAACCGCCTGGTTCGCCGGACGTGTCTCAGTCTGGAAGGAACTAAAAAGCCGATTACACTGGATAGGTGTCTTCTTCCTGGGGACCATAGGCAGAAGGGTACTCTTGCTCCCTGTGGCCTCACTAATCAGATCCTTAAGATCTGGCCCAAACAAAGAGGTGCCTTGAAAAGGCAAAGAGAGCAAAGCTTTCTTGGAAGCAGTGTCAGCAGACCAGATCTTGAGCCAAAGAACTCATCTGGCAACCACAGACATGGTAGAAACCCTTGCCACCAAACGGATGGCATCAAATAAGGCAGCAGAAACATAGTGGGCCTCAGAAATGTTGGCAAAAAGCTGCAACATATCCGAAGTGGGAGCACCCTGACGGACAGCCAGGGTGAGCTGTTCAGTCCAGACCGCAATGGCCCGGTTCACCAATGCCACAGCGAACACTGGACGCATGGCAGTACCAGCAGTGGCAAAAATGGACTTGAGGGAGACCTCAAGTTTCTTGTCAGTCCAGTCTTTCAGAGTGGACGCATCAGCAACTGGCAAGGCAGTGGACTTAGATAGCCTGGAAACAGGAGACTCCCCTTTGGGGGGGATTAACCCACTGAGCAAGCATCACCTCAGAGAAGTGGAAAAGCTTGGCAAATTTCTTGGAAACAGAAGGTTTCCTGTCCGGAGACTTCCACTCATCAGACACAAGGCGGTCAAGAGTGGGGTTAGATGGAAAACAAGTATGGGGCCTCTTAGGCTCCTGAAATACATCAGAGGGATCCGAAGAAACCTCCTGAACTAAGGGAATGTGTTTAGGGTAGTTAAGACAGCCCTGATAAGGCCTTCAGCAGAGGGAAAAAAACTGAGAGGGGCCCATAGCAGAACATTCCACAATGTCCAAATCCACCAACTGCTCCTCCTCAGAGGAATCTGATACGTCAGGTACACCCTGCGGTTTTAGCAGGGAAGATCTGAAAGAAGAAGAGGTCTGCCAGGAGTGGAAGACCCCCTGTAAATGGTATGGAAAGAGTTGCAATGTAGACCGGAGGTCACTAGTAGCAGCCTTGAACTCTTGCACCCAGACTGGCTCTAATACATGGCTGTAGGTCCCTAGGAGAGACTCAGGGACATCAGAACATGCTGGGCATAAATGACCTGAGAAAATCCATACCTCTGTCCCGAACTGGAACAGGTTCCAGAACATCCTTGTCCAGAAGGGCCTGGATAGTGCCATTGAACAGATGGCATTTCTCTACACCCTGGGGCGTATGAAAGGTGAAAAACCGAAAAGGAAGAAGAGAGACGAAGGGGATCCTGTACCCTTCTGCCACTACCTGCAAAACCCACGGGTCCGCCACTGAATCCTCCCAGACGCTGTGGTAGTGACGCAGACGGCCACCCACAGCCGAGTAGGGACCTGGGTTCGGCGAGTCATGCCGAAGAAGGCTTGGAAGCCTTAGGTTGTTTGGGCTTGGGGGACGAACACGGAGCTGAGGGAACCGCCTGGTTCGCCGGACGTGTCTCAGTCTGGAAGGAACTAAAAAGCCGATTACACTGGATAGGTGTCTTCTTCCTGGGGACCATAGGCAGAAGGGTACTCTTGCTCCCTGTGGCCTCACTAATCAGATCCTTAAGATCTGGCCCAAACAAAGAGGTGCCTTGAAAAGGCAAAGAGAGCAAAGCTTTCTTGGAAGCAGTGTCAGCAGACCAGATCTTGAGCCAAAGAACTCATCTGGCAACCACAGACATGGTAGAAACCCTTGCCACCAAACGGATGGCATCAAATAAGGCAGCAGAAACATAGTGGGCCTCAGAAATGTTGGCAAAAAGCTGCAACATATCTGAAGTAGGAGCACCCTGACGGACAGCCAGGGTGAGCTGTTCGGTCCAGACCGCAATGGCCCGGTTCACCCATGCCACAGCGAACACTGGACGCATGGCAGTACCAGCAGTGGCAAAAATGGACTTGAGGGAGACCTCAAGTTTCTTGTCAGTCCAGTCTTTCAGAGTGGACACATCAGCAACTGGCAAGGCAGTGGACTTAGATAGCCTGGAAACAGGAGACTCCCCTTTGGGGGGGATTAACCCACTGAGCAAGCATCACCTCAGAGAAGTGGAAAAGCTTGGCAAATTTCTTGGAAACAGAAGGTTTCCTGTCCGGAGACTTCCACTCATCAGACACAAGGCGGTCAAGAGTGGGGTTAGATGGAAAACAAGTATGGGGCCTCTTAGGCTCCTGAAATACATCAGAGGGATCCGAAGAAACCTCCTGAACTAAGGGAATGTGTTTAGGGTAGTTAAGACAGCCCTGATAAGGCCTTCAGCAGAGGGAAAAAAACTGAGAGGGGCCCATAGCAGAACATTCCACAATGTCCAAATCCACCAACTGCTCCTCCTCAGAGGAATCTGATACGTCAGGTACACCCTGCGGTTTTAGCAGGGAAGATCTGACAGAAGAGGAGGTCTGCCAGGAGTGGAAGACCCCCTGTAAATGGTATGGAAAGAGTTGCAATGTAGACCGGAGGTCACTAGTAGCAGCCTTGAACTTTTGCACCCAGACTGGCTCTAACACATGGCTGTAGGTCCCTAGGAGAGACTCAGGGACATCAGAACATGCTGGGCATAAATGACCTGAGAATTCTCTAGGTAACCTTGAAGATATGAGGAGTAATGTGCAATAAGGGACACAGAGACCCCTGTGTCCTTAGTGTTAGGCCTGGCCCCAAGCTCTAACGGATTAGACATTCTCACAGTGTCAAAACATTTAAAGTATAAGGAATCTTCCAAATACCGTTTGTAAGATTAAAATTTCACCCCAGAAATCAGTAAAATGCACTTATCTGGCAGGCAAAGGGTTAATCTGCAAAGGAGAGAAGGAGAGTACAAGCCCTGCGTAGGATACTCATTCAGGAAAAACACAAAATGGCTGAAAAGGTGGGAGCCAATCAGAAACGAGCGCACGAAGCAAGCGCTCATGGGAAATGTAGTGTTCCCAGAAAAAGTACCAAACAGTGCCCTGAAGCCCCCTGCGCCCCCCAACACAAATAAAACATTCACCATATAACACAGCAAGGGCAGACAAACAAAATGAGCCGTATCTGAAGTCGCTACGTTGAGCGGTTGCAGAGATATGTCCAAAACTGTACAGTCCCATAGAAGTGAATGGAGCAATGGAGTCTATGCAGTAAAAGGGAACACAAATGTTGCAAAGTTGTAACTGATAAGTGAATGTGCACTGGACATGACTAAAACATGTCACTAGACCCAATAAACACTGAACCCAGTAGGGAAAGTGCCAATAACCCCCCAAAAGATGCTAAACCAGCAGCTAAAGGGTTAAGTTACCACAGAAACTTGCTCCAAACCACCCAACAGACATACAGATAAACTCACTGAGTGCAGTAGTGTGCAATATGAACTCCAAAGGAAAACCCCTGTGCGGAGGGGCACTGTGGGACATGTGGACCTGCAGCACTCAAAGGGTTGCTCACCTTTCCTGAAGATCTTCTTTCTTCAGATCACCATGTATTAAGAAGAAGCCTCAATGGGCAACTCCTGGGGAAAGAACTTGAACCCAAGACCCCCCCAAGGACTTAAGGTCCACAAAAGCACCTGGATACTGAGTTAGCCACATCTAAGGGCATTGTCAGTTACGGTAATCCGTCTAATGGTGGTATTCCATTTCTAACAGAAAAATAAAAAAAAATAGCTAAAATTATAGCAGAACTGTTCTCTTGCCTGTATCGTCACCAAGGAGCAAATCCTACTGGGGTTGATTGGCTAGCTGCAGCCAAGGAGGGAAGGTAGGCTCCACCCCTTGCATTCACTTCTAGAATTGTTCCTGCCTACTTAAAGGGGAGGATCACCTACTCAAAGTTACCAGTAACCTGTATTGGATGACAGAGAAATAATGATGTTATTATGTATGTTTACTGCCAAGCTCATCCGAGGCTCTGTCAATATAAAAGTCTATATAAAATGTCAATAAGCTGAAAAACGACATGGGGAGTTATATATCAATGTGTCAGGTATTTAAAGGGATAGTAATACTTCGTTTTAACTTTATTTTATTTTGTAGGCATTAAAAAAACATGAAGAATTATATAAGTCTTATCTCTCAAACCTTTATGGTTTATGAGATATTAACAAGCAAAGTTTCCCCCTCCCGCCCCTTTTACCTACTGTAAACAATCTCTTCTCAGATGTGGAATGCAGTCCATAGACTGGACAGATAACAGAAGGGGACACTCTTATTCCTATGAAAACAATGAAATCCCTGCCCCCCTTGACAAGCTTTTCAGGTTTTTCTGTTATTTTAATTGAAGATTGTACCTCTCTGCAGTCTACCTGGGCAGCTCCCTTCTGCCCTGGCTGAAAAGTGGCGGGAGAGGGACACTTTGCTCGTGAATATCTCTTAAACCATAAAGGTTTGAGAGATAAGACTTATATCATTCTTCATGTTTTTTTAATGCCTACAAAATAAAATAAAGTTAAAATGAAGTATTACTATCCCTTTAAGATATCCCTGCTTAATAACAAGTGGGGAATCTGTGATTTCCCTACCTGTGCTTAATTAGGAATATCCTCAGTTTTTTTCTGAGGAATGGAGCAGGGAATCACTTCAGTTCATATAATAACAAAAAATGGAGAGTTTGGGCATTATGCTCTGAGTAATAAGTGTGATTCTATGGCAAACCAGCAGCATCACACAAATTATAGAGCGTTAATAATAATATCAAAGTATTTTACCAGGAAGGATACATTGAGATTGTCTCTCTTTTTCAAGTATGTCCTGGGGGTATAGATATTATTACCCAATTTAATGGTATTCATTTTATCTACCTCAGGAGGATGAAAGGCTGAGTCGACCCTGCTGGGACTAGAACCTGTGACCTTGTGGTTTCAACAGATTCTACAGCAGTTGCCTTAACTAACTGAGCAATCTCACCAGCTAAATTGCACCACTGCTTCATGTGTGAAAGTCATATCACCATGAAATCCTTTATAAAAGCATCAACTTTATTGAATAATTAAGTTAAAATCACTAACTGTTCTATAATTTGCGGAATTCATTCATGGGAGACTTATAGGGAATCTTCAGTCGGCACATTGCTCACATATAAGGAGAATATGCGCATACCTGGACATTAAAGGCAAATGCATGTCTTTTTTATCTACAAATTAAGATTATTGTTTTATAGTACATCAACTCTTTTGAAGCTGCTAAATATTTTTTGTCTCGAAAAATAGAAATTCCAATTTATTTAATTAGGAGTTTAACCCCTTGCATGCTAGAGATTTGTAAAATGAAAACTTCCACTTGTTTCATAATACACTGGTCCCTATAGCTGGTTTGTGAATATGATTTTATTTCTCATCGTTATTCCACTGCACTTCATCTCCTCCTGATGTTTGGTGCTGGATAAAAGCACAGAAGTTTTGATACCCTGGACATTGCACAATACTAGCAGAGGATGCTTAAGCCCCAAATCTCAAGTTAAAAGCCCAGAATCACATTCCAGCCTGGGGCACATAATCATTATATAATAATTCACTAAATGTGTGTTAGTCAGAAGCCATCATGCGCAGTAGAGACGGCTGCAAACGATGCAGTCATGCGCACTACAGACCCACGCTGCAGCTGATAACGGAGCGGGACTCCGAATTCAGACCATAATCGGAGTGCCCCGCTCACTATCAGCCGCAGTGTGGACAGTTTCTAATATGCATGACTGCACCGTGGCCGTTGCTGGGTGGCACTGTGGCCTGTGTACACGGGCTCCTATTGGCCTAGCTGAGATGTACAGCTAACTAATATATTATGAGGACCTAAGCCACATATCTTTTCACAAACTAGCATCAAACCCAGGCCCATATTTTTAAAAGCAAACTGAAGTTATTCTGGTTTAACCCAACTGCACCATAGGGGAACATTTAAAAATTCCTAAATTCCCATGCACCTGAACAGAGCTTTTTTTTAACCCCATGAATGCCAGAAAGGTCTCCAATGCATTGAACACCTCTCTTGCATTCATGGGGTTAAAATCATAATTTATCCTTTTTGCATGTTCTATGGCAATGTCTGAACATTTTACATTTCTGGAACACAATCATTGCCTATATTCGCAGGGCCACTGAAGCATCTATACTAACCATCACCCCTCTTTTCTTCTGGGAATTTATGATACTACTTCCTTTCTAACCCGTGACAAAACAAGGCTCACAGACATACTCCCAATAAAATGCATACTGACTAACTGCACCCCCTCTTTCTATCTATTTGTTTGTCTACATAGGATATTGTCCTGTTTTAGTGTCTCTAACCTGGTCTAATGAAAATTCAATAAAAAAATGTATTACAAAATAAAATAAAAGCAATGTTTCACAATAAAAGCAGCTCCAATTAATCTTCATCGTATTTGGGCCATGAAGAGTGCTATTTCAGTACTGTCAGAGTTGTAGTTCAAGAGTAATTGAATGATAAAGTATCCCCCCCCTTCTAGCCCCTTTTACATAGTGTAACACTGCTCACCTCAGAGCAGCAAGATTGTCTCTGTATGGATCAGAGAGAGGGACAATCTTCAGTGAGCACAAGGAAAAACCTGTAAAACCTTTCAAGGGGGCCAGGATTTTCCTTAGTTCACAGTAAGAAGATTGTCCCTTGCTGTGAGCTATCTGGTCAAGAGACCACATTCCACATCTGAAGGGGAGGTGGCTTACACTAGGTAAAAGGGGTGGGAGGGGAGATATTTATCATTCAATTACTCTTGAACTATAACCCTGACAGTATTGAAATAGCACTCTCCATGGCCCAAATACTATGAAGATTAATCAGAGCTACTTTTTTTGTGAAGAATTACGATCACTAAGTTTTTAGGTGCAGTATCTCAATGGCCTGAAATTATACAGTGACACCGTTGCTAGACAATGCTACGGACATAACTGGTCAGTTGACCATAAAAAGCCATAGGATGGTTTAGCAGCAGCACTGTACAATGGCAGGCCAATCAAGTTTGAGCGGTAATAACTATTGAATAAAACACCTCTCAGATGTGTGAATATCCTTGTTTTACTATTAAGTGTTACTATCCTTTAAAACTGGATTCTGAAGCCATGAATGACATCATCCTGTGCAGGTGGTCTCTATTTCTGCTCTGGAGCTACAATGTCTTCCCCTTTACAAGAAGTAAAAATGTCACAACCCAGTTACATAACTGCACAACCAATTCATTAACATTCTTAAGAGTCTTACTGTCAAATGAGTTCACAGGGGAAGATCAGAATCCCACAAAACTTCATTTCCTACTGGTTTTGTTAGTCTGCAGTTTGACAGAAGATTAGGCCTATATGCTTGACAGGCTTGCTCATTTAATATGTCTGTCAGAGACAGTTCACCCTGCTGCTCCTGCTGAGGTAATATTAACTCTGAAAAAAATTTGTTTGAAAAAAGAAAAAAAAAACAAAAAAAAACAACACAAAATTCCCACTGAATTAAATGACGCTATTAACCACCTGAGAATACTAGAGAGGTTACAAACGCATTACAAAGTAATGTGATAGCAACCTCTCTAGCATTCAATTCCTAGGAATTTTAATATCCCATTTAAAGTGACAGCCAACCTTTTGGACTTTACATATTCTGAATATGTAATGTGAAATTTCCTATACTTTTTATTTTTATAACCCACTGCATGCCACAGGGTGTGCAACATATCCCTATGACACAAAAATTGTTACTCTTTACTTTTTTCCCTTATATACTTTAAAGGAAGCTCACTGCATTTCTGTTCCGGAGAGCTTTCTGCTCGGGACTGTGACAGCAGATATTGTGCTATTTGTAATATCCAGAAGTTCCTTTGAATTACTTGACAGGAAAAGACCTACAATATCTATTTTTTATTAAAAAATGATTGCTCCTTTAACTCATTGGGGTGTTTTATTTGTTCCTGATGGTGTAGCTTGTTTGCCTTGAATTTGTCCACTTTTTTGTGCATATGGCCATAAATGTCTAATGCAGGAATAAGAGCAATGTGACTGAAGATGCAGGTGGAGACAGTTAATCTCCATTCAGTGGTGTATGCTGAGTGGTGTTTCGCTCTGTTCATCTGTGAATAGTATAAACCATTATTATGCCCATCATCTCTTATTTAAAAGTTAACAGTGCATTGGGGCATAGAAGTCATTTAAATGGCGTGGTAACTAAAGGAGGGCTCGGATGAAAGGATCTAATAATCTAAAAGGTCAGTAGTTAAAAGCCAATCTGGTTCCTTACAATGATAGCAATTTGCATTTATAGAAAATTGACTTGTAAAAGTCCCCTAGATTCTTCCTTTACAATTCCCTTTACAGTAATGTTGTGCAAGTCTCTTAAAAATAGATATGTACGTACTGAATACAGGCTAGCCCTTGTAAACATTTCACTTGAACAATTTATGTATCTCAAGTTCTAGCATCCCAGGTGTTGAAAGCATTTTAGGCTTAAACATTAATCATTCATTACTGGATGCTGCTTAGATGAGTAACACACTTTTGTTCCGAATAAATGTATATTGTAGGGCTTTTACCATATTTTCAGAGTTCTTACAGTTTGTTTCGATACCTAGTAGTTATTCTCTAGGAGAGGTGAGTCACTGAAAAATATTTCTCCAGGGAATGTGATAGAAAATGCAGAGCTGTGCGGTCCGTTTGAACTTTCAGGAGGTAATCACACTGTAATTCACTTTCTGATCATTTAAACTGTTGAAACTGTTGAATAAAACAACTGACAGCAGAAGTACATTTATTTTGTGCAGCAGATAAAGCTCTATAACATATAGGTTTTTGTGTATATATATATATATATATATATATATATATAAAAAAAAAAAAAAAAAAAAAAAAAAAAAAAAAAGGTTTACTACTCCTGTACAGAAAGTTGGATTAAAGCCTAGCTCACATGGGTGGCTCAGTCACAAGGGGGGTTATGCACTAAGGAGTGACGATAAAGTGGAGATAACGTCTTCAGTGATATCTCTTCTCCAGTTCCTATGTTATTCCATGGAGCCTATGCACTAAGATATATCCAACTTTAGAGATCTTAGTGCATTGTCTCCATAAAATAACATAGGAACTGGAGAAGTGATATCACTGGATAAATCTTCTCCACTTTATCATGCCTTAGTGCTTAAACTCCCTGGTATTCCAGCAAAAAAAAGGCTGATACTGAAAATTACTATAGCTGTAAAAGTCACCCACTGGTACTCCCCCACAGAGAGTATCGAAATCTATTCAATAAAACTTGTTTTTCCAACAAAGGCCAAGTTTACATTGCAGTTGATAATAAATAAATCCCTTGAAAACAAACAGATTGATACTCCAGTCTATGAAGAAACATGTAAATAAAGCCCTTAAAGCGATAGTAATACAGAGAAGCTATTTTTGATTGTTCATGTCTATCTCAAAGCGCTGTGCTATTGCATTCTAATTGAAAGCTATAACTTACGAGATTTTCAACTTTAAAGTTTGTTTTTTTTTTGGTTATTGGTCGGCCATCTTTGAAAATCCCTTGGAGGAGCTCGTTCCCATCTGTAGCTGTCCTTTGTGCGCGCTCCAGACACTGCCGCACTAGGGAGTAGCCGTCAGCACTGACATAGTAAAGAGCCTCACCTCCCGTCAAGCTATTTTTTAATTGGCTGCAAAAAGATCCGTCTGAAGGGGAGTGGATTACAGAGTCTTCTAGGTGATGTCAGCGTACACAGAGGGCATGGCTTACAACTATAAGGCTGATGAAGTTTGTCCCTCTAGGCAATCTGTCCGGTCCCGGGACCAGAATCCAGATCTCAGAGACAGAGAGGTGACGTATTTAAAAGGGGCGGGAGGGGGAAAATTAAAATATGTTTTGCAAAGTAACTAGACAACTTTGAGCAGAGAGACATGGATGGTTTGATTTCTTTTTTTAAGGACAACAATATCCGTTGAGGTCAAAATGAAGTATTACTATCCCTTTAATTAAAGTTACTGAAACAGTCGTTAATGTGGATTAGACCTAATTCTCAGGAGGTCAAGTATGTATAGAGAGGCTGATTGCTACAAGATGGGCTGAGATGCATTACAAGTGGATAAGGGCTCAGGATGCAATGCTGTGTCATATTTGTGTTGGAAGCACATCAACATTATGCACTAACATATCTATACCATCATATCACCTTCAATACTCCACCAGTCTGTTGTCATCACCATACATCTGCAATGCCTTTGACAGGTGTACAATTCTTCATGTTCTTTACATGTTTAGGCGGCTGTTCTCCACATGCACTAAGCTTCGATAGCGGCATCTTCTGTCGGAGTTCGCAGTTCCACTATCACTTACATTATCATATCCAACTGGATAGTTCCATATCAAATAGATAAAGATATAGTAGAAGAATACAAACTCTTACAGTCTTACTGGTCAGAACAAAAATAGTTGGCTGTCCTCTTCCGGCCTCTGCATGTACGACAGATAATGATAACTTGTGGTAAGTCATCACTGTATTAAGAAAACTAGGGGTAGAGTGGTCAAGTATCTATAGTTTTATCCTTGCAAAATCCTCTCCAGTCTTGAAACTACGATGTCCTTCTAAAGCACTAAAGGTAACGTTACAAGACTGTATTGCTCTTTCAAATCCTCTCCTTAAGAAGATATTAACTCCTTCAAACCTCAAGCAAAAAAACAAACAAACTGGATTACAGGGATGACAAGGTACTTGACTGAGGAGGGAAGCAAGGAGTGAAGCGAGAAGGGATCTATCTCTGCCCACGATCATAGTCAAGTACCTGATAACTCCTGACTTAACGGGAAGATAATACTTAAAATCTAAAAATATTCCTTGAGAATACCTTCATGGCCCATTAGAGTAACTGGTGCGGCTCTCTCTATGGCTAGTCTCATGCAGACTGATAAAGTCTACTCTTTATTGTGTGCAGGTGAAAGAATAGTACAGGCCTAAAAAAAGGTGCATACATAATACGGGCAACTGTAAATACTATGCAAAAATATATACATGTATAAATACCTGACTGCAGTATGAACAAACCCTACCTAGGTAAGTGCTTCTGTTAAACATAATAACAGCTACCATTTCTGTGGATGAATAAGAGTAAGAACAGTGGTCTTCAACATACACTTGCTCATCATGCTGTGTGCATGCAAACAAAATGTAAGTCTACCCTCCAAGTTCCATAACACAAAAGTTGAAAACCACAAAACAGAATTCACAAAACAGGAACAGACAATTGATCTTTCTTTGCAGATTTTTTTACACTATGAATCACTTATGGATTTTTTTAAACCAAGGAAGTCTAGCCTGTATGATAAAAATAAATATTTCAAAAAGAAACATAATAAATAGACTATTGTTGTAAACCATTCCTATGCAGTACCGTAGTACAAAAGAAAATAATGGCAGTTTGTACTCGAAGTACAATGTACTGCACTGCCAATGTAGTATGGGTGACTCCACATTTTTACAATAAATTGTAAGTTTATACACAACAATTTAAAATTAGTTATGTTAAAAGGGACAATAGATTTAGGATTCTAACATTTAAACAAAAACAAACAAATAAAAAAAAAACAGATTTCTTTAAATAAATGTACAAGAAGCTGTCTTCTGTGTTGTAACTAGCATAGTAGCAGAACTACAGTACTATGTGATGTGTGCAGATACACAATTGGCATTAATGACACGAGAAAGAGTTCTTGTTAAACCTTTTCCAGAACAGATTTCAGACTTAGACCTTTCTCTGGTACTTTCTCCTCCATATTAGCGGCATTTATTAAAGCAAACAGGTCATCTTCCAGCTTTTAGTCTCATGTATCTATCCTATACAATTATCAATCAGTTTAAACCTTTTCGAGATTCTTTTAGTAGTTAGGTAATCTAATCTCAGCAGAGCATTGTTCTTTGATCAGCGTGATAAAACTGCATAATAATTACTCATCTGTCCAGGAAATCACCTTTCTCATCCTTCTTAGGTTGCTACAACTGATCAGTTTCTGCCAGAGAGGTATAAAACATTAATGAGGAGCAATAACCAAGCAAATCCCTCAAGTGGGAAAATTTGGAAAAGTGATGGGTCCTCTTTCAAAAGGACCATACCTCTAGGAATAAGGGCCTCTTAATATATTTAATAGTAGGACTGAAATTATAGGCTTTTTTTTTTTTTTTTTTTTTTTTTTTTTTTTGCAATGGAAACCTTTTGTAGTCTCTAGTTGGATAAATACATACTATCTGAATAATATTAATATGATTCCAAAGGAACATGAGTCAGGCTTTTTCTCTATGGCTAAAACCATCAAATGAAAAGCTCTATTGCTTATTGTTGAGGCAAGAACTAACCACAAACCTATATACAGAGACATATACAGTACTGTGCAAAGGTTTTAGACAGGTGCGAAAAAATGCTGTGAAGAATGCTTTCAAAAATAGACATGTTGATAGTTTATTTTTATCCATTAACAAAATGCATAGAGAGTGAACAGATGAAAAATCTAAATCAAATCAATATTTGGTGTGACCACCCTTTGCCTTCAAAACAGCATCAATTCTTCTAGGTACACTTACACAAAGTCGGGGATTTTGTAGGCATATAGTCAGGTGTATGATTGAACAATTATACCAAACAGGTGCTAATGATCATCAATTTAATATGTAGGTTGAAACACAGTCATTAACTGAAACAGAAGTGTAGGAGGAATAAAACTAGGTGAGGAACAGCCAAACTCAGCTAACAAAGTGAGGTTGCTGAAGACAGTTCAATGTCAAAAGTTATACAGCATGACAAGACTGAGCACAGCAACAAGACACAAGGTAGTTATACTGCATCAGCAAGGTCTCTCCCAGGCAGAAATTTCAAGGCAGACAGGGGTTTCCAGACGTGCAGTCCAAGCTCTTTTGAAGAAGCACAAAGAAATGGGCAACGTTGAGGCCCATAGATGCAGTGGTCGGCCAAAGAAACTTAGCGCAGCAGATGAAAGACACATCATGCTTACTTCCCTACACAATCGGAATATGTCCAGCAGTGCATTTAGCTCAGAACTGGCAGAAAACAGTGGGACCCTGGTACACCCCCCCATCTACTGTCCGGAGAAGTCTGGTCAGAAGTGGTCTTCATGGAAGACATGCTGCCAAAAAGCCATACCTTCAACGTGAAAACAAGGCCAAGTGACTCAACTATGCACAAAAACACAGGAACTGGGGTGCAGAAAAATAGCAGCAGGTGCTCTGGACTGATGAGTCAAAATGTTAAATATTTGACTGTAGCAGAAGGCAATTTATTCACCGAAAGAAGAACGGTACAAGAATAGGTGTCTGTAGGCAACACTGAAGCATGGTGGACGTTACTTGCAAGTCTGGGGCTGCATTTCTGCAAAGGAGTTGGGGATTTGGTCAGAATTAATGGTATCCTCAATGCTGAGAAGTACAGGCAGATCTGGGAGGCAACTGATTGGCCCCAAATTTATTCTGCAGCATGACAACTACCTCAAACATAAAGCCAAAGTCATTAAAGCGTTAGTAAAGTCATTTTAAAACAAAACTAAATATTGTAGCTATTTAAAAAATAAACTAAATGATCCCAGTCCCATCTCTCAAACCTTTATGGTTTGAGAGATATAACGTTTTTAAGTTAACCCCTCCATCCCCTTTCCCTGAGGTCAGCTGTAAGCTGACAACAGGAGATCCAGGTCCGGGACCAGCAAGCGGTCTTCAACAGAGCCAAAATACTGAAATCTAAAAAGAAATACTTCATTGGAATGGTCTACAAAGTATGCTTGCAAACCAGGCACACTTTGTAGACCTCCCAAATGAAGTATTTCATTTTAGATTTCAGTATTTTTACAGCTGACATCAGTGAGGGGGGAACTGAACTTTAAAATATTATATCTCTCAAACCAAAGGTTTGAGAGATGGGACAGGGATAATTTTGTTTTAAAACAACATTACTATCCCTTTAAGAACCATCTTCAGCATAAAAAGAACAAGGAGTCCTGGAAGTGATGGTATGGCCCCACAAATCCCTGATCTCATCATCATCGAGTCTGTCTAGGATTACATGAAGAGAGAGAAGCAACCGAGGCTGCCTAAATCCACAAAAGATCTGTGGTCAGTTCTCCAAAATGTCTGGAACAACCTTCCTGCCAATTTCCTTAACAAATTGTGTGCAAGTGTACCTAGAAGAATTGATGCTGTTTTGAAGTCAAAGGGTGGTCACACCAAATATTGATTTGATTTAGATTTTTCTTCAGTTCACTCACTATTCATTTTGTTAATTGATAAAATAAACTATGAACATGTCTATTTTTGAAAGCATTCTTACTTTACAGCACTTTTTCACACATGCCTAAAACTTTTGCACAGTACTGTGTGTGTATATATATATGCTTTCCATGCTATTACAGACCCAGGGTAGGGAAATATGCACCAAAGTAGAAGTTTCTCCAGTTCCTCTGTTGTTCTATTGAGCCTATGCAATAAAGTGTATAAGTTGTCTACAGTCGTTAAAATAAGATAACTAACTGGAGAGATTTCTGTCAATTTACTGCATCCCTCAAAGAGACTGACAAATCCGCTCCGTAAAGATTTTCCTGATCCAGACTTTTCACTCTGTACAATCTAAATACAACAAAATAAACATCAGAAGCAAAATATTTATTAAGTGATAATTCAACTGATTTTAGGGAATTGCTTCTATTGTTCGGGAGTGTAATAACCAAGTACTAATATCCTTTTTGGATTAAAATGGTCTCTGCTACATTCAAATCATTGTATCACTTCACAGCAACCAACACTTTATTCTCACTGAGCTAAAGAAATCCAGCTAATTTGATCTGCATGGTAGTCTATGGGCTTCTGTGCAGATTATTTACAATGGTGGTGGTGTTAGAAGTTACTATGAATTTGTGGTCATCAGTCAAAGAAAAATGGATGATGCAGATGTGGGCAACCCAATCATCCACTTATCCTACAGGCACCACTATCACCAAATTATAGTATAACCAGAGAAGAGCAGTGATTTAAATAGAGCTGTATCATAACTCCATTCGCACAACCACAAAAACATAGCCTTACCAAGCATGGCCAGATATGACATATTTTTTCTGGCTCTCAGGTTTGGCTGCCTTCTAAGCACACACTACACTTACAGCTACTAAACAGAAATAAATCATACATGACTCTCTATAAGAATTAGACAATGTATCAGTTTCCAGTACAAAGCACGAAGCTGATAAAATGAAGAGCGCTCACTCATTTCACATATACATACATACATATAAACACAAGCACACACACACAACATTTATATGACATTCTAATAAGTTAAACAATTGCAGTTTATTAGTCAATGTTTCAGTAATCCATTGTGACCTTGATGACAGAAAGGTGGACTAAGAAACCTGTACTTTTTCCCCCTACATCAGAAAGACATATAAATGCTATCATTTCTATCTGTGGTCTTATTCCCTATCATGCCCAGCATCGAAGCACAAGAGCTTAGATGGGTGCATCCACCTCGCTCTCTTTTGAACAGGCCAATATAACTGAATACCTCAGCTGTAAGATTTAACAAGCAGGGTTGCCTCCATGTCTAATACATGTGCATAAATTTTTATTATTGCATTTATTTATTTTACTCTTCACCTATATTATTACACGTCTGTACATGCCAGGACCCCTCCTGATGCCCCCCAGCTACTGCTTCCATCTGAACTACTGGGTAGGAGTGGGTGGGATCGGGAAACCCTCTCAGGTCCATGTGGGAGGCTTTCCCTAATTTCCTGACCCCACACATTACTACCCGGTACTTCGGGTAGAAAGGAAGCGGTTAGTTGTGGCAAAGGTTGCAATGCCTCTATTGATCTCCCAGATGAATTGGCTGGGATATAAGTAGCTGGGGGGTTTCAGGGAGGGGTCCTAATGACCCACCATGAGGTCTAAATATATTATTTTACATTACCTTTTGCCAAGGTGATGAGTGTTTGGAGTTGTGAAGTGGAGGGGCAATCCTGTTCCTCCTGGCGAAGGGGACTGGCACCATGTCCCCTTCACCATAGTGAAAGGGAATGTTCATTGGTGGCCCCTCCCCTTCACCACAGAGAAGAGAACAGCCCCTCCTGTTCGACTAGCCTTTATCCATAGGACTGACCCTGTCCATTTGGCTGAGGAAGAAGGGGGCGAAGCTAACATGCAGTGAGCATCTGGGTGAGGAGCAGGGGCGAAGTCCTGTGGAAAAATACATTGTCCATTTGGTTGAGGAGACAGGGGCTTCATCACCCTTCCTCCTCGTCAGCCAGTTGCCAAATGGCCGTTTTACATAACTCCGCCTTTCTAACACCCAAGGGCATGGCTGGAAGCGAATCAGGGACCCTCTTAGAATTTGATATATCTAGAATAGAGAATGCTGCATGATGTTGCCTGTTCACTTGGGTGATCCATGTACATCAGGAACCTGCTGGGCCACTGGAGATTTATGGAGGTGAGCCTGGCTACAGCAGTTTTCCCAGCAGTGAAAATCCCTGCCCCTGTGAATGTCACTGCAGTGATTTTCACAGGAGTGGGCAGGGGGGGCTTCATCCCCTTACCCCCTTCCTTTGAAAATTTCCACCCCTGTGCCACCTTGCAGCAATTTTGCCAGGAGCGGCCAGAAGCAGGCAAAATCACAGCCATCTGGCTATTCAAGACGGTGGGCGCTCTGCTCCACCCGGCTGCCTCGAGCAAGGTAGGACAGAGAAATATAAACACATATATTTAACAGTTGTATATTTTGTGTGTGTGTGTGTATGAAGTGGGGGAAAAAGTACAGACAATGTGACTACATATTATCCACTTGCAGAATACATAAACTCAAAAAGGAGGTTGACTGTCCTATTATATGGAACTGGATTTGGGGAATATTTAGATGTTTGGCCCAGTATTTCTCCACTTATGACTTTCTTAATATAGCCATGTGTTTATTCTACTGTTCCACATAATGTAATGTGGCTTGTAAATTATGCTGTCAGTATATGACAAATTACTTATATGCAGACTTTTTTTTTTTTTTGACTGACCTACTAAAAAATAAAAAAAATTAAAAGTCTGATAGGACACATAATGAGTCTCTAGGACAATGTGCACTGCTGAAATGTATTATCACACAATGAAGCAGCTGTGCCCTTCTCCCTGTGGGGATATTGGGTAAATTGGAATTAGGTTCTTAATGCAGAATAAAATAAAATATTTATGGGTCTTTTTATGTAATATAGATATCATGGCAACAGAAGCGGGGAGTTTGATCTGTGTGGATAGTTCAACTTCCCAATTTAGCCCCTCTGGAAATCATCTGTGGATGTGTCACAAATAATTTTCTTTTTATGTGCAGTTCTGTTATATATTACACTGATCTAATGCCATGTCACTGAATAGTCATGTTTAAGTGTTTTTGTTCAGTTTTTTTTTTTTTTTTTTTTTTTTTTAACAGATAATAGAACATGTGCCCAAACCAAAGCTTCTTCAGACACGGATCTCTGTTTCTATGAAAGAAAATATAACCATCAGGAAAAGACACTTCCTGCACTCCCCCACAATGCACTGGGCTGAACAATCCATCAGTAAAGACAAAGACACATGAGCTTTCTAGCCTGGGTCAGGAAGATTCATATGTTATACATTCAGAGCCTTATTCTTCAAGCTAAAGAAATAGATTTATGGAGCAAACATGTGCATCATAGGGGAGAAATATAAATCCCCACAATGTTCATTGATTAAATGGAACTTTTAACCCTTTGAATGTGAGAGGGGTCTTATTTACTTGCTGGTGCTGGTAGTATACTATAGATTACAAATTACTATATATATATATATATATATATATATATATATATATATATATATATATATATATATATATGACCATTACAATAAAAAAGGCTATAGCTGCTGTTCATAAAGGCCTTGGGGGGGGAGATAGGCACTCACTGCCAGACATTTTCAGTTCAAACTCAAAACGTCTCAATAAGCCAGAAAAAAGTTAACCCTTTAAGGACAGGAGGGGTTTGCAACAGCATTGCAAATGGGTTAAATAACCCTAAACATATATAAATGATACTTGGAATATGAATTGAGCAAACCCAATTATACCAAAAATAATACCAGCGTAGAGGTCTCAAAGACACACACAGGGCTATACGTATAAAAGTGCAGTACTGGAGTAAATCAAATGCACTACAGGGGACACACACAACAATTTCCCAGATTGCCAACAATTTAAATGGGGTTATTTGACCTCTGAAGGCTAGAGAGGTCTCCAATGTGAGGCCTCTCTAGTACAAGAATTAAATATTCCATTTAAATCATTAGGAATTTGTATGTAGTGTAGTTGGTGTTCTCCAGAATTGCATTGTTCACTTTAATGAATAGGGCTTAAAGCGGAACTTCCAGATCATACTAAGTCGCCATGCATTCATTAACCCTTTCAGTGCCAGAGGGGTTCAGAACGCATTGCAAAGCAATGCATTCCATACCCCTCTGGCACTCAAAGGGTTAAACACACAACGACTAGCCTGAAAAAAGATGCCTTATCTTTAAAAAATATATATCACAGTGTAAAGTAATCCTTTCCGTTTAGGGACTGAAGGTTAGGTTAGTGCGGTCCACGTGCCTGCGCAGTCAGTGCCTTCCTGTAACCATATGGTGCACTGCAGTGCTACTCAATGAAGACCGGGAGTGACAGCGCAGGCACACAGACAAGATGTCTGCGCTGTAGCTTGGGTTCCGGTCTCCAAACGGGAAGGATTACTTTACACTGTGCTATTTTTTTTTTTAAAGGTAAGGGATCTATTTCCAAGCTAGTCACCATGTGTTTAATGAATACATGGCGACTTAGTATGCTCTGAAAGTTCCCCTTTAAGGATGTATGTACACAGTCTATGGTGTATGATAAAAGGACTACTGGTCATAAGCATAACATGAAAGTGGAGCAATCCAGCTTTGCCATAAGGTACAATTACAAATTCTGTTAATTTAAATGGGGGTTTTAACCAGCGACTTAACTAGCCATTGGAGGGCCGCGGGTGCAAACTAGTTACCTAGCCTTCTCCTCAACTGTCAGTCCCAGGTATCTAACTTCTCCTCAAGTGTCAGCCCTAGGTATATAACTTCTCCTCAACGGTCAGTCCCAGGTATATAACTTCTCCTCAACTGTCAGTCCCATGCACATGGCCCTCTCAGCCGTCAGTCCTAGGAACCTAGCACTCTTCTCAGCTGTCAGGCCTAGGTACCTAGCACCTAGGTGATAGACTCATTGAACTGCCTCCCAGAAGAGGTGGTAGAGACAAATACCGTTAGGGAATTTAAAAATGCATGGGATAAAAAAGTCTTTCTGAGAAGTATTTAAGATATTTTATTTAGATAGGGAAATTGCCAGACTGGACCAACCATATGGTTACATTCTGGTGTCAAAATTGATGGTTCTATGAAACAAAAGCTAATGGGGAGATGAACAGATGTTATTGAGTTGAGATTATAGATGCTAAATGCTTTTCCTGGAGAAGACAGGTGTTTAGAGAGGCAGAAGAGTCAATGTGAGACATAAGGCTACATTAACTATGAAATGACAATGCAGATCACAGAGCACACACGGAGGCACTTAAAGGCATAGCCTACATTTTAATTTGTAGAATTCCCTAGTTGGCTCTTCAGCAACTTCCTTATGCATCTCTAAACCAAACTAGTAAAGAACATTTATATCAGTCTCACAGTGATTCAATAACTGGAATTAAGAACTGAATAACATGCCTTATTAGTAATTCACTTAACTACACAAAAGTGCTTCAATAGTATAGTATTTGTTCAAAAACCATATGGGAAAATCAATACTAATTTCAGAGAGCTGACATATTTATACACAACTTTAATAACACAAAAATAAAAAGGTAATACACTTAACAACGGATAGAAACAAAGTTTGTGGTGAAAAATAAACTAGATAAACAGTGAATAAATGCCAAAACGCACACACAAAGTATACAAGTATCTCAGAAACGTACAATTAGAATATAGCACAGATCGCAATACAGGTTAAGGTTAATTAAAATGGATAGCAATAAGGAAAGACAAAAACATTACAATGATCATAAAGCAACATTAAACAAGAAATGGGAATGTTAGAGAGATGTGTTGGCTCTCTGTCTCTAAGACTCAATGGGTTAAAAGTCCCACTTAGATCACTGGTAATTTGGAGGAAATGTTATTTGCCCCAATAAGTGTCACTGGTTTGCCATAGGATTTCTCCGGTTTTCTTTGTGCATAAGATCCAAACTGGTGAGAGTGTAATAACTGTTTGTGTGTAATTACTAGACCCAAGTTTCAGGTCACTTCTATATCCAAAGAGCCTGTTTTGTGTGTTTATCAATAATACAAATTAATAAGAAAATCCAAAGATTTGAAGCTGGCTTTCTGGGTTATTTACCTATCTTCCTTCCTTATTAAAGGACCACTGGGGCAAATGTGTCATGCCAGCTCCAAACAATAACAGGTGCAACAATCAAAAGTTCTGCATCTACGCCAGCCAAACATCAATTTACTAAACTATGTACGCACGAAATCCTCCTTTTAACCCCTTTGAGTGCCAGAAGGGTATGCAGCACATTGTAAATCAATACATAGAGTACCCCTCTGGCATTCAAAGGGTTAAAGTCATTTGTGCAAAGCGGAGGAGGACATTGGAGAAGCAAGGTCACTGGGCATGTCTCTTGGCATTTCAGGGAGGCCCTTTCCTCTACTCCTTTCTTAGGTCAATACTAGCAAAAGGGGCACTGCGTTGCCCGTGGGGATTAAGTGAGTTCAATGTTTTAGGGGTACTGAACACATTGACAATGGTTTATGCACATTTTCAGCACTGAAAGGTTAAGTGTTTGACATGCAAACACGTAGCCATGCAGTAGAACGTGCTGCATACCTCTTTCACACTGAAAGAAACAAAACACACTGCACTTTTACCAAACACGTATCCAACACATTCCACTGCATAGATGCCTCTTTGCCTGTGAAACGCTGAAAGCTTTCAATGCTACAAACTTACCCAAAGCACTGATAATCAATACGTTCAATACCCCTCAAGCACTCAAAGGACTTAATCTCCACGTGCAACGCCATACCACTTTTGCTAGTATATATATTATTATTCTTTATTTATATAGCGGCAATTAATTCCGCTACGCTGGGATATATATCACCCTTTATGTCTATCAAGCAAATTCAATCATTCCTTATGACATAATTCACTCCCTTGATCCAATCTCCACCAATCACTCCCCTTGATGTTGTTAATGTGCCACATTCAACCCTCAATCTGTTATTCAACAATAACTACCAACAGGTCTATTCATCACCTTAATTCACCTATACAAAAGCAGACCAAAAATATCTCGTTTCTCATTATTTTACCAACTTGGCCAAATTACATCCACTTATGTGAAAGTCAGAGAAGAAATGTAAACGGAAGGACATGGGTAAAGAGACTGTAGGCTAGAGAGCCGCAGCTCTTTTGCGTGTCTAACATGCCACCGGTTGCTAAGGAGCGAGAGCAGAGGTGAAGAAACCGAATAATTTGGTAAAAATAACAAAAATAGTTAAGAATTACTGCATAAATATGGAATTGATTACAGTGTACATGTTGCTTGTATCTATATCTTTGAAGTATGTAACCTATGTCCAATATATTGGTGTTCATTAAAAACACAGTAATCCTCTCAATAGGGTGCATTTTCCTGACCGTCGCAAAAAACAACAACACCACACATAATGGATTTGGATATCATATCATCTGTATCATATCAACCTTTTAACTTGTTGAGTGCCAGAATGCACCGCTTCGCAATCTGTTCCCTGCCCTTCTGCCCTCTAACCCTTTGAGCATCGGAGATTGTGTACACCCCATCTGGGGCAGCAGGAAGGGATGCGAGGGGTGAGGAGTGCGCTCATGGGTGATCCTGGCTCTCTTGCTTGTAATGCGCAGTAACCCAATCAGAGAAGGGGTATAAGGGCGAAGGCCGGGTGCTTTCCTCGTGTGCCCTCCCCTTGAGCAGACACCTGATCACGTTAGGGACTGGCTCCCTTCATTCTCGTCCTCAGGCAGCCTCCAATCCACACCCCCTTGTGGCACTCTAAGGGTTACGCTGAATGGGCCACAGGATCAGGGGAGAGCGAGCTGAAAGTGGCCTCATTGCAGCAATCCATGGAGCATAATATTGGGTAAGTACTGAGTGTATTGATGAGGCAAACTCCTTGTAGACATGTTCACGGAGTAAGCATGGGGCTGAATTGCTCCATTGTAAAGTTCTTGCCTGAGTGACTCGCTGCAGAGATTTTCACAGGAGTGCACACTCCTGTGAAAATCACGCCCCTCTGTATGATGGAGCAGTGTGAATGGAGGAGATGTACTATCGTCTCCTCCTGACCCCCCCAGGGTGTGTGTGGTATATCTGGAGAATTGTTGGTCAAATGACCAGCTTCTCCTTTATAGTATAGATACTAAGCAAGATGTAGAGCAAATAGCATGAACAGGGATGGTGTGTGGTGTTTTCTGGCATTAAAGCCCTATGATGCTGGAGTCTGTCTGCCAGTATACACTACAGTGATCATATTCTGCTATGAATTTTGTCCTTGGTTTAAGAAATAAAATCTTCAATCCGCCCTGGATGTCAGGTCTATGGAGGTGCACATGAATCTTGCTGTAAAGACTGTTGGTCCTCAAACTCCACTCATTGGAACACTTTGGGCGAGATGTTCAAAAAGTCATCATAATGAAAAACTTGTCGGATCATGAGTTGGTGGTAAAAGAAGGACCATATTTTCAGAAATAAATCCGTCACATTTGAAAATTTACCGAAAAAATTAAAAATGACAGTAAGAAGATCTCATTGGGCATTGCCGTTAAAAACTCTGATCTTTGATTTTGTCTTTGAAATGAAACTTTTCAAAGAAACAGACATTATTTTGTCTATGAAACGAAGATTTTCAAAGAAACAAAGACTTTTTTTTTACTTTGAAACGAAAAATTGCTTCTTAGTACTTTAATTTTTCTTCTCCAAGTTTAGAACTTTTTTATTATGTCGGGAAAAAAATTAATCAGACAAAAAAATGACGTTCAAACGAATATTTTTTTCTGAAAATACCTTACATTATGATGGAATATTAAACCACACCCACTTTTAAGACGGATTTTTCCCTTTGACAGAGATGGCGGAATTGGATGCAAAAAATGACAGAAACATGTCTGAGAATTGACGGATCATGGTGTAAGAACTTTTTTATTCTGATTACAGACAATTTCAGTTACCACCACTTTCTGAACATCTCGCCCTTTGTTTTTTAGTTTTTTTTCAGACAAACGTCAGTCAGAGTGTAGGAGCCACAGACTAACATCATTATGCAGTGGGCAAAGGTTGAGGTCCAGTAGTCCTACAGCATTAATCTCTACCTCCATGGAATATGACAAAGAATTCATTGAAGATGTTCTCTCTCGAACAAAGCAGCAAAGGCAAAATTCCCAGTGGTCATTAGTATATTCTAGCCATAGTAAGGTAAATGATTGGTTAACATTAGAGGGTGTTCGTGTTCCGTTAAGAAGGGAATACTGCTCCAAAGATTTATTCCTCCCAGTGACATCTATGTAACACTGTACTGTCCAAGTTAAGAATCAGTAAATATAACAAAAGAATAAATTATAATGTATTTATTAAGTTAATGTTTTGACTCTAATTTGGAGCCTTTTGAAAGCCAAAACATTGACTTAATAAATACACTTATTGTGTCAATAAAAAGTTTACTGTGATTGTTACTCCTAGAACACTACTTCCAACTCCTAAATATTTTGGTTTATTCTGTAGGCATCTAAGTATATGTACCCCTTCACTGGCTCCAAAAACTGCCATTTGGTTCCTCAACAAAATTGATTTAGCTCCTATGATGTTTATATTCCTGCTTCCATCTAAACATGTGCAACTGCACAGTTACACGCACACAACTGCACTTGAAAACAATGACCTACACTGCTCGGGGCTCTCAGAGCTACATGCCTATAAAATGTGTTATTTTATTTTATACTGTATATAATTTACACACACACACACACACACACACACACACACACACACACACACACACACACACAATTTTAACAAAAGAATGGGCTCTCAGAGGTACACCGCTATAAAATGTGTATTTTATTTTATATTGTATATAATTTATACACACCTTCACACGCACAAATCTCTCTTTTTAATGGCGAGTCAAACAATAACACTGCCATGGAGACCAATGTAATTGTCTATACCCACAGAATGACCCCTGTGTTTGGTTTCCATGGTTACCAAATCAAATTCACAAGCCAACACAGCAAGGAGTAGTGTAATGTGATGAAAAGCAATTACTTGGCTTCCTCACTAAGGTGACTGTCTAGTCCCAGGCTTCGCATGTTCATTAATAATGCAGGAGCAATGAATACCTACAGCATGTATACAATGAGGACTGTGTACTGGAAGAAAATCAAAAAAGAGAGATTCAAGAGAGCAGGAGAATGTGCTTTCACCATCAGACAATCTAATACAAAGAACCCAAATAATACCAGACACAAGCAGACAGTGTAAACAAATAGCAAGCACAGGGCACAAAAAAATTATGTGCAGAGATGAATGGTACTGTGCATGTCTGGAGGGGTGCAGGAAGGGACACCAGATGGTAAAAATAAGTTTAACTTAAAGGGATAGTAATACTTAAAGGAGCAGTAAACTTTTTTTAAAAAATAAACATATATTGTAGGGATTTTCCTATTGAGTAAAATAAGGGTACTCCCACTGCCGAGAGATTTAGATTTCCAGAGTTATTACAATTTAAACCCATGTTTTTTTACATTAGTAGTGCCCTCTAGTGGTCAAATTCTAACTAGATTTCCTGTTATATTCTAATGGAGAGGAAAGTCAGAAAAGTCAGAGACATACAGTTCTCCATAGAATGTGATAGAAACTGTCTGTCACTTCCTGTCAGAACAATCAGGAAGTAAACACAGTAAATTCACTTCCTGATTATTTAAACGGCTATAAATTTTGAATAAAACATCTGACAGCAGTGGCAGTGACCTTGTTTTATTCAGCAGGAAATGCTCTATAAAATGTGTTTTCATAAAAAAAAGTTTACTGCTCCTTTAAGATGTAAAAATATATATATTGTACCGTTTATCCCCCTGAGTAAAAGAAGGGTACTGTCACTGCTAAAAGGTGTTTTATTCAAATGTTATTACAGCTCAAAGTTGAATTTTCTAGGTGCAATATCACAGTGGCCTGAAATTGTACAGTGCTGCTGTTGTTACACCATCCTATGGACAGCTTTGGTCCGTAGACCATAAATCTCCATAGGATGGTGTAGTAACAGCACCACTGTACACTTTCAGGCCACTGTGATATTGCACCTAAAAAAATTAAACTTTGAGCTGTAATAACTTTTGAATAAAACAACTTTCAGCAGTGGGAGTATATATAACATTCTTTTTTTTACATTTTAAGTATTACTATCCCTTTAAGCAGTATGAAGCCTCCTAAAGTTTCTGGGTGGCTCCATGTGCCAGATGGAGCCCCCACTAGACATAACAGCAGCGGCCATCTCCCTTGTTTGATGGGTTTTTGGGCTCCTGTCCACATGGTTGGTTTCTGCAAGACCTATACTTGTCTATGGACATGTTCCCGGAAGTAGCTGTACATCCAGGAACACATCATCCCCAAGAAAGGAGAGGCAGTATTTCTAGTAGCTGTCTTGTCTCTTAGGAATGTGGTGGCTGCAGGGCTCCAGCCACATCTTCATCTGCTGCCCAGAGATCTGGTTTTGTGCTTATTTTCTATAATACAGTTAATAGGGTCACATTTTTGTGTTAGTATTCCTTTAGTGATCTTGATATGTGCATTTAAATTGCCTCAGTCTTTGCTGAGGACATTAAACTGTGTAAGCAAATACATACAGAGCAGGACATTTTTCCTCATAATAAAGATTTGGATCAACTGAGTGAATGTGCAGAAAAGTGGCAGATGATGTTTAATATAGATAAATGTAAGGTTATGCATTTGGGTTGCAGAAACAAGCACAATACAAATACATTAATTGGAAAACTAATTGGAGAATCCTCGTAAGTCTGCAGTGTCACTAATCTGCTACAAAAGCCAATAGAGTACTATCATGTATAAAAAGGGGTATAACCGTATGGAACAGGAATATAATTCAACCTCTTTATAAATCAGTGGTCAGACCTCATCTAGAATATGGAGTACATTTTTGGAAATCTGTTATAAAAATTATTGAAATTGGAAAAGTACAGATATGTACAACAAAACTGATACAGTGATTGGACGATTTTAGTTATAAGAAAAAAAGACTAGACATCTAAGGGGTGATATAATTACAAATATATTCAAGATGAATACAAGACACACACTTTTTTGCACAGACTCTATAGTATGTTTAAAGGGATAGTAATACTTCATTTTTACTATCCCCCATGTTGTAGCCCTTAAAAATTGGAATTAAACGAGACCAGCGGCATTTCTCAGACCTTTATGGTTTTAGAGATATCCGCATTCAAAGTTCCCTCTCCTTCCCTCTCCCCTGATGTCAGCGTTATAGCTGACAGCGGGGGAATCCGGTCCCGGGACTGGCAGCGGCTCTGCAGCAGTGGCGAGATTGAGTTATAGAAACAGAAATCCTTCACTGAAATGGTCTTCTACGTGTGCTTGCAAACCTCTCTGGCACTCAAAGGGTTAAAACCCAATATGATCTTAAAGGGGATATCTCACCCCTACAAAAGTTAGGCTTACTATGTAGAGTATATATCGATATTGTTGAAAACGTTATTGATTAAAACACACTGTTTGGGTTACATTTATTGCTTATAATGTGTCCTGCACCCTACTTCCACATATACTTCTGTTGCTGCACATTGCAGCTCTGCCCCTTCTCCCTTTCCACAACCCAGCCTCCTCCGATGACGGAGGCTTCTGTCTGTAAGTTGGAGCGATCTCATTGGCAGAGATCAAGATCTAGCCAATGAGACCACTCCAGCATACAGAGGGACAGCCTCCATCATCGGAGCAGGCTGGGTAGTGGGAAGGGAGCAGAGGCAGAGAGGCAATGTGCGGCAACAGAAGTGTATGTGGATGTTGGGTGCAGGGCACTCTATAAGCAATAATTTTAAGCCAAATAGAGTTGTTTTTTGTTTTTTTTGTTTTTTTTAAATTAATAACTTTTTCAACAATATTGAGATATACTCTACATAATAAGCCTAACTTTTGTAGGGGTGAGAGATCCCCTTTAAATTAACACACAGACACACAGAGTATATTATAATCCACATTCTTTCAAAAGCATCTGTTTCTTGCTAATAATTCCTCCCTTCCTTAACAGTCTGAACTAGTGTCATAAAGCCATATTTACAGAGAAGTAAAACCCTGGGGGAAATTCACTAAGTGATGATAAAGTGGAGATGACTTCTCTAGTTCCTGTGTTAGTCTATGGAGCATATGCACTAAGATTTCTTCAACTTTGGAGATCTTAGTGAATAGGATCCATAGAGTCATCTCTACTTTAGCACTTCTTTACCACCGCTTAGTGAATCTCCCCCTAAAGAGAGGTTCTGTTCTGGGACACACCTACTGCATCCTAGCAGGGGAAATGGAAATTATTCACATTCACTGATTTAAAAGGCGTTTTTAACCCTATGAATGCTACAGAGATCTCCAGCACATTGCAAATCAATACGTTGAAGACCTCTATAGCATTGAAAAAATTCAAAAGCACATTTATATGTATGTATATCTTTATTTAAATGCCGCCACACAGTGTAAGCAGCGCCTTACAGACATATGTTACAATAAATAAAAGGGGATAAAATAAGTGTTACTGTCATAGAAACAATAGGAGAGGGCTCCCTGTCCCAAGGAGCTTACAGTCTAAATGGGTAATAGGAGACAGACAACAGGGTATGAGGGTGTCAAGTGCTGATATTGCCCAAAGGTAGTGCATGGTCCTAGTGCTCAAGTTGATAAGATTTCAGGGTAGACGGAGCGGGATTGTTCAAGATGTAGGGAGAGGGGTATGGAATTCCATAGGGAGGGAGTAGGAAGTGAAAAAGGTTTGAGACGGGAGAGGGTAGAGGGTGTGGATGGTACAACAAGAAAGGCGTTGTGTGGTGAGCGAAGGAAGCGGCCAGGAACATAAGAGAAGATGAGAGAAGAGAGGCAATGAGGGGTAGTAGCGTGGAGAGCATTAAAGGTGAGAATAAGTACTTTGTAAGAGGTGTGCTGCTGAATAGGGAGCCTGGTGATTCATGTAGACGAGATTAAAACAGATTGCATAGGGGAAAGGTAGGTAGCAGGGAGGCCAGTTAGTAGGACATTGCAATAGTCTAAGCTGGACATTGTGTTGTAATGCATTGGATACCTCTCTGTCACACTAAGGGTTAAAAGACATAGAATAAGTCTGCGTTCTTTAGAATTTTGTGATGTGGACATTTTTTATAACTACAAATCACAAGAGAAAGCATAGCTGGGTGTACCTGACAAGGCCCACGTGGAGGTGTTTTTAAAAAGCCCTTAAGCTTGTCTCAAAGGTTGAATGTAGCATTCCATTCACTGGGTGTGACTGTAACCTTTGGATATTAACTCGCCCTTGAAGGAATCTATTTATACCACATAGAAAAGCACACATGATTTCATGTACCATCAAGAGTTTTGTAACTTGCACCTCATTAGGATAATGAGCCCATTACAACACCATAATTGAAACAGCCTCAAAGTGAAAATAAAACAAGATAAATTAACTTGTTGAAGACTACAATTCCCCTCATCTACAGCCAACTAAATGAAGGCTGGGGATGATGGGACTTGTAGTCCTTAACAGCTGGAGGACCTCAGGTTGCCCATCACTGGTGTGAGCAGGAACTAACACTTGATAATGACCTAGGTAATTTTTAAAGAACTTTCCAAATAACCAGTATTTATGTGAGCCATTCTTTATTTAAAATTATAGTTTACCAGATATTTAGCTTTATTCATTTGTACATTTATGAATATTAGCCAGTTCTGTCTGGTACAGCCTGGTGTGTCAGATAATAACATTCCACTCTCATTCCCAACTGCCACTTCATACCAGGAAGCACTGGCCAATTTGAATAAACTTACAAATAAAGGTGAACATCTCACAAACTATAGTTACTTTTTATTTATTTTTTTACTTGAATTTTTATTAACAAGATTACGGGATACAGAAAAAGAAAAGGATCTGGCAGGGGATGGAGAGGGAAAGAAGAACTCATACCAACATATTTGTTGAGGGAACAATCTCAGCTATGTATCCACATGGATACATTAAATATCACACAAACATCCTGAAGGGAAATTTTCTTTATAGCTGCATATCACAAAAAGAAGGAAGGAAATCAGGGGGAAAGACAAGAATAGGAAAGAAGTTAAAGGAGGGAGACAAAATGGTGGGAAAAAGGAGGGAGGTGGAAGAGAGGATAAAGGAAAGTAGGAACAAGCTCTCTGTAGGGAGTGGGGGTCAACAAGGATAACAACAGCAGTAGGTATCCATAACAAATTAAAATTAAAGCGGAACTATCACCTTCATAATATTGCCCCCCAAACTTTTACTAATGTAGCAATAGGTAAAACCATACTTTTATTATGATGAAAAAGTCCGCATTATTAAAGAAAATACATTTTCCGTAGGAATCCAGGGCACAGAGCTTACCAGAGAGGCTCTGTGCGCCTCTGCCTTCAAGGTATAGTAATACTTAAAATGTAAAAAAAATATATGTTGAAGGGTTTATCCCCCTGAGTAAAACAAGGGTACTCCCACTGCGGAGAGATATTTTATTAAAAAATTATTACCTCTTTAACTTGAATTTTTTAGGTGCAATATCACAGTGGCCTGAAAATTTACAGTGGCGTTGTTGCTACACCATCCTGTGGACTGCTATGGTCTGTAGACCATAAATCTCCATAAGATGGTGTAGCAACAGCGCCACTGTACAATTTCAGGCCACTGTGATATTGCAGCTAAAAAATTCAAGCTTGATCTGTTATAATTTTTTAATAAAATATCTCTCAACTCTGGGAGTACCCTTGTTTCATTCGGGGACATAAACCCTACAATATATATTTTTTTTACATATTAAGTATTATTATCCCTTTCGCAACTTCTGTTACATTAAGGTAACCAACTAAAGTCACCGCCAATCCGGGCAGAGCACGGGACTCTCAGAGCAGACTCAGAGGTCTCTTACCTTTAATATGTCTGCGCTGTTGTCCGTTAGATGCCTACAGAAGAAGCTGCTTTACTTAATAATAAGGACTTTTTCAGCATTCTAAAAGTATGGCTTTACCTGTCACTACATTAGTAAAGGATTGGGGGGCAATATTATGAAGGTGATAGTTCTGCTTTAAGCTGTAGTGACATCAGAATATGGATTGGAGAAAATAAGTCTTGGCTCCAAGATGCTTATTATTATTATTATTCTTTATTTATATAGCGCCAACTTATTCTGCAGCGATGTACTATAGGGAATAGACATACAGAGATATTAAATAGTACAAATCTAATATTGAAAACAAAAATAGACCATAAATGTTGTTCAGCTGGGAATCCAGTTTTGCTACAGTGATATTCCAAACACTATGAATGAGAGGTCTGGCCAGAAAGAGTTAGCTTTTTTCCAGTGGGAGGCTATCAATTTTCTTGCAGTGAGAAGAATACAGGGAAGTAGTTAAACAGATAGTAATTTCTCAGTATAAATGAAGATCCGATTCCTTATACATTTTAATAATGCTTTGTACATTTGGCAATGTTCTTATAAGTGTAATTTTTTGGAATTATATTTGAAAGCTTCCCCCTCCCACCCCTTTTACCAACATCACTATTCTTTCTTCAGATCATAAAGCGGTCCAGATGGATTGAGATGAGGGATAATCATGTGTCAGCATAAGAAAAAAGCTGACCTCCTTCGGTGGGGGAGTGGGGGTAGGTTTTTCCTTATACCGATAGACACAATATTGTCCCTCATCGCAAAAACTGTCACTTAGTGACAGAGGACGTACCTGGTAAGTCCCGGAAGTCATTCCCTAGAATGACTAAAAAAAAAAAAAACCGTCGTTAAGTGCCGGCCGCATACGCGCAGCCGATCTCTAAGGGGTTAAGTAAACTGTATCTTGTAGGCATTACAAAACTAAACCAAATGCTCTCAGTCCCATCTCTCAAACCTTTATGATTTGAGAGATATTTGGTACCAAAGTTTCCCCCTACCTCCCCTTCCCCTGACGTCAGAACTCAAGCTGACTGCAGGGGAATCCGGCCCCTGGATAAGCGGAGGCTCTTCAGCAGAGCAAAGATCGCGTTATTGAGACACAAATTCTTCACTGGAACAGTCTTGGTTTGTAAGCACGCTTCGTAGACCATTCCAGTGAAGGATTTCTGTCTCAATAACATGATCTCGGCTCTGCTGAAGAGCCTCTGCCGGTCCCGGATTCCCCTACAGTCAGCTTGAGCACGGACGTCAGGGAAAGGGGAGGGAGGGGGGAACTTTGGTCCCGAATATCTCTCAAACCATAAAGGTGTAAGAGATGGGACTGGGGACATTTAGTTTAGTTTTGTAATGCCTACAAGACACAGTTTACTTAATATGTGACCAAAGTATCCCTTTAAAATGCTTCTCTTCCTTCTCTGAGTTCAGTCCAAATAGTGGCAATGCTGCTGTCTGAATAGACATATTAATTATTTTACTATGTCCTGAACAGTATAGTTGTGTTACTTTAGTAAACAGTAAAATGACCCACAGAGAGGGAATTTAAGAGGATGGTCAAGGGTCAATTAAATATATTTTTTAAAAATATGGCTGTGCCCTGAGAGCTATGGGAATCCCACAGCTTAGAATACTTCTGTTCTCATTCTTTTTGTCTTGCTGATCACGATGATCTGCAAGGCTGGATGATGTCAGAGTTTCACTAGGTGCTCATGGGAGTGAAAGCAAAATTGCGCTCTTCTCCATATAAGGTCTGTTGTGCGAATCTGCCATAAATGTGCTGCTATAGAGATAAGATAAATCTCCCATGAGCGCCGAGTGAGGATCTGATGTAATCCAGCCTTGCAGATTGAGTGAGAATGGTGGACTTCTAAGCTAGGGGAACTCTGTTCCCACAGATCTGAGGGCACTGCCAAGTATTTAAAATGGCCCTTTATTGACTCTTTACCACTCCACCGAATCTGATTAGTCCGCTAACCTTAGCAGTTCCTTCACTGAGGACTGACATTAGTGAAAGGAAGGGGTTGGGGAGGGGGGCAAAAAAAAAAACAACTAATAACTACAGAAGGCCTGCATTTTAACCTCTTAACAATCGGCCGACACGGAGCATGGTCGTTCGTTAATGTCCAATGGGTTTTAGGGTTTTTTTTTTTGTTTTTAAGCATTACATTACGGGTTTGCCTTTTTGCTAACCCCAAAAGTTTCCCATGATAACTTTTCAAGTTTCCCTCTATACCTAAGAGATCCAGTCTGGTGTCAGACTCTGGTATGCGTAGTTATATAGCTACCAGTGCTGCTGTAGTCCTGAAACTGATTAAGGGTAGAGTACAACCACACTTAGTGTCCAACAAATCTTGCACATCTGCCACATTTCCAGCACAGGCAAGGCAGAGATAATACAAAAATACTTCATACTGTATGACAGGAGTAATGTGCAAAATCCATAGAGGGTCACACATTCTCACATCAAGAGGTCCTCACTTTTGATGTGATACAATTTTGTTATGTAAATATGGATTTTACACTTTTTTCTGTTTATGCTAATAAAATATAAGCAAATTAGGTTTTGGTGCCTTTTTTGCATCATTCCACGTGTGTTAGTTTATATAAGGAGGTCCATGTGCACTGTTTGTCCTGCTAAAGGTCCCAGTGATGACCGAAACGTAACCTATCAATAAATATTAACACTCATTTTTCATCTTAAGAGACAGCTTAACTGAATAATTACTCATACTGGGAATTTACACCCAGGCATTTGCTTCTTGTTTTTCGTGAGTCCACACACATACACAAAATATAAAATTATTATTGGTCCATCTGGCACATGATTCACTACTACAACAACAACAACAACTACTACTGCTGCTACTACTACTGTGCTAGGTCTCTCCTCAAGAAAAGTAAGTGAGATGGTTTACTTTCACCAGCCCAAAATGAAAAATGTATTTAGCAACACACACCTTCATGACGTTCTTGTAAGAATGCCGGAATTCTGGAGTCTCTTTCTCACTGTCTGCATCTTCTTCCTCGTCCAGGGCATCATAGCCTTCATCATTACTGCCATCAGTTTCCACTGTGTTAGTCATGTTGTCTATCAGCAGCTCCAGGGGAGGGCTAAGTTCCCTCTCCTCGTTGTCCTTCAAGCCATAGTCCAGTGCTTTGTAAATGATAATTCCAAGAGACACAATTACCTGGAATGTCAAAGAAAAAGAATACAGTGTTAAAGACTGAACACTTACTGCCCCACATAAGTTTGAGGGCATGTAAGAAAATCAGTAAAATGTTTAATCTTCTTTGTGCCAGATGGACAAGCAACTGATTGCAGAGTGTTGAAAATCACAGTGGCCTGAAACACGTTGCATTGTTTGCAAAACTATAAACTACTTTAATAAATCATCACAATATTGAAAACTAGTACAGCTGTGGAAAAGACAAGTACAACATAGGGAACTCATCCCTTTGACCTAAAGTGGAATTAACACTTTATGACTTAGATTCTTTTGAAAGGGGTTTTAAAATAACATTTATATTCGCAATTCCTTATTTCAAACTACAGTCTAAGAAATATTAATTTATGTGCCAGTATATGCAGATTAGCCAGTACTTCCTGGTAGGAAGTGGCAGTTGGGAGGGAAAGTGGAATGTCAGTATCTGTATCTGACTCATGCTGTGGGAGCCAGTATGGACTTATTTGCATAAACTCAAAATACGTAAAGTTAAATACCTCCTAAAGTTTTGTTTTAAATAAGGAATGGCTAACATAAATATAGATTATTTTTAAAGCTCTTTAAAAATCACACAAGTCATGTATAATGTGTTAGTTCTACTTGAAATTAGTTTTTAACCCCTTGTATTTTAGAGGTCTCCAATGCGTTAATTCATAATTCACTGATGACATATATATCAATCGTACGGTTAAAAGCATAATTTGAATCAAAGAAGATTTTGGGAGTTTTCTTTGGGTCCTTAAAGTGCAGCTGATTTGCTCATACATTGTACAGCTTCAATGAGTTGCAAGTCCATTATAAAAAGTTTTTCAGACATTTTGCCAATTTGCACATGATTGATAAATGTGCACCACTGACTTCAAGTCATGCTCTGAGACTCAGGGTTACAATCTCCCTGTATCAATGATATAAATTTGCAGGAATACATACAATCACATCCTTCAAAACTTGCTTTGATATGATAAAAGGGAAACTCGTGATTAGCTGGGTATCTTAAGGTCACATTGTGAATTGAGACACTGCAGTATTGTCTGGTCAAATGTGAATTGTGCACTAAAGCCAGGAGACAGCAATGGTACATCATCACATGTAGACATTGGCTTTCTATATGAAATACGCTAGGGTTTTAGGTGTGATGTCCAAAGAGGCATTTTGCTTTGTGACACTGGAAATGTCAATTACTAACACAGGCATGTAAGATAAAACAGTTTTAAAAGCATTTTGAAGTTTACCGAACTAGTCATAATCACCAGAATCACAATCATATGTGATTAACCCTTTAAGTGCCAAAGAGGTATCCAAAACATTGCAACGGAGGGTGGGTGGTGGTGGGTTATGCACTAAGGTGTGATAAAGGTGAGAATCTCAGCAATTCCTAAGTTATTTTATGGAGTCTATGCACAAAGGTATCTTGACTGATATTAGTGCACAGGCTCCATAGAATAACATAATTATTGGAGAGTTTATCGCACTGGAGAAGATCCCACCACTGTATCACACTGTATTGCATCTCTCCCCAGGACAGCCTTACATTATGGCAGCTGCACTGTATAGCCCTACTTGTTTATGCTAGAGACACACACCACAGGAATTTTTCTAATTCAGTGGGAATTTTTGGAATTCTTAGTTCTCCCATATAGTGCAAGTGGTTTGCCCCAGAACTCATCCACTTTTCTTTTGAACATACAGCCCTTGGGGGAGATTCACTAAGAGGTGACAAAGTAGAGATAACGTCTCCAGTTTATCCCTTCTCCAGTTCCTAGTTATTCTATACAGTCTATTCACTAAGATCTCCAAACCTGAAGAAATCTTAGTACATAGGTTCCATAGAAAAACATAGGAATGGAGAAGTGATAAACTGGAGAAGTCATTTCCACTTTATTACCACTTTATCACTGCTTAGTGATAAAAAGTGTGTTAAAAAGCCTTATTTAAATCAATGTGAAAATTCATCGCTGCCCTTGCCCTCCCCAGGGTGCAGTGCAAAAGGTTCCTGCAGAAATGCACCTCTTTAGTATGATAAATCAGGACCCATGTCTTTGTACAATATAGCCTGCAATAGGTTAAAGTGTGCAAAACATGATGTCTCAAGCAATGTGACATCAGTGTTTTTAGTGGGTTGAAGTTATACATCGGACAACAGGATTTTAGTTTTACCTGTTAAATCCTTTTCTCTTAGTCCATACATGTTACTGGCAACTTTGGGTAGGAGATCCACTCCTTTAATTGTAGGCAGGAACAATTCTAGAATTGTATGCAGGGGTAGAGCCTACCTTCCCTCCTTGGTTGTAGCTAGCCAACCAGCTCCAGAAAGATTTGAGACACTAACTGTTGACTAGATAGTGGAAGGGAAGGAAGACTCCTGTGAGCATGACCCCCAAAGACCCCCACGGTCTGCAACTGGAGAGCCAAGCATGGACCCTTGACATGGTGGGAGACCAGTAACCTGTATGGACTAAATAAAAGGATTTAACAGGTAAGACTAAAATCCTCTTTTCTCTGTCATCCAATACAGGTTACTGGTAACTTTGGGATGTTCAACCATTGAGTTTCCCAGGGGTGGAAAGTAAGGCAAGTACCAGACGCAAGGCCCCCAAAGTCACCAGAGCAGATATGAACCATCAGATTAGTGATAGCCCAACAAAACAATGAAGTGTCAACGGACAATGAACAGGGGTAACAACACCCCAAACTGTTACACACAGCACACTGAACTAGAGCCAACAGGGCTCGAAAGTGAAGGAAGCACCAAGAACCGAAGAGGATCCTAGACAGGCAAAACTGCCTCCAGGATTTTCCTCCCAAAGCTGGCATCAGCTGATGCCAGCACATCAACATGGTAGTGCTTCGAAAAGGTGTGCACAGATGACCAGATGGCAGCCTTGCATAACTGATCAGCAGAGGCCTGATTCTTGTAAGCCCAAGAAGCCCCAATAGATCTTGTAGAATGAGCCGTGACCCAAAAAGGGACAGGCTTCTTCCTCAGCTCATAAGCAATATGAATAGTGGACTTGATCCAAGAAGCAATAGTCACTTTGGATGCAGGTCTTCCTGCCCTGGGACCCTCAGGAATGATTAACAGCACGTCAGATTGCCTAATAAACTCAGTGCAATGTACATAAAACTTGAGAAAATGCACCGCAGCCTACAAGCGGAGATCCAACTCCTTGTCAGTGGTAGGGTCAGGGCAGAAAGAAGGCACCACAATCTCCTGATTGATGTAGAACACCGAAACCACCTTCGGCAGAAACTCCTTAGAAGTACGAAGTACCACCTTGTCCTTGTGAAACACCAAAAAAGGTGGTTTACAGGGTAGAGCATGTAACTCAGCGGCACGGCAAATGGACACGATCATCAGAAGAAGGGCCATTTTCCATGTCAACAGGCGTAGAGGAATAGCAGCCAAGGACTCAAATGGAGAGCTCTGCAGAACGCCCAAAACCCAAGTTAAAATACCACGGGGGAGCAGGATTCTTGAAGGCAGGACGAGTTTGAAGAAAACCTTGACACCAGGAAGGATGGCAATGTGCCTCTGAAAGAAAACCGAGAGAGCAGAAGTCTTAACCTTAAGGGAACTCAAACTGAGGCCCTTATCCACACTGTCCTGCAAAAAGGCCAGGAACGTAGGCAGATAAAATTCCTGAGATTGGTCCTTGTCAGCACACCCAAGATAGAAAGGTCGACCAGACACTATGGTACATCTTGGAAGAAACAGGTTTGCGGGCACTAAGCATAGTAGCCACCATCCCAGAAGAAAAACCTTTCTTCTTCAAAATTGAGGATTAAATTTCCAAGCCGTCAAAGCTAGCCGATGAACATCCTCCTTCCACAGGTAACCCTGTAGAAGAAGATCCGGATGTCAAAGGAGCCTGAATGGCTTCGCCACTGACAGATCCAGAAACTTCAGAAACAAAGCTTGGCAAGGCCAGTATGGTGCAATCAGAATGACTGGACAGCGATCCAGTCGCAATTTCCGTAACACCCTGTGCAGCATTGGGAGGGGAGGAAAGATACAGGCCAGAGGAAACAACCAAGGAATGGACACTGCATCCATCGCCAGAGCTAGAGGGTCCCTCCACAGAGAGCAGAACCTCGGAACCTTTGTGTTGTGTCTTGTCACCATCAGGTCAATGTAAGGAAAACCTCACTTCTGAACAATGAGGGTGAACACCTCTGGATGCAGTTCCAACTCTCCGCTGTCCACTGTGTGCCGACTGAGGAAGTCCGCCATGACGTTGTCTATGTCAGGAATGTGCACTGCGGATATGGCAGGAACATGTTCTTCTGCCCAGGACAAAATAGCCTTGACCTCTAACCAAGCGGCAAGGCTTCTTGTTCTGCCCTGCTTGTTGATGTAAGCCACGGCAGTGGCGTTGTTGGACTGGACCCGGACTGGACAGTCTTCCAGCTGAGATGTCCAACGACGAAGGGCATGAAATATCACCCGAAGCGCCAACACGTTGATGGGAAGAAGAGATTCCTCCGGAGACCACCAACCCTGAGCACTTAGGCGACCCAGGACCGCTCCCCAGCCAGAGAGGCTGGTGTCCGTAGTCACTGTGGTCCAGGAGGATACCAGAAAGGACTTGCCATTCAGCAGACTGGAGAGGTCGAGCCACCAAGACAAACTCAATTCCACATGAAGAGGGAGGGACACTGACATCTTCAGAAGATCCGGCTGACCCCTAGACACCTGGATTACAAACCTTCTGGAGTTCCCTGGTGTGTGCCATGGCAAATGGAACCACTTCTATGGTGGAGATGAATTTCCCCACTAGAGAGGACAGCTTCTTGGCTGGAACCGCAGAAACACTGTGGGCGATCTGGTGAGCTACCTCATCAGTGAAAAACACCATGCTCTTCTGAGTGTTGAAGAGAAGGCCCAGGAAGACCAGATGCTGGGATGGGACAAGATCTGACTGATCCATGTTGATGATCCACCAGCGATGGGTGAGAGCGTGAATGCTAACTGAACCTGTTGATGAAGAAGTTCCGCAGAGGGGGCTTTCAGAAGCAGGTCGTCCATGTATGGAGTAACTCTGATGCCATCCCGGTGGAGGACGGACACTAAGGCTCCCAGGACACGGTTGAAAACCTGAGGAGCTGTAGTCAGACCAAAGGGAAGAGCTGAGAACTGAAAGTGCCCTCGGTCGCAGGCAAATCTGAGATACTGCTGGTTCTCTGGATGAATAGCGATGTGTAAATACGCGTCCTGAAGATTCAGAGATGCAAGGAATTGCCCCGGGGACATAGCAGTAATCACTGTTTGTAGAGACTCCTGGTGATAATGAATCCAGATCACAAAGGATTTGAGATCCTCCAAATCCAAAATAGGGCGACAACCGCCATCCTTTTTGGCGACCACAAAGAGGTTTGAGTAAAAACCCATACCTCTGTCCTGAACTGGAACCAGCTCTAGAACATCCTTGTCCAGAAGAGCCGGCGTTTCTCCGCGCCCTGAGGTGTATGACAAGGAAAGAAGCAAAAGGGAGGAAGAGAGACGAAAGGAATCCTGTATCCTTCTGCCACCACCTGTAAAACCCATGGGTCCTCCACTGAATCCTCCCAAAAGCTGTGGTAGTGAAGCAGACGGCCACCCACAGCGGAGTGGGGACCTGGGTTCGGTGAGTCATGCAGAAGGAGGCTTGGAAGCCTTGGGCTTGGAGGAGACCTTGGGCTTCTGTTGCTGTCTGGGCTTGGAGGAGGCACACTGAGCTGAGGGAATAGTCTGGTTCGCTGGACATGTCTCAGTCTGAAAGGAATGAAAATATTGATTATGCTTAAGCGCCGTTTTCTTCCTGGGGACCAAAGGTAAAAGGGTACTCCAGTGGCCTCACTGATCAGATCTTTAACATCTGGCCCAAACAAAGAAGTACCTTGAAAAGGTAAGGAGAGCAATGCTTTCTTGGAAGCAGTGTCAGCAGACCAGATCTTGAGCCAAAGAGCCCGTCTGGCAACCACAGACATGGTGGAAACCCTTGCCACTAAACGGATGGCATCAGATAAGGCAGCAGAAACATAGTGCTGGGCCTCAGAAATGTTCGCAAGAAGAAGCAACATATCCGAAGTAGGAGCACCCTGACGGACAGCCAGGGTGAGCTGTTCAGTCCAGACCGCAATGGCCAGGTTCACCCATGCTGCAGCGAATGCTGGATGCCTGGCAGTACTTCTTCTCAGAGAAGGGATAAAGCTTGGCAAATTTCTTGGACACAGAAGGTTTCCTGTCAGGAGATTTCCACTCTTCAGACACAAGGCAGTCAAGAGTGGGGTTAGGTGGAAAGCAAGTAAGGGGCTTTTTAGGCTCCTGAAACACATCAGAGGGATCAGAAGGAACATAAGGGAATGTTCAGGGTAGTCAAAACAGCCCTGATCAGGCCTTCAGTCGAGGGCTCAGGATCAGCCTCAAAGGGATCCCCAAAAACTGAGAGTAGCCCACAGCAGAACATTCCTCAACATCTGAATCCACCAACAGTTCCTCCTCAGAGGAATCTGATACGTCAGGTACTCCCTGTGGTTTGGCAAGGAAGACTTGATGGAAGAGGGGGTCTGACAAGAATGGAAGACACCCTGTAACTGGGATTGAAAGAGTTGCAATGTAGACCTAAGGTCCCTAGTAGCAGCCTTGAACTCTTGCACCCAAACTGGCTCTAATGCATGGCTGGAGGTCCCTGGGAGACTCTCAGGGACATAAGAACATGCTGGGCATAAATGACCTGAGAATTCTCTAGGTAACCCTGAATGACAGGAAGAGCAATGTACAATAGGGGATACAGAGACCCCAGCATCCTTAGTCTTAGGTCTGGCCTCAAGCTCCAATGGTATAGACATTCTCACAGTGTCAAATAACCTTATAATAAAAGAAATCACTCAAGTACAGTGTGTAGGATTAAAGTTTCACCCCAGAAATTGCTAATCTAGACTTATCTGGCAGGTGAAGGGTTAATCAGCAGAGGAGAGAAGGAGTGTTCAAGCCCTGTGTAGGATACTCGTTCTGGAAATAGCACAAAATGGCTGCCGCGGCGGGAGCCAATCAGAAACGAGTATGCGAAGCAAGCTTCATGGGAAATCTAGTTTTCCCAGAAAAAAGTACCCAAACAGTGTCCGAAGCCCCCTGAGCCCCCCAGCACACTAGAAACATGAACCGGATGATAGAGCAAAGGCAGACAAGAAAAATGAGCCATCTCTGAAGGCGGTAGGTTAAGCGGTTGCAGAGATATGTCCCAAACTGTACAGTCCCATAGAAGTGAATACAGAAATGGCACCTATTCGGTAACGCGCACCCTTACTCACATTTTACAAAACTGAAACAGTAAAAATGCATGAAACATCACTAGAACAAGTTAGAATACCCAAAAAACACTGAACCAGTAGGAAAAGTGTCAGAAACCCCCCCAAAACATGCAAAACCAGCAGCTAAAGGGTTAAAGTACCACATAAACCTGCTCCAAAACACCCAACAGACATACAGATAGATCCGGTGAGTGCAGGAGTGTGCAATAGGAACTCCAAAGGTAAACCCCTGTGCAGAGGGGCACTGTGGGACATGTGGAGCTGCAGCACTCAAAGGGTTGCTCACCTTTCCTGCAGATCTTCTGTCTTCAGACTACCATGTCTCGGTGGGCAACTCCTGAGGAAAGAACTTGAACCCAAGATTTTCCCCCCAGGGTTTAAGGTCCACAAAAAGCACCTGGATACAGATCTAGCCATATCTAAGGACATTGTCAGTTATAGTAATCAGCCTAATGGTGGTATTCCATTTCTAACAGAAAAATAAAAAAAAGTCTAAAACTATAGCAGAACTGTTCTCTTGCCTGTGTCTTCACCAAGGAACAAATCTTTCTGGAGCTGGTTGGCTATCTGCAGCCAAGGAGGGAAGGTAGTCACCACCCCCTGCATCCAATTCTAGAATTGTTCCTGCCTACAATCAGGGCCGGATTTACATCTCAGGAGCCTCTAGGCACAGAAATCTGAAGCACCCCCCCCCCACTGGCCATCTCCACAGGACACCTATATAACGCTCCAAATCTCCACATTACCCCCCACATAACCATATTGCCCTCACATTGCCCCCCACCAGCTCCATATTGCCCCCATCAGCTCCATATTGCCCCATCAGCTCCAACTTGCCTCCATATTGCCCCCATTATCACCACCTTGCCCCATCATCTTCATTGCCCCATCAGCTCCAACTTGCCCTCACATTGGCCCCATCATCTCCACATTGCCCCATCAGCTCCAACTTGCCCCCATCAGCTCCAACTTGCCCTCACATTGCCCCATCATCTCCACACTGCCCCCCTTCCCCGTATCCGTTTCCTACTTCCCTGGTGGTCCAGCGGCAGGAAAAGTCTGTGCCTCTTTCTGCAAAGACTGTATGCTTTTGCTTCCGCGCGGTCTTCTCTTCAATAATGCAGAGCGCTGGGAGATGATGTCATCTCCTAGAATTCTGCATTACTAAAGAGCCGGCGAGGGAGCAACAGCATTCAGGTCTGTGCCGAAGAAGGCACAGATTTTACTATGCGGCTGGTTACTGCTGCTGCTGTGCGTAGCGCGATGGCTGTGAATAAAAATATTTTTTTAAAAAATTGATTTCAGTGACAGGCGCCCCTCTGTGGGGTGCGCCTGTAGGCAGATGCCTATTCTGCCTTATGACAAATCCGGCTCTGCCTACAATTAAAGCGGCGGATCGCCTACCCTAAGTTACCAGTAACCTGTATTGGACAACAGAGAAAAGACTTTTATCAGCACAGCAGCCACAAGTCATTTCCACAAGAGTTGAGCTGTGTGGAAAAGAAATCAGAGGCAATATGGCATATCTGGAAGTTTCAGATCCTGCAATAATACCAGAACTATCACCAGAACCAGAGAAATAAAATTTGACAGCTCATAAGAACCACTTTGTGCATCTTCTTTGCCCAATCCTCACAAATATAAAATGCTTATTTAAATCATTATATTTATACTAAGAGTTCTTAAAATTGTTTACTGTATTAGTGTCTACAGCATTAGTGTCTACAGTGGAAGGTCACTGTGTTTATCTGATACCATTTCTGAAGAACACTGTAAACAGCACAGGAATAAACTATGAGATACACATATCTGTATAACTTTCCAGGATTGGTTCTTTTGGGAGATGGCATCCTGCTAAAAATGATAATTCGTCTGGCAAATGTAATGGACTTGAATACTGCTATTTGTATAGACCAGTGATTCTCAACCAGGGTGCCGTGGCACTTTAGTGTGCCACGGACATCAACTTAGGGTGCCCCATGTTTTCTATGAAGACTGACAAAAATGGACTTTTAAATAAAGATTTATAGAAATTGTTATGCACAATATATTTACTTTTGTTATTTTGATTGTCAAACCTAATAATAACTGTATATTTATGTATTGTACCCTTCTTATGTCCTTGATAAAGTACATTAAATATGTTAGGGGTGCCCCGAATGTTGCAGATTATGTGTTAGGGGTGCCCCGAACAAAAAAAGATTGAGAACCACTGGTATAGACTCAAAGAGAAACTATTACCCCCTAAAGACCATAGGTGTGTGTGACACGTTGCCCTAAATAACAAAATCAAAGACAACTTCATCATTTATCACTGCAACCCTTTGCCCAATGCCCTGTAGCCATACAGTGCACATTCCAGAGTTACAAATGGAAAGAAAGAAGAGAAACAACATACCTCTGACAACTTAGCTTTTCCTGAGAACTCTGTACAAGACAGATTTCTGATTAAAATACTTGTACCAAGTACATTGCAACCAGAAAAATAATTAAAAATAACTTGGCTTCATTAGATGCAGTATAGTGCAATACACCTTTTATCGATGTCAGTTATGCTGGATTGTGCTAATTAATTAACATAAGGTACAAACAAAATCTTTAAAATTAGAGTTATCTGCTATATTGCTCCTGGCGTGCTAAGAAAAAAAAGCCTGCTCATCACATGATTAGACTCGGATTTCATCAAACTGGCACTCTGTTCACAGAAGAGTTGAATCTTTGGACTTGATTGTGAAGAGCAAGCCATTTATTCCCAGGGAATTTCATGCAAAGACATACTGACTTAAAAGGGATAGTAATACTTAATATGCAAAAAAATATACATTGTAGTGTTTATCCCCCTGAGTAAAACAAGGGCACTCCTATCACTGAAAGGTATTTTATTCAAAAGTTATTACTGCTCAAACTTGAATTTGTTAGGTGCAATATCACAGTGTCCTGAATTGTACAGTGGCTCTGTTTTTACACCATCCTATGGACAGCTCTGGTCAGTTAACCATAAATCTTCATAGGATGGTGTAGCAACAGCGCCACTGTACAATTTCAGGCCACTGTGAGTATTTTACCAGGAAGACTATATTGAGTTAGTTTCTCATTTTCAAGATGAAAGGCTGAGGTGACCTTGCCAGGACTAGAACCTGCAACCTCGTGGCTTGATCAGATTCTACAGCTGGTGTATTAACCAACTGAGCCATCTCACCAGCTTTAAGTCCTTCTACTTCTTTCACTTGCAGTGATACAAGTGCCTGCTACCTGCTGTCAGTTATAAGAGTCTACGACTCAGCTGTATCTGCAAGGGATGCAAAGCAATGTGTTTAAGACCAGCATTCAGTGGGTTAAAGTTTCCATTTAAATTAACAGGAAGTTTTAATTGTCCCCTATGTTACAGTTTTTTTCCCTCTGATTTGCCCCAGTTCTGCTTAGTACATCAGTATTGCTGAGATCCTATGGTCCTATACAGATACAGTGGAGTCATAGACTGCAGGTAGAGTGTAAGCCTGTTGCTGAAGGAAAAAGTAAAAAGAACTGAAAATATCAGATACAAGAGAGATACACAATTAAAAAAGCTACAGACAACTAAAATAGTAATAAAAATAAAGACTACTCCTTAACCCATTAAGGACCAAAAAAGTATGCCCGTCTTTAAAGGGTTAAAATCAGCAGCAGTGTTTATCATCTTAATTTCTGTAACATATAGAATTTATTTTAAAATGAACATAATTACAAAATGAATACCACTTGTTTTTTCCCTTTCAACTGAATATGTATTTTAACAGCAATGTAAACAGTCTAAATTACTCTAAATTGTAAGTTATCAGGATATCCTAGACAGGTGTATACACTTTCTTATTTAGTAATTGTACAGTAATGTAATTTCCAGAGAGTGGAAATGTTCTGTAATTATGGTACGATGTATTTAGGTTCCACAACAATCACCTAGGCAGAGGCAGAACAGAAGGGACAGGGTACCCAGCTGCATGTATACCAGTTTCCAATTAACATTAACCCTGCACAACTTACACAACCTGCTTAAATACACAGGGACTAATGTAGAAGAGAAAGAAGTGCAGTTCTGGAACATTCCAGCTGTACCATAGAGGTCAAATATAATTTCTCCAAATCCCCGTTGCTTTAAATGGTGTTTTTAAAAGGGATCTATCACTCCTATACATGTTGGTCTAAATAGTTTATGTAGCAACTAGCTGGTATAACATTTTCATTTTTTTAATAAAATCGCTATTTTGCTGAATTTAATGAAGTAAATAATGCCCTGAACCCTACTTCTGGACAGATTGCGGTTACCAGCTCTGTACCACAGTCTGTCATGAGGGAGGGGAAGAGTGATGGACTGCGGTACAGAGCTGGTAACCGCAGTCTGTCCAGGGCATTATTTACTCAATTAAATTCAGTAAAATAGCAATTTTATTAAAAAAAAGGGAGAAATGTATCTTATCGACATTTCCTTTTCTCCTGTGTCCCTCCACGGCGTATTAAAACATATGGGTTTTGTCTCCATCTCCCAGCTGTCGTAGGACCAATCGCAAAGTTCAAAAGGAACCCTGGATACTTCTCCCATCAGTCAACTTCTGTTAGAGCTAGAACATATCAAGAAAAAATATTATTGGGTTGGAAGTGCCGTGGAGGTACACAGGAGAAAAGGAAATGTCGGTAAGATAAATTTCTCCTTTTCTCTTGTGTCCCTCCACGGCGTATTAAAACATATGGGATATAACAAAGCTATACTCAAGAGGTGGGTAAAAAAACAACAGATTATAAAGTCAATGCCATCATTTATAAGATTAATATAATATAATGCCATAAAATATTATGGAAAGGTCTTACCGGCCTGAAGTGGCTGCTGCTTTGAGGATTTTCCTTCCAAAATCTGCTTCTGCACCAGCTTGGAGATCAACATGATAATGTTTAATAAATGTTGAAATAGATGACCAGGTTGCTGTCCTGCACAATTCTTCTGCTGTTACTGAAACTTTCGCAGCCCATGAGGTTGCCATTGACCTGGTAGAATGTGCTCTTAGAATTTTTGGTGGATCCTTTACTGCTTCCAGGTATGTTAATCTAATGCATTCCGTTATCCATCTGGCGATGGAAGCCTTAGAAGCAGGCATGCCTTTGAACTTTCATTGGAAGTGTATAAACAAGGAGTCTGATTTTCTGAAAGGCCTTGATCTTTCCAAATAAATTGACATACATCTGTCCAAATCCAAAGTATGCAGACGCCTCTCCTCCTGATCCTTTGGGTTAGGAAAAAATGAAGGTAATACAATATTTTGGTTTAGGTGAAAAGATGACACTACCTTGGATCTAAATTCTGGTCTTGTTCGAAGAACAACCTTGTCCTGGTGAAATATAAGGTTTTTTGATTGATAAAGCTTGAAGCTCACTTACTCTCTTAGCCGATGTGATGGCTGTTAGAAAAACTATTTTCAAGGTTAGGTGTTTAGTATGGACTTGATCCAGTGGCTCAAACTTCCTTGACTGGGTTAGTTGATCTAATACAATATTTAGATCCCAAGGTGGAATTACACTCTTAATCCTGGGTCTTGACTTATCAATTGCCCTTAGGCATTTCTTAACTATGTCCTCTTCTGAAAACTGCTTAGCCAGACAGGCTGAAATGGCTGACAGTTGTACCTTAAGAGAGGCTGGACGAAGTCCTAATTCAAAACCTTTTAGTAGAAAACTCAGGACGTGGGAAGATGTGATTGAAGATCTCTCTAGGCCTCTGCTACCACACCAATTATCAAAAGACTCCCAGATTCTGTAATATACCCTGGCGGTTGAAGACTTCCTACCTGCTATAATGGTGTCAATAACCGGATCTGTAAGGCCTCTTGATCTTAAGGAAGCCCTTTCAACCTCCAGGCCATTAGCTTCAATAAACTTGGGTTTGGGTGAAGGATTTGCCCCTGAGATAGTAGGTCCTCTAGAGGAGGTAGTGGTAATGGAGGATCTGATGATAGTTTTATTAGTTCTGAAAACCACACCCTCCTGGGCCATTTCGGAGCGATCAGAATGACCTGTGCTTGATCCTGTCTGCTTTTCCTGAGAACTACTGGGATTATAGGGAACGGAGGAAACAGATATGCTAGGCTGAAATTCCACCTGTAACTCAGAGCATCTGTGCCCAAGGCCTGAGGATGACGGTTTCTGGAAAAAAATGTCTGAACCTTCCTGTTCGCATTGGTTGCCATCAGGTCTACAACTGGAAGTCCCCATCTTTCTACAATTAGTTTGAAGACTTTTGGATTCAGAGACCACTCTCCTGGGTCTAGCTTGTTGTGGCTGAGAAAGTCTGCCTGTAGACTGATGCTGCCCGGAATGTGAATGGCTGACAGGCCTGTTAAATTCCTCTCTGCCCAACTTAAGATTCTTCCTGCTTCGAGACTTAGAGATCTGCTCCTTGCTCCCCCCTGGTTCTTTATGTACAGGACTGAGACCATGCTGTCTGATATTATCTTCACCGACTTGTTCTTTAATTCCTTTTTTAGTTTTTTTCAGGCAGAGGGCTATGGCTGTTAGTTCCAGATGGTTTATGTGGAGCTTGGCTTCCTTCACCAACCAAGTTCCCTGGATTGCTTTGTTTCTCCAATATCCCCCCCATCCGATCAGGCTGGCATCTGTTTTTATTCTTTCCCATGCTATGTTTTGTAATGGGATTCCCTTTTGCAAATTTGTCTTCTTTGTCCACCAACCTAGCTCCCCCCGAATCCTGAGAGGAAGAGGAATTCTTTGAGCCCTGTTGGCATGGTCTCGATTCCATTGGTTTAAGAACCAATTCTGTAATGGTCTCTTATGAAATCTGGCCCAAGGAACTATTTGTACTGATGAGGTCATAGTCCCTAGGAGCTCCATGTATTCCTGTGCTGTGTGGACTGAAGTTTTCCGGAATATCCTTACTCTCTTGATTATGGCTTCTATCCTGGGTAAGGACAGGGATATTTTGTTCTCCACTGTGTTCAAAAGCATACCCAGAAATATCAGTTTGTGAGTAGGTCATAATTGACTCTTTTCCGTGTTCACAATCCATCCCAGATGCTGAAGATGATCTAGAGTTCTGGATGTCTGTTCTTGAGCTTGATGGTAGGATTCTGAGATTATAAAGATGTCGTCCAGATAGGGTAGTAGTGTAATTCCAAGTTGTCTCAGGGGTTCCAGAGCTGCTGCCAGAATCTTTGAGAAAATCCTTGGGGCTGACGTTAGCCCAAATGGCAGCGCCCAGAACTGCCAATGCCGTCCCTAGAAGCAAAACCTGAGAAATCTTCTGTGACTCCTTAAAATGGGGATGTGATAATATGCTTCCTGTAGATCTATTGTAGTCAGGACAGATGATGGCCTGAGAGCCTGAATTATAGATGAAACTGTTTCCATCTTGAATGTCCTTTGTTTTAGATATGGATTCAACCGCTTCAAATCTAGGATGGTCCTGAAGCTCCCTGTGCATTTTTTTTTTTTACCACAAATATTACTGAGTACCATCCTCTTCTCTTGACTTCTTGAGGAACAGGTTGAATCACTCTGTTTAAACTTCGTTTTTGAATGGAATCCCTCAGTTCTCTCACTTTCATGTTGTCCTCTGGGGGTCTTTGAAGTTCTGAGTAGAGTCCGAAGGGGTCTTTGATTGAACTCTAGCAGGCACCCTGCTTGAATTGTCTGAATGACCCAATTGTCCTGGATGTTCTGTGCTAGCCATAGATGAGCAAACTGTTCCAGACTACCCCCTACTGGAACAGGTAGCAGGGTCCGCTGATTTTCAATGGAACTCCTTCTTAAACTGATTTCTGCGAGCTCCTTCCTTTCTGAATGAGCCCCTTGAGAACTCAGAAGAGGATTGCTTCTCTAATCAAATCCTCTCGATGGTTGAAAGCGTCTTGAATCTCGAAAGGACTGGCACCACCCCTTGAATGATGATCTAAGTGGAGATGATCTGGATCTTCTGTCTTGCGGAAGGAAAGAACTTTTTCCCCCTGTAACCTTTTTCATTATATCTTCCAGTTTTTCGCCAAACAGCAGAGGACCCTCAAATGGTAAGGCAACTAGTTTGGCTTTTGAAGAAGGATCTGCACCCCATGATCTGAGCCAGAGGGCTCTCCTGGAAATGACGGACAGAGCTGAAGATCTGGCTGCTAGTCTGATAGAGTCCATAGATGCATCACAAGAGTAGGCTACTGCCTCCTTGATTGTACTGACTTTCTTCATTAGTCTGGATCTTGAAACTGAAGATTCTATCTTCTGCTCTAATTCTGTCAACCACATTCTGATAGTTCTTGAAATACATGCTAGGGCAGTAGCGGTCTTCATATTCTGACCTAGGAGCGCATACTGCTTCTTCAATGCGCCCTCCATTTTTCAGTCCATAGGATCCCTTAAAGATGACCCGTCCCCCATGGGAATAGTTGTTCTTTTTGCCATCTGTGCAATTGATGTGTCTATCTTTGGAGGACATATCCAACTAACTGTATCTTCTTCCTTGAACGGATACATCTTCTGGAATCTTTGGGACATGGATATTCTCTTGTCCCCTTTACTCCATTTAGACTTGATCAGGTCTGAAACCGCATGATGTACTGGAAAAGTTGGCAGCTCTTTCTTGTTACCAATAAAGGCATTATCTAAAATACCCTGTTCCTTCACCTCATACTTCTGAGAAAAGGATAAGTCTTCTCAATATTGAAGGTTCCTTCTTCTTCTTCAACTATTTCCCCTTCTTCCTCTGAATAATCGGATAGAATGTCCTGTAAACTATCCGAATCCATTTGATCCACTCTGGATGATGTCCCTTACTCTGGATCGTCCAGTCTTTGTCTCTTTCTTGGACCCTGGAGTGAAGCAAAGGTTTCTTGCATTGAGGACTTCATCCAGGATAGGAAATCCTGGAACTGGTTTGGCACCTCAGGCCCTGCTATTTTCTTTAAGCGCTCTGAACATAATTTACTGGAATCTGATGAAGGTATAACATTATCACATCCTGCACTGGCCTTAGTTTTCTGGGAGACTTTCTCTTTTTTATTATCACTGGAGTTCTTCTCCTTTGAGGAGGTTTTAGTTGAGGTAGACATAACAATTGCTAAAACTTAACTTTTACTAATAAATCATTAAAAATAATCAATTAAAATAAAGAGAATGCAAATATTAACTCTTGACTCCAGAATGTAGGGACAACACTGTCTGGGCAGCCTCTAGCGAGCATATATGTAATTGTATTAATTGGCTTGTTTTCCAAGCTGGAACGCAGAGGCCCGCCAAAAGGAATCATTGGCATTTATAAAAAAAGGTTTCCTACTTTGTCTTCTTTCTTTTCATGCTGCTGTCAGGCTGGATTGAAGCGCTGCTGCCAGACTGTACCGGAGAGCTGGTTCCAAGAAGTGCCTGAACACAGACCCACTGCTCCCGACGCTGCGATCCATGGCTGTAAGTGAGCTGGTTCTCCCATGTGACATCCGCTTCCTCTCTCTCCGGACCGCTTCCGTATGCAGCATTTCCCTTCTGACCGGCGTATGCCGCGGAGTCAGAGCATCAGGAGTCTCCCTGGACCTGGAGCAAAATGAATGCAGCCAGGGTGATCTCAGCTAATGGGCACCATCAGCGGAGGTAAGAATTCAACCCGTAGAGAGAAAAAAAGAAAACATTAAGCATGGCCAGTAAGATCTTCATATCACCTACTCCCAGCTGTTCGTAGGACCAAAAAGACTGACTGGAGAAGTATCCAGGGTTACTTTTGAACTCTGCGATTGGTCCTACGACAGCTGGGAGGAGGAGACAAAACACATATGTTTTAATACGCCGTGGAGGGACACAGGAGAAAATGAAAACTATTTAGACCAACATGTATAGATAGATACCTGTTGATAGATACCCTTTAACAAACTGAATGCTAGCGATGTGTCCAAAGCATTCAAGGGGGTTAATAGCCTCAGTTCCATGTAAATGAAAGGGATAATTTTACCTCCCATCCCACCCCATGGCAAAGTCTGGTTGATTTTCTGTTTTTTGTATCAGCAAGCTTTTTAAACATTACTATCCCTTTAAACATTACATAGGATGGAGTCAGTGCAGTGTACAAATGTAGCTGTACTTATTGTCTATGATTTTCATCTCTTATCTGTAACATTCTTTGTTCAGAAAACAGAGATCCTCATGCAAGTCAATGGATGTTGCTTATCAGACACAGATGTAATGAGGATGGAGGAAAATCAGGGTACTAGAATCCCAAGAAGTGTACAGGGAAACCAGAGCTTGCCATTTACATTTACCGAGTGGTAGCCATAAGGGTGGGTGGTATGTAGGAGTTATTTTCTTGCTTACTTTGGTTCCTAATCACTTTTTCCATGGTCTCTTACTACAGCACGATTCCCAGGAAGTATGCCAATTTCACAATGAAAGGCAACAGTGACATCACCCCAAATTCCAGCTTAGGAAAATGTTGGCACTCTTTTTCCCTTTAGAGGTAATGTGGTTTAATGGCGGGTACAGGGAGATCTCCTGATACCAAAGGTGTCCATTTTATTGTCCATTTAAAGGGATAGTAAAACTTTGTTTTATCTTTATTTTATTTTGTAGACATTAAAAAAACATGAAGAACGATATGTCGTATCTCTCAAACCTTTATGGTTTGAGAGATATGGCGTATAACTCAAACCTTTATGGTTTGAGAGATATTCACAAGCAAAACGGTCAAGCTGTTAGATTTGGAATCTGGTCTGCAGATCAACCGGTGGCTCTTCAGCAGAGCAGAGACTGCAAGATATAAAAATAACTATTTCATTGGAATGATCTAAAAAGTGTGCTTGCAAACCAGGCACACTTTGTAGACTATTCAAATAAAGTAGTTCTTCTTATATCTCGCGATCTCGGCTCTGCTGCAGAGCCACGGCCGGTCCGTGGACCGGACTCCAAATCTGACAGCTAGATGGCAGTGAGGGGAAACTTTGCTTGTGAATATCTCTCCAACCATAAAGGTTTGAGAGATAAGACTTATATCGTTCTTCATGTTTTTTTAAAGCCTACAAAACAAAATAAAGATAAAGCAAGGTATTACTATCCCTTTAAAACATATACAGAACAAAACACACCTGGTACGTAAGGAGACCCAGAGTTGCCCCACATGAAACATTTCATCTGGAGCACATGCTCCTTTTTCCCGGGCACCCTACTCTTCTAGTCTTCATGCTTACCTGATGAAGTGAGTTGATACCCTTTTATGAGGGCTTCTGTAGAAGCATTGCTTAGTTATCTACTCAGAGGCATTGAGGGTACCCTGGCCATTTGAGATTTATGCTCCTCTCTTTAGTTTTTTCCACGCTCAAGAGGTCCCCAAGTTGCTCCATATGAAGTGTCTATTATGGTGCTCATACTTTTCCACTCCTAGAGACTCAGAGTACATAGGGGCAACCTGCTATATGTTCATCTGCTAAACCATCATAATCCCTATGACACCTCATAGGATAGCCCACTAACCAAGTGGAAGGCTGGTAGGGTCACTAACACAAAAAGGGGGACACTTAACCCTATAACTGTTCCTAGGGTGCACTGTAACACATTCCACTGAATGGAAGCATTCCACACTTCCTGCATCCCAGGAATAAATGTTCAGAGCATATTTATTAGTGCCTAATGCACAAATACAGAGTCTCTAAATCATTATTTTATTAAGAGCTGGCCCTGTATTTCTTACACACCCTGATATGCCTTTCACCAACTATCTGAAGGCAGCAATTTCTATTTTAGAATGCAGCTAATGAAGCTGATACTAATGCAGTTAAAGGGATAGTAATGTTTCATAATAAAATCAGCTCTAATTAATCATCATAGTATTTGGACCTTGGAGAGTGTTATTTCAATTCTGTCAGAGTTGTAGATCAAGAGTAATTCAATGACAAAGTGTCCCCCTTCCGCTCCTTTTACTGATGTAACACTTTTCAGCCAGAGCAGAAGGGAGGTGCCCAGGTAGACTGCAGAGAGGGACAAACTTCAATTAAGATAAGGGAAAAACCTGAAAAGCTTGTCAAGGGGGGTAGGGCTTTCATTGTTTTCACTGTAAGAAGATTGTCCCCTTCTGTTATCTGTCTAGTCTTACAACTAGATTCCCCATCTGAGAAGAGATGGCTTACACTAGGTAAAAGGGGCGGGAGGGGAAACTTTGCTTGTGAATATCTCATAAACCATAAAGGTTTGAGAGATAAGACTTATATCATTCTTCATATTTTTTTAATGCCTACAAAATAAAATTAAGTTAAAACGAAGTATTACTATCCCTTTAAGGTAGTGTTAACTATGGTACGCCGGAGAGATGGCTCAGCTGGTTAAGGCACCAGTTGTAGAATCTGCTAAGACCATGAGGTTTCAGGTTCTAGTCCCGGCAAGGTCAGCTCAGCCTTTCACCTTTCTAAGGTAGATAAAATGAGTCCAGGACATACTTGAAAACGAGAGACAATCTCAATGTATTCTTCCTGGTAAAATACTTTCACAAAAAAAAAAAAAAAAAAAGATACATATATAGTAGCTTCTATAGGTAATTTCCAACATAAAAAACAGCCTCCTATGACTGCCTGGGAGGCTAGGTAAAAGAAAGAGAAAACTATAGTATTGGCTTTCATTTGGAGCCATGCAGCCTCCTATTGCTCAAATGGTCAGGATATGACTCATCTATAAGATTCAGTGTAAGTTGTGTGTGCCAACTCAGTAAGTGATTTTCCAAGGCTTCAAAGTCTCTGGTGCACTTACTGGACATTTGCGAGAAAAACAGCAGCAAAGGTCAGTTTTCTAACACCAAAATTGTTTGTAAGAAGCCGGAAGGGCTGCACAGTGCATCTACTTGCGAATACTCAAGTTTCAATTAATAAAAATGTCTTGTCATATGATGATTCCCCTCTAACCAAATTTCCAGTCACACAGAAAAAAGTAATGAATTTCTTTGATTACCTCGTTAGGTATTAATTATCTCACACACTATTATCCAGGTGAAAACATAAAACCATACAAAGTTCTAGGTGTTCATCATATACCTTTATTCAGGAAAATTGTGTTAAAAAAGTTTACCAATGCTCATCAGAAAGAAAAAAATGAAACTCTGCAAACATTTGAGGAAAGAACACAGAAAAAAAGAATGCAGCTGTATTGTGCAGTGTGGTGATACTCATGTAACATGTTACTAGTGTTCTGGAAGGACAGGTTCATACACACCTCATACAACTTACTTTTGAGAGATTATCGAGCCCAAAGGCCTAGACAACTTGCAGAGAACAACAGCAAGAAAAAGAACAAAGAGGCAATTCTGGATTGACAGCATTGCTGTCCATTCTCAGGTTGTCAGTAATAGGTGATATTATTATCGCGAAAAGCTGCTAAAATTACAATGAAAGTCTTTATTCTTCCAACAGGGTGTCTTCTTTAACCCTTTGAGTGCCAGAGGGGTACGCAATGCATTGCTTTGGAATGCATTGCGTACCCCTCTGTCACTCAAAAAGTTAAAGCGAAACTACCACCAGAAGTAAAGTCGCCCTGCAATAATTAGGCAGGTGGTGACTAGCTTAATAATAGTTATTTTACCTCTCATAGCGACAAAATTCTATAGAAATCCTTATTCTTCCGAGACTGTAAGCCAAGTATCAGCACAGACATCCTGTCTGCATGATTGTGCTGTCAATCCCGGTCTCCCTTCAGAAGCATTGAACTGTCCCGAAAGGCACCGGAAGGGACAGACGGTGCAGGCCCACAGACTGCACTAACCTGGCATCAGTCTCTGAAGATTAAGGATTTCTATAGAATGTTGTTGTTGTGAGAGGTAATATAACTATTATTAAGCTAGTCGCCACCTGCCTAATTATTGCAGGGCAACTTTACTTCTGGTGGTAGTTCCACTTTAATTCTCTGAATGCCAAAGGGCAATGCGTTGCGTACCCCTTGCTTACTCCTTGAGTACATTTCTGGCACTCAGAGAGTTAACTAACAATTCTAAATAATACACACACACACACACACACACACACACACACACACACACACACACACACACACACTTAGCTTTACTAGAATCAGAAAATCCTACAGGGTCCTAAGAATTTTTTTATTGTGCTTTTATTCAAGAAATCACTACAAAAAACCTAAATCAGCAAGACTGAGAATGTCTTAACCTCAAAAGAGAAAAATAAATCTACTAACAGAGGCACTCAAGTATAGGCAAATACATATGAAAAACTATAGTTTATTGGTACCAAAAAATAATACACATAATGACAGGATATTTAAAAACAATTAAAACCAGAGAAGGAGTCAATCTTATAGCTCGTCCATATTGCAACACTTGCCATACATCAAAATCTTACATAGTTGATTCAGCAATATTGAAAAGTATCAACTAGAAGAATCAATTATATACTCGACAAGTGCTCATAATTTGCTGCCAATATATAAATATACAGTCAGAGTGATCGTGTATTATAATCACAAACACTAAAATGTGAAATACATCCTAATCACTACATAATTAATGTGTCACCAATATAAAAATATATGCTGTGAATAAAGTGAGAAAAAATATACTTATCTATAAGGATCAGCAAAAAATTAAGACGAGCAACATCTTTAATAACATCTTTAATTAGTCCTGGATGTCACGTTCATGAAGGCAGACATGACAGTTGCTTGCAGGACCACATGACCTCAAATCTGCTTCCTGCACATGGTAATCTTAACCATTTAAGACCAGAGGCGTGTGAAACATTGTTTCACAAAGTGTTGCGCAACATTAATGGTTCTGCATCCTTAAAGGGGAACTATCACCACAAATAAAGTACCCCACCCCAATATTTGCCATCTAGCGATACGTTTACCAATGTTATGGTTATCCAGAACAATTACCTCGTTACTCAGAAATCCTACTTGTCCCAAGACAGAAGGCTAGGCAACAGGGCAGACAGCTTCACTTATAGACATCTGCGCGCCTGCGCTGTCAGTCTCGGTCTGTTCTAGGAGGTGTTGCATGATACCTTTAGATACCAGAAGGGACTTACGATGCAGGTGCACAGATTCCTCCAAAGCTTGTTGCCTGGACACCAGTCTCGGCACAAGTAGGATTTCTGAGTAACCAGGTAATTATTCTGGCGTGATTGTTCCCCTTTAAATGGTTAAGCAGGTATATTCACTCTGCCTGCCAGAAACTAACATTCACATCCAGGGACATGACATGCAGGACTGAATGAAGCGGTGACAGCAATGCAGTCAGGCATGTTTCTCAAAGGGTGTGATAATTGCTTTTTTCATATAATGTAATTCTCTTTCATCCAGAAAAGAAAACATTATTTCATTCCATCCATACAAATGTTTTTTTAGAGTTCACAATAGTGGACTGAGAGGTTTCTGTTAATCAAACAAACAGAGCTGCTGAACATTGTCTAGAAAATGTAGGTTCCCATTATTGTCTTGTAGCTTGTAAAATGCGTTCAAGCATCAAGTGACCCTGAAACACGTCACGCAAATATAAACTGGGTAGTAATCCTGAACCGAATCAAGCAAATAATTATCAGAGTATTACTATGTAAGGATGCACAGAATTAAGGATTTGCTTTGGCATTTGAGTAGAGTAGCATGTGGCTCCCCAGCATTTCACACAATCTTCAAAGTAAATTCCCTTTTTAGCTATCAAGTTAAATTTAAAAATAACACCAACAGCTCAGAATAATAACCCCCACTTCTTTTAATCCGGATACAAAAGGCTAACGGACAACATGAATCAATTCTACATGGATTGGTCCCCAAACATGAATATTTAAGCAGTACTTCTTGTCATGTCCACGGAGGCAGACATGATTTTTTATTGCAGGATTCAAAAACCCATTACCGTGGGATTTACATAAAATGTCAGATTGGGCAAACAAATGGAAGATGATGTTTAATGTGGGAAAGTGTAAAGTCATGCATTTGGGAATAAAAAATCCCAATGCTACTTATGAACTTAATGAAAACATTTTAGGGGACTCATTGCTAGAGAAAGACCTGGGAATCCTTATAAAATAAAAACTTGGAAGCAATGACCAGTGTCAGACAGCAGTAGTAAAAGCAAACAAGTCCTGTCTTATATTAAAAGGGGTATTGAATCAACAGTGGATAACATCATTTTGTCACTCTACAAATCAACTCTACTATGCAGTGCAGTTTTAGGCACCAGTTCTGAAAAAGAATCTTCAATAACTGGAGAGAGTACAGTGAAGAGAAACAAAATTAATTAAGGGAATGGAAGACATCACTTACAAGGAACGTCTAGACAAACTTGGTTTATTTACGCTAAACAAAAGGAGATCTTGTCATAGTATACAAGTACATGAGAGGTCAAGACAATGATCTCTCTGGTGAGCTATTCATTCCAAGGTCTTATCAAATACCTAGGGTCCACCCCTTAAGATTAAATGAAAGGAGGTTTCAACTTCAGCAGAGGAAGGGGATTTTTACAGTAAGGTCTGTTAAATTGTGGAATTTCTTGCCAAAGGATGTAGTACTGACATATACTATGGATATATTTACGAGAAGATTAGATACATTTCTTTCAAGAGTGAACATACAGGGTTATACAGTGTATTAGTAGGGAAAACAGAAGCCAGTTAAAGCCTAACTCAATTGGTAGCTGAAATACTTATATAATTCTCATTCCTCTAGGTCATGAGGTAAAGGTTGACCTTGACGGACTTGTGTCTTTTTTCATCATAATTTACTATGTTACTATATAAACTCCTCCTACTGAAGGCTTCTTTAGAACACCAGTGGGGCGAGCTTTGGGGTCCTTTAGTATTGCAAATAAAAAGCATGTCTGCCTCCACAACATGATATCCAGTACTTTAAAAATGAACTGTTGAGAACCAATACATGTAAAATATACTATGACTAATTTTAATGCCCGTGAACACGTGCCAACACTAGCGGCACTGCAGTCATGCGCAGTAGAGACTGCCGGAACGCCGTATCAGCTGTGGCACCGGCAGTCTCTACTGCGCATGACTGCAGAGCTCGCAGCTGTTTAAACTGAGCATGACGGCTTCTGACAAACATCGTTAGCCAATTATCATATAGGATGTGCATTAGGATTGTTCTGCCCATATTAAGATAAGGGAGGGTTTATTATCAGGAAGTGTGGGATTTCTTTAAACATGAATTACTATGAAAGAAACAATACATATGTCAAAAAAGGGGATTAAGAGAGGAATATTAACAAAATATTTCACTGTACTTACAGTGAGGGAAAAAATGATTTGATCCCCTGCTGATTTTGTACGTTTGCCCACTGACAAAGAAATGATCAGTCTATAATTTTCATGGTAGGTTTATTTGAACAGTGAGAGACAGAATAACAAAAAAATCCAGAAAAATGAATTTCAAAAAAAGTTATAAATTGATTTGCATTTTACTGCGTGAAATAAGTATTTGATCCCTTTGCAAAACATGACTTAGTACTTGGTAGCAAAACCCTTGTTGGCAATCACAGAGGTCAGATGTTTCTTGTAGTTGGCCCCCAAGTTTTCACACATCTCAGGAGGGATTTTGTCCCACTCCTCTTTGCAGATCCTCTCCAAGTTATTAAGATTTTGAGGCTGACATTTGGAAACTCAAACCTTCAGCTCCCTCCACAGATTTTCTATGAGACTGGCTAGGCCTCTCCAAGACCTTAATGTGCTTCTTCTGGAGCCACTTCTTTGTTTCCTTGGCTGTGTGTTTTGGTACACTGTCATGCTGGAATACCCATCCACGACCAATTTTCAATGCCCTGGCTGAGAGAAGGAGGTTCTCACACAAGATTTGATGGTACATGGCCCCGTCCATCGTCACTTTGATGCGGTGAAGTTGTCCTGTCCCCTTAACAGAAAAACACCCCCAAAGCATAATGTTTCCACCTCCATGATTGACTGTGGGGTGGTGTTCTTGGGGTCATAGGCAGCATTCCTCCTCCTCCAAACACAGCGAGTTTAGTTGATGCCAAAGAGCTCAATTTTGGTCTCATCCACAACACTTTCATCCAGTTCTCATCTGAATCATTCAGATGCTCATTGGCAAACTTCAGACAGGCCTGTACATGTGTTTTTGAGCAGGGGGACCTTTCCAGACGCTGCAGTATTTCAGTCCTTCACGGCGTAGTGTGTTACCAATTGTTTTCTTGGTGACTATGGTCCTAGCTGCCTTGAGATCATTGACAAGATCCTCCCATGTAGTTCTGGGCTGATTCCTCACTGTTCTCATGATCATTGAAACTCCAGGAGGTGAGATCTTGCATGGAGCCCCAGACCGAGGGAGATTAACAGTTACTTTGTGTTTCTTCCATTTGAGAATAATCGTACCAACTGTTGTCACCTTCTCACCAAGCTGCTTGGCGATAGTCTTGTAGCCCATTCCAGCCTTGTGTTGGTCTTCAATCTTGTCCCTGACATCCTTGGACAGCTCTTTGGTCGTGGCCATGGTGGAGAGTTTGAAATCTGATTGATTGCTTCTGTGGACAGGTGTCTTTTATACAGGTAACAAGCTGAGATTAGAAGGGAGTGCTTCTAATCTCAGCTTGTTACTTGTATAAAAGACACCTGGGACCATAAATCTTGCTGATTGATAGGGGTCAAATACTTATTCACTCAGTAAAATGCAAATCAATTTATAACTTTTTTGAAATGTGTTTTTCTGGATTTTGTTGTTGTTATTCTGTCTCTCACGGTTCAAATAAACCTACCATTAAAATTATAGACTGATCATTTCTTTGTCAGTGGGCAAACGTACAAAATCAGCAGGGGCTCAAATCATTTTTTACCTCACTGTACTAATCTATTTGATGTACTGCGTTTTTTCCCTCTCTGGCACTCAAAGACTTTTGGGGTGGAAATGATGATTTGGATAAAACATAATGAAAGGAAGTATTTGCCTGTCCCTGTGGCCAACAAGGGTATCCTAAAAACATGCAGAGGAGGTAGCACATTGACCAAGACTGGCTACCCCTGAACCCAGAACTCTCTAACTTGAAAGGGAGTCTCCATATAACAACAACAACAAATGAAGAGGTTTCTCTGATGCAGCAACTTCTCACCTTAGTGCATCAGCTGGAATTCAGTAACCCAGATAATTTGTATTCAAGAGGAACAATTCTGGAGCAAACAAAATGCATCAAAAGGGCAACTGAAAATTCTCAGTGATTTAAAATGAGGGTTTTAACCAACTAGGGAGGTCCCCAACATGTTAAAAGATGCATTTAAATAAAGGTGAATTAGGGACATTTGTATCTGTCCCATAGAGTGCAGCTTATTTGCCCCAGAACTGCATCTCTTCAGCTTCCTAAATACAAACACAAGTTGTTGCTTCTAGAACTAGAAAGTAGTATTCAGAGAAATTATTTGGTACTACAGAAAAATCTGCCATGGCATGGGCTACATACAGCAAGAAGGGGTGTTAAATGTGGGTATAGTTTGGCATGCTTAATTTTGCTAAAGGAAAAATGTGGTAGGTCTGATAAGGACTTTCTTCGGTGGAATCCAAACCACTGACTCTATAACAACCACAAGTTGAGATAAAAAATTCAGAATTGTGGTCTCTAACTTAAAGATCTTAAATACCAAGCATTTTATGTTTATATGCAATCCATCAATTCCAGGAGATCACATGGGTGCTTGGGATAGCTAAGAAGTGGGTAACCTGTTGCCCTAGCAGCTGCTGTTTGACTGAGTCCATTTAAACCAAAAAGCAGCAGGTTTCCCTCCCTATTGCATCTTCATGTCCTTGCATGTAGTATTAAATGAGAGCTGCTCCCAACCCTCCCCAGCAGGGATCCTTAACAGTACATGTCTTTAAGATTTCCCTGCTTGTTCACAGATGAGTTAATTAAATGACCAAGTTCATTATTAACTTACCTGTACTCAGAGATATCCTAAAAACATGGCTTACTAGATGCCCCTCAGAATAGGGTTGGGAGCCTGTGCCTTAAGTGGCTCTTAATTTATTCAACAGAAGGACTTACCTAGGCAGTGTCCTTTATACAGCAGTCAGGTATAGCCATCACTTTATTTTACATTTCATCTGCAGCTTCCTTTAGAAAGGATCTCTACTGAGGTCTACCTCTAGGTCCCAACTCCTCACAACATGGTCTTCAATAGACCTGCATGGCTTGAAAAGGTAAACTGCCTTTATTAGACTGTAAACTGAAACCGTCAGTAGCCTGCAACAGAGATCAAATGCAAACAAAACATCCTATATAATAATTTGCTGAAACGTGTGTAACGACTAAGTCATGCGCAGTAGAGACTGTTGCGCGTGCTGTAGTCGTGCGCAGTAGAGACTGCCCACGCCGCGGCTGATACAGTCCAGTTCTGTATCAGCCGCTGTGCGGGCAGTCTCTACTTCACATGACTGACCAGCGACCAGCTGACAGTGGCACTGTGACCTGTGTAACGGGCTCTTCAACTAGTATAAATATAATTAACTGTAGTATGAATAACTACCTAAGTATTTCTGCTAAACAAACTGAGCCACTTATCCCTGGGGTAAAACTCCTCTTTACTGTAATTAGAGATGCACCGACACCAATTTTTTAAGACCGAGTACGAGTACCGATACTTTTTTCAAGTACTCACCGATACAAATTACCGATACCTTTTTTTTCCGGTCATTTGCCAGTTTTCTAAGTACCTACATGTTTTAGGTACTTGGAAAACTGGCAAATGACCGCAAAAAAAAAAGTATTGGTAATTTGTATTGGTGAGTACTTGAATATATATATATATATATATATATATATATATATATATATATATATACATATACACACACACACCACCTCTTGACTCTTGATTCTCCCCTTTTGACTCTCTCCCCCTCTTGATTCCCACCTTTTGCTTCATTCTACCCCTCTTGAGCCCCCTTTTGTCTTGGCTTTTGATCCCCCTTTCTCCCACTCCTCCTTGACTCACCCTTTTGCCTCTCTCTCCCTCCTGATCACCCCTCCTTTTGCCTCTTCTTGGCCCCCCTCCTTTGGTCTCCTGATCCTTCCTCCTTTTGACTTTTTCCTCCCTCTTGACCCCACTCTCTGCCTCTTTCACCACCCCCTGCCCCATCCTGCCTCCCTTACTCTCCTCTGCCGGGTGCTCACTGTTCTCTCGCGAGCCCCTGCAGAGGTCAGCGTCGGAGCGTTGCCATGGTAACCCGCGGCAATGCTCCGACGCTGCAGGAGTGAGAGAGGCGACCGGGGAGCATTGTGAGCAGCTCCCCGGGCTCCCTCTCTGCAGCACCGACCCTGACACAGGGTATCGGTGCTGGCATCGGCCGCATTTGCGCAAGTATAAGTACTCGCGCAAATGCTGGTATCGGCACCAATACCGATACCAGTATCAGTATCGGTGCAACCCTAATTGTAATGCTTGTGAGTTAGCTTTTTACCTGTTTTAAGAACCATAATAAGCATGTAGACACATCTGGTCCTCAATGGGTTAAAAAGTGTCCTCTGCCTTTAATACACAAACTAGACTAACAGAGGAATTAACAGTATATAAGGAGACTTGTGAAATGTTTTAGCAAGAAAACACTGTATTACATTTTTTATAGTCCATAAAAACTGAAAAGTGATATTTGCAGAAAATACCTATTGCATTATTTCCTCCACTCCCTCTTTGCATGAAACTCTACTGAAGAGGATACCACGATTGGAATTATTTCCTTTAAAAAGGACAAAACATTATTTATCTTCAAGTGAAAGCCTTGCCAGTTCTAAACAGAGAAGATACCTCTGCTCATAATCACCTTGCTTGTCAGTGAGAGGTGTGTGATTAAGGAGGAATGGAATGTCTGCTGTGTACATACAGCAGAATAATGATAACGCATCACCGCATGTGACTCAAAGCACATATCAGGCCATCATTGAACTGCTATAGAACTTCACAAGACATTTTTGCTGTTTCCCTGACAAACAAATATCACCTTTTATCAAGTTCTGTGGAGTGGAGTAAAGTGGAGTAATTCTTGGGCAAGCTAAAAAAAGAGAGAGAACTGGGCCTTGATTCTAACATCCAGAAGGGGCTGCAGTACAATGCAAGTCTAAGGCGTTGGGTGTGATGTATATTTTCTTGTAGCCCACCACAGGCATCGCTTTCTGTCACTGCAGTCAATGGGCAGCTCTTTAGTGTTTAGAACTCTGTGGTGAGTCAGAGAAAGAGCAGGTGATGTCCAGTGATGTAAAGTGACTCCTCCCACATAGCTGCACGATTGCAGAGGAAAAGTACTCGTGTGCTCTCATCATTGCAGTGTCCCTGAATGGCAAAATGGAAATGTGGTACTCTAGACCAATACAATCTTGTATATTAAATGCGTGTCACTTGTCCTGGGCAGTCCCATTCCAGCACAATGCAGTGACTATTATGATACCTGTTCTGGTCTACAAGAAAATAGCCATCAATCCTGGCCATAGCTTTACGGTATAAGAAACTAATACAGTAAGGGGTTAGGTGACTATGTCTAAGACTGACCAGGGCAATCTTTACTTTAAATGTATTTCACTTGCTACAGGCAGTTCCATTCCAAGACAAATACAGTGTCCCGAATGAAGACCCCACAGCACAGAATTCTAAACTAGTGGGAAAACTGCTTTTTGACTATGATATTTGTTCTGGTCTACAAGAAAATGGCCATTGAGCTTGGTCATAGCCTTATGGTAATATAACATGGAGCTGTAGCTCCTGTTTGGCATTAGGGTATAGTTATTCCTCTAGTGTTTAGAACTTAATGTTGAGGCCGTTTCTTGTAGCCCAGTACAGGTGTCACTTTTTATCACAACAGTCAATGGGCAATTTTCCCTCTGGAGGTTAGAACTTTGTTAAGACACATAATTACTTATGCTCCAGTGTGTTAATTAATTTCACAAATGCCACTTATTGGTCACTTATGGTCATTTTAAGAAAAAAATAAATACGAAGACAATAAATAAAATGTATCCCAGTATTTTCTCTATTCCAAGCAGCATAAATGATTCAGGATGACAGAGCACGATTTGTACATCACATCCAATATTTTTCATTCACATGCAGCCAATTCTGCAGTCAGAAAAGGAAAATATACCTTAAAGGCACACCCACATCTCCAGATGTAGCTTGCTAAGTGGACTTGAACAGACAAAACGTACAGTACACAAACAAGAATATCTGGAATGGTCCTCGAGAGAGAGGGAGCCCCAAAAAAAAAATTGTACATATAAAGGGTATTGTGTATCATTGCAATACACTGAAGCCCTCTAGCATTCAAGGGATTAAAACCCGCATTTAAATAAAGGGGATTTGGAGACACTACACATGATTCCTAATAGACTGAAGAGGGTCCTGCATCTTATAAAACCTGGACTAAGTGGCTGCTCTTTGTTTTACCCTTTGAGCACCAGAAGGGGATGAAATGCATTGTGTACCCCTCTGGCACTCAAAGGGTTAACATAAAGACTTATTTTGGCAGCTGTCATAAACACAATAGTCATTTACATTAATTTGAACTCCACCGTAGACTGTAATTGAACATTAATATTTTGAATAGTTATGGCCCTTTAGGATCAAGAGCAGGGATATTTTCCTATGGCCACAAAGGTCCATGTAAACATTCTCAAGATGGTACAATGTTAAATGTAAAAAACAGTAAATGAATATACCCGACTGATATACGGGTGACACCTGCCTATACAAGTCCTTCTGTTAAACAATTCAGAGCCATTTATTCATTGTACTGCACAGTTTTTCCTTTAAAAGCTCCATTTAGATGGACAGGGGAATTTTATCTATACTATAGTACATTTGTTTTGGCCCAAAATTACTCCAGTTCTATGACCTTCAGGCTCAACAAAGTGGATGTACAGCCAGGGCCGGATTTATCCATAGGCCGACTAGGCACTTGCCTAGGGCGCCAAATATTCAGGGGAGCCTGGCAATGCCCTGTCGTACCCACTAATCTGCCTGATCTGCACATATAACTGGCCAATGCGCTCCCCATTCAGATTTCTCACTTTCAGTGCAGCGACCTCCCAGTCTCTACTCACCTCTGAAGTCTTGCGGGGCAACGTAGTAATACGCAGCCCTGCACTATGCTGTACGTCTCTGAGTAGTTTGTACGGCTGCATATATACAGGACCGGACCCTCCTGGAAGGCTGAAACCCGACCACCACTGAACAAGACACATAAGTTAAAACGTCAAGACTGGGCCAGGAAATATCTAAAGACAGATTTTTCAAAGGTTTTATGGGCTGATGAGATGAGAGTGACTCTTGATGGTCCAGATGGATGGGCCTGTGGATCAGTAATGGGCACAGAGCTCCACTTCAACTCAGACCCCAGCAAGGTGGCGGAGGGGTAATGGTATGGGCTGGTATTATCAAAGATGAGCTAGTTGGTGTTACGGTTTGCAAAACAAGACAAAGAGTCAGACGGTATAGTTAAGAACACCTTTATTAATAATAATAATAAGCAAATGCAAATAAGTATGACAGTACAAGTAGAGGGTGACTGGAGAGGCTCGAGAATCTACCAGCAATAGGAGCCTGCCACCGGTCACCCACACTGCTGGAGACTAGGCCGAAAGCCAGCTGGTAGTCTCAGGAGTCGAAGATTAATGCAGCAATGAACCTACAGTCTCCTGTAAAGGGCAACAAAGGAGACTACTGACACACGTCTGCAGTCAATATGGAAGAGCTCGTCTCCAATAAGGATGGCAACAATGGAGACTACTGACTCACGCCTGCAGTCAGTAAGAAAGAGCTCGTTGCCTATCAGGACTGCAACAATGGAGACTGACTCACGCCTGCAGTCAGTAAGGCTAGAGTCTGCCAGAGCCCCAGGTCTGTAGGTAACGTAGCCACAAGCGGAGTAAACAGACAGAGCCACAGGTCAGCACCAGCTAGGATAGTCAGACAAGCCACGGAATGGGTAGTCAGCCAGAGCCACAGGTCTGCCAGAGCCCCAGGTCTGTAGGTAACGGAGCTACAAGCTGAGTAAACAGACAGAGCCACAGGTCAGCACCAGCTAGGATAGTCAGACAAGCCACGGAATAGGTAGTCAGCCAGAGCCACAGGTCTGCACCAGATAGGATGTCCACTAGGAGTAAGTTACACTGGGAGGATAGTTGGACAGAGCCCCAGGTCAGCACCAGAATGGATAGTCAGACAAGCCAGGGTCATACACAGAGCGGGTAGTCAGCCAGAGCCACAGGTCTGCACCAGATTGGATGTCAAGACAAATGGAGCGCACAGAGAGAAAGGTCAGACAGAGCCACAGGTCAGCACCAGAATGAATAGTCAGACAAGCTGGGTCATACACAAGATACAGGAACAAATAGAACTGCTCAGAACAACAACGTAAGGGTATCTGATACACAGGCCCATAGAGGTTTATAAAGGAGTAGGAGAAGGCGGGACCAATTAGGTCCCCCAGGCTGGGCCTATAATAGGTGTCCAGTCAAGTGCCTGATTCATGATGCCAGGCACATCTTCAAGAGTAATTGAATAATAAAGTATCCCCCTCCCACCCCTTTTACCTAGTGTAAGCCACCTCCCCTCAGATGTGGAATCTTGTCTTGAGACCAGACAGCTCACAGCAAAAGACAGGTTTTTCAGGAGTTTCCCTTATGCTAACTGAAGATTGTCCCTCTCTGCAAGCTATCTGGACACCACCTTTCTGTTCTGAGGTAAGCAGTGTAAGATCAGTAAAAGGGGTGGGAGGGGGATAATTTATCATTCAATTACTCTTGAACTACAACTCTGACAGTATTGAAATAACACTCTCCATGGCCCAAATACTATGAATATTAATTGGAGCTGCTTTTATTTTGAAACATTACTATCCTTTTAACCACCACTGGCTCCAGTATACACCCAGTAGTACAGGCACATGAGAAATAGCCAACATCCCAGCACAGGTGGATTTGTACATTTCAGCAGCTAGTATGTGCAGTAGTCCTTAAATTTTTTGGTTTTCAGAAAACTTTATTTATACCACTTGGATGATAGAGAGATCTCCAATTTCTAAACAACACGCTGGATACATCTCTAACATCCAAGGGGTTAAAGGATATACAATTTTCATAGTCCATGTATATATCAAATCTTCTGGGTTAGATAATTCTTTTAACTGTAATTAAAAAATGTGTTATCTAATAAAGCAGTGAAATTGGATTGTAACCTCCTGTGCTGCATGAGGACTGGTGGTTAATTATACATTGTATCTTATGCTTTGAACATTAATTAAAACCAGCATTGCCATAGATGTGGGCTTGGGTGTAGCATGCCATCTGCACAAGACAATTATCTGGTGAGCATGCTGGTTTATACAGTCCTTGGAGACTTAATACAAGGGGATAAATTATAAATGTGGATTTCTTTTAAAAACAGCAAGTTTCTGCTGATAACGGAAGCTTTGAATTCACATCAAAGTGTATCCTGTATGTAAAATCTACGGAAATCAGTTTTGTCCCAGAAGAATGAGAAATCCTTTAACTGAAAAGTCACATATAGCTTATTTTAATACTTTTTAGTACCAGATGGGTTTGCACAGAGACATAAGTAGAACCTATTGGGATTTGGGGCAAAACAGGAGTCACGCATTGTAGCCAAGATACAAGACCTGGGTGCGCATCAATTAATGTTATTATACATACAGTTTTATTGTTTCAGCCAGCACCCTGACCACCGTGCTGGCCAAAACATCAGTTCAATAAGACAAATTTGTGATTCACCTACAAAACAGGATCAGTGCCACCATTCAACAATAGAACTGTAAATATAATTTATATATTTTCATACAAAGGGTGAGCACTCACAGGACTTAAAACAATATAAACTTATTTATTTATATTGTTTTAAGTCCTGTGAGTGCTCACCTTCTGTATGAATATATATGTCATGCTATGAACCCAGGCATTTCGATACTGATGATGTGAGTGCCAACCCTGGAACACACACACACACACACACACACACACACACACACACACACACACACACACACACACACACACACACACACACACACACACACACACACACACACACACATATATCACAAAGCCCTGATCTCAATCCTATTGAAAATTTATGGGCAAAGCTGAAAAGGCAGGTGCGAGCAAGGCGACCTACAAACATGGCTCAGTTACACCAGTTCTGTCAGGAGCGATGGGCCAAAATTCCTACCAACTATTGTGAGAAGCTTGTGGAAGGATATCCAAAACATTTGACCCAAGTCATACAGTTTAAGGGCAATGCTACCAAATACTAATGAAATGTATGTAAACTTTTGACTTTGCAGAATGTAATAAAAATGCCTTAAAGAATTCTCTCTCTCTCATTATTCTGGCATTTGGCAAATATAAATAATTTTGGTAATCCTAATTGACCTAAAACGGGTAAGGTTTATTCTGATTTCATGTCAGATAGTGAGAAAAACATGCATATGTGTCTTTTTATATAGTGTATGTAAACTTCTGGTTTCAACTGTATATATACACACATATACCAGTCAAAAGTTTTAGAACACCTCAATTTTTGTTATTTTTAGTTATTGCCATATAACTTGGCAAAAACATTAGAAAAACATATAAACATTGGTTATTTCTTAAATCAAAGACAAATATTATAATCTATTTAGCAGGGGGTGGGGTTTAGTGTTTGTAAATGTGTAAAAGAGAGGACTACGGTCTGAATTCGGATCACCCTGCTCCCTAACAGCCCGGTGCAGGCAGTTTGTAGTGCGCATGATTGCAGCGCACAGCTGTCTCTACTGCGCATGACGGCTTCTGACAAATACACATTTAGAGAATTATTATATAGGATGATGAACACAATGGTATCTTTAGAAAGCCCATCTCATGGCAATAAAAACAGTATATAATATATGTGAGTACATCAAATGAGTAAGAGGAAAATTACAGCTAAACAAACACAGCAGAAGTGTTAAAACAGCCATTGTCCAGAAAGACAAAAAAAGTTCCAAACTTACGTTCCTTAAGGGGTTAAACAAAATGATCCAATGCTTTCTTTTTTCTAGAGCAAATAAACAATTCTGACAATACGCCAAGTCAATAAAAAAATCAGAAACAACTACTAAATGGACAAACTGACATCTTTATTTAGGGGCACATATATAAAAGCTGATAAACATCTGGGAACTGTGGCTTCTATTGGAGGGCACCAGAGCTGGGTCTACTTATCTACAGTTTCCACAACCTCCTTCTCTCCTTCTATCAATTTTCCTTCTCTCCAGTAGGCCTTCCTCTTATATATGGCTTACTTTTCTTTTTTCCTTTCTTTGTTGGTACCGACCTAAGCTATATTGTAGACTGAATGATATGTTTACCTCATAAGTGGTCTACATTGAGTAATACCTTTTATTATTATATTCCTTGTGTGGAATGATACTGAAAACTGGACTGGATAGCAAACAAAGGTTTATGACTGAAAGAGTAAAGTCCCTAAAATGTAAATGGGCAGGTCACATAGCAAGAAAACCTGACAGTAGATGGACCAACAAAATTTTGGAACGGATTCCACTTGATACCTAATGCCCAAGAAGAAGACCAAAGATAAGATGGGTTGATGACATTACCAAGTTTGTTGGTGCAAAGTGGCAGCAAAAAGCATAGGACCAAAGTTATTGGAGGCTTGCTGAGGAGGCCTTCATCCTATACTGGATCAACAATAGCTGAAGAGGATTATGATGATGATGATGATGATGAAGAAGATATATAAATATTTTCCCATTGATTTGAATAGGGGTTTTCACCCCTTGAATGGCAAAGAGATGTCTAATTTGCACTGCAAAAGAGACCTTGTTAGCAATAAAAAAGTTAAAAGCCAATTTATATAATTAGACATTTGGGTAATCCTCATTTGTTCCATCTATTTTGCTTCTGAGTTGCTCATCTTTTTTCTTCTGCAAATGGCCACAAGTCTCCTGCTGCAACAGGCTGGTAGGGAAGCTGTGGGGATCAGCATTTTTACCACCTACTGGAGGAGACAACATAAGGGTGAAATCTTCCATTTAAAGAGATAGTAATGAGGTCCATTCTAAAACATACTTTTCATAACTAAGTGTACCTTTCTGACTGTCCATAACATTGTCATCTTCATTTTATTTTATGTTAATGTGTCCCCCTCTCACCCCTTTTCCATAAGTCATGATGCCACCCCTCAGATCTGAAATCTGATTGCTTGACCAGACAGATCACGAGGGACAATCTTCTACCTATCAGTATAAGGAAAACCCTCTCCCCCTTGATGAAGTAGGGCAGGTTTTTCCTTATGCTGACAGAAGATTGTCCCTTGTTGTGATCCATCTGAACAAGCTTGCTGCTCTGAGGGGAGTCATCATAATGTATGTTAAAGGGTTGACAGGGGGACATTTTAAAATAAAATAAAACAAACACGACAACATTTTGGACTGTTAGAAATGTACTTCGTTATAAAAAGTATGTTGAAGACTCGACCGTGCCTACATATCTTATCATGACTATCACTTTAACAGTAAGGCTGATGTACTATGAAAAACTGGGACATTCTTGGGGCAAACTAACTGCACTATAGGGGTTTAATATAAATTCTGATTGATTTAAAAGGGGATTTTAACACCTGAATGCTATAGAGCAGAGGTTCTCAGCCCGTGCCCTCAGTGGCCACTAACAAGCCAGGTCTTAGGAACCTCCCTGCTAGAACACAAGCGTGTTCATCAGAGGCTCAGTCATATTGATTAACTCACCTGTGCTCTTCAAAGGAAATTCTCAAATCCTGGCCACTGAGGGCACGGGTTGAGAACCACTACAAAAGAGGTCTCCAATGCATTGAAAGGTATTGAAATCCCTTTCATATCAACTGGTATTTTAGAAATGTGTGTTGTGCCCTGTGGTGCTATCTGTCTGCTGCAGAATTACTCTAATTCTTTATGGCTGAATTTCCTCAGTGTGAGTAAATGTCATACTGCAGCACAATGTGTTAGACATCTTTTTTTTTTTCTTCATCCAAAGCAATGGATGAATGCTATTAACCCTTAGAGAGGCAGAGGGATTGTATACTGCCCCACACACCAGCATTCAAAGGGTTAAAGGACAAACAAGGTACCTGCCTATTTATATTTAGCACAAGCTGTGATAAGAATAGTGCAGTTATAACAGAATGCCTCTCTTTTGCATCCTATATAATAAAACTCTAGGAGCTATCATGCACAGTAGAGACTGCCCACATTCAGGCAGTCTCTACTGTGCATGATTGCATCGCATGGAACACTGAGGCGGGGTTAGTACACAGAGCAGGACCAGAGCAGTGAGGTAGCAGCAGTACACAGAGCAGGACCAGAGCAGTGAGGTAGCGGCTGTACGCAGAGCAGGACCAGAGCAGTGAGGTAGCGGCAGTACGCAGAACAGGACCGGAGGAGTGAGGTAGCGGCAGTACACAGAGCAGGACCAGAGCAGTGAGGTAGCGGCAGTACACAGAGCAGGACCAGAGCAGTGAGGTAGCGGCAGTACGCAGAGCAGGACCAGAGCAGTGAGGTAGCGGCAGTACACAGAGCAGGACCAGAGCAGTGAGGTAGCGGCTGTACGCAGAGCAGGACCAGAGCAGTGAGGTAGCGGCAGTACGCAGAGCAGGACCAGAGAAGTGAGGTAGCGGCAGTACGCAGAGCAGGACCAGAGAAGTGAGGTAGCGGCAGTACGCAGAGCAGGACCAGAGCAGTGAGGTAGCGGCAGTACACAGAGCAGGACCAGAGCAGTGAGGTAGCGGCAGTACGCAGAGCAGGACCAGAGCAGTGAGGTAGCGGCAGTACGCAGAGCAGGACCGGAGCAGTGAGACATCACCCTGACCTTGGCCCGTGTACATGGGCTTTTACACCAGTTAGAAAATAAAGGGGAACAGTTCCTTAGGAATAATTCTCATCATCCAGCAGTCAGTTATCTTGTACATTATATCTATAGTTTCAATTATTTAATTATTTATACCTCCATACAGCAACAATAAGCTTCAGAAGAGCCGAATGGCTCATAAAGGGCAATAGCCTTTATCAGATTGTAACTGAAACAACAAGCAAAGGGCTACATAATAGACCAAATGAAAATAAAAAGTATATAGATATATGTGACCTGACTACTATCTGAAAGACACCCATGTAGATAAATTCTTATGAAAAACATATTTACCCTCTAATTGTACTAAAATAAATAACATTAATAAGATGTGAGGTAGCAGATATGAGACAAATAAAGGAATTAAATATAGTATGAAATACTGAATAAATCAAAGTATATTGCAAAACCTTACAATTCCCCAAAGGGAAGTTGAATTTAATTAAAAAATAATTAAAACTGCCTATATATTGTCCTGGAATTTTTCTGTAATAGAAACAGCTCTTGAGAGATAGACATAATGAAATAACCAGGGATCAACCCTTCAGATTAGAAGAAAGGAAGTTTTCACTGCAGCAGTGGAGGTTTTTTTTTTTGTTTTGTTTTGTTTTGTTTTTTAGAGAAAGGGAGGTCTGTTAAACTGTGGAATTATTTGCCAGTGGATGATACAATGGATACAATTAAGAAAATATTAGATGCATTTCTTTCAAGAGGGAACATACAGGGTTATACTGTGTATTAGTAGGCAACACATGAAGTTCAGACTCATTTGGTAGCTATAAGGCTTATATATTCCTCATTTATCTGAGTTATGAGGCAAAAGTTGAACTTGATGGACTTGGGTCTTTTTTCAACCTTTTTGTTGCTGGAAATGTATGCTAATTATTTTATGTGCTGGACCAATATTACCATAAACTGAATGGTAAAGCAGAGGGGAATTTAAGCAGGGTGCCAAGTTGCATAGATAGGGGGAATAATTAGCAGCAGAAAAAGGGAAAGGGCCATGCCACTCTGCAGATCTCTGGTTAGACATCACCTACAGTATTGTGTACAGTACTGGAGACCTCATCCCGAAAAGAATATAGATATGCTAGAGAGAACTCAGAGAAGGGCTACTAAAATGGTGAATGTTTTACAGGATAAGAAATATCAGGATCTGAACATATATAGCTTGAGGGAGAGTAGAGAGAGGGGATATGATACAAATATTCAAATAATGGAGGGATTCAACAAAGTACAGGAGGGAAGTACATTTCAAAAGAGTAAAAATGTAAGGACAAGAGGCCATAAACTATAACCAGAGGGACAGAGATTTAGATGTAAAGCAAGAAAGTTTTACTTCAATGAGAGGGTAGAAGATAAGCAGAATAGCCTACCAGCAGAAGTGGTAGAAGATAATACAGTGAGGGAATTTAAAGGGATAGTAATACTTAAAATGTAAAAAAAATATGTTGTAGGGTTTATCCCCCTGAGTAAAACAAGGGTACTCCAACTGCTGAACAGTGTTTCATTCAAAAGTTATTAATTTTCAAAGTTTAATTTTTTAGGTGCAATATCACAGTGGCCTGAAATTGTACAGTGGCGCTGTTGCTACACGATCCTATGGACAGCTCTGGTCCTGGGACCATAAATCTCCATAGGATGGTGTAGCAACAGCGCCACTGTACAATTTCAGGCCACTGTGATATTGCACCTAAAAAATTAAACTTTGAAAATTAATAACTTTTGAATGAAACACCTTTCAGCAGTGGGAGTACTCTTGTTTTACTCAGGGGGATTAACCCTACAACATTTTTTTTACATTTTAAGTATTACTATCCCTTTAAAGGGATAGTAATACTTTATTATTACTATCCCCCATATTGTACATATTTGTTAAATAATGTAATAGCCCCCAGGTTCATCTCTCAAACCTTTATGGTTTGAGAGATAACCATAGGCAAAGTTCCCCCTTCCCTCCCCCTTCTCTGAAGTCAGCATTGTGCTGACTGCAGGGATATCCGGTCTGACTTTAATCATGCGGCTCTGCAAACCAAGCACATGTAGAAGTCAGTTTCAGTGAAATAATTCTTTGTCACTAATGGGATGTCGGCTCAACATACAACAGACTTCCCCTGCAGTCAGTGCAACGTTGACTTCAGGGAAGGGGGGGGGGGGCTTTGCCTTTGGTTATCTCTCAAACCATAAAGGTTTGAGAGCTGAACCTGGAGGCTATTACATTATTTTACAAATATGTACAATATGGGGGATAGTAATAATAAAGTATTACTATCCCTTTAAGCATGTAAGGGTTAGAGCATAAGGCTGTCCTGAATATAAGACAAGACCAAATACGGTTTGAGGTTTTTACAGGAAAATGGGCAGAATAGATGGGCTGAATGATTCTTATCTGCCGTCAAATACTATGTTTCACTGTGCGATAAATGAATGTAAGCAATAACACACACTGGAGTCCTTTTTAACCATTTGAGTGGCAAAGATGTATCCAACGCATTGAGCTGCAATGCACTGAATACCTCTCTGGAGCTCTAATGGTTAATAACAAAAGCAAATAATAAGTTTGGGCTTGGAAATAACTAATTAGCATACAGTGCAGAGAATTAGCATTAAGTGCCAAACTGTGCCACCAACATATAAAAGGTTAATTTCTCAAAAACGATTTATTTTACTGAAAAATGGCTAGATTTTCAATCATCTGTTAAAAACAAAAACAACTGCTATGACAAGTCCACTTTAACAACACAATGAGTTAGCACAGGGGTGAGCAACCTGTGCTTCTCCAGCAGCTGTTTGACCACAAATCCCATAATATTCATCTGGCAAATTATGTTGTAGTACACAAAAGACATCTTAACCTATTGAATGGTAGAGTGTTGTCCAATGTCTCAGGTACTCAAAGGGTAAATGTACAGTATTTCTCTCTCATAGTGATCATCAGAGCTCTGTATGATAGCCTCAAGGTAGCTGCTTTCATCTCTCATAGAGTGAAAAGAGAAATGTGATCTGTATCACAACAGATTTCAACAAGATTCACTTTTTGGGAAATATAAATTGTGTTACCTGCAGTCTCAGCAGCTAGGGGCTATGGTAAGAGACTAAACTGTTCCATCAGGGATTCTCAACTCTATCAGTGTCTCGTACGGCTGCACTTCTAAGAATGTTCATTAGTCCTGCAACTCTCGGATTTTGTATTGATTACAAACTAATAAAACCCTTTCATAGAAATGGAAAAGGGAAGAAACTGATATTAGATCAACCTGTGTTATTGCAAGAACAGCATTTAACAAATAGACACACAAAGAGACACTCCCTCCCCATCAAGCCCTCAGTAAATGTTTTCTTATTTTTCACAAACACAAATTCAGTCATTCTTCATGGTGGTATTTGTATACATTAGTTTAAAGGGATAGTAATATTTAAAAGCGTAAAAAAAAATAAATTAAAAAAAAAAAAAATAATATATATATATATATATATATATATATATATATATATATATATATATATTTTATGTTGTAGGGTTTTCCCCCCTGAGTAAAACAAGGGTACTCTCACAGTGGCGCTGTTGCTACACCATCCTATGGACATCTCTGGTCCCAGGACCATACATCTCCATAGGATGGTGCAGCAACAGCTAGAGATGCACCGATACCGATTTTTTAAGACTGAGTACGAGTACCGATACTTTTTTCAAGTACTCACCGATACCAATTACCGATACCTTTTTTTTGCGGTCATTTGCCTCCATGTTTTAGGTACTTGGAAAACTGGCAAATGACCGCAAAAAAAAAAGTATTGGTAATTTGTATTGGTGAGTACTTGAAATATATATATATATATATATATATATATATATATATATATATATATATATATATATACACACACACTAATATATACACACTAATAATGAGGGCGATTAAAACTCAAATTTTAAAATTTGAGTTTTAATGGCCCACATTACCTCATTACTTCAAAGTACTGAACGAGTCTCTCTTTGGGTTTCTCAGTCGCTTGATGCACAACATTAGATTGAAGTGGTTCATCTGACAATTGTTCAGACCTAGCATCCTATCTTATTTTCTTGTTTATTCATTTGCCTGCACAAGAAAAGTACTTAAGTCCAAGGATACATACATACGAGATAAAAGTAGCAATCCACCAAACATGGGACCTTATTCAGTTTCAACTCATGTTTTGGGGTGCACGTTTGTATTTTACTTATCATGTTAACAGAGTTGGCGTTATTCTTCAAGCTAAGTAGGTGCAAATCTGGAACATACAAAATTTATCATAAGCGGAAAGTGAAAATTCCTCAAATTCTTATGGGCTTTAAAGGGATAGTAACGTTTCACAAAAACAGCAGCTCCAATTAATCTTAGTAGTATTTGAGCCATAGAGAGTGTTAATTCAATTCTGTCAGAGTTGTAGTTCAAGAGTAATTGAATGATAAAGTTTTCCCCTCCCGCCCCTTTTACTGATATAACACTGCTCAGCTCAGAGCAGCAGGGAGGTGCCCAGGTAGATTGATGAGAGGGACAATCTTCAATTAAGATAAGGGAAAAAGCTGAAAAACCTGTCAAGGGGGGCAGGGATTTCATTGTTCTCACAGAAGAAGATTGTTCCTTGCTGTTACCTATCTGGTCAAGCAACCAGATTCCACATCTGAGGTGAGCAGTGTTACACTAGGTAAAAGGGGCAGGAGGGGGAAACTATCATTCAATTACTCTTGAGCTACAACTCCGACAGTATTGAAATAACACCCTCTATGGCTCAAATACTATGAAGATTAATTGGAGATGCTGTTTTTGTGAAACATTACTATCCCTTTAAACCACTTGAATGCTCGAAAGATCCCCAGTGCATTAAAAAGCTTTATGTTGAAGACCTTGCTATCATAAGGGAGTTAAAAGACTGTTTACCCTCCCCCAATGATGCAGTTGGTGTATTCCAGAATTGCGCCTCTTAACCCCTTAAGGACCTGTGACGGTCCTGGCACATCATGGGTTGGACGAGCAATAAGAGCCCATGATGTGCCAGGACTGTCATGGATTTTAGGGTTCCCTACATGGCTGCACACAGTTCGGGAAGCCCTGCATCAGATGAGAAAGAAAAAAAATAAATGCTCTGTGGTCCTTAACTGCCGAACACAAGCATGCGCACCCAGTCCTTAAGGGGTTAAGCTTGATAAATAAGGCCCATAAACTAATAAGTAAACTACAAACTCACAAACAAAAACATGATATGTGAAAAAAACATCACTGTTCTGTAACTATATAATGGGATGCGGACAATTAACAATATATGGCAGCAATGGCTGCCACATTCTGCCACATAATATGCGAAGTTGTAAGCTTTGACAAAAAATACAAAACTATTTAGATTCAAGTACTACAAAAATATCCCCTCAAGAAAATTATTCTGATCGGATCATTGTCCTCTGCCTTGTAAATCTGTAATCAAAGGAAACACGTTTATAGAAACAAATAATTAAAAAAAAATCCTGTTAATAAATGAGAAATAACTCCTCCAAATACTAACCCACCACCCACACTTACCTTACTATGGCCAAAAAATACTAATGACCCCTATGAATTTTGCCGTTGTTCCTTTGTTCAAGAGACAACTTCTTCAGCCAGGTCTGGATATCATGTCCATGAAGGCGGACATGACAGTTTCCATTTGTTTTTTCAGACTGAAACAAGCAGAGTGCACAATCCCGATTTTAAGAAAAAGGACACACATCACGCTGCAAAGCAACACGATGTACACCCCTCCGATCCTTAACCCAGTGGTTGCTCTGCAATATAAGCAGAATAAGAGGCTGATTTGGGCCTCCACTTTGTCATAGGTCCCCAAAGAGCTTATACAGCGCTGTCCCTGCATCTATTGACACAGTAGTAAAGGGGGTCCCCATGTGAATTTTTTGCTTAGGGCCCTCCAAAGGCTGTCTTAACCCTTTGAGTGTCATATAGGTATACATCGCTTTGCGTTGCAAGCCAATGGGTTCTGCACTCCTCTGATGTACAAAGGGTTAAAGGTGAAGATTACCATGTGCAGTTAGACAGCATTTGTGGTCCTCTGATACTGCTAGTAACTGTCATGTCTGCCTTCATGGACTTTATGGAGGATGTTATCTTCTAAACAATGGCAAAATGGGAAACTCAAAGAAGCAATTAGGATTTTCTGGCCCAGTAAGGTAAGTGGGGGTTATTATTAGGAGGTGTTAGCTCTCTTTTAACCCTTTGAGTGCAGAGGGGTGTGCAGCACATTGCAAAGCAATGTGTTGTATACTGCTCTGACACTCAAAGGGTTAAGCTCTGTAATAATCATTTACTAGAGAGCAGAGTTTAATGTCATTAGCGATATCTCTAAGGTCGATGTACTAAGAAAAAGGGGTGCAATTCTGCCTTAAAGGAGATCTCTCACCTTATACAACATTGACTGTCTCCTGTAGTGTAATGTTGTTGAAGTTGAAATCCTACATTACAACTACAGGAGACAGTAAATGTTGTATAAGGTGAGAGATCCCCTTTAAAACAACTGCACCAAAGGAGATAAATAAAAATAGTGAGTATTTTCGGGCTTTTACCCCTTTGAAAGCTAGGTCTCCAATGCACTGCTTTGCATAATTAACAAATTAAAGTTTCCTGTCAATTCAAGAGAAAAATAACCACAAGAAAATATCTGCCTGTTTTTAATTTTACTCAATATTATTTCCCTCTTTGATCCGCATACTTCCTTGACATTGCTTTAGTTATCTGCAGTCGACAAAGTAGTGACTTGTTGTAGTTCAGGTTACAGCCAGCCCTGGGCGGCTGTCTGACCTTGAATAATGATGAACTGAGCCGTTACTGAACTTAAACTGCAGACGTGCAACTGCTTGACTAGGAAACAGAGCAAACAGAACTCTGTAGACAAATGCATCATGGAGTCTACAGAGTCTCTCAGCAGGTTACAGTGAACCGAAGCACTGCAGTCAATGAGAATAGTAACACATAAAAGTAGAATTGGATTATATACCTTTAAATATGCTGTACTCTAGTCAAGAACCAGTTAAATGCCTTTTGTTCAGAAGCACTAAAATCTGCCTAGCCTTACCTCGTCTTGTGCAACCATTCAGTTGGTGAGCAAAGAAACATGTTTTATTTGCTATTCAAGTTTTTAAAAAGAATCTCATACACAATACGTGATAGTTTACAATAAATACTGTAAACTAGTGGTGTCTAAACGTCTTTCTTCAAGGCCCAAGGGCCACATTCTTATAAATAATGTAATAAATGGCAATAAAGGAATAGTAACCCTTTAATTTGACTTTACAAATTCTGCAAGTGCATATAATAAGAAAAGTGAAATTGCCTAAACCTGCTGCTTTTTTTTCAGCTTTAACTACTTTTTTCCTCTGTTGCATCCCCAACTGTAAGCTCACTGAATTTCTGTCTCCAGAGAGGTTTCTGGTCGGTAACAATCAATGCAGGACAGTGACATAATTTAACACATGAGAGATATATTGGGTGATGATTGGTGGAGGTGTTCTCAGGTGAATCTTCTTGGGTTTAGAATCTAGTAGGGTTTCCCTTTGAAGATTTAATGCTGTATTCATTGCTGACACTACCACTGTTTCTTTGTATCCCCTTTCTAGAAATTGTTTCTTCAGGTCTTCTCCTTTGCTTATGAAATAATCAATGTCACTACAATTTCTATGTAGCCGGTGAAATTGACCAAAGGGGATATTTTTGATCTAGTGAGGGTAATGACAGCTATTAGCCCTGAGGTATTAATTCCAGCTTACTACTTTCTTGTATATAGAGGTAGTAATGGATGATGCAATGGAGCCCTTAACGTTTAAAGGGATAGTAACACTTAAATTTTAGTAATCTCCATTTTGTAGCCCTTAAAACAAGAAATAAAATTACTCCAGTGGCATCTCTCAAACCTTTATGGTTTGAGAGATATCCGCTTTCAAAGTCCCCCCTCCCCTGATGTCAGCGCTCTAGCTGACTGCAGGGGAATTCGGTCCCGGGACCGGCGGAGGCTCTTCAGCAGAGCTGACATCACGTCATTGAAGAAGAAATTCTTCACTGAAAAGGTCTTCTACATGTGCTTGCAAACCAAGCACACGTAGAAGACCTTTTCAGTGAAGGATTTCTTTTTCATTAACGCAATCTCGTCTCTGCTGCGGAGCCACCAGCTGGTCCCAGGAACAGATTCCCCTTCAGTCAGCCAGAAAGTTACGTCGGGGGGGGGGAGACTTTGAAAGCGGTTATCTCTCAAACCATAAAGGTTTGAAAGTTGTCGCTGGGGTCATTTTATTTCTTTTTTTTAAGGGCTACAAAATGGAGATTACTAAACTTTAAGTGTTACTATCCCTTTAAAGCCAAAAAGTTAATATTACTAGGGTGAATTTCTACCATGAATGATAAAGCCATGGTGTTGGAATTAAAATGTTCAATCATATCTTACAATTTTTCACATCCTCCTCCACAAGTAATTAGAAGGTTGTCGATACAGTGATATAGGCTGCCCCATCATCTCTCTTTGGGCTAGACCACTAGGTCTTCCCAGAGGCCCATAAGCAAATTTGCATATGTGGGGGGCAAACCTAGTACCCATGGCCATCTCTTTTATTTGGAGGAAAAAATCATCCTGAAAGGAGAAATAATTATGATGAAATATGAATGAGACACATTCTAAAATGAAATCCCCCTGTTGGGATATCATATTGTCATCAGAGTCCAAGAAATATCTAATGGCCTGAAGGAACAATAGATGATCAGTGCAGGTGTATAGCGAGGATACATCCATCGTCACCCAAAAGGTAATAATCCTTCCATTCAATTTATGTTAATTTATTATTATTTGTGAGTCCCTAATGAAAGATGGCAAATTGGTGACATATTTCTGAAGGAAGAAATCTAGGTAAGCTGATGAAAATTATGCAGTGAAAGAATGTATACCAGCAACTACTGGTCTGCCTGGTAGAGACTTTTTATCTTTTGAGATAGTCAGCATATGGTAAAAAAAAGGTGGTACTGGGATCATGTAAATTTGATGTAATCAAATTCTTGTTTGTTGAGAACTCCAGCTTCTACACCTTTTTTGTAGAAGATCTTTCAAAAGATCATTGTATATATTGACCAGATTGTAAGTTAGTTTCTGATAAGAAACACTATCAGATAAAAGCCTCTTCGCTTCTGATAGGTATACCGAAGTATCTTATATGACAGTAGATTTTTTACTTTGAATAGAATTGTTATCCCTTTGGAATAGAAGGATTTTATGAGCATAACCTATGCTTCTCTGTGGTTTTACACACTTGTGCTAAGAGATGTATAAACTTCCGGCATCTAATGGATGGTGTAGTCACCATGGTGATGTACATACTAACCTATTACCATGTGATTTGCTTTCCAAGCCTCGATTTGGATTCCATGATGGGCGACATGGAGAGAGGCACAATCCACATACACCAGAAGGGAAATCTTTATGGTACATCTTAAAACTATTTAAAGTATTGTTTTTACTATTATGTTTATATGTATTATCTCCATGCCACTTTACATCGAGTGTTAAAATATTTCAACGATCAACACTCCGCTGTATATTAATACAGGTTTACAAGCTTGTTTCATTGGAAGATCTGGCGAGTTACTCTCTTTAGGGTGGGCCATTTGTTATCCTTAGAGGAGTGTATGTCTCTTTTTACATTTAAGTGTTCATATGAGTTGGATGATCAAGCAGAAGTGATTATTGTTATACCCATTTGATACACATCCTGACATTGAAGCTGGTCTTGTGGAGATTTGTTTTGGGTCTTCTTACAAGAATTTTTCTTATAAGTATCCATTTACATATGTGCTTTAATCGTATTCACAAGTGCTGCTCTCAGTTTGTCTTGCGCTCCTCTCTCCCCTTCCCTTTTTACCTCACATTATTATTGTGTATTGTACAATTGACAATCCCCCCCAAAAATTCACTGTCAAATCATATCCCTAAATGCAGCCTGGCAATGCTGACAAGCTGTTAATAATACCGCAAAAATACAAATCCTGCCATAACTTCTAAAAACTAAGTATAGCACCTATCCACTTACCTCCAAATAACCCACCTTACACAATACCTTACAGTCCTCCCCCCCCCAAATAGCACTAGGGAGAAAAAAAACAAAAAACAAAAAAAAAAACACCTTTCATAAGTTTGTGCATCAATCACTTTAACCATTTCAGTGCCAGGGAGGTATACAGAACATTGCAACCTCTCCGGCAGTCAAAGGGTTAAACAGCTACAAAGCCAATATCCTTACATGTCAGTCTTCTTTAAAATTCTAAAACGACTCTAAACAATCTATAATCATGTACCACCCCAAATACATGACCCAATTTTACTACTCAGAACTTATCACTGGACTCTACAGAAATCCACTCATATCATCATGTGTGTATTGCAAAGGTTAATATCTGAAGAGCAGGATGTCAGTCAAGGCCGACTTACACTTTCAGTAAAACAAACATACACATTATATAGATAGTCATTGCTTTCAATACCTCTATTACTGCCTATAAACTACTAAACTACTCATAACACATAAAAAAAAGACAATTTTACTATGTCAACTATGTTGTCACACTCCAAACAGGACTAAAACTGCATAACATACACAGTACAATTTATAACATTCGCACAATACACCAATATTACATTACTCACTATTCCACGGGCAAGGCCGTGCAACAATTACTAGTTAATAATTAAATAATTAAAAAATACATTAACTGTATTTAATCATTGGTTTTCTTTTCTCTTCCTGCTCCCACTATCACTTAAGTTTGCTCAGCTCTACAGGTATTCAAAACGGTTATTAAAAATTCTAATACTATCAATGATATGGGGAACAGGCATGAAAGCCAGTGTACCTTGCTTAGCTGAATATAAAGTTTGTAAAATGAATACAATACATTCTCAATAACACATATTCACATAGAGCTTATCTAAGAGTTTATTATAATGCAATAAAATGGTATGGCCACAAGAATCTATTTACTGCCACAATGAACATTCCAGAGCCTTAAGGCCAAGGCTATCAGCTGATGTGTGACGAGAACATTCCTTTTAGTTGAAATATGTTAACGCCCTTTCACAGAAATTTAAGAAAAAAAAAAAAAAATCATCAGTTTCCTTGATTTCAAAATAATCACAAATGCAACAAAAGACTCCAACATAATGCCGAAAAAACTGCTCTATTCCAGTGGTGTGCAACATGAGGCTCTGCATCTGTTCAGGATACTTCCCTTCATCACTGGCTGGGGATGATAGAAATTGAAGTCCTCAACAGCTGAAGGGCCTTAATTTGCCTATTTCTGCAATGGGCTATATATCAGTGATAGGCAACCGGTTTCACTTCAAGGGAGGAATATGCAGTCCTCAGATGGGACACACATTATATCTAAGCCTTAAATAGACACTCAGATGCAATATTTTCCTTGTGGTTAAAAGGCAGGGAACAATGGGAGTGTTAAGTGATGTATGTTTTGGGTCTGAAAATTGTTACTAGAAACAAGTGCAGGCCATCCTCCTGAAGTCATTGACACTGAAGGAGCTACCTAGTATTCAAAGAGTTAAACATTCTTGGTACCTTGTTGGAATTCTTTATGGATGTAAATGCTGGATTCCTTTATTGATCTAAATGCTTAAATAAAAAATATTATTCTGTACATCAGTAGAAGCCCAATGGCAAAAAATGCCTCTGCAGAGCCACTTTAATGGCCATAAGCAAAAAGAACTGCAGCAAAAACTGACAGTCCAAACAAATATCTGCCTTAGCACTGCGGATTAAAGGAGTTATGATTTATAAAGCATATCCAGTCTTGTATTTTTACCTCCACTGGTTCAGATGGAGACTACACGTACTAGGTGATTTAAAACACGAATAAAATATTATACTTATTTAAAAAATAAATTTCTTAAGAAGATCTACAAAAGTGAACAAAAGGAAACTCACTACATGCATTCTAAGTAAATTAAAGGTATCTTCAAAATACTCGTTCAAGTAAGTGACAGTCTTGGAGGACTTTTCCCTTGCAGCACTCAGCTAAATGCCTGGGTGGGGGCCTCCACTATCTAGATCAGTGTTTCTCAGCTCCAGTCCTCGGGGCACACCAACAGGTCATGTTTTCAAGATATCCCTAATTAATCACAGGTGAATCAATCAAAATGACTGAGCCACTAATTACTCACCTGTGATTAAGCAGGAATAACCAGAAAACCTTCACTGCTGGTGTGTCCCGAGGACTAACGTTGAGAAACAGTGATCTAGACATTGACATTCACTGCTAAATAACCCAAACATCTTGTTTCTACTACATGACAGTCCCTAAAAAAGGAGTGAGGGTTTCCCACCTGTCAGTGAGTGACATTCAGTAATAACTAGAAGAGAAGGTTCTCCCAATATCCAGTTATTTCCATTTATTGGAAGGTATTCTCAGTATCTAGTCAGTGACAAGTTATTGGCAAATGACTAAGGATCTCCCAGCTAGTGAGTAGAAGTCCCTACCTGCTCTATGGCTTGCTGCACCTCTGGTGAAAGGTGCAACACTGTCTTCAGTTCCTCAGCCACCTCCAACTATTCCTCATCCATTTCTCCTGAATAGAAGCTACTGTATGGACAGTACTGCAGCTTCCTGGACTGCAAAGCATTCTGGAAGAATGAGTGGCTACCATGGAGTTAATGCCAGAGGCAAGGGTCCCAGAAAGGTGCGCAGAGAGGGCTATGGTCTGAATTCGGAACGACCTGCTCCATTATCAGCTGCGGCACAGGCAGTCTGTACTGCGCATGACTGCAGCGCTCACATCCATCTCTAATGCACATGATGGCTTCTGACAAACATACTTTTAGCGAATAATTATATAGGATATGTTAAAATGTTTTCCATCTACAAAAATAGAATGCTGCCCTCATCAAAGATGACCATATAATGATTGGATGACAATAAATAAATGACAAATATTAGGCGTGAGCAGTCACACAACTGATAAAGAGACTGAGTTTTATTAATGCTTTGTGGTATACAAGTACTCCCCTTGGAAATAGAGGACTGCACATGTAATGTAAAAACACTCCTTGATAAGGTGTCCACACTTGAATTTTCATTCAGAGCCCTTATGAAAATCTCACTCTGCAGGCCTGCATAACAACCAGTGTTCCGTGTATGCATATGGCCCTGTGTGAGGCAGTCAATTAAGGAAATGAATTGGGTTTCCATAAAGTGTACAGGCTCAAAATGAAGGTCATGCTCATACACAGATGCATCAGTGATGCAAGAAGAAAGGATAGCATTTGCATCCTGGATTAGAGGAAAAAGACATGTACTTTACTTTTCTAAGATGCACTGAAACTACAGTGTAGTATGGCAAAGAGCTTTTTTAACAAAACACTTAACCCTCTGAGTGCCAGAGTGGTACGGAATGCACTGCAAAGAAGAGCATTCCATACCACTCTGGCATTCAATTAATTAAGACTGACGTTGCATTACAATCTGTACCGCACAGCTCTCTGGACCTGCCCTCTGTGCACTAATTGCCCACCCACTGCCCGTTCTCTGTCATTTCTGTGAACTTTTGCCTGCCTCCAAGCATAGGGGCAGGCTTTAGGACCGAGAATGACAGCTGCTAGTGAGGGAAAGCAATGACAATCATTGGCAACATTATAAAGATGGTGCTTGTGAAACAAATGTTTTTTTTTTTTCATACAGTTTTTATACATCTTATATGCTTTTACAACATGTCTCTAGAACATCAACGCATGGGACTGCAGATCCAGTGGCATGACAGTACCATTTTAAATGCTGTGTGTCAGTTTCTGTTCCATTCACTTTAGTCCTCTGTAAGAATACAGTATAGTTTTTATGCTATGTTTTTCTGTACATTGCAGAGGGTTAATCATGGGTCACGAAAATAAAACCTTTTATTCACTAGAAATCTCATGACTACAAAGCATAATGTTGTTTAAGCAAACTATGTTACCAGACCAAGTAAAGAAACCAAAGTCACAGATTTGTTTAAACTGTGGGAGCTAAATGGGGCTAGTTTAATTGCAGCCTATAACTAGTCAGCCATGCAAGAGCAGGGAAATAATTACATATACACAACCCACAGGCACTATAATGAAAGGGACAACCAAGTTTTAAGAGGCCATATTTTAAACATTTTTAGCAGTCATTTAATGTTATAAAGGTTAAAGGTGAACTATGAATATAAGATTATAATTTATCACTGAAACTCTGTAAGTAGGTATCCTTCATGCTGTCTGGTATAGCTGGTCATATTCAATCCATAATCTGATAAGGATAACTGTTGTTGCTGAGACTTTATTCTACGTGCTATGAGATATTCAGACAGCTGAATACTATTAACTGGGGATGTAAAATAAAGGCAGACTTATTCATTTAGAAAATGTTTTACCAGGAATAATACACTGACATTTCTCTCTTTTTCAAGTATTTCCTGGAGAGTTATAACAGTACAGTACAAAGATCTATATTTTCACAAATAAAGAGGTGATATATACATACACACATACATATACAGATAAACATACATACACAAAAACAATGATGTATAGTTACATGTATTTTTTTAGATACAAAGACGCAGTTATTTTTAGGGATTTTAGACTGGGAGAAGATCTGATTTTTTCAGGCTGGTTGTTCCCTACTTTTGGAGGTCTGAAGGAGAAAGCAGATTGTCTGGCTTCTTTCTTGTAGTGTGGGATAATCAGTGAGTTGTTAGCAGTGGAGTGGAGATTATAGTTTGTAAGGAGAACTGAAGTGAGCATAGTGCTCAAGCTAGTCTGTCAGTACAAGCAATTTGACTGTGCACATTATGTACTTCCAGAATATGTAAACATAAAGAGTTACTATTCCTTTAAATGGAGATAAGTAAATACTGGCACCTGTAGACACTAAACTAAATAAATCTACAAATATTTATCCATCACTGCTAAGCATAATAACTACTTATTCGTATAGCTATTGTTTATCTTAACCCTTTGAGTGCCAGAGGAGTATGCAACACATTCGTTGCATACCCCTCTGGCACTCAAAGGGTTAAAGTGTGAATTAAAACTGATAGCTTCCAACAAGAAAGTTCCAGCTGCACTCTGACATCTACACACAAACGCTTCTCACCTGTATAAATCATCCTTTATTGGAATACATTAAAATCTAGACAAAAAGCAGAGTAGGGTAGAGGTGAGAGTAGAGACAGACAGGGGAGAAAAGTCCCAAAACCTAATTTATTTTACTCTAAATGAGCTCTTTTTCATCCTATATAATAATTAGCTAATGTATGTTTGTCAGAAGCTGTCATGCGCAGTACAGACCGCTGCACTGCGGCCGATAACAGAGCCACGGCGCGGTGCAGTCTCTACTGTGCATGACTGCACTGCGGCCATTGCTGCCTGGCACTGTGGTCTGTGTACACAGGCTGTTCAACTAAAAATTAAATAAACTTACTTTCTAAGAAGAATTCTGTGTGAGGACCTTGGGAGTCCAGATGGTTTACACTTGAGTGCCATGGGGTGCAATGTTCCTAAGTAGTGAGTTACATATACCCCTCTGGTACTCAAAGGGCTATTTATGTATTTATTTCTATGGGGGTACATCAGAGCTCCCTCTGCACACCTTTATATGGAGCTTTTTGTAAGACCACCGCTGCCCTCCAGGCTGGTAGAGTTCTGTGTATGTGTGGGTGGGGGTGCATGTTTGACATGTCATAGTGCATTAGATTTCATAGAATAATACAGGAACTAGATAACGAATAGTGGATACTTTACCTCACCTTTATTACACTTTAGTCCATCTTCAACCAGGAGTCATACAAACAGAATAATGTCAGCCTCTATGGACCTGATATCCATTATTAATTAAATATTCATTTTTGGGAACCAATTCAGACAAATTTATTCAGTGGCCTTTAGGATTTTCTGCCCAAATGAAGGTAAGTGTTAGTGTTATGTTAGTGACATATGTCTGAGCCTCAGACATGTTGGCCAAGAAGGCTAAACGGTCCTCCCTAGGGGCACCTTTACTGATAGCTTCAGTAAGTTGTTTGCCCTAGATGGCAAGTGTTAGACTTCAGGATACCCTCCATCTTCCTAGCAGTCATATCCTTTAATTCTGTGGCATCCGCCAGGGGTAGAGCAGTAGACTTAGAAAGTCTAGAAATAGGGGGATACACCTGAGGAGGTGTAGCCCACTGAGTCAAAGCTGCCTCAGAGAAGGGTTACAGCTTGGAAAACCACTTGGAAAGAGAAATGTGCCGGTCTGCCATTTTCCACTTATCCGGGATATAACCTGGTCCAGAGTTGGATTGGGCGGAAAGACCGTGAGGAATTTCTTGCTCCACTGAAAGATGTCAGAAGAAGTCTGGCCCTCAGCAGTGATAGTAGTGACCTGTAAGGTAGTTAAAACCACCTCAATTAGACTCCTCTGTATCATCCTCAAAGGAATCCTCCTCAGAGGTTTCTGTGAGATCAGGAATGCCAGGGGCCTTAGGGGCCACAAACCTGAAGTGGGGGGGTTTCCAAGAATGGATGACCCCCTGGAGATAAAGAGTAAACTGTGCCAAAGAGGACTTTAAGTTCTTGACCCAGAGTGGCTTTTGTTCAAGGCTGGTGGGCCCGGGTGGAGTAGTAGAGGCCGCAGAGCATGAGTGTCCTGAGTATTCTCTAGGGAGCCCTGTTTGGCATGAGGAACAGTAAGAAAGGGGGGGTCAGAGATGGCCCTGAGTCCTTAGCCTTAGGTCTAGCCCCATGTCTCTTTGTATCAGACATCCTAAGAGGAGAAGTGTCTAGACAGTATGAGAAACCCAAATACTGTGACCCAGATTAAAATATCACCTTAGAAATCCCAAAAAAGTACTCATCTGGCAGGCGAATGGTTAACCTGAGTAGGAGAATCAGCCGTGAGACAGGTTCAAGTATAAACCCCTGATATACCAGGTTACCTTAGCGACACATAGCCAATCTTTTAGTGAGATTTGTCTTTTAGAGTTTACTGTTTCTTTAAATTCCTCTAAAAATGAAATCACAGCACGCATTTACTGGTACACAACTATTTAAAAGTCTACAGAATTGTTAAACAGAGGTAGAGATTATGTCTGTCCATTAGCGGCTATCATGGTCTACTTTGCTGCCAAAAGGTGCTTTCTGTGACTTGATTACAGGCTATTAGAGAAACCATAGACTCCCCTTCTACATAACAAGCTCTTGTACTGCTCTGTTCTGCTCTAACCTGCTTCTACATAACACAATTGTGAGTTTAATACAAAGCTATGCCTGTGAAGCATAATAATCAGATGGACTATATATCTCTAATAAAGACCTAGTCTCTCAAGGTCAGATATCCAGACAGGTACAAATGAAACATGAACTAGCCAACGAGCGACAGAAAGACAGATATAACCCCTTGGCTGGGCTGCCAACCCAACCCTTCAGGTGTTATGATAATGCTTGAAATTAAATACATTTAAATTTAAAACATACTTCTTAAGATATTGGTTTGATCCTTAAAGGGTTAGTAATGTCTATACATTAACAAAGGTCATACTGCAGCTATAAGAAAATTAAAGAGGAACTTTCACCCTACCATGACCTTATCTGTGTGTGTAGCATTAATGTAGTTATAAAGCGCTGTGTAATTTTTCAAATTTAGAAAACTGATCTATAAGGCACAAAAAAAGATTAAAGTTTAACCTTGTGACATGTAGAGCATTGTGAGCGCTACTGTGCATGTCAGTCTGGTTACCGTGTGGTTACTTAGTCACGCCCATCGTTCTCTGTTATCCCACCCACGTCCTCCTTGTCCTGCCCTTATGTGACACATCACCTGGCGCGCACGAGCCTGTACTAGACTGGAATTAACTTTCAGCCACATTTTGCCCATAACTGAGCCAGTGGTGCAAACGCAAAGCATACTGTTTGCACCACTGGCTCAGTTATGGGCAGAGCTATGCATTGCGTACCCCTCTGGCACTCAAAGGGCTACAAGCCCCATGCAAATCAATGGGATTTTGTGAATTTATACAGTACAGTTGGTCTGCCCCCGAATTACTCCACATTGTCTTTATACATACTGTCCATGACATGTAACATACTGAGGCTGTTGTACGAAGAACTGGAGCAATCCATCTGTGCCACAGGGGACAATTAAAAATGCCCATTCATTTAAAAGGGTTTTTTTGACCCCATGAATGTTATAGATAACTCAAACACGTTGCTTCAAAATGCTACGAACACATTTTCTAGCATTTGGGGGGGTTAAAGGGACAGTAATGTCCCATAAAAACGTTTTATACTTTTATAGAGCTGAAGAAAATAAGAAGAATGGTGCAAATCCTATCTCTCAAACCGCTATGGCTTGAGAGATATAGGCACTGAATGATCGCCCCTCTCTCCGTTTCTCCTGATGTCAGCTGTAAAGCTGACAGCAGGAGATTCGAGTCGTACAACTCGAGGAGGCTCTGCAGCAGGGCCGAAATTGCGGTATTGCAAAAGAATTACTTCATTGGAAATGTCTACAAAGTGTGCTTGGTTTGCACCATTCTTATTTTCTTGAGCTCTACAAAACTATAAAAAGTTTTTATGGAACATTAAGTCCCTTTAAGAGCACAATTTAAATCAATGTGCACTATAGAAAAATGTACCTCCTCCCCCCATGGTGCACATGGTTTGCTCCTGTTAAGCTGAATATGGCCCTTCTTTACACAGACACTCTACTAAAGTTATTACTAAAAAGAACTGTTCCGCGGAAACCATCAGCACCATACGGTTTAATTAACCCTTTGGGTGCCAGAGAGGTATCCAACGCAATGCATCAGATACCCCTCTGGCACGCAAAGGGTTCCATTTATTTAATTGGGCCTGTTGACTCCTTGAATCTTAGAAATTTCTCCAAATATCCTGGAGACCTCTCTGGCATTGAATGGGGCAAAAAAAAAAAATAATTAAATCCACAGGCTTTCTGGGCTTTACTATGGTACAATTAGTTTGTCCAAGAATTACCCTAGTTCTTCTAAGTAAATCAGCCTTACACATAATATAGTACTTTGGACACATGGATACGGTAACTATCAGTTCTGTCCTGGGGTAGCCATGCAGGAACAGTCTAAATAAAATCCATGCAAAGTAAAGAAATAGAAAATTCTAAATGCCAGGAACTACCTGACCTTAAGTTAATATTTAATAATAGCAACTACAAAGAATATATAGTTCAGCTGTAGGAAACCTTTGGCCCTTCAGCTGTTGGAGACTACAACTCCCGACATCTCCAAAAAGCCAATAACTACTTGCTTTGCAGGGGCATTATAATACAACAGTGTACCCAGTGTTTCAGGGGGCCCTCACCCTGGTTTCCCAACTGTCCCAGATTTCCATAAAGGAACCGATTCCATCTTTTGGTTAGCAGATTAGGGATGAGTGAGCCAGTTTTGAGTGTACTACACAACAATGTGTCCTACTTTTCAGGAAAAAGAGGGCTAAAAGAGGAAGATTACTAGTGAACTTAAGTATTCTATTTGTTTACCTATATTTGGGGGCCTTATTTCACATTCTCCATTGGAGGCATCAGGTATTCTTAAAACTCCACTGCTAGTAAAAGGGATGATTGGCATTGTGGTCTTCAACATCTGAATTGCCAACCCTGGTAAAGTTCATCCTACTTTATGTCCACCTGTTTTCTATCCCACTCTGCCTCTCTACAATGACCTATATTTATCAAACTGCAAAATCAGCCATGTAATAGCAGTGTAACTATGGAAGGGGGGGGGGGCAGTTGAAGGAACCTTGCATTCAAGAGGGCCCCCTTGACCTTGGTTAGTTCCCTGGGAGAACATTTTTATGTAAGAAGGCACCTGGGCCCTCCAACGACTAGTTAATCCACTGATGACTAGTTACTCCACTGCCATGTAGAAATCTTGAATTTTGAAACAAGATTTACTACATATGGATCAGCATGTATACAATATAATAGATAAGCTGTCTGCAGTGAGATAATATGAGCAATATAATTAGTTTATAGAGCATCTCATCTGGTCTGAATTATTTATGTGAATTTGGGATTACACAGAGACAACTGGAAGGAGATCTGAAATGTACAAAAGCCTCACAGGTCCCTGGTGTAATACCAATACTAAATACTCCAAATTAAAAAAAAAGGAGCAAGAATGTTTTAGCTTATACCGATTTGCCTTCTAAAGAACAGTCCTTCAGTAAATATCCCTCATTATATATACGGTGCATGAAATGAAAAGTAGGTAGGAGGGCTTTCACTTTGTACATTCACAGTGGCTGAACACACCTCGGTATCTACCAATAGGTCAAGAGGCAGTGTGGCTAACACCTAAGAGATGCAATCAAGTTCAAAGCAATGGCAAAGTGCGTATGACAGTGTCTAGTTATCATTTTGCCAGAAAAAATATTGTACTTTGCTATATGCACTAAGAATTAAGAATGACGGGGGATGAGGAGAGATTTTGATCATTAGCATATAACGGTGGCATAAAGGTGCCAGTGTTTTGGGGAAGGTGGGGGGGGGGGTAGATATGCTCTCCCTCAGACTTCAGCACCAATTACAGCAGCAGCCCTCCCATAACCCTTTGAGTGCCAGAGGGATGAGCAAAGTATTGCAAATGTTTGGGCACTCAAACAGTTAATGCAAATTGATTTCACAATTCACAGCTTGAAATTACATCAATGGAGCACTAAACAACACTTGCAAACCTCCCATCTGCTAAAGAGCCGAAAATCAGCCGGACATGTAAACAATACAGAGGAGACAATCAGATGATCAATGTGAACAGTGCAAAGCTACACCGGCAACTAAGAGTGCAGAATAACTTACAGTTCTGTTATGTAATATGTATAATATCAGGCATATGCAGCCTCATTTTACACATATTACACAAGTTTACTGCAGGTTAACTGGAACCCTGAGATGCCGGCATAGCTCTGTAATGTTTAGACCAATCAGCTGATTGCTGGCTCTGTACTGTTTACATTGTTTTGCTGATCAGGAACCATGGCAAGATCCACAAATAGCCAACATCAGGGAGGCAAATTTGTTTATCTGAGCACTGAGAGCATCACCAGCTATCAGAGCTTAGCGCATGTGGCGAATAGCCACACTAACCAATAAATACGCTCTCAGTAATACACAATGGTTCATTAATTTAAATTTAAACGTGAAAGTCAACCACTGGAGGAGACACTGCAACATTGTAAACCTGGCAAAGACATAAGGAAAACATGATGAAGTAACATATTTAAGGTGTATATGCAAGGGTAAGATGACAAAGACAGCCTACAGAATGCCACAACATGGATTTGGGTCCAGTTGGCCACCATATCACCAAACTGGACTCTTACAGAATTTAGTGCATCTCCCCCCCCCCCCGGTTGGCTTCAGCCAACTTAATGCATTATTAATGCAGTGAGCAGTCCAATAGTACCATTGCTAGTAGGGAGATTAACATCAAAACATGCACCCCCACTAGCAACAAGATACTGAGCTTTAGGTATTAGACCAGAAGCTTCAGTGCCCTCAGCCAGTGCCGACCAACATTTTTATTTGAGAACCGAGTAATCTGAGTTCAAAATCAATAAGTTATACACACTGTAAAGCGTTAGCTATTGATTTCCATTTAACTTTGGTACATTATGGAAAACAGTCTCATTAGTTGACCAAATCATTAAAGTTACAGACGTTATTCAAGGCAGTTCTTGCAAATCCATTTATATGAAAAGATAACATCATTCTGAGATATGGAAGCAAGACTCCTGATGATAAACACCAACTCCACTTTCATAAATTACTAGCACCAAAATGCATTCTCTGTATACCAAGCAGTCATAAAAGGAGTGCATACACAGACTTTGCTGAAGTCCTTCCCGCACACTACACCTATCACAAAAATGAATTAGTTTCCCTTTTCTTTGTGGTTATTTGCTTTTCTCTGGCAGTCTTTCAAGGTCACGGTGATACTAGTACAGTTACTACATGTGGTACAACTTAAGGCTGGCAGGGAAATGAATCATTTCTAATGCTGAGAGTTCTTTTACCAATGTGATCATCATATTCTGATAATCTCGCCTTTCCCATTACTTCAAAGGAGGGGCTGATTGAGGATGATGGACAGTAGTCCAACAAAAGCTGGAGAGACACAGATAGCCCACCACTGAACTAGTTCCTGAAATCAGAACACAATAACCATTTGCCTAATAGTCATAGTATGTGTATACGGATGATATGAGCTATAAAAGGGGCAGTGTCTCCTAGAACAAATTAAAGAAATTTGGTAACATCTTAATCAGAGAAATTAAATCATATTGCTGTTATTAATCTTGTCCTCATATTTACAAGAAATATATTATAATACAATTTAACAAGTTTGTTGTGCTGTTTTGGCAACAGGGAGAGTCTCTGACCTTGATTTTGCTAACGCTAGTAATGTTAGCTGCTCAAAACGTATCCAGCTCATGCTGTTTCCTCAAGTTTCACGCAAGAGACTTGTACAGTAAAAGTTATATTGTTATTGGCTGAGTAGCTCTATGATACAAGCTTTCAAAACACTTTATCCCTCTTAAAGACACTTTAGGTCTCTATAGGGACCTAAAGTGTCTTGAAAGCTTGCTTCCTAGAGGTACTCAGCCATTAACGGTATCCCTTTTTCTGTACAAGTCTCCTGCTACTTCTATGGCTAACAAGGTACCACATTTTAGCTATACGCAAATTTCAAAGCACAGCAGAGCAGTTTTTGGAATAGTATTTTATTTTTCAAATAAGGAGGCACTGTTCCCTATAAACACCTTGCATCATAGTTAACCACAATCATCTCCCCTCCTTGCATCAGGCAGAGGATGCTAAACATGTTTAGTGTCATATACAGTTCCATAAACTCAACTAACAAGCACAAATGGCAGGCTCGCTGCACATGCATTATGCTCTTTCCATCAACAATATAAATCTGTGTTGGACATTAAATACAGACTTGAATTGTAAGGGCTATCTCACCAACAGTAGGTATTACAGTGATAAGAGACTGACCCACCTCCTCCCAAGTACTTTACTCTGCACTGTTAATCAGGAGGTCTGATTAGTAATTCCAGAAATACATAGTGTCAATTCATTAATCCTCTGCTACTATACTTCATGCATGGCTGCTACAAACTATTCCCTTTGTTCTACAATAATGACAGATTTAAAGGGACACCAGCACCTAAAACTGAAACGGAGTTATTTGTATTTACCTATAACCCTCTGTAAGGTAGCATTACGTCAGACAGACCTATCAAGACTTCCTGTGCTAGTGGGGTTAGGGAGCTCTGTACAAAATATTAATGGATACCGCTGCAGGGAATAACAAAGTCTACATTTGACGGGGTACTGGGGTTACTGCTTGGTAGACCGAGGATTAAGAGATTTATCCAGCCAGACAAAAAGATAATAAATTGCATTTACTAGAGATGAAGAGAAAAGAAAAAAGGGGGGCGCCCAATAGTGCCTGTAATTGTATAATATCACTCTGATGAAAAATATTAAGTGAAAATATACTCACAAAATTGTTGGCTGATACTTGAATAAAATCAAAATCAGCTAAAATCGCTTTTGGGGAATATCAACCTGTCCCCACTCAGGTACCTCCAAATGCTGCTGAATCAAATATTCAATGAAGAAATCCAATAAAGGAATAAAGGCTGCTGAAGAACTTCCAAATGGTGATTTTAATAAAATTTGTATATATAAAATACAGATAATAAAAAGACCAATTGAATAAACAGAAATGATGTGACGTTTCGCGGCCTAGACCGCTTTATCAAACCAACTGGTCAAAAACAGAATATTATTTCTGTTTTTGACCAGTTGGTTTGATAAAGCGGTCTAGGCCGCGAAACGTCACATCATTTCTGTTTATTCAATTGGTCTTTTTATTATCTGTATTTTATATATACAAATTTTATTAAAATCACCATTTGGAAGTTCTTCAGCAGCCTTTATTCCTTTATTGGATTTCTTCATTGAATATTTGATTCAGCAGCATTTGGAGGTACCTGAGTGGGGACAGGTTGATATTCCCCAAAAGCGATTTTAGCTGATTTTGATTTTATTCAAGTATCAGCCAACAATTTTGTGAGTATATTTTCACTTAATATTTTTCATCAGAGTGATATTATACAATTACAGGCACTATTGGGCGCCCCCCTTTTTTCTTTTCTCTTCATTCCATGTACTTCTTTGAGATGATGGTGAGGTGCGGCCCTTGCTAGCTGTCTAATCATTGCTGTTGACCTTTGGGACGGTCCTGAGTTCCCTACTGAACATATACTTGGGGAACATATAAATGTTACCCCAAGCACTACTTTTGTGAGTATATAATATTCATGAACTATACTACAAATTATTCTGACATACTACACTAGGAGCGCCTCCTTTCTGTTTTTTTGCATTTACTAGAGATGTCACAGCACACAAACATAGGACAACAATTACAGGCAAACAAACAGGGGTAAAACATTAAAAGTACAAACTTCTGCTGTTCTCTTCTTGATGCTTGCCAGCAACGTTGCACAGATTGCCAGGGGTTACATATGATACTCACAGTCCAATTTAGCTTTATGCTGGAGCTTACACATAGTCCCACTAGACGCAAGAGTGGGCACCCCGCCCACTACACATGCTGCTGGATTACATGACGTTTCTTTGCATCTTTTAGTCCTGACAGAGATGGGAAAGGCATCCTGAGAGATTATCTCCAGCCACTTTCTTTAGTCTTGGGCCATAGTCACCAAAGTTTAGCTTCCTGGCCACAATCCTTGTGGTGGGAACATCAGGGAACTTCTGTGGCTGAAGCCGTCTTGACTTACAGCCCACAACTGAAAAGGGCACCTGACCACTACAGTGCCCACTCACTCTAACTCTTCTGGTGAGGGCACTCACCAGTACCAGTTTCTCCAGTACTCCTTTAGAATGCCCATGGACACTAGGCCTCCCATCAAATGTCCTCTTCCTACATTTTCAACTCTCTCTCTCGCCTTTTTTCTACCCACCCCCTACAGGATCTGATGTCACAGATAACATTTTCAAGTTCTCTTTTTGCTTAGCCTGATGTAAGGGGGAAGGAACACACATTCCACACACAGATTTGCCCTACCCCCTCTATCTGACCAACACTGGCTATCTCATAACACAATCTCTGTGGTCAGCTAGACTGGATGGCATCATCCCTCTGTACATCATACACACTAACCAACCCATTCAATGCTGGTAAAATGGCCAACACTGTCTAATGCATGCACACACAGGGGACATTAATGTTTTCAAGAATGGGAACACATATGAACAATGGAGATCACTGAAAACAGACAGGGTTCATTCTCAAGGTATCAACCATTCCTTCACACTACATTCCAGACCACAGGTGACTTATAAAAATGTTTTACAGGTACTAGCATGGAATTTATGCTTGTACAATCACATTTCATTGTTTGATGTTCTTTCATCTTTAAAGGGGAACTATCACCCCTATGCAAGTTTACCTCAGTGTCATCCTCCTAAAGCGATAACCTTTAATCGTTGTTTTTTTTGTTTTTTGTTTTTTTATGTTAATAAAATGCATACTCTTGCGGAAAAAAAAAAAAAGAGAGCCAGGGCCTTACTTCAGGACAGACTGAGGTTACAGCTCTGAACTGCAGTCTGTCAATCTTCATCTGTTCCCTCCCCAAGTACTGTCACGTTCCAACCTCCAATAATGGAGGATTTCTCCATGTAATCTGGTTGGAAAGCAACAACACTTGGGAAGGGAACAGACAAAGACTGACAGACTGTGGAGTAGAGCATTAACCGCAGTCTGTCCTGAAGTAAGGCCCTGGCTCTTTTTTTAATAATGTTAATTTCGTAAGTGCATGCATTTTATAAAAGAAAAACACAATTAAAGGTTATCACTAAAGGATAATGACAATGAGGTAAACTTGTATAGGGGTGATAGTTCCCCTTTAAGCAAGCAAAGGCAATGCACACGGCATATTTAACCTTTGAGTGCCAGAAAGTTATCCAACACATTGCAACTCAATGCGTCGAATACCTAAATGGCACTCAAACGGTTAAGGTTATATCTCATATTACCAGGAGCAAAGAAATCATTTATGAGCAGCTGGCTTGGAACCTACAGTATGATTTAAAAAAAAAAAAAAAAAAAAAAATATATATATATATATATATATATATATATATATATATAAACTAGCTGAACAGCCTGTTACACGGGCCACAGTGCCACTGCCACCCGTCGCAGTGCAGTCACGCGCAGTAAAGACTGCCCGTGACACGGCTGATACAGAGCTGGACGCTCCTTCGGAGCGCCCAGCTCTGTATCAGCCACGGCCCGGGCAGTCTCTACTGTGCATGACTGCAGCACGCGCAGCTGTGTCTACTGCGCATGTCACGGCGTTACACACGATTTAGCAAATTATTATATAGGATGTTTCAGCTGTAACATGTCAGCCTTCCTCGGGGTGGAATATGTACGGGTGAAAATGGAATTTCATATAATGTCTAACTGGAAAAGGGCTGAAAGTACTAAATGGCGAAAGGTAAGAAAAACAGTACAAGGCACAAGTATGTGTGGCATCACAGCCTGGTATTATTTCACATTCTTACATGCCTTATAGCTAGAACTTAGTAATATTGCTACCATACCCTGCATGGAAAGTGGAGTGTGCAGGCCCATCTAGCATTAAAGTAATCATAGTCACAGAATGAGCTTTCAAATCTGCTTCATATAAAAGGGCATTCAGTAAGTTCCCTAGATATCATTAGAATCCTTAGAAATTACTGCCGCTGGCACAGTTCATTTATATGCGCAGATCCTTGCTTGTCACTTCCCTCTGTCCAGCAATGCTGATAGCTGGAAAGTTGAACATCAGTTCAAGATGTCATTGTGAATTAATAGTGGAGTACAAGGCTTTAATCTTCAAAATGCTGTATCAACTATCAACTTCTACATTAGTAAAGGGTTTGAGTACTGTGATCTAAACACATAGCAGTGTAAAGAAAAAAGTGTACCTGTGGTTCTCCTGGTGTTTACTGACTACTATTCCCATAAACATCCAGCCCATGGCCAGCTGAGGATGATGGGAGCTGTAGTCCAACAACAGCTGGAGAGACCAATCTGGATACCCATCACAGATCAATAAAGTACAGCAACCAGACATTGAGTGCACTGTCAATAGAGTCATGATTACCAACACAAAAACATTGTGACTGTCAATTAGTAAATTAATGCCAGATACCTCAACCAATAAAAACTCTGTTTTGTCCTACTGAAACTATTCTGGAATTCTGACTTTCAGAAGCAGTGGCAGAGAAATGCACTGTACATCTCATCAAAGATGAATCAAACATGTTGCTTTGTAGTGCACTTGAGACATTTCCAGCACCTATGAGGCTAAACTGCAAAATCTCTAATCAGGGCTGGATTTACTACCCAGGATCCCTAGGAAAGGTACTCTAGGCACCCTTTGGTCATCATATGGCCATACACCCCTACTCCTCACATGACCCTGCCCCCAGTCCCATTTACTGTTTCCTTGTACAGAAAATATCTTTGGCCTATAACAACCAAGAATGAAGAAAAGCTTGAACCGTCTGGTTGCTAGAGAGGTCTCCACCGCACTGCAAATCATCAACGGTGTTATATAACAGCCTGTTCCCCTGAAAATTTGGCGCTCTAGGCAGTTGCCTACTCTGCCTCTTGGGGAGTCCGGCCATCTCTATTTGAAAGTTCATATTATATAGGTGAGTTCCCACGCAAGTCTCTTCTGTTGATGCCACATAGGCCTCTGCAGTGATATATAACCACAATCCCATTTACTTCCACCAGGCTTGCGCTGCAGTAAACCTGCAACCCAATGAAAATGTGGCAGCTAAAAGCAGATGTCAATAAAACAATTAGTTTCCTAAATAAAAAAAATAGGGAGGCAGCAGATACACGAGACTACAACAACATGAAAAGTGCACTGCCTGCTAGAAATGTAATTAGGAAGGCATTCATTTCATTAGAGAGGCCGGAGGAACAGGTCCTTTCCTGGTACCAGCTGCTTCTTATTTAATATACTAATTCCAAACCAGACACTTCAGGTGGCGTAAAACAATGGTAGAATACCCATACAACCCACACGAAAGTCACCTTATACAGTTCCTCCTTATTATCTCTTTGGATGGTAGAGGGGTCTCCAACACATTGCTTCACAATGAGATAGAGACCTTCTGGCATACCAGGAGATTAGCAGGTAACTTTTTTCCCCACTGGATTTATTCTGCATTGACTACCTCCTGAAAGCTTAAAGGGATAGTAATGTTTCACAATAAAAGCAGCTCCAACTAATCTTCATATTGGGCCATGGAGAGTGTAGTAGTTTTACTGATGTAACACTGCTCACCTCAGAGAAGCAAGACTGTCCGGATGGATCGCAGAGAAGGACAATCTTCAGTGAGCATAAGGAAAAACCCGTCAAGGTGGGCAGGGCTTTCATTGTTCTCATAGTAAGAAGACTGTCCCTTGCTGTGATCTGTCTGGTCAAGAGACAAGATTCCACATCTGAGGGGAGGTGGCGTACACTAGGTAAAAGGGGCGGGGGGATATTTTATCAATCAGTTACTCTTTAACTACAACTCTGACAGTACTGAAATAACACTCTCCATTGCCCAAATACTATGAAGATTAACTGGAGCTGTTTTTTTTTGTGAAACATTATTATTCCTTTATATGCCTACTGGAAAGTTATTTTCATGTAATGTATATATAGTAAATCTTTGTGTAATCAACTGAAAATCTTGTATATTGTGTGTTAAAGGGAAATTATCACAAGAATAACACCGCTTAATTAACCCCTTAGGGACCCTTGACGTACCAGGACCGTCAAGGGTAAATTTGCTCGAACGACCCTTGACGGTCCTGGTATGTCACGTACTTTTTACTTACAGAGCTCTACCGGGAGCGCTGTAAGTAAAAATAGGGCATGAAATAGACCACTCCAAGATCGGAGCGATCTGTTTCAAGCCCCATAGTGACGCGCCGATACACGTGACAGGTCACGTGTACCAGCTCGTCAAAGTGCCCCTATGCGGACGTTATGGGACGGAAATGTCCCATAACCTCCGGTCCTTAAGGGGTTAAAAGGAAATTGAATGAGCCAAACATGTCATAATGTCACAATAACAGAACCTGTCTGCAGCAATGAATTGAAGACTCCCTGTAAGGTGGACGGAAGGCATTGTAAGGTGGACCGGAAGTCCCTTGTAGTACCCTTAAACTTTTGCATCCATATTGGCTTTAGTGCATGGCTGGAGGCCCCAGCAGGGGATTCAGGGGCAGCAGTTGATGCTGGCCAAATATGACCTGAGTATTCTCTAGGTAACTCTGATTGACATGAGGAGCAATGAGCAATGGGGGATACAGATACCCCAGTATCCTTAGTCTTAGGTTTAGAACCAAGGTCAAACGGAGTAGACATTCTCACAGAGTCAAAATGGTCAAAGTATAAAAACACCCACAATAAAGCTTGTATGATCATTAATGCACCCCAGAAACACTAAATTAAGACTTATCTGGTAGGCAAAGGGTTGAGCTGCAGAGAAGGAGAGTCCAAGCCCTGCGTAGGATATTCGATCTGCGAATACACAAAATGGCTGCCACGACTGGAGCCAATGGGAAACGACTGTACACAAATTATCACAGGAACCCCTATAAAAAGTTATGCTTTTTTCCCTATTTTTCTTTATTAACAAAAGAAATGTTGGGTTATACATATAATTGTGGAATCAAAAGAAAGCCCTACTTATATTTTATAAAACTGTATATAATTTGTGTGGGTGAACTAAATTACTTAGAGGGAAAATACAGTTGAAAAGAGATACACTAAAAAAGCCAACTCTTGTCCTTAAGTGCCAAAAAGCCCTCATCACCAAGGTGTTAATATGTTAATTCTGTAGTTACACTTAAAAATAAAGAAAAAACAGTATGTGTACAGCAGGGGTGGACAAAAAATATAAACTTTTATGGAGCCAGATAAACGATATCAAATATATATATCAAATGATTTAACCACTGGTTTACAGCTCAAGCCAGTTGCTATAACCACATAAACCGATGGCCATTATCTGCTCCCTCCAGACACTGAAAAAACAACTCTGATTCTCATTAACCCTTTGAGTACTAGGGGTATGCAATGCATTGCTCTCAAAGGGTTAAAGCTGTGATCACTGACAAGAGAGTTCTGTGTTTTCTGATGGGTTTTGGTAGTCATTTGGTAGCATTCAAACCGCTATGATTTGAGAGATATCTGCATTTAAAGTTTGATGTTTCCTGCTGTCAGCTGTAAAGCTGTCAGCAGGAGATTTGTGTCAGCTGACACAGAGGCTCTGCAGCAAAAGTTAATGCAGCTCAAACCTGATTTTTTAGGTGCAGTATCACAGTGACCTGAAATTGTACAGTGCTATTGCTACACTGTGCTATGGAGATTTATTGTCAACTGATCAGATCTGTCCATAGGATGGTGTAGCAACAGTGCCACTGTACAATTTCAGAAAACAGAGATACTGCGCCTTTAAAAAAAAACTTTTACATATTTATTCAAAAAAACATTTACTTCTCCTTTAAAGGGACCCATGTTTTAAAAACAAATGGTGCAATTCTGGAGTAAACCAACTTCACCATAGGAGACAAACAAAAACCCCTATTGAATGTTGGTGACCTCCCTCGCTTTTGATTTGTTAAAATCAATGGGATTTTGGGGAATTTTTTGTTGTCTCCACAGCAGATGTGAAAAGGGGAGAATAGAACGTAGAGCTAAAGACACAGACGAAGGAGATCAAATCATTGTGGGTTTTGGACACTCAGGTGGAAATGAGGAAGAAGGAAAATGGGTATTAGTCTATTTCAATGAGACATATGAAGCCAATGAAGAATGTAGGGGTTAAAATGATTTTCTACAGATGTGATGGAAATTTGACTTAGGTGGAGTTGTTACCACTCCCCCAGGTGCACACAGAAACTATGTGGGCAATGATACCTCTTGTCTTATTCTCTTCCAGCCAAGGGTCTGGTAACCAACACAGAACAGCTTACTGATGGGGCTGGAGACATAAAAAAGCCCTTTTATGTGCCAGTGACAACTCAGACCAGACAGTGAAAGCTCAGTCTCTGAGATGCCATAGAGAGCACAGCCCCACCCCCAGATACCTGGTGCTACTGCCGATGTTGTCCTCTGGAGAAATCAGGGGAAGAGTTCTACTTCCCAGAGCAGATAACACAAGTTCTTGCACCAGTATGGAAAAAAACCTGCCTCTCACACCAGCTCTCAGGATGCAATGTCGAGCAGATGCCAACTTGTAAAATTACTGAATAAAGAGATGCGTTCTGTTCAAAATCCATTACAAAAAGGAAAACATACTGACAGATGTGAGTGCTACACACCCAAAATGTTCCTTAAGAGCTTATCATTGGGGTGGATTATTGGAAAGCATTAGGGAATACTTAATCTTTCAGATGTAGAAAGGATTATAGATCAATTGGCTGACTACCATGCTTTAGCATCTAACATTTACATAAACAAACATTTCACAGTGAACACCACAATAACGATTCCCCAGAGAGAAGGTCACAACAAGAGAAACTAACTGTATTTCTAGAGTCTATTGTTCCCATCCAACAGAGGAAAACACTACCGCTAAATGTACAACTTTAAATAAAAATAAACTGTCACATTATAGAAAGGGGTTCATTACCTACATGTAAGAACATGAATCAAGAAGGATCCCAAAATAAAAATGTCAAGAGCTGTGTATACAGATTACATTTTCACAAAAACAGATCTAATGTAGAAATGTTCCCAGAGGTTCTTTTAATGCGTCTCGAAGAACATCAGTGCAGCAAGAAATTAAATTTGTGCACTGAGAATTTATAGATCACGGTTTTCGTTTTGAGCACTACCAGTAGTTTTGTCCCATTTTAGGGTGTCCTGTCCCAGGGAAGGGCTGGTGCATTATTCAAAAGTTTGATCCACTAGGTGTAAGATAAAAAAAAAAATGTAGCATCCAAGTATCAGTACAGTTCGACTTACAAAGCACTTCTGACCCAGGGATTGTTACTCATACAGTATATTAGATCAGTTCAGTTAATGACAATTTAATATCAGAAATATTTTTTTTTTATATATACACTACCGTTCAGGAGTATGGCAGCACTCACTGTTAGTAGTCCTTTAACACGTCTGGGTGCTCCTCCAAAAAATGTTGATACACAAGTTAGGTGGTAGGAAAGCACTTGCAGAATTCACATAGATGTTTATTGAAACAATGTTTCGGCCAACCTCCCTGGCCTTTATCAAGGTTACATCACATTGAAACAAAAAGCCCTTATAAACCCTCGTTAAAAACTGGCGCCAAAAGTTAGCACTGTGCAGAATCAAGAATACACCAATCGCAGCGATGAACATCACCTACATATATAACGAATAAACATGTGTAAAAGCAATATATTATAACGTGTGTATATATGTAATGCATAGAGCAAATGCAGAATGTTTAATTAAATAAGCAAATGTTACTGTACATCTGACTCTAAAAGGTCAGAGGTGCTGACCTACCATCAGGTCAAACTATATGTCAAAGCAAACAGAGTATAGATACACTAATAGCCTGAGTGATAGTATACACTATTATATATATATATATATGTATGTGTATATATATATATATATATATATATATATATATATATATATATATATATATATATATATAGAGTTGTGTCGTAATTAACCTTTAGTGACAGCCGCGTGCGTATGCGGCTGTCACCATAACACCTGTGGTACATTTTTTTTTTATTTTACAAAACGATTCCGGAGTCCCCGAACGGCGTGCAGCCACACGGAGACCCGGACCTCCGGGACTTACCAGTTTTTGCAGGACATACCTGGTAAGTCAATTGTCGGGAAGGGGTTAAAAGGCTAGCTGCAAATTTAAGCAATATGATATTATCTATTTGTGATATCGTAATAGGCCCCACAAGTGACATACTTGATATAGATGTGTCTCTGTCATTAAAAATCTTGTATAGTAGACACTTAATCGCTATGTGTTGATGCATGGTATAGTATTCAGAGCCAGAAAAATGGGACACACAGTTATCTGAAGCATATCATTTGGATTTATTATTAATACGTTATGGTCAACATTTCTGTCTGCTTTTGGGGCATTTGTCAAGATAAAGAATAAAATATTGACCTAATAAAGTTGCACATTTTGCAGAATCTCTTGACAACAGTCTACCATGACAGTTCTGTGGGCTGCTGTCCATAGCCCTATTTAGCCTGTAACAGTGTCACCACAAATTAGCAAGGTGACAAAAGTCACTCGAACTCTCATAAAAATGCACTTCTGAGCTGTAATAACTTCTGAACGAGATATGTATCAGAGGAAGGAGAAGCCTTGTTTTACTCAGCAGGTATAACCCATTGAGTACCAGAGAGGTATCCAACACATTGAAAAGCAATATACTGGATAGCTCTCTGGCAGCACACAAAGGGTTAAATAATGGGATTGTTTTTTTTTTTTGTTAGCCCAGCAGAGGCATCACTTTCTGTCCTAGTAGACAACAGGCAGTTCTTCTAGTGTTTAGAACTCTGTGCTCTGGAGTCTTCATTCCAGGGATTTGTACTGTCCCAGAAGGGAGCTGTCTGGGACATGGGATACACATTTAAATTCTGGGACTGCTCTGGGCAATCTGGGACACGTGCTCACCCTACACTAGTGGTGTCACATGCAGTACATGTCTTCACTCCCAGTGTCAGACTGAAGAATTAATATAAATATTTAAAAAGTAACAACTTGTCAAGTTTACTCAGCAGCTACACCTTATAGGTAAAGAAAAAATGTGTCCTTTACTAGAAAACCACCTGTTGACAGGGTTAGAGAACCTTCTGGGACTGTGTGAATGGAGCAGTGTGTGACTGATACCCTCATGTATTAATCACAAGTATTACAGAATGGAATTATTTTCCACAGCCATCTGTCAGATATGATAGGAAAACCAAAAACATACACCAGTGTGTGTGTGTGGGGGGGGGCAAACAGGATGCCCATGAACCAAACCCCCCTAAAGAGGTCTCCAACTCCAATGCACAGGAGTCCTCTCTAGCATCAAAGGGGTTAATCTACTATTTTCCACCCCTATTTAGACTTTTTAAGCATAATGGCTATGCTTTGGTAGACTTGCATATGTGGCCTCTGGGATGGATCTGGTTACCTTCCACTGACATACATAGTCTCATGTCCAAAGGTTATAACATATACAGCTAATGTATTGTGCAAAACACAACAGACCCCTCTGGCAGTCAAATTGTTAAAGGCGAACTCATAACTGGCATAGTGTCTAAAAATGTAACCTCTTGAATTACTATAAATGTCTCAATCACATTGCTTTGCAATGCACTGAAGACATTTCTAGCTTCCAATCGGTTAAAGACAGGTGCAAAGTGTTAAAGGAACAGTAAGGTTTTCTTTTTGTAGTTAGGCCAATTTACTTAGTTGCTGGATTCCTTTTTTGTTTAACCATTGGGATGAGCAATGCATTGGCCATTAAAGGGTTAATTATGCATACATACATACATACATACATACATTGAACCAGCTATGTTAATTCTTCTCATCCTTCCACTTTCTGCAATTTGAGCGCCCTCTACCTGCAGTCAGTAACAAGAGTCAGCAACTCAACTTGATCTTCACAGGATCCTAAGAACCCTCTCTGGGTGTCTATTGCTCAATTGTCTGAGTTTAACCCTTTGAGTGCCAGAAGGGTTTGCAACACATTGCTTCGTAATTTGCTGTGTACCCCTTTGGCATTCAAAGGGTTAACAGTGCACATAAAGTCACACACATGCACACAAAGTTCGTGTGTTCTAAGTACATACAATTGAGTTTCAAGCTGCTATTACAGACTGCAGGTTGAAGGTACTAGACTCTGAAAATGGATGTAAAAAAAACTAAAAGTTGATAAAATGTATGTATACAGAATTAAATTAACCCTTTGAGTACCAGAGGGGTATGGAATGAATTGCAATGCGTTCCATACCCCTCTGGCACTCAAAGAGTTAAAAGAACAGTGGATATAAAATGTTTTAATAGAAGCTGCTAAATTAAAATAGAAAGATCAAATGAAAAGATAATTTTACAAGATCGTTTGCTTTGTATTTTTCAAAATACTCAGGTCTGCATTGTGGACTTGCACCTCTCAAGAGCACAAACACATGTTATCAGAACAGTAAGTTTACTTTTGCCACAAATGTAAAGGAACACTAACATCTCATAATAGTAACCCCCGCTTATCTAATTATAGCCAGAAATTAATTATGACCCACAACAACTTCATCCAGTCCCAGATGTTGTATCTATGGAGGCGGGCATGACAGAACACAAATGCTACTCACTATATGTGGTATTTTTAACCATAAAGGGTTACATATGTTCATGCATTCTGACCGTTTCCATTTAGACATGATATCCAGGATTGTCTGATGATGCCATCTTCTAATCAAATGCACAGGGGAAAAAATCATAGTAGGAATTAATTAATGAGTCCGTTCTCCTTTAACTTCTCTCTCTCTCTGCCTGTCTGTCTAAATGTGAAATTCTCTGCATTACACATGACCATTGCTGGTTAATACAACACTGAAATGCCTCATGGCAATTTTTGTATGCATTCCTTGTTTCCTAGTCAGGAACCCGTTCTCTACCCTGCTATGCAGGAAATGAGGAGTGAGTGGACAACTGCTTCTACCAGACTGCAAAAACAATGCATACCATAACTTTTACATATCTCCGTATAATCAGCACATTGCATTCTAGCAATGATGGTTTGTTTTCCTTTTAAAATGATTTATTATCTACACTGTTATCAGACATATCACATGTATGATTTATAAGTAATCATCAAGTGCAACCAGAAATTTTAACCCACTGGAAATTAGATGTCTCTAACACACTAGAAATCCTGTATTGAACACAAATCTATGATCCAAGGGGTTAGTACAAATCTCCAAGTATTAAAAGTGTGAATCTATTGATTAGCATTTCCAGGGCAGGATTTCCCATTGTGTAGAGCAACTAACTGCCTAGAGAGCCTAACTGTAATGGGCACTTCAGATGTGCTGGTCACTCCCACTGTGCTGAGCTGTGGTCAACGTCATCTCAAATTCAATTCCCATAAACCAGACTGATTTAACGTGGCAAATTTATTTAACAGCAAAAGTAATGTCAACTTATTTAAACCAATATGAACTTAAATAACACTTTAATTGGCAGTTTAAGAGCTTTTTTCTTGTTTGTATTCAAAATGCTCTGAGTATTAAATCAAGTAAGAGTGACTAGGGCTGAGGGTGGGGACAGATAAGGATGTGGCCATGGAGAACCTATAATGCATTGGCCTAGGTTGCCTGAGTATAACTCCAGCCCTAAGCACTTCCAAAACAAACCCACTCAAAAATGCTCAATCATTGCAAACTGGTGACTGCACTGCTTATTAATTTAGAAAACAATCAGAGGACAAAAGAGCAAATAAACAAAGGAAGGCAGGGATTCCAGTCTTTATGTTTGCAGAGGAGAAGACAGTGAAAAGAGATCATTATGAGTGCAATGTAAATGAATATGGCTTACCTCTGTTTCTGCACATCTGGCATCACAGGAATCACCTACAAAGAACAGACCACATTTTAAAACTACAAGATAAATACATAAAAATCGTAATATAATTTAGATATATAGTTGAGACCCTAATGGGTTACAAATCATTACCAACCATTTTACAATATTAAACACTCACATAGTCATTTTTCCAAATTGGCCATCTTAATCCTTAACCCTGGGAATTCCAGAGAGGTGTCCAATACATTGCTTTGCAACACGATGGATACCCTTCTGGCACCCAAAAGGCTTCAAATGGTATTTTCAGTTTAATTCAAGTTTTCATTTTTGAAATCTGCATTAAAAACTGCCTATGTGCCATGTTAACCAAAACACCAGCAAATGTACAGTTAATAAGATTCATATTTTGACTAAAACAAAGGCAGGGATTCCTTACAGTAAGGGTGATAAAGCTATGGAATTCTTTGCCTTGGGATGTTGTACTTGCAGATAATGCAACTGCTTTCAATAAAGCAGTGGTTCTCAATCTTTTTTTTACTGGAGGCACCCCTAACATGCAATCTGGAGTTTTCGGGGCACCCCTAACATATTTAATGTCATTTATCAAGTGCATATGAAGGGTACAATACATAAATATACAGTTATTATTAGATCATAATAACAAAAATAAACATACTGTGCATAGCAATTTCCATAAATACAATTAAAAGTTTATATTCACATTTTTGTCAATGTCTAAATAGAGAACATGGGGCACCCTAAGTTCATGTCCACGGCACACCAAAGTGCCACGGCACCCTGGTTGAGAATCACAGCAATAAAGCAATGGATGCCTATCTATCACAGAACAATATTGAAAATTATGACAGATGGCTTCAAAGCAGATAAGATGTTGATCCAGGGAACTAGCTGCCTGCCATTTGGAGTCAGGAAGGAATTTTTTTTACCCAGCTGGGGCTAAACTGGAAATTGCTCCAGGGGCTTTTTTTTGCCTTCCTCTGGATCAACAGGGGTGAATTTGGCATGGGCTGGACTTGATTGGCACATGCCTTTTTTCAGCCTCATCAACTAGGTTACTTGCTACCATATGCTAATGTATGCTAATTGAGGTACATATGCAGTACCCGTGACGTTCAATGTGCTAATTAAGCTTTTCAGTGATGTTTCATACGCTAATAGAGCTTTTTCAGCTAAGTGTCACATGCTAATGAAGGTTTAATTTCATATGTTCTGTTCTGTAGAAGGAAATTTTCACTTTCACTTTTCTGAGAAATAGAAGTGTGAATGTCTCCTAAACTAGACATCTGCTGGAATTTTGGTTAACATGACACATAGGCAGTTTTGAATGAGTTTTTCAATAATGTAAAGACAATTATCTTAATTTGTTTAACAGAAGGACTTAAAGGGATAGTAATACTTCATTTTAACTTTATTTTATTTTGTAGGCATTAAAAAAACATGAAGAATGATATAAGTCTTATCTCTGAAACCTTTATGGTTTAAGAGATATTCACAAACAAAGTATCCCCCCCCTGTTCAACCAGATAAGAAGGGAGATGCCCAGGTAGACTGCAGAGAGGGACAATCTTCAATTAAGATAATGGAAAAAGCTGAAAAACTTTTCAAGGGGGGAAGGGCTTTCATTGTTTTCATACAAAGAAAATTGTCCCCTTCTGTTATCTGTACTGTCATACAACCAGACTCACATCTGAGAAGAGATGGCTTACACTAGGAAAAAGGGGTGGGGAGGGGAACTTTGCTTGTGAATATCTCATAAACCATAAAGGTTTGAGAGATAAGACTTATATCATTCTTCATGTTTTTCTAATGCCTACAAAATAAAATAAAGTTACAACGAAGTGTTACTATCCCTTTAAGTAGGTGCCATCCATACAGCAGTCAGGTATATCTATTTACAGTTTGTTCTTTTTTGCATTTAAACAGCTGTAGTCAGTAACTGAACAGGGATACGTTACTACCTGTAGGATGTTTACATAGAACTTTTGAATCATTGGTGGAGTTCTCTTCATAATTCTAAAGGGCCACATAAACATATTCAATATAGTAAAATGACAATGTCCTAGTTATAGACTACAGCAGAGTTCTGAAGGAAAAACAGCAAACTGATATAACTGACTGCTGTGTAAATCCTTCTGTTAAACAAATTAAGAGCCACTTATTCCAAGGTTACAATACACCTTTCTAATTCCACCAATGCAACCCTAGTGGAATCAGAATGTTCACTTATCAACCCTCTGAGCGCCAGAGGGGTTCACAACACATTACCCTCTGGCACTCAAAGGGTCAAACACTAAAAACAAGCACGCCTGTCACTTAGATGAAAATTTATATCTTAAGTACATTCACTGAAGTTCAACATTCAAGGCAGCAAAAGGCTATCAATGCCAGTTTATGTATCTATAAAAAGTTAATTGTCCATTCAATAGAAGAGTAGGCAAAGGCTTCTTTATCATTTATCTGGGATGGCGAATATACGCCACAAAGCAGGAAACAAAAATTACAAACAAAAAGTGTATACACACACTGATACAAATGGTATCTAGTACAATCTACTATTGCATAGGATTTGCAAAGCTGATATTCTGCAGACATAAATGAGAACCGACATTTATTTAAATGGGTACGGATTTTCCCTTACCAGACAGTATAAAATCCATTGTCTTCAAAACAGGAGGCTACATGAGAGAGCCATTCAGCATTTTGTACAGTTTCAAATATAATTTGTTAAAGGGATAGTAACGTTTCACAATAAAAGCAGCTACAATTAATCTTCATAGTATTTGGGCCACGAAGAGTGTTATTTCAATACTGTCAGAGTTTTAGTTCAAGAGTAATTGAATGATAAAGTATCCCATTCCCGCCCCTTTTACTGATGTAACACTGCTTACTTCAGAGCAGCAAGGTGGTGTCCAGGTGGATCACAGAGAGGGGCAATCTTCAGTGAGCATAAGGAAAAACCTGAAAAACCTGTCAAGGTGGGGCAGGGTTTTCCTTATGCTCACAGTAAGACGACTGTACCTTGGAGCTGCTGTTTTTTGTTAACCCCTTAACGACCGGCCAATTGGCGCAGCGAGGTCATTTAAGGACCACGGAGCATTTTTTTTTTTCATTTCCACTTCCGGACTACCCTAGCGGCATGCAGCCATGGGGGAAGCCCGGAATTCCATGACGGTCATAGTACGTCATGGGTTGTTCAGTCAGATTTACCCATGACGTACTATGACCGTCAAGGGTCGTTAAGGGGTTAAACATTAATATCCCTTTAAACTTATTTTTTTTTAATTTTTACAAATAAAACTTGATTCATCCTGTTCATTGTTGCTTAAATCCCCTGCTAAAGCTGGAAATTAGCTGTGGGTTTAGTAAAGCAGTTAAAATACTCCAAATCAGCCAGAAATCACTCCATTTGTTGTTTATTCCTGATGCTTTCACAGCACATAGGGTGTCGGAGAATAACTAAAGTCTGTGTCCATCTCACAAAACCAAATGACAATCCACACAAAACAATACCATACACCAGCTTATATACCCAGTTTTTCTGGAGCCCTCTTCAGCCAAAGACTTGGACTCTCCCTGCACCCACTATGGAAGTCTGAGTGACCAATCTAGATTCAGGCTGTTCACCAGGAGATCTGAACCAGCCAATTAAGAGGCCGCAGATGTGATCAGAATGGGAATACTACCCACCAACTTTTCATAACAGCGAGGGCTGGCTCTGTCCCTCTCAACCCTTCATCATCCCAGGCAATCTCTTCAGCCTTATAACCCCTGAAGTGGGGGGTCGTTGTTGTAAAGGGAACGCATACCCCTGTGATAATAAGTTTAAGAATGTATTAAAACAAATAAAACATTATTGTTCTCACAAATATCCAGTATATCAAGGCATGTGAAGAGATCGGTATCCTCCTCGAGTGGCTCCTTACATCAGTTGCTTCTGAAACCACAAGGAACCGATATTAGACTGCCTTCTGGGGTTGTAATACTGACTCCATGGTGCTTCAAAAGCAATCCATATTTCACTGGACTTCTGGAGCCACCCAAGGAGGATACTTCCTATGTACCTTGACATACTGGATATTTATGAGTGCAATATTGTCTTGTTTTAATTAAATCTTAACCCTTTGAATTCCAGAGAGGTAGCCAATGCATTGCATTTACTTTATTCTAAAGCATTTACCTTTATTTCTTAAAGGAGGTGAATAAAGCACAGAAGAGAATATCAGGTAGACAATGGAGAGTGACCCAATTAATCCATGAAGTGCCAAAATACTTATATCCCACAAGAAAGAGTTACTTTTTGCATCAACAAACTGGTGACTTTGAATCTTTTGTGTGTGTGTGTTTATATACTACTATTTTTCAGCTGATAAGGCCACTGGAGAGCTAAGCTGCTTTCTAGACATTGTTCGAAAGGAAAAGTGCACATGTTCAGAGAGAAGGTTGAGAATGTCTGACTACATTTAGGCTGCTTGGCACCCACGAACTGTCAATCTCATTGCTTCCCAGACTCAGATAGCTCCAACTTGTGCACCTTTCATGATGCTAATTGGAGGCTCCTTGGCAGGACTAACCCAGGGACAAGGCATATCTAAGTGTGGGGTGTGATGGGAAACTGGACTGGTGGCAGAAAGCAGAGTGCCGAGTTTATCCTTTACTAATGTGCACCCCTCTAATGGTCTACATCTGTGATACCCTGGGAAATAAGCAGAGAGCAGTGCACTAGGCTTAACTCTTTGAGCGCACATTCAAAAGAGTTAAAGGGGAACTACCACCCCACAAAGTTAAACCCCAAGAATTACCCATCTGGCGACTAGCTGAACAACAGTGCTAGTCGCCAGAATGATTATTTCCTTATAGATAAATTCTACAGCTCCCGAGACTTAAAGTGTTAGTAATGTCCAAAAAAAAAGGTTTTTTTTGCATTTAGAAGAGCTTAAAAAGATGAGCTAAATGCAAAAAAACGTATCTCTCAAATTGCTATGGTTTAAGAGATACGGGCATTTAAAGTTCGCTGTTTCCTACTGACAGCTGTAAAGCTGTCAGCAGGAGATTCGTGTTGGTCGACACGGAGGCGCTTGAGAAGTGCCGAGATCTCGTTACTTACACGGAATCCCTTCATTGGAATGGTCTAAAACGTGTGCCTGGTGTTCAGCGGTTTTTTGCATTTTGAGAGATATGTTTTTTTGCATTTAGTTCAGCTTTTTAAGCTCTTCTAAATGCAAAAAAAACTTTTTTTGGACATTACTAACACTTTAACATAGTGATGTCTGCGCACCTGCACTGTCAGTCCCAGCATGCTCTAGGAGGCATTGCTTCATACCTTAAGGTACCGGAAGGGACTGACGGCGCAGGTGTGCAGATTCTTTTAAAGCGATGATGCCTGGCCATCAGTCTTGGGAACAGTACGATTTCTCTATAAGGAAGTAATTATTCTGGCAACTAGTACTATTATTCAGCTAGTCGCCAGATGGGTAATTCTTGGGGTTTAACTTTATATGGGGTGATAGTTCCCCTTTAATATTTATTTTGAGGAATGTTCTGGCTGTCCACTGGGCTCTACTGTTAGGAAAGTTACATTCCCAAATAATTAAAAGGGAATGTATAGCTTTAAAACAGGAGGTACAATATGCATGAAAGAAACACTAACTCCTCCTAACATCCCCACCCCACCCACCACACTTACTTTATAATAGCTAGAAAATCTCAATGACCTATATGAATTTTGCTATCCTTGTTCAGGACATAACATATTTAAATCAGTTCTGGCTGCCATGTCCATGGAGGCAAACTGACAGCTGCTCACTGCACACAATATTTTTTTACAGTCTCATGCACTCAGCCTCCCAGAGTGTGAAAAAACTGTCAACAACTGTCATGTCTGCCTCCATGGACAGGACATCCACTATAGGATGAAGGTGCTGTCTCTTGAGCAAAAGGGCAAGGGCAAAACTTATAGGGCCATAAGGTAAGTGGGGTGTTATTATTAGGAGGTGTGTTTCCTTAATGTTTAATTATGCATGAAAACTGTTTTAATATGAAATATAACAATGAAAATGTGCGTTACTATAAACGTGCTTAAAGGGAGAGTAATGGCTGATTTTATCAAAATGTAATATTGTAGATATAAAAAAAAAATTAAAGGATGCAAGTCCAGTCTCAAACATGAATAGACGATGATAAATAGTTACCCCCTCCCTCCCCTTTCACGGATGTCAGCTGTATTGCTGACAGAAGGAGATTCGGCAACAGTGGCTCTTCAGCAGAGCCGAAATAGCATTGTCTAAAAAGAAATACTTCATTGGAATGGTCTACAAAATATGCTCACTTTGTAGCCTGTTCCAGTGAAGTATTTCTTTTTAGATTGCAGTAATTCGGCTCCTCTGAAGAGCTGCCAGCCAGTCTCGCGACCAAGATCTCCTTCAGTCAGCTAGAGGCCGACGTCTGTGAAAAGGGGAGGGGGGAACTTTATCAGCGTATATGTCTAAGACTATACATGTTTGAGAGGCAGGACTTGCATCAGTTAATTTATTTTTTAATATCTACAATATTACATTTTGATAAAATCAGCCATTACTATCCCTTTAATAATACTGGTAAAAAAAATTCAGCTATTGTCAAAAAAACATGCAGTAATACCTCTAGAAATGTTCAAGTCATTCCTGTCAATAGGGTTATTATTAGATGAATGTGGGGTTGTATGTTAAGCTTTATGCTTAAAGGGATAGTAATACTTACAATGTAAAAAAAAATATATGTTGTAGGGTTATCCCCGAGTAAAACAAGGGTACTCCCACTGCTGAAAGGTGTTTCATTCAAAAGTTATTAATTTTCAAAGTTGAATTTTTTAGGTGCAATATCACAGTGGCCTGAAATTGTACAGTGGCGCTGTTGCTACACCATCCTATGGAGATTTATGGTCCCGGGACCAGAGCTGTCCATAGGATTGTGTAGCAACAGCGCCACTGTACAATTTCAGGCCACTGTGATATTGCACCTAAAAAATTCAACTTTGAAAATTAATAACTTTTGAACAAAACACCTTTCAGCAGTGGGAGTACTCTTGTTTTATTCAGGGGGATAAACCCTACAACATATTTTTTTTACATTTTAAGTATTACTATCCCTTTAACCCCTTAGTGACCGCCCACCGAACTTTTTTTTTTTTTTCTTCAAAAGAATCCGGAGTCCCCGAACGGCGAGCAGACGTGAGGAGACCCGTATTTCTGGGACATACATGTACGTCCTCTGTCCACAGGGGACGTCCGCTCGGGATGTCCATGTACGTCCTCGAGCGGTAAGGAGTTAATATAGTATCATACCTGCCAATATTTCAAATGGCCAAAGAGGGACATTTGTGTTTCAGGGGGTGTTCGGGGGGGGGGGGCATGGCTGGTGTGTGTGAGGCATTACCAAGAATTTTTAGGTTATTTCATGACCTATTGATACCTCCTTGTATAAATGAAAAAATTATATAGAACAAGACCAAAGTATTTTATCTACACAGACTAATTTACAAACACATATACTGACGTTTACACAAACATTAATGTGAGTTTTATCGCTGTGGATCAATGTGATACACTTATATACACACCTTATTTACTTATATACACACTCCTAAAAAGAGGGACACCAGGGTGAGAAAGAGTGACAGTCACTCCTAAATAGGGACACATGGGAGGTATGCAGTATACTATTCTTTATATTTGTAACTGTGTATTACATACAAGCTGCACATTAAAAGTATTGGTGTCGCATGCTTCAAATAGATACTAATATAATATTAACTACAAAAGGGAATCAATTCTGTGGCAAACAAGTTTAAATTCCCTTTGGTTTAAATAAGTCCTTTAACTCATTGAGTGTTAGAGAGGTCTGCAAAGCAATATATTCAAGTTAGCATTAAAAGAGAAACAATGCACTGGGAATAAGCTGCTTTTAATTTGTTTAACTCTTTAAAAACCAGAGGGTTGAGCAATGTGCTGAATACCTCTCTGGTCCTTGTACTGTTAACAGAATAATTTACCCAGCCAGGTGTCCTTCATACAGAAGTCAGGTGTATCTATGTCTTTAACTATATATATCTACAGTTTTCTGAACATAATAATCCCTTTTGAAGTCAGGTCTAGGTCACACCTTCTCATAGTAAACGGCAGGGTTCAATAGACCTGAATCAACAGACAAATGTTATCATCAGACTGTAAACTCAAACTATTATCAGTGGAATACAACCTAGATCAAAAACAACAACAAAATACTATAAAGATATAACTAACGTCTGTTTAACAAACACCTATCTAGGCTAGTCAACCTCTTAAAAAAATGATTCCTAGTGGATAATTTCCCTTTTTAAACAGATTTAGACAACATTTTCACAGCAAGGTTTTTGTAGTAGTGCTTGATGCAATACATTATTTGTGTGGGTGTGTGTGAGAGAGAGAGCGAGGCCGAGAAAAAGAGACACTCAGATACGCTGGCTTTACCTCACAAAAGTTGGAGTCTATTTTCTTTTAGAAAAATAAAATATTGCCTTTAAATATACATTTGTTTTATCTTAATCCCTTAAGTACCCATGATGTACTATGACCATTACAGGAAAACTTGCATTCAGGACCCATGACGGCCCTGTGGTCCTTAAATGCCAGTTGCACAGCCAGCATTTAAGGGGTTAATGTAAACACTTACCTATGACTGTCAAGTGTCAGAGAGGTGACTAACAATGTAGCAATGAATTGTACACCCCTTTGGAGCTCAAAGGGTTAAACTCCCCATCAATGCACACTATTTTCAATACAATTATATCTACATGATTCATGATGAAATATGTAAGGAAGTTTCAGTGTAATTCTTTTGGAATCTTTGATGTGATGAAAAGTACTTTTTTTTTTTTTTTTTTTTTTTTTTTGCTAGATGCCCAGACAAGTGACATTTAAGCCCACTGACAATATGTCAAGTATTCCTCTGGTCCTGAAGGAGGTTAATGAAGTTATTTGATTGGAGGCCACTTGTCTGCAGTGATTTCTGCACAGCCTCTTGGCAGGCAGAGCTGTCAAACACTTTTCTGCCCAGTGAAGTCACAATCCATATATAAGTTGCATTTTAAACAACTCTGATGTGACACTATTGCAAAATATGTTTTTTATATTTTAAACTGCATTAATCCAACCTACATGTTACATGAACATTAAAATTAACCCTTTCAGCGCCAGAGGGGTAATCAATGCCTTGCATAGCAGACAATTAGAAATTCCCCAAATTCTCAGACTTAAATTGGGATTTTAACCACTTGAATGCGGTCTCCACCTCATTGTGAACTAGATTTTCGTTTCTCCCATTAAGATGCAGTTGGTTTGCTCCAGAAAAAGCGAATTTTTAACTTACTGAATATGGTCCTAAGCCCTTTATAGCAGGAATAGAAGACACATTTTGGGTATGTTTTATACTAGAATAAATGTCCCAGTGTTGCCAGGGGTAAGTGAAATACACATTTTCACAGACATTCTCTCTCTCTCTCTGTCTGTCTCTCTCAATGTCTCTCTCTCTCTCTCCATCTTTCTCTCTCTTTCCATCTCTCTCTCTCTCTCTCTCTCTCTCTCTCTCTCATACTGTGTCCCTCAGTCTGTCTCCATCTCTCTCTTTCATTCTGTATTCATCAATCACTCATTTAAAAAGGTATGGCCAGCACTAGTGCAAACACTTGGGTAATTAAGACTGAATAGTCTCATTTTCAGTCTGGAGGATGCTGCTTCAGTCTGTGCTCATTTTAGCTTTAGGTGTTATGAAGGTCTGATGAAGTGAGAGGAACTTTCATGAAACGCGTTGGGAACTTTTATTGCTTATATATTTTTTAACTTTTGTAATAAAAATTATCAGAGGTTATTTGTCACTTTATATTTGCTGCATCGGCTTTGTACTTCATTGTTGTCCCTGCTTCATCTGGTAAGGGGGGTGGGGGACATATGTACGTGTGGGACACCAGATTGATACCGTGTTACCCTTAGGGGGCTTGTATGCCCTAGGTGTGTGCTTATATACCCAACTAGGATCTCCGAGTGACACCGGGAGGAAAGACACTATATTGTGACCACACAGGGAAGGAGATCATATCTATTTCCAGACATCATACTGGGACCAATTCAGTGGATGGCCGTGAGGAGACCACAAACTAAGTACTATTACCTAGAGGCCTGCTTATCATATCTATCTTATGAGTACAAGCACATTGAATAGGAGCATATACTTACTTTACACAGATGCTACTCTCAAGTGATTTTTTGCGCTCTTTTTTCCGTTTTTGGCATTATGATGTCAGTCTGGGAATTCTACCTAATTGAAGGTTTTGATGCATCTAAAAGAAACTCATTTTACTTCAGAAATTCTCTCTCTTTTGCCATGTTGTAGTTTGCCAAGCTCAAAAGATGAGATGAAACAGTGAAAAAGTTATCATTTTGGCAAGTGTAAGATATCGGCAACCATGTAAGTTCAAATTATTATCATAATTATTATTATTTTTAGGGGGGAATATTGTATGACAAGTGCCTTGGATGCTAGAGGACACTCTCAATGTCCTGAAGACGTATTTAGCATCCAAGGGTTTAGTTAAAACATTACTTTTAAAGAGGTTCTGCGTCAGTTAAGGCAGTTTAATGCATTAAGCCACCACTTCTACCCCTGTCAGGAGCAGGTGAAGCAGTAGGGTTTCCCAGCTTGAACCTATACATGCAAAGTTGAAATGTGAAGGCCCTGTGTGGGTCTGTATGATAAGTAAAAGTAGGCTTGTATCCCACAAATAGGCATCAGAAACATTTTCCTCAAGTAATATAGCTTTGTAAAGCTGAACTGTGTGTCCATAATCACTGGAATCCATTCATACCGCAGTGCAGTCTCTCCTGTTCACCTTTTACACGATAAGCAGCATTGATCCCTCAGCAGAGCTGCGAGCTATGAATGGCCATTCATGGCAGACTTAAATGGAGCAAAGAAAAAGGTATATTGACTAAATAGCTAAATATGACTGATAAAAAGGATTGTTCAGAGTGGCAATCTATTACTGATTACATGAAATGGTGCATCCCAAAGAGATCATTCATCGATAATTACTACTCATCACAGCAAAACCAGCGTAGAAACAAACCATAAAATGTAGAGATCATTAACCCTCTAAGAACTAAAGTGCAATACTTTGTAAAACAATGTGTTGTACACCGCTGTGGTCCTTAAAGGGATAGTAATGTTTCAAAATAAAAGCAGCTCCAATTAATTTTCATAGTATTTGGGCCATGTAGAGTGTTATTTCAATACTGTTAGCATTGTAGTTCAAGAGTAATTGAATGATAAAATATCCCCCCACTCCTTTTACCTAGTGTAACCCACCTCCCCTCAGATGTGGAATCGGGTCTTAAGACCAGACAGCTCACAGCAAGGGACAATCTTATTACTGTGAGAACAATAAAAACCTGTCTCCCCCTTGACAGGTTTTTCCCTTATGCTAATTGAAGATTGTCCCTCTCTGCAAGCCATCTGGACACCACCTTTCTCTTCTGAGGTGAACAGTGTTACATCAGTAAAAGGGGTGGGAGGGGGATGCTTTATATTCAATTACTCTTGAACTAGAACTCTGACAGTATTGAAATAACACTCTCCACTGCCCAAATACTATGACGATTAATTGGAGCTGCTTTTATTTTAAAACATTACTATCCCTTCAAAAGGATTAACTGCTTGGATGCTCCAAATAATTGCTGCGAAATGCACTGTAGACCTTCCTGGCATCCAATGTGTTAATCCTGCCAGCATCAGTCCAGTCAGTGGAATGCATGGTAGGCATTTCTCGTAGCCAGGCTACATGAGTGTCAGACAATATTACTAGCTAATGCCCAGCTGGGTCAATGATTCATTGTAGGTTGCAGTGCACCGCTACTGTGAAACATCTGACTGCAGCCCCACAGACCACAATGCAAACATTCCTTATTGCAACTTTACTGCATTTCTGAGGAACACAGTATAGATGCTGCATGCTTGTCTGGTGCATTCACGCAGTCTATTGTCACTCGTGAAAGGCATAACAGTAAAGTCACCTGGGGTGGCAGATCCAATATAGAATTTCGGCACTGATATCATCAGTACAAAAGGGGCCTTGCCTCTGTAGACTGAAAAACTCTCTAATCCGCTTATAAAAGAGAAATTGAAAATGCACATGGAATTACTGATTAAAAAATGTTTGTCAAGATTGTGAACCATGCTTATTGATCAAAAAGTAAATCATTTGATAGCTCAGTCGCTATATATCTTAATCAATCCAAACTTTTTTTTTTTTTTTTTTAAAGGTGCAAGATAAAGAAAATATATATATAAATAAAGCAAATGTTAAAGCCCCCCCTCATCTGAGCCAAAGAATGGAAATTCACAGTTAAGTTTGACAACCATTAACCATCTGCATGATTTCAAAAGAACACTTAAATTGTACCCTTATTAATAATGTAAATCGTGATGTAATCAGTAATCTCAACAAGCACAGGAAGTAGCACAGAAGAGGCAGAGAATACATGAAACAGATTCCCAGACAAAATGTACAGCAGATTACATATTACAAAATGAATTTGAAATTTAAAATGTATTACAAAATCTATTATTTTTGGCAAGGCTATGTGTTTTCCTATTGTTTAACACTATTTGTATGTATATATAAATAAGGATACACTACTGTGCTAAGTAAAAACTCTCTACAACTGTGTACGGTCACAGTCTTATTTTTAAGTTATGCAGGTTATTATTCAGAAGAAGACGTTTCAAATGCCTTGCTTATGAACCAGATACAACTAACATGCTGCAGGCTAAGTCACCAGTCCAGAGTTACCTGATAATCAAGCCGAGGACAAATAAATAAATAAATAATACAATGAAATAAAATAAAGCAGAAAACTGCTTAAGGCATAAGGGTTATAGTTTGTAAAATTAATATTCTAAAATAGATAATTAACAAAAAAAAACAAAAAAACATGCAATGTAAAACCATTATGGGTGCATTAAGTAGACAGGCTCTGCTTAGACTTGCTTAACTGTTCAAATAATCAAGTATTCAAGAAAACAAGTATTCAGAGATCACTCAGAAACAAGTGAGAATTACACAAAGCAGTCTGTCAGCAGGGCTTCATAGTTATCATCTGCCCCAGAAAGATATTTATTACAATTACCAAAAAAAAACGAAAGCTCAGCAATCCATATATAAAGTATCTATAAAGTAATTATTTATGATTTACCTTTCTCAAGAGGTTCTCATTTGGAATCAGATTTATTAAAATTACAACAAATGTAGCACAGAAGTGTATATTAACAGGCAAGTCTACCCAATAAGAATGTTGGGTTTCATTCACAAAGGGTTTTAGGTATGTTCCAAGGAAACCTTGACCAGCTCTGGGACAAATTAACTGCAGCATGGGGGGTGAAATATGTCCTTTGATTTACATAGGGCATTTAATCCCTTGAAAGTTAGAGAGGTCTCCAACGCATTATGATAACTTCAGTTTGCTTTAAAAGCCCCATTTAAAATTCATGGGGTGGGTGGGACTTCCGAGAAGGAGCCATACAAGGTGGCCACAACTTACTTGAGAACTCAGGGGACTTTGAATGCTATCCGACAGCATCTGTGCTCTGGAACAGGCTAAGAGAGCCTTTTTGGCTCTCAGGTCCTGGGAAGATCACCACCTATCACTTGCCAATACCAGTTCGGGGAAAAAAGAAGAGGACCCCAGCAAGTCTACATCTTTTTTGACGGCATTAAGGACTACGCACCTGAGTGGCAAAATACAGCCTGCTCATCCTCCTCCTGCAATACTAGTAAAAGTGAAACTACAGCAACTTACATTATTGCAAGCGGCCCACTGTTATATCAGTTGGATACGCCAAGTCACAGAGTTTCTGTCTATTACACAATGCTGCAACGAGCGAGAGAGAGATATGGAACACACTTCCCACTTCCTGCTGCATATTACACAGCAGAGCACATTCTAATAACCAGGAAGTGGGAAGTATGAAAGAAAATTGCTTCCCTCAGAGTACTATTGCTTTTCTTATCTGCTGTTCAATTTATGGAAACAATTACAAATATTTCTACTAATATTTCACAATGCTAATTTCGCATAGGATGAACTTGTATCTTAGCATTCATGTAACAGCTCTCAAAAAAGTTATAATAATGGGAGGTGTAGAGAGACAGAGAGACGACAGAGAGACTGAAACCATTATGTTTTCTATTATCTAATTATCAGAAAAGTGTAATTAAAACAGCTTTAACAGAAGATTAAACATCATGCTATTTATATCTTGAATGACAAATACTTAACCAGGCAGAATATACCCTATGGTGATGAGTATTCCTTTTATGTCTGTCTGCAAATACAGCTTAAATGCCACATGATCTTGTAGTGTAAACTGTGCGCAATATCCATCCTCATTAACATAACTAAAGGACAGCATGTATACAGGAAGAATAACAGAGCCGGATTTCCCAATAGGCTAAGTAAGCAGCTGCCTAGAGCTCCATATTTTGAGGAGAGTCTCAACTGTGCTGACTGCACCCACATTCTGAATTGTGGGTATGACCAGAGAAATCTCAATGTCCCTGCACCACTTTTATACCATTTTACAGGTCATTATTTACCCCCTCCAATGTTTTGCAGATCTCTCTAGCAACCAAGGGGTTAAAGACGTTTTCTTGGGTTTACTTGTTACAGGCCAAAGGTATTTTCTGTGCCAGGGAATAGTGGATTTGACTGAGGGAGGAGCCATATGGCAAATAGGGAGGGGCCATATGGCGAATTGGCAACTAAATTGACTTGCCTAGGGTGCCTGGGATTTAAATCCGTCCCTGAGAGTTAAGGCAGGAGTGAAGCACTGGTTCCAAGTATAAAGTCAATAGAGAAGGAGAAGTCATCCTTTCCTTTAACGAGAGCTACTTTTAATCAATTAACAATATACTGAGCTACTCCAAAACATATCGAAAATATAAAATAAGTAACTATACATATTAAATCGCCAAAAACGTTGTTACCAACTATTCATTTCTTCCCATACTTTCCAATAAAGTGCAGAACAAGAAATGCATGAGCTCCTTAACCGTGTGATAAAATTCTGCTACAAGATATATAATTATTTGAAGAAGAAACAGGAATTCAATATACAAGACAAAACATTTGGTTCTCCAGTGAGTCACAGGTTCTCTCATTCATAACACCTTCCCATATTTAAGGACACAATGCCATATTACTTATGCATGTCTAAAGTTATTACAGTGTTTTTTATTAAAATATTTAATGAATATAACAGAAAGCTGGAAACCTATGTTACAAAACTGGTTCAAGTAATATAGTGTCTAACTATGTATGGCCCAATAATCTCTCACCCACTTTGACACCACACACTAGCCACAACACTTACATATATATAAGTATTCTTTACAACGCATACAGGTTTATCTGTAAGCAGGTGATTATTGCAGCTTTTGGCAGGAAATCCATGAAAATACTGTGAGATACTCTATCTTCATTACAATCAGCTGGTTGGCCAATGCTGCGTACTGAGGGATGGAAACTGTTCAGATTGGCTTCAGCCAATCAGGAAGCAAATTTCAACTTTGGACCTGACTGGAATGGATAGAGCTTCTGTACTCACTGGTAGCAGGAGCGCTACCAGTATTCTGCAAGTTACTTGTTAGAGATGCCTGAATTAGAGCAAAAAATTCCTAACCCTTTGAGTGTCAAAGAGGTATCCACAGCATTGTGTTGCAATGTATTGGATACCTTTCTGGCACTCAAAGGGTTAAGATAACACATGCCATAAGAATGTAACAGGACAGATAAAGCCCCATTACAGGTAAACTAGACTATAGAAATAAGTGACTCTTAAATGTATAGTAATGTTTCCCTATGAAGTACGCTGCAATCCTTCTTTATACTGCATACATTAGTAATGCTGAATTCACTATATATTGTGTAAAATAATAATATGAATTACCCCCTCAAGCCCCTTTTCACAATGCCAGGTCACATGCCCTGGGATCTGCAATCCGGACGCTTGACTGGACAGAGTGCTAGGAGGCACAATCTGCCTTCATTCATTATACCAAAAACATGCCCCCTTGACAAAGATTTTTCCGTATAGTGAAAGAAGATTGTCCCACGTTGCCATCCACTTCCAGCTCCGAGGCTTGAAGGATGACATAAGTATAAAGGGCGTGAGGGGATATTTCATAATATTATTTCATCGGCTATATAGCGAATTCAGCATTACTAACATAACTTTTAAAAAGATGCATGCAAAAGAGCGTGCTACCACATGACACATTAACCATGTCGCCATAATAAAAATGGAGACATGAGAATCTCGCACTGCATGACAATAATTAAGAAGTAGACCAGGATAATCCTGCCAGAATGCATTGCAGCTCAGACGGGGGATGACTGGTCCCTATTGGAAAATGTACTTGTGGTGCTGCATTTGTCTGTACGTATGCAGGTCACAGAGCATGTTAATTGCGCCACTGCTATAAAATGTACTGAATTGTTGATTAATGGCTATCACAATAGACTACATTTAATTTAACACAGTGTATCTGTAGAGTGTTATGAAATTACTGGGTGCAGCAGACATTGAGAATCACGGACGATCCGCTCCCGGCTCTATAATTATTCTGGAGGTAATTAATTGGTTTAAAGTATGCCGCACCCAGTAATTCCATAATTTGTTTTGTGCTTCTTTGCAGACCTTCATATCCGCAATTTTTAGCCAATCTGTGTGGATTAAAATATCATTAGGATAATAGCATATTATTAGTTTGGATACGCAGAGAAAGGGAGATGGAGCCGGGGCAGGACTCAGCAAGACTGGGATGTGACCTTTCAGTACGTGACATGAGAATCTTGTGCTGTCATGCAGTGCGAGATACTCATGTCGCCATTTTTATTATGGAGGCATGGTTAATGTGTCATGTGGTCTCACACTCTTTTGCGTGCGACCATTCAAAAGTAAACCGATTGCCAAAGGGTGTACCAGACCGCTTTGATACTCACAGGGTCTAAGAGTTAACTTGTGCAACAGAATAATGTACCTAGCTAGGTAGGATATAAAATAAAAATTTCAAGGAACATCTGTAAAGCAAACTCTGAACACCTACTTTTATATCTTATTAACCCACTGGATAATATCTCATTTTTTTGCTGAAGGCACCATTAAAATCTGGGACTTTTGTGGGCACACCTAACAATTTATCATGGACATAAAGGGAACAATATATAAATATAGATATTATTAGGTTGGACAATAATAACAAAAATAAGCATACTGTGCATAACAGTTTCCATAAAACTGCATATAAGTGTCAACAGTCACACTTTTGTCATTCTTCATAGAAAAGATGGGTCACTCTAAGCTGATGTCTATGGCAAACAAGTGCCAATCTGGTGGAGAATCATTGATCTATGGGGTTGAATAAGTGCTAATTGACCCAGTGTCATAATAATGATTCAGACATTGCTATTCCCCTCTGCATGACACACCCAACTTGTTTTATAATGCTACACTGACTTTATTTATATATATTTTTTTTTATTTTGTTCTCCTTACAACTCTCCCACTTATTAGTCAGATATTTCACAAAGAAGGCCTTATTCATCAAATGAATGAATCTGGAGCAATCAGTTGCATAGCAGTTTTAAACTGTAGATGCTATAAATCTCTATTGACTTAGATAAAGCTTTTAACCCCTGGGTTACTAGATACCTGCAATGCACTGGCAACCTCACTAGTATACAAGGGATTAAATATATAATTTAAATCAATGAGCATTTTCATCCCTTGCCTATGATGGTGTTGGTTTGCTCCAGAATTGTACTTTTAGCTTCCCAAATATGGTCATTAGTCCCAACTGTGAGAGTTGCTGCTTTCTGTATATATTCTGTTTTAATCAGATCAATAAATATGGCTAAAGTGCAATTTTACTACCTCTGGGAAATTGAGATGGGAAGGCGAAAAGGCCAGATAGTCCCAAAATAACCATATACATAAGTCTCCCTCACAAAGTCAGGTATCCCATGGTCTACATCATGAATGGAGAAGCCCAGATCATGAAAGACAAACAAGCCAGGATATTAGGATTTATAAATATTCATTGACTAAAGCACTGACTAAGTCACCTGTATGCGACAAGAATATCCCCAGGGAGCAAACATGTCAGTTAAGCTCTGACTACATTGTGAGGATTGGAGCACCAACAGGTGCATCAATGCTGATTGCGGGTTGCGGTACAGCTGAGAGGTTCGGTTTCTGCCCCCACCCCAAACAGCTGATAAGGGTCATATTGCACAACCCAAGCCTTTTTTTTTTTTTTTTTTTTTTTTTTTTTACAAGTCTGTTCCTATGGCAGAAGATCTAAAAAAATAAATAAATAAATAAATTATGATTACCCTTTAAGGGATAGTAATACTTCGTTTTAACTTTATTTTATTTTGTAGGCATTAAAAAAACATGAAGAATGATACAAGTCTTATCTCTCAAACCTTTATGGTTTATGAGACATTCACAAGCAAAGTTTCCCCCTCCCGCCCCTTTTAACTAGTGTAAGCAATCTCTTCTCAGATGTGGAATGCAGTCTATAGACCTGACAGATAACAGAAGGGGACACTCTTATTCCTATGAAAACAATGAAATCCCTGCCCCCCTTGACAAGTTTTTCAGGTTTTTTCCCTTATCTTAATTGAAGATTGTCCCTCTCTGCAGTTTACCTGGGCACCTCCCTTCTGATCTGGCTGAACAGTGTTACATCAGTAAAAGGGGTGGGAGGGGGACACTTTGGCATTGAATTACTCTGGAACTACAACTCTGACAGAATTGAAATAACACTCTCCAAAGTCCAAATACTATGATGATTAATTAGAGCTGCTTTTATGAAACATTACTATCCCTTTAAATTGTGGCCTTGCTCCCAAAGGACACAATAACTTTTAAAGATCTCTGACCAAACTATAGAAACAAGGAAGGAGTTTTAACCTATAGGGAGTTACTTCACTCCATCAGAATTGACAAATAGTTTGCAAGCAAAGATTTGGTATGATGTAAGGGAAAACAAACAGCAAAAAAGACCATAAGATGTTTGAGGTCTTTAAAACGGAGGTACGCACAAGACACATGATGAAAATAATGGCTCCAAAATCAACATGGGATGTTGCCAGGAAAAAGCACTGAAAAGCATTATACATCAATCGGCAGACATGGGTGTCCGCAGAAATTTTCCATGGAGCAAAGCCATAATATGCTCCCCAGGCCAGCCTACCCAGCTCCTCTTGTTTATCCAGGGGGTGCAAGTGTAGGGGGGCAAGTGCCCCCTCTTGCCCCTCCATGTGGATGCCCATGTTGGCAAAATACATATACAACCCCCTTTGATGAGTGTTTCTCAGTTATTTTAACTGTGATTTTCTGGGCACCTCTAAAATATTAATGGGCATTTGTAAAGGGTATAATGAGGAGAATAATACACAAATATATAGTTTTTCTTAAGTTTCACAACCAGATAAACAAAAATAGGATTTGATGCATAAATGCTGAATAAATATAAATTTGAAACTCAACTTTCACATTTTTGCCAAAGTTTTTGGAGACAAAAAGGGGCAATGTACATGGATCTGAGGGCAACACCCTGGTCAAGAACCACTGTCTTAACTGTAAAAGAGGTCTCCTAAACAGGGACAAACGTAGAATTTCAACAGAGGGGTTTCCTTAAATAAAATATGCAATAACGTTGCCAACAATTTTTGGGGGGTCATTTTGCATCTAGTCCATTACAGAGTACAGAGCACAAGCCAAGATGGTGGTCTGCATCTCCCTCAAGCTGTAGTACAGTTCCCATCATGTCACCTTTACATGTCCAATCACCCAACCAATTCATAAAAAGGCAAAGAAAACATCCAGACATACCACAAAACGGATAATTATTACTGGAAAGTATCTCTTAGGAAAGACTGTTCCTGTGTATACAAACCTGCCAACGTAGCTGGGGCTGTGATGTGAATCTGGGCTGATCACCCTGACTCACAATTTCTGGAGTCAGATAAAAACTGGCCCCCACAGCCCACAGCTGTATCAGCGGATGCTGGGATGGACCTGAGTTCAGAAACGTTAAAGTCTTGGAATTCACAGGGCTGCGTGCAGACCCCATAAGCAGCAAGAGACTACTGCATCATTACAGTTGCTAATTATAGAAAGAACAGTGCAGAAAAACAATCATGGTCCCCTTTGGAAACATGATATCCATTGCTAATGAAAGATTATTTTTTGGAGGGAACCAGCCCATGCAGAATTGATTTATAGTGGCCATCAGACCTTAGTTAAGAGTTAGTGTTCCTTTAAAGCATAGACCGTCTATGTTTGGATCCCCAGTTGTTGGAGACTAAAACGCCCATCATCCCCAACCAGCCAACATCTGGTCTGGGGTGATGGGAGTAGTATATCCCAATAGCTGGATGTACAAATATTGACTGCTCTTGTTTTAAAGGATATTAGAGCAGTTTCTTTTTTAGTTTAGCTCTTCCACTGCATGGAATTTATTTGTGGAAATAAACAGCGCCCATATCAAAGAAATGTCCAACACAATGATATGAAGGAATTTATTCTCTCCAAATGAATAGTACCTGCCATGTTAAATTACATTTTTACATTAGAACCAGTAACATGGTTACTAGACATTGAGTGCAGTGAATACTGAGTCTGCACCACATAGTTCCATTATAAGAAAGGAACTGGGCTTTGTGTCACCCACCAGCAGTCTATTGACAACTCTCGTAACACACTCTCCCTCCTCCCCTCTTCCATTCACCACACAAAGCCTGAATGTTTCCTAGCAAATCCTGTACCAGAATCCCCTCCTAACAGGGTCTCTCCCTGTTAGTGTACACAGGCTCTTGTTGTTCAAGTCAGGGGGAAAACAAACTACTATATCTGTTGATTCAAAAATATAAATAAAGAAAAATCTTTTCTAAATGCTGCAATGTTTTCAAAATATTGGCCTGCAGACCCAGCAAATATGTGCAACAGCTTACCCAACGAATGCATGTGTTTAACCCTTTGTGTGCAATGGCTTGCCCACTCCTCTGGTCTTTAAACCTTAGAGTAGCAGATGGGTGTGCAATACATAGGACCCCCGTCTGGTAATCAAAGGTTTAAAGAGAAGAATTATTATGATGAGGAGGAACATTTTAATGCATATTACAAAGTTTTAGCTAATTTCCATCAAGTAATTTCTTACAGTCAGTAGTCAAGTTTTCCAAACATACCACAAATCAAGTGAGCACCAGTGCTGAGGTAATGATGAGGAAGTAACCTATACTGTGCATCTTGCCCTAGCATGTCCAGACAAAACTGCACAGCGGTTAAAAAGGGAATTTGTTTCATTTCACTACTGTAAACGTAACAGAATCTTAATTAGATTCCCCAACATTAACCATACGGGTGCTAGTGATAGTGTCAACTCCATGAGAAGCAATGTGTTGGAGAAAGATCTAGCAGCCAAAGGGTTAAAATTCTGATTCTCAATCCATTTATGTATAAGCGCTCACTTCCACAAAAAGGCAAGTAAAGAACAATATCACCTGTTCAATTAAGAACTATAGGAGAACATGAAAGTCTCTAGATAGCTTTTCTTCTCTTTTTCTCTTATTTCTTGTCCTCGGTGCTGCCTCACAACATCAGTCGCTGGCAATCGACTCCCAACACGTATAAACGAAAACAAAAAGAGAGGTGAACACGCTCGAAATGTAGACTGTAATGCCAATTGAATACTGCCACCAGATAATCACCTGTGAGTAGACTAAATTAGTTACTCACATTTGAATGAGGCAAACACCAGCCTCACAGTATGTAAGCCTCCACTGGATCACCCCCAGTGAGGATATCTGTAATGTTCCCTCCTTTGCATCCACTGTTCCTCCAGCTAGGGTTCTAGCTTATCACCTCACCCAGAGTAAATGGAAAAGGGTCTCTAGATGTCACACCTTATACTCCAGCCAGCTCCAATAAGTAACACTATATCTGATGAGTGACTTCTGGGGAACTCTACTTCAAAATATTAGGGGGGGCACAAATACTAATTTATATGTATATATGTATAAATTGGCCACCCTATATGTGTATGGACCACACAATAGAATTATATTCCTCTAAAAAAATGTTTTATTCCAACATATTGGCATAAAAAATCTTTAAAAAATATATAAACAATAGTAATATACACTAACATCACTGAAACAATTTAAAACTCAATACAAAGAATCATACATAAAATATATGTGAAAATAAAAAACGCTACTCTGATATCCTCACCCTACGTGTTACGTAGTATACTACCACTTCATCAGGGGTCTATCTTTCCATAGTGACGTCTGCACGTCCGCGCTGTCAGTCCCAGCTGGCTTTAGGAGGCGTTGCTAGGAGCCATTCGGCTCCAAAAGGGACTGACAGTGCAGGCACGCAGATGTCACTATGGAAAGATATCTGCGCTCCGTCCTGCCTGTCAGCCCAGGAACAAAGGAGAATTCTCGTTAACGCAGTAGTAATTCTGGCGACTAGCGCTACTGAGCAGCTAGTTGCCAGATGGGGAATTATTGGGGGGCAAGTTTTTTTTACGATGGTAGTTCCACTTTAAATACTTTTGATATTCCTTGGGAAATATATTTTATTTAGCCCTCCTAGTGCAAGCACATTACAATGCTTTCCTTTGGAGCTTTTGCTGCAAGCAAAGTGTTAATTTTTGTTTGTTTTTTTTGGGGGGGCACACCTTTGGACAACAAGATTTCAAAACCAACTATGTGTTATGTTAACCGTTTTATTTGTTTCAATCATGATTTAGGAAAATATTCAGAATTAATTATGTGTCAGTTAATTCAATTTATCCCATTGAGTGCCAGGGAGGTATCCAACACATTGCAATGCGTTAGATAGCTCTCTGGCACTCAGAGGGTTAAATAGTCCTGGCTGGCACAGCCATGTGCCAAATACTAACGTTCTACAGCGCTCTGCCTCTCTCTGCCACTCCCTCCTCCTCTTCATTCCTTCCACTGACTTATTTTAGTAACTAGAGAAAGGGGACTCATAAGACACCTCTCTACAATATAACTATGCTTATTTAACCCTTTGAGTGCCATAGAGTTGACCAGGCATACCATTGCAGTGCAGAGTAAGTATCTGGCATACAGTTGAGCGGGCCAGTCTATCTGACACTGCTTCATAAATAAAGCTAAATATTTCAAACTAACTGCATCGCAGTGGGCCAAATGTGTTGCATACTCCTCTGGCACTCAAACGGTTAAACTAACTTGCATGCTATAGAGATCTACAAAGCATTGCAAAGCAATATAAAGCAATGGAAGCATCTCTGGTATTTAGTTGTTTTTACCCCTTTGAGTGCCAGAGGGTATTCAACATATATTTAAGTCAAGTCCAATTTAAGTCAAGGGGGAATTGTTATTTGTCCCCATGGTGCATTTGGTTTGCCACAGAATTTCTTCAGTTTTCTTAGTGCATCACCTTCAATGTTTTTTTTTTCTGCTGACGTTTAAAGGTGTAAAATACTGCATCAGCTTTACAGAATGAGTATCCCATTTCATCAGCATCACTGCACTGCATGTGTGCACAGACATACATATACACACACATGAATATCAGCACATTCATAATCCTCCAGAGAATAAATCCAGCCATAAGGAACACGTGGGTAACAGATTCATTACCAAAGCCACATCCTGCAGCTTCTAACAAAGATACTGAAACCATCATCTCACTCAGCTGACCATGATTCCTTCAACAATACTGATAGCACTTACTGCATAATGTAGTTCATATCTCACTATCACCAGTCACCTAATGCTAGGTATTGCAGACATCCAACAAAAAAAAATCAACATTAGCAGCTGTATCATTGTATATTTTGATCGATAGATACAGACAGAGGTTTGAATAATAAACAAAGGGATTTATTCCATGTCAAGGAATATGCATATACAGCATGCAATAAATCCATCTTTTTCTTTTTCAAACCTGGTTGCTAATATTTACTTCACTGGGTATACACCCAGTGCACTGCCTATGAGAGTGCCAAACAAATGTATTTACATAGCCATATCAGTGATTCTCAACCAGGGCCCCATAAGACTTTGGTGCAAGACCATGGACACCAATTTAGGGTGTAACTTATCTACTGACAAAAATTCATATTAAGTTTCAAATGAGTATTTAATGGACATCAATACATACACACATATGTATAAAACGTGTGTATGCGTGTTTTCACCCACTGATGCAATGGGGTGTATCTGGCCATCGATTATAGTTGAATGAGTGACGTCCAGACACCATCAATAGGCAAATGGGTAATGTGCAAAAAGATCCTCTGATTTCCTTGTGTATGAGGAATTGCATCTTGATGAATTTCAGACTGTGCTAGGGGGCTTTACACAAAAAGAAAAAAAAATTGAGGACAATTGATCTATATGTGTAATTCAACCATTCTGGCAACACACGAGTAAGATTTAGATACTGTAAATACTGCAAAGAATCATGAGTATGTTTGGGATATGTAGCGGTCTAAATGTGTTTCTGTTTAATCCCTTGCAGGCATTTGCTAACTGCAGTGTAGTAAGCAATCTCTACTGGTAGGTACAAGAATGGTTAAACAAGGAAGTTAAAAAAAAAATTGTCTGTGTTTATTCATAGGTTTAGGTCACAGCTAATGTTATTGGGAATAAGGTGACATATTGGGAAAGGCTGCAAAGCTTGACAAAGGGTTAATAAGACGAAAGAAAGGGAACATAAAAGGAGAGGAGGTTGGATGTGATTGGTTAAGGAGGGGGTGTGACAGAATAATGATTGGAAGAAACTGATGAATAGAGATGATCAGGGATGACAGGTAAATAGAGGGAAAGACCACTTGACCCAGAGACTAAAGCGGTCTTGGGGAAACATATCAGATATATTTTAATTACTTCTATTTCAGTGGGTGGATTTTATGATTATCACAAGACCAATCTGCAGAACAGCCCTGGAAAAATGTTAGGAATAGTTAATTATACAAAAAGCAAATCAAAAATGGAAATGCTGAAATATGTCACTCTGATCCACTGCTATTTATACCAGAGACATCTGTTAACCTTGGAGAGAGTACACCCAAGAAAATGACAGGCCCAGTGAGAGCTGGCCAAAGTCAGCTGTGGAGTGTGGTTATTGGTAAACAAAGACAAGGCCTACATCAGCTTGATGTTCTAGAAACATGGAAGATTATGGAGTGAATGCAAAAGGGGTTGACAGGGAGGGAAAATACATGCTGGAATTAAACAGATGAAGCACTGACAAGGAGTTGGAGATGGCAGAAGACGTGGCAAAAGCTAGGGGAGGTATAAGCGGGGGTGCAGTTGCAACACTGACTGGTATCCAAGGGGGGGCCTTGGCCCAGGGTCCGACAGGTAATGCCCTTGAGAGAATATTTAGGGAGGGGGGATCAAAAACATGTCTGCACCAAGGCTCCCAGATGAATAGTAAAACCAATGGGCAAGGAAAAGTAATAGGTATGGAAACAAAGGGGAGGCTAGATATTTAAGAATTTATAGAACTAAGAAGGTGGTTTTATTGTAGGTGATTTGTGATAAGCTGTATATAAAATGGGACAAGGAGGCCTGGAATGCCAGCAGGTATGTAGGAGGTGGATGAGAATGAAAAGTATTATGGAGAAGGTAGCTAGAATTGATAGATATTATGGAGTAGGAGGTAGCTAGAAATGACAGGAGTTGTAGAAGCAGTAGTTGGTTACAATGGTAATGATATGGAGAAAGGCTGGGAAAGACTGAAATTATAGAAGCAATAATGAGGAAAATAGGAATAACAGGAGTTATGAAAGTTGAAATTAATAACCAAGAAATTAAGGAAGACTGAAGGTTAGGAAAGACTGAAGGTATTGCAAGAGGAAGCTAGGAATGATCGGAGATAAAGACAGGACTCAGGGCAAATGTGTTAAATCAGGATGGAGGCTAGAAGTAGAACGTTATAGAGAGATCATGAGAAGATGGTTACAATGGGAAGGATATGGAAAAAGAGGCTAGGTATGTTAGAAAATGTAAAAACAGTGATAAAGAGAGGGAGTCCTAGGAGTATGGAATATTAACTATGTTACATATAACAGAAGGCATGGAGGAGGCTTGGAATTTTGGAGGCAGGAAAACACGATAAGAAGATATTAGAACCAAAAGATAGAGAAAGGAAAAGGAGGCTAAAATTCAAATGATATGGGGAAGACAGCTAGGACTAAAAATATTCACATCAAGAGGCTGAACAAGACAACAATATGATTAATCTGAAAAGGGGGAAAGACTGAATATATTAGGAGGAAATAAAACAATGCTATTAACTCTTTGAGTGCCAGAGTGGTACGCAATGCATTGCAATGTGTTGTGTACCACTCTGACACTCAAAGGGTTAATGTGAGATATAGAAGGATGCTAGAATTGCAGTGACAATAGAGGCAAAGGCAATGGGATGAAAGGAGAATAAAAGACACCGTGAAGGAATAAGAATAATAGAAAACGGGATAAATATGAATGAGTAGTATTGGGAAACCGTGAGACTGTGGCCAAAATACGAGTGATAACAGAAATTAATTCAGTGAAATGAAGTTTTCCTGGAACGATGGAGGAGAAACTAGGATCAGGGATGTGTATGTTCCAGACCATCGGATTACATTGGGATAAGGTTCCTACCTGCTCCCGAACTGTGCTTAATGATGACAGCTCCATCCCTCCGGATGCGGATGGCAGATGCTCCAGATATCTTTGCGCACTTGCTCCCAACCTCCCTCTCATTTTTTAGGGTCCCACAGCACTGGTAGCATACAGCCCATGCCTGCTCCTCATTGATCGGCTGGTTATATAAATCCAAGATCTCCTCCAGAGACAAGGAATCCCCATCAAGCCCGTCACACGCTCCTCCTGTGTCCGCAACCGATGCTGCACTAGTCCCAGTTTCCAGAAAAGGCGCAGCTCCCCCGCTCCTTCCTGAGCTCCCATTGTGCTTCCGAGGAGCTGCTAGAGCCTCAGCCATTCCCGGCTCCGGACCCGCCTGCTTTCACTGTGCTTCACAGTACATCTTCCCACGGCTCCGGTGCTGGGAATGCGGCAGCACTAACAAGACCAACAGAGCCTGGAACACCCCGCCCTCTCAACACGTCACTAAGCCTTCCCCGGCTGCTATGCACCAGACTCTGAGAACGCCCATCCCGTGACGTTACAGCTGACGCACCTCTGCTCTACTGGCCCTTTAGTGAGATAGCAGTTGCAGCGGAACCAGAGAAGGCGCCTATGGGCTAGACAAGTGAGATTCATGGGAGTTGCAGTCCAAACACAACTTTAGAGAGACGTGTTTCTGATCGCTGTAGTGGAAAACATAAGTACAGAAGCATCCATGGCCTTTATATGCAGCGGATATGAAATGTATTGACGATTTGCAAACGTAAAAACAATACCAATATTAGAAACCAAATAGATATTAACTATATTTATTACCTGTCACGCTAATATATTCTACTTGTGGTGCAATAGAAATGTAAGAAAAGTAACCAGGTAATTCTCGCATTATGACCTGACCACGGGGGCGTATGCAACAAAGTGCAATGCAGTGTAAAGTTCTTTCACAGTTAGTCAATTTGCACTTCAATGTACAGCTCAATGGAACCCAACTAGCTAGTTTCCAGTACACTGCACTCATATAGTCCGTCCATTCAATGTACTGCACAGCTTTTGAACTCATATAGTCTGTATTCACTGCACAACTTTGCCACTCAAATGGTCAGTATTCTTTGCAGAACTCTGACGTTCTGATAGACATGTTTCAATGAACTGCACAACTCCGGTACTCGAATAGTTAATACGCAGTTTGTTGCAATAATGCTCTGGCAATCAAGTTATGAGTTTTTGGATGCGCAGCACAATATATTGTCTGGCAGTCACATAGTAAATTTTTCAATGCACCACACAACCCTCTGGTAGTCAAATTCTTAACCCCTGTGCGACCAGCAGTAAAGGACCACAGGGCATTTTTTTGCCCAGTGGATTCAGGGGTCCCAGAACAGCATGCAGCCGAGAGGACCCTTGAATTCCATGACGTGCCCGGACCTTCACGAGTCCTTAATGCAAGTTTTTCCATGATGGTCATGAGTCCTTAAGGGGTTTAGGAGATGGTAACACTTAATAAGCATAAACTATATATTGTATGGTTTATTCTACTGAGGTACTGAGTAAAACAAGGGTACTCTTTTTTTCAAAAATTATTCCAGCTCAAACCTGATTTTTTTAGATGCAGTATCTCAATGGCCTGGAATTTTACAGTGGTGCTGTTGCTACACCATCTTAAGGAGATTTCTGGTCAACTGACCAGAGCTGTGCATAGGATGGTGTAGCAACAGCACCACTGTAAAATGTCATGCCATTGAGATATTGCACCTAAAAAATTCACATTTGAGCTAGAATAATGTTTGACTGGGAGTATACTTGTTTTACTCAGGAGGATAAACCCTTATATATATATATACTTGCACAGTGTTACTATCCCTTTAATTTCTCTATGTCCAATGTGAAATACAGGAACCATGGAGTAAAGTCCACTCGCTTCCAGAGGGCAGGGCACTTCAAAAATGTAATGCCTCTGAGGCGGAGACTCCTATCTTCCCTTCACTTAATCCCTGCCCACTATTCCCAATTTCCAGTGACTCTCCCAGAGAAGAGGGCATATGGACACTGTTCTCTTAGACTTCCTTTTTATTTTTTTATTCTTTGTAATATGGAGCTGTATAATCCCCCAATAGATGGGCTCCCATTAAAGCGGAATTATCACCATCATAATATTGCCCCCAAATCCATTACTAATGTAGCAATAGGTAATACCATACTTCTATTATGCTGAAAAAGTCTGCGTTATTAAGTAAAGCAGCTTCTTCTGCAGGCATCCAGCGGACAACAGAGCAGAAATGTTAGAGGAAAGTTATCTCTGAGTCTGCTCTGCATGTCCCGTGCACTGCCCTGATTGGTGGTAACGTTAGTTCGTCACCTTAAGGTAACACCAGGCGCACAGAGCTTCTCTTGTAAGCTCTGTGCCCTAGATGCCTACAGAAGAATTTGATTTTCTTTAACCGCTTAAGGAACGGAAAAATCTGAGGTGGATTTCACTTAAGGACCGGAGCAATTCTGATCTTTTTTACTATGTCTTTGTTCCTTCTAAGGCTTTTATTCCATCCACATAAATTATATACTGTTTTTTACGCACAAATAAGGCTTTCTTTTGATACCATACTTATATGGATAACCCACCGTTTATTTTTGTAAAATTAAAGAAAACTGTAAAAAAAAAAAAGTAAAAAACACCATTTTTTTTCTCTTGGGATCATTTGGGCACAATGGGTTACATTTTTATGGAGACTGCATGAAAGGTATGACCTGTCAGTCATACCTACAAAATGGGCAGTTTTAAGTGGGCACTATCCCCCCTGGGTGAAAATCCCCATGTCCCTCTTTACCTCAGTATTTTGGCACTTTTTCTTGATGAGGATTGGCGGTGTGTATAAGTGTACTGCATGGCTCCACAACAATCACACTTCCAATTTTGTTTATTGAGATTTTTTTTTTTTTTTTTAATAAAATCTGTTTTTTGTAAAAAATAAATAAATAAATAAATGTATCTTAGCAGGTCAGAAATGGACCTGCATCCAGACAGCCTCCAGCACCAGCAGTGAATGGGTTAATACCCCCAGCTGCTGCATTTATTCCACTAGGTGTCTCCTCTCTGCTTCTGTCTCCCTTACTTTGATCGTAAAGGACAGAGAGGCAAAGGGAAGACACAGAGGCAGTGTTCTTTGCACACAACCTCATTCATTCAAAGTGCCGGTACATGTGATCACATGACCCGGCACAAGTGACAAGTGCTGAGACTGAACGCTCCGGTACCGGAGCTCTCAGTCTCAGCCTGCAATGAATGATAGCAGTATGCACGGAGGCGCGCTGCTATCATTTAACGCAAGACATGTGTCACGGTTTTTTAAGACACTCAGACCATTGGGTGAATAAGAACACAGTTTTATTAAAATAAGATAAGGCAATAACACGCCCTCTAGTGGTGGTAAATATACACAGATAATATATAGATATAATGGTAAATGCACCAATGACTTATAAGTACAATTACACAGTAATAGAATAGCGTATACCCCTCAGGGGTTAAGTCCTTGATAACAGTCAGTCTCAGATGTGGATGTTTGGAACGCCCAGGGTGTTATAAGGCTGATGCTGGAGACCAAGACTATCACCGGCTGGATACTGGACTGCCCCGCCACGGTGTTCAGTAAGAAGCACAAGAGTCCCCATAGCCCCCTCGGGCGTACCTACTGGAACTGCTTCAACTAGTGCAAGTGCATAAGGCCCCCACGGGCGTGATTGGAACCGGCCTTCAATGCGATAACTGCCAAGCCTCCTCAGACTTAACCGGATAACAGGATAGCACACGCTAGAGCTGACAGCCCCCACGGGCGTGATTACCGGAATACGAATGCTGATGCCTGTGCCTGCCACCACTCGGTAAAGCGGAATCGCTCAACGTACAAGAGAGAGAGTCTTAGGCGCCCAACCGGCCCAAACGGATGTAAACACTCTGCAAGGATGTGTGGAGCTGCCGACGAAGAGCGGCCAGCTCAGCAGTAGTATTCACTGAGAAAGAGACTCTTACAGGATTAGCGATAGAGTGGAACCCAGCGGCACTGCTAGGGTTAATTAGCACATTTACTCGAGGCTTTTCAGCGGTATAGCAAGGCTCTGCAGTCTGAGGGAGGCGCGTGTACGCACAACTCTGCAAAGGAAAATGCACTGCACTGATCGGAGTACACCAGGCAAGGCAGTCACACCAAAAGCTGGAACAGTAGATAGAAATGTCGCGGGGGCGACAGCTGGAACACAGGTCACTGTAGAAAGCCGGAGTCGTTCTTCGGAGCGGGAAGTCAGCCAGGCCGGGTCGGAGCACGTAGAAGGTAGTCATACAAGCCGGGTCGTACACAAGCAGGAACGTCAGCCAAACCGGGTCAGGATCCAAAGGTGGTAGTCAGACGGGCCGGGTCATACACGAGCAGGAACACAGGAGAATAGTCAAGACAAGCCAAGTCGGTACACAGGAATCCGGAACACAGCAACAGTAACTGGCAAAGAAACACCACGAAAGGGCGCCTGACAGTTGTGCTAGCCAGGTATAAAAAGGTCACCAGGGGGCGGGCCAAACCAACACAGCAAATCAGTATCTGTCATAGATGAGACTGACAGGAATCACAGGCACTGTGATAACATGCCAGGACCATCATGGGTCCTTAAGGGAAGTTTACCCATGACGGTCCTGGCACATAATCGGTCATTAAGGGGTTAATAATGCAGACTTTTTCAGCATAATAAAATAATGGCTTTACCTATCACTACATTAGTAAAGGATTGGCGTGCAGTATTATGATGGTGATAGTTCCACTTTAACTGGCTTCCTTGTTCATGTATTGCCCAGTTCACAGGTTAATTACAGGTCCTTAAAGGGGAACTATCACCCCTATACAAGTTTGACTTAAAGTAGGTTTGTAGAACGACTAGCTGGAATACTCTGAAGGAGCCTTGAGTAAAAGGTCATCCATGTGAGCGGTCTTTGAGTGCTGAGGAAAAGTGACAGACTGTGGTGTAGAGCTGTACCCGCAGTCTGTCCGGAAGGAAGGCACAGGATAATCTTTCATCGTTTAATTTCATCCAAACAATGAATAAAAAAAAAGACAATAGTATCCCAGCTAGTCACTCTATAAACTTACTTTTAAGCCAAAGTTGTATAGGGGTGATAGTTCCCCTTTAAACTGTAGAGGTTGGTTTGACTTTCTAAGTCTTTACTTCACTGTTGATCTTCTCTGAAGATCATCACTGTACTGTAAATGGTAGTCTGAAGCTGCAGACAAGTTAACCTCTTGAGTGATATTTTCCTATTCTTATGTCTCTATTCTGCTGGCACCCACTGGAATGTACTATTTTTGCTTATTTTTCACTCTGTTATCCGTTTTTATTATTATTAGTATTTGTGTTTTAGATGGCTACTTTTACTATAAGTGCTCTTACCCACTTCTGTTCCTTTTCTCTGTTTTTATATCTTTTGGGCAGTTTTCTTCCTTACTTACGTTTGACTCCATATTTACTGAGCTTTCTGTTATATTCTTTAAATATTTTAATAACCCATTCTAATAACTTTAAAGGGATAGTAACCCCCCCAGAAAACTTGAAGCCAAAAGCTAGTAATAAGCACAACATACCTAACTCCTTTATTCCCATCTCTCAAACCGTGATGGTTTGAGAGATGTAAGAAAAGAAAGACCTCCGCTCCCTCCCCCTTCTCATGCGTCTGCTGTATAGCAGACGTCATGAGATCCTGCTTCCGTGACCAGACGGCGGCTCTGCAGGAGCTCTGTCATCTTGATATCTCGGTATTATTACTTCATCGGTATGATCAAAACGTGTGCCTGGCTTGCAAGCACATGTTGTAGACCATACCGATGAAGTATTTATACCGAGATATCGAGATGACAGAGCTCCTGCAGAGCCGCTGTAAGTCGGTCGACCGGATTCTGCCTCTGACAGCTTTACAGCTCGTCAGGCAGAAAGGGGAGGGAGCGGAGGTCCTTCTTTTCTTACATCTCTCAAACCATAACGGTTTGAAAGATGGGAACAAGGGAGTTAGGTATGTTGTGCTTATTACTAGCTTTTGGCTTCAAGTTTTCTTGGGGGGTTACTATCCCTTTAAACATGCATAGTAATGTTGTAGAATTTATGTTTAGAGGTATATAAAAAATGTGTGAAGGTCCATACTGGGTAGTTATAGGTTAATATTACTAAGTAAAATTTATTAAGAGGGATCTTTCACCTCTAATAAACATTTTCTCATTTGATTAAGCTATTAAAATTGTATTGGGATTGACTTTGTGTTTTTTTTCTACTTACATACTTTATTAGTTATTCGATCTTAAATGTAGACTTGATGTTGGGCACTTCCTCATTCTGTGGCACAGGGTAACGTTGGCACATTGTCACAGGACTTCCCAGTCCTGTAATTCTCCTCCCAGCTCTCCAAGGGATTGCATTCATGCTTCCCTTGATATTCATGTGCATCACTTCTATTGTAAAAACAAGCTCCATTTGTCATTATACTGAAGGTCATGTCTGCATTGGCAGCTCACATCAGCACTCAAAGAATATTCTTGACCCCTCACATGGATGATCATCTGATTCTGGGGTGTCCGTTTGTAATCCTGGAGTGGGTTGCAGTCACTTCAGACACCAGCCTGTTATCCTGGGTGCTACATTGGGTTCCTTGACAGACCAGGCCTACTGGACCAGAGTGGAGAGTCTTTTAGCAATCAGTGTTCTGGAGTTTCAGGCAATCCATCTAGTGCTACTTCACTGCTCTCATCCCAGCAGGGTCTGCTGAGGTTGCTTACATCAGCTGTCCAGGAGGAACTAGGAGTATGTCAGCTTCAACAAAGGTTTGGGAGATACTCCATTGGGCCGAGTCTCATGTGCTGAGGCTCATGTGCCAGCCCTTTCATTAGTCCACATTCTAGGTTTAGGAAGCTTGCAACCACATTTTCTAAGCCTACAACATCTGAATCCTGGAAATTGGGACATCAACTACAGCATGTTCAACCTGTTGGGGATTGCCATCAGTGGAACTCATGGCCTTCCACCTGAATTGGGAAATTCTGCTGTCCTGTGCCAGATCAAGGGACACTCTTGCAGTCACAGTGGATATGATGACCATATCATTGATTTTTTATCTAGCATATGTGTTTCCTGCAACCCCACTGATTCTCAGGGTTCTAAGAAAGATCAGGATAGAAACGGCTTTTGTCATCTTGATCGCTACAATCTGGCTCAGTCGGGTCTGGATTTTGGATTTTCTCAATCTGTCATAGCAAATACTTTTCTTCTCCCCTCCAGGCTGGACCTTCTGACCCAGAGTCCAGTATGCCACCCTCAGGTGGAGAAGCTGGCTTTGACATATTGGCTCTTGACCAGGATCTGGTATGCCATCTTCAGGTGTGAAGCTGGCTTTGACAGATTGACTCTTGAAGCCAGTATTTTGAAGAAAATGGGGTTTTTGGGTGCTTCATTTTCTGCTGTGCTCTGAGCTAGAAAACTGTTTTTGTCCAAGGCCTATCATAGGGTTTGGTCTCTATTCTACCAGTGGTGTACTGATTGTGGTTCTAGACTACTACCTTTAAAAGCTTCTGGTGGTCTTTCTTCAAGATGGTGTTCACAAAAGACAGATTTAGCTCTACAAAGGTTCAGATCTCTGCTCTATCTGTTATTTTCCAGTGGTACATTGCTTTGCGCCCTGATGTGACAACATTTGTTCAGGGGGCATTCCATGCTTACCCTGTCTTTCAAAATCCCCCCATGGCACTTGAATCTGGCTCTAGTAATGCTCCAGAAACCTCCTTTTTGAGCCTCTGTCTGCTTTTTTTCTTGCATCTGCTGACACTCTACGGCATTTCTAATAGCCATTGTGTTAGTTCAGCAGGTAGCCGGACTCCTTGTCCTGTAAATCCCCCTTTCTTGTTTTTTACCAGGGTATAGTGGTTTTACAAACTTCTAGGGGTTTTTTTTGCCCAAGGTTGTTTCAGAGTTTCACACCAAACATGAAATTGTATTTCCTTTGTTAACTTTGTAACTTATATTAGTCTTAGGTAATGTATATTTCTCTTATTTTAACTATCAATATCTACATATATATACATATGGGAAAGGATGTCAATATAAGTGTGCTATGTGCATAAGGTTACCACTTATCCATTAATAGCCACATGTAAACACATATACATTGATACAATATATATATGTTTACATATAACCATCAATGGCTTATTTGTCTTCCTACCTATGATATCTCCTGTTTAGACTTATCCAGATAGTAAATACCTCAATGCATTTATCATACATACATCAAAATAAGTACCATCTGGCTTATTCCAATTAACACTTATTTCCCTGTCTATACTACCTAGACTATGGGGTTTGGCATGAAAGAGTCAGCTTCATTCAAAATCAACAGAAATGTATTAGAATACAACACACAGGATATCCAAGAATCCAAAGTATCAGTTAGTTTTCCTTACAAGGCCCAATTTTACAACAAGACATAAACAATAAACATACATCTTAACTAAAACAATACACTAACATAAACACCCCCAAATATTTACCATACTTATTTACAAGTGCACATACTAAATGGACATAGCTACCTGATGTTGAAGTTCCTGCAGTAGTGCTTCAGCTATGCCTCCTACTGCAGCTCTCTCTCTCTCTGATCAGTCCATCTCCTCTCTCCTCCTCTCCTTTAACCATGGTGATGTCCCTAGTCTTATAGTCAATGCCCCTATCTATAACATGGTCTCAATCTGATTGGGCAAGCATATTACTATTTTAGAAAAATTCCTGGTCTTCCAACTTGATGGTAGGTCCTTAAGTAATTATTTTGATGTTTACAGTGGGTACTATCAATACTTCTTTGATCTTTACATTGGTTTTGGGATTCTAGTGTTATGCCCCAGGACGTGAGATAAAACCCAAAGACAGGGAAAAAGACCATTTTGTGCTCAACATATGTTATTTACAAGGTGTTATCAGCAACCAGTATTACTGTTCTGTTTGGCATCAAAGGAATGAAATAGGTTTAATTCGCCCTTTAATATCAACCCTTCTACACACCTCATATACATATTACATACATACACACACAATAAACAATTCCCTCTGTAACACATTGTATATCTCTATGGCCCATTACATTATATGTGCATATTCTAGCTATATAAATAAAAATAAAGATAATTCATAAGCAGTTGCCCATAAGGTAACACCTTCTTACTGTCCAGCTCTTTCTAATAGACAGGAGCAGGACCTTCATATCTGTTGGATGTGGTACGCTGCTTGAAGTACTACGTTCATTGCATGCAGCCATTCCAGAAATCTGACTCTTTTCTTGTGATCCCTGAGGGCCCGCTTGCAGGCCAGGTTGAGTCTAATGTTACCATCACTTCCTGGATCAAGGTGACCATTCGACAGGCTTGTGTCCTCAGGAAGAAGCCTGTTCCCTTTCAAGTCAGAGAGCATTCCACCAGATTGGTGGCTGCATCTTGGGCCTACAAGGATCACTGCTGAACAGTTATGTAAGGCAACGATGTAGCCATCTTGGTACACTTTCACCAAACAGTAACTACTGAAGGTCCTGGTTTCGGCTGAGGCCAGCTATGGAAGGAAGGTTCTTCAGGCTGTGATGCCTGTATAAGGGCCCTTCTATTCTCTATAGATATCAAAACCCTGTTGATTTACTGTCCGTTTGCAGTTGTTGGTGTACATTGAAACCTTAGATTCATGTTGTACCAGTTTAGTCCTGTGGAAAACTGACTTCCAGTAGAAGGGTTTTTTCTCATTTTTCCTCCCAGGAATCTTAATGGATAGCTTTGTTATATCTCCATGGTTTCTGTATTGTATATTAGATGACAGAGAAAAGAGGATTTTAGGGAAGTCACCATTAAATCCTTTTTTCTTAGTCCATGAGGAACACAGGACTCCCACCCGGAGAAAAAACTGTGATTTGAGTCCCCAGGGAGAGAGGCTGTCTTGGATTCTCTGTCCAGGGGATTTCCTTCTTTCATTTCATTTCTGTTTTATCTTGGCTTTGCTATGGGTTAAAACTGGAAGAAGTACAAGGAGTAAAGTAGAGGGAAGATGAAAGTCTTTGCCTCAGAGCCATTATCTGTTTTGAAGTTCCCTGCCTTCCAGAGGAGGGGTACCTTTCCCCATGGTTCACATGTTCCACATGTTCCACATGAACTAGGAGAAAAGGATTTAGTGGTAAGGTTGCTAAAATCCTCTCTTTCAATACATTGCACAACTGTCTGCCACTCAATCAGGTTTCATTGTGTTGTAGAACTCTATGGCACTCAAACAGTTAATTTAATGCACTTCACAACTCCCTGCTATTCAGTCAGTTTTCAATGTACAACACAACTCTCTAACACCCAATCAATTTAGAATGTTCTGCACATTCCTTGAAACATGATCACTTTTTGTGTGCCAGAGAGGTGCACAACTCATTGAGAACTGCATCTGTAACACTCAAATGGTTAACAATTTCTTCCCATTAGGCCTAGTTCACATGGGAGACACATATTTTGTTGCAAGATGCTGCAGGTTGCCATTGAAAGTGGTTTTAGCTATAAAAGTTGTCCATGTGAAATTCTTTATAGAAATCAAGAATATCTATTCTGTGAAGCTTGTTGAAACAAAGTTGCCCACGTACACTACACAATTGAATGGTCAGAGATGATCTACTAGGAACACATCTGAAAGGGTATGTAACAGGCTCTGTAGGAGTGGTATCCTACCAAGGGCTCAATCTATAGCTCACAAGCGCCAAGCAAAGAAAAAATATCCTGAAACACTTCATACTGATCCTGCCCAGATGACACTTCAAAAATATATTTCTATAATTAGAAAAGTGATATGGAGATGTTGGACTGACACAAAGAATCCTGTATATGCTGCATTTGAGGCAATAACAGTCCCCCATATTGAAGCCAGGACCAGGAGAAGGTTACATCTGAAAAGACGGGAGGAAAAGAACCCTACCTAATAAATTACTTTATTTCTTTGCTGGCACCAGTGTATGAGAACATCTACAAATCATTGCACAGGGTCAGGAGGAAGAGAACCCTGCCTGCTATCTTGTTGGGGGACTGGGTACATAGAGCTACCAGCAGCAGTGCATATACGTATCTGCTGCATTTGAGGCGATAGTCCCCCATATTGGAGCCAGAACCAGGAGAAGGTTACATCTGAAAAGACGGGAGGAAAAGAACCCTGCCCGCAGTACATATAACTCCAAAACAAAAGGAGCCTACCCTTTAAATTACTTTATTTCCTTGCTGGCTCCAGTGTATGATAACATCTACAAATCATTGCACAGGGTCAGGAGGAAGAGAACCCTGCCTGCTATCTTGTTGGGGGACTGGGTACATAGAGCTACCAGCAGCAGTGCATATACGTATCTGCTGCATTTGAGGCGATAGTCCCCCATATTGGAGCCAGAACCAGGAGAAGGTTACATCTGAAAAGACGGGAGGAAAAGAACCCTGCCCGCAGTACATATAACTCCAAAACAAAAGGAGCCTACCCTTTAAATTACTTTATTTCCTTGCTGGCTCCAGTGTATGATAACATCTACAAATCATTGCACAGCGTCAGGAGGAAGAGAACCCTGCCTGCTATCTTGTTGGGGGACTGGATACATAGAGCTACCAGCAGCAGTGCAGGGATTGACCTATATAGCGGAGACAATACGAAGTTTGAAAGAAAAGAACTTTGCCCTCTATTTCAGCAGGTGATAAAATCATATTGCTTAAAGCAGAACTATCACCTCCACTAAAGTCAACCTGCAGTACTTATGCAGGTGGCGACTAGCTTTGTAATCATTATTTTACCTCTCAAAAGTGCCCACAACTAAAGTTATCCTTAAGCTTCCTGAGACTGACGGCCAGGTTACTGCAGCCTGTGTGCCTGCGCCGTCAATCTCTTCCGGAGCCGTCCAGGTCAGTGCAATGCCTGTGAATGGTGAAGAGGACTGACAGCGCAGGCGCGCATTCAAGATGTCCGCAGAGATGCCTGGCTTCTGGTCTTGGAATCTTAAGGATAACTTTATTTGTGGGCACTTTTGAGAGGTAAAATAATGATTAGTAAGCTAGTCGCCACCTGCATAAGTACTGCAGGGCGACTTTAGTGGAGGTGGTTGTTCTGCTTTAAAAGGAGAAATCAGCCGTTTTAACAACATCATACAAAGCATAGATTCTGCTTCTAATTATTGGGACTTTTTATAAGAACTATACTTCTTATAATATATCCTTTTTTTATATATATTTTTGACATCTTCATTCCTGGTTAGGGAATTATATGGACTTTGATATGTAATGTTGTGATTAGAATATTGCATAAATATGTACATGTTAATACTATATATAGGTATATCTGTTTGTTTTTATAATACAGTATGTAAGGGTTAAAAGTTCATACAGCAGTGCAAGGGTTAATATTTTGATTTGTTTCATATAGCATTGCAAGGGTTAATATTCTTATTTACTTTTCTAGCTGCTTTTTCACTGCCAGATGTAAACCGCCTTGCAAGGACACACAGCCCCACTTTGGTTTCTAAGGAAATAGCCAAGGTTATTAGGGGAGAACAGCATGATTTGCTTCTAGTTGATATTAGAAATGTTACAGGAGGTCCTATTTTATCATATCACAAGCATTAGTTGTTTTTTCCACAGATAGGTAATGTGTAATGCGCATGCACTCCCCTTCAGCAAATGCATACCTCCCAAGTGTCCCTCTTTTGGACCCAAATCCCCCTGTCCCTCTTTCCCACCCTGATGTCCCTCTTTTTAGGAGATCGGATTGCATGTTGTGTATATAAGTGTATCATATTGCTCTACAGCAGTATAACTCACATTATTGTTTGTTTAAATGTCAGTATATGTATTTATAAATTAGTCTTTGTAAATAAAATACTTAGATATTGTAATAAGTCATTTATTTGGTTATACAAGGAGGTATCAATAGGTCATGAAATTCTCGGTAATGTCCCACCCACCAGCCACGCCCCCAGCAACACCCCCTAAAATACAAGTGTCCCTCTTTGGCAATTTGAAATGCTGGGAGGTATGCAAATGAACTTGTTCTTATTATGTTAATACCACCCTTTTTTGTTTTTGTATAAAATATCTGCCTTTTGCGTTGAATAAACAGAAGCTTTCCCTGAATAAATACGATAGATAAAGTTTTCTCCAAGTATAGTTGTGCTAGTCCCGCTGCTGAACTGCTATGTCTGAAATAGAGAAAGCTCTTTGGCGATTGAAGAGACTGCTAGCAGAGAAGAGAAAGGAATCCAGGCGCACCAGGGGGCAGAGTAGATGATCACCCCACAAATTAGGGGGCAGAGTAAATGATCACCCCTTCACAGTATCTGATTGTTAAACACATTTTTTTACTCCAACATCTCCTTATCACTTTACTAATTCTAGAAATATAGTTTTGGTAAATATTTAGTGCTATCTTCTTTGAGAAGTTTCTTTTATAAGATCATTCACTCTTTGATCATTGTAATATAGTAGCTGCCCTTTTATTATTTTCCTTCTTCTCGTCTTTTCTGTAATTGATAGAGTGCCATTTTCCACTCTGTCTCTTGACACTGTACCAGATGACATTTCAGCCTGGAAGTGTCAGACAATTCCTCTCTGAAAAAAGAAGAAGAACCTAAAGCAGAAAAACACACCAGTGCTTTTCCATTCAAGTCACCCAAAACTGAACCCTAAATAAAGCATATATTATACCACAGTGTTGATAAATTTGCAAATAATGATGGTTTTGTTGCATAATTTGGTCAAATTATGTTCAAACTTGCTTACTTCGTCAAGGTACACCATTTCAGGCGAGTCCTCTCTAATATACATTGCCATCCCTATTTAAGGTTCAAAATGCCCTTGATGAATTCTTGTGAGGAAACACTTAGGATTTAAAAGCACCGGCTTAAAAACATGAAAAACCATATTTCTAATATCTTTATTATAGGACTAACTTGATTTCAGACACTGTTAGCTTGCAGTGAATGAGTGAAGGGCCAAGAGGACCGAAGCTGTATCTGTCCCCTTTATAGGTCTTTTCTACCAACCACTCCAAGCCACATGGGGCTTGTATATTACCTTGATTGCAAATGGACATATGCCAAGCAAGCCACACAAAACGCCCCAAAATATGCCTTTGAAAAAACCTTTCCAAATAATAACAAAAGGGCAGATTTAGGCTTTATATAAAGTATATCATTTCTAACAGTGAAATTAAATGAAATATGGTGAAAAAGCAGCTAGAATGAGAACGAGAAAAGATATGCCAAGCCAAAGAAAAAAAGAAACTCACAGCACTAGAACACCATAATATATATATACACATATAATATATACATTCAAAGTATAAACCCAAGTGATTAAAGTATGGAGACCAGCGAGGAATAAGGAGACCCTCCAAGCCCCCAAATCAGGCAAAAAACTAAAGTAAAATCTAAAACAGAAAAACCCTCCTCCTCTTCTTCATACAAGTCACCCAAATGTGAACTCTGTGTAAAGCATATACTATGCCACTGTGTTGATATAAAGCATATATTATACCACTGTGTTGATATAAAGTATATATTATACCACTGTGTATATATAAAGCATATATAATACCACTGGTCACCTGATCAGGCCTTGGAATAAATAGCTCACCGCAGAGATCCTTGTATTGACCTCTCATATATTTGTACAATGTGATAAGGTCTCATCTTTTCTTTAGAGTAAATAAACCAAGTTTGTCTAGTCGTTCCTCATAATGTCAGGTCCCCCATTCCCTTAATTATTTTTGTTGCTCTTCGCTGTACCCTCTCTAGTTCTAGTTGATAGTGGATATAAAGCATATATTATGCCACTGTGTTAATATAAAGCATATATTATACCTCTGTGTTGATATAAAGCATATATTATGCCACTGTGTTGATATAAAGCATATATTATACCTCAGTGTTGATATAAAGCATATATTATACCACTGTGTTGATATAAAGTATATATTATACCTCTGTGTTGATATAAAGCATATATTATACTACTGTGTTGATACATTTACAAATGAGGGTTTTGTTTCTTTATACAGAGTTCAGATTTGGGTATCTTGTATGGAATATTGCAGGTGTGTTTTTCTGTTTTCAGCTTTAGTTTAGGTTTTTAATTAAAAAAAACCCTGGGTGTCTAGTTTGCACAAAAATAATTATAATAACTGATAATAAATGGACCCCTTAAAGATATTAATAAACACCACCACTAAAATGTATAAGTGAGCAAAAGAAAAATCCTAAAAAGTAAATATCCAAGCACCTTCAAATATACCTCCTTAATAAGTGAAAAATAATCACTAATCTACAAAACTGGTGCAGGGACACTGGAATTTATCTGGCCACACCCACAATTCAGAATGTGGGTGTGGCCAGCACCACTGAGGCACCACCCCTCAAAATTTGGAGCGCTAGGCCGTTGCCTACTCTGCCTACTGGGAAATCCGTCCCTGGTCAGCATCAACCCTGTTATATGAAAGGATATCTACACTTACTGGTGTCCATCGAGTTAAATTGTTAACAAGTATCCACATTGACTTTTAGGAGGCGCTCATGTATCTCTTTTCTGGATCCAGTCAGTAAGCTTGGCATTTATATTTAAAGTCACCATGTTACTCTGTTCTCTCTTTTGTCTATTCAGTGTTTTATCTTGCACAATACATTTGGTAAAGGGGCGTTTGAGCCACAAATACATAATGGTTTTTGGTGTGTAATTTTAATAAATACATTTTTACATTTCCTGGAGGAACCACATTTTAAATCTTGTATCTACATTTCTACATTTGGAAGATCCATCGAAGGGATCCTGAGCCGAGATGGGTTTGTGATCTCCATCTTCCTATACTGTTGGGAGCTAGTATCTTCTGGTATCTCAACCATCAATACATGTGAGTGTAACATTTATATTGCTTATCACTACTGGTGTCCCTTCTGTGTTTTTATCTTTTCTAGAAACCCTGGGGTAGTTTAGGAACATTGTATGTTTTATCATAAATTGGTTTCAGCCTCAACTAAATTTCAGTAAATTTCTGGTAGAATCACAGACTACTTTTTCCTGTTTACCATTAAGCTGCCTGTACAGGGGCAGGTAAATTTGCCTATTTCATTTTACCAGTTTTAGATAATGAACAGGCCTTTGTTCCGTGTGAGTATATTTTCAAATTGCTTTTGTATTATCATTTGTCATTTTAGTAATGGAGGATATACCTCCACATCTGCATAAACCCCTGGAAACTTTAATTTCTCCCCTATGGTGTAGTTAGTTTGCTCCAGAATTGTTCCTCTTAATGTCACTACCACATTTCCTCTCTAGTCTGTGAGACCTGGTGAGCAGAGTCTTCTGATCTATCTCTACTCGAGATTATAATTATATTGTGTTATTTTGCTGATTGTCACACATTGTACAGATATGCAGGATGATCAGAAATGCTCTTCCTGGTGTAATGGCTTGGAAATTGCATTATTATTTTCCTTTATTTAATAATTATAATTTACATATAACTACTTGGGAACATTCTAAAGATTTGCTAGGTTTCCAAGACCAGGGGCTTATGTCAAACTAATGCATTTTTAGTGCACAGGGCAGCCCAGTTTCACCTTTAACACAGACTGGCATCATTACATGCGCTAAGTAATAAAAAACAAACAAGCAGAAAGCACAAGGCTTATGCACCTCGTAAACAGTACATTGTAACACCCCTGGTTCAGATCAAGATAGCGAATAAATAGTCATTGATTAAAAATTGTTAAAGGGATAGTAATACTTTGTTTATACAAGGCTGGATATTGTACTTATTAAATAAATAAAGCAAAGGATCTAAGTCCTATTGCTATAACTTGTATAGTTTTAATGTAATATCATTGTAAAGTTTACCCCTCCTGCCCCTTTTAGCCATGTCAGCTCTCTAGCTGACAAACTTGGAATCTGGTTCCGGGACCGGACGGCTTGTCTGCAGAGCCAAAATAACACTGTATAGACAGAAAATCTTCATGAGAATGGTCTACTGCCTCAAACCAGGCACACTTTATAAACCGTTCTCATGAAGATTTTCTTTGTATACAATGCTATTTTGTCTCTCCAGACGAGCAATCAGGGAATACTCATCACAAACACACTTCTATAAACTGATACAAATAGTGGAGAAGGCCCTACTTGAGAGAGTTAATACTATGCCACATTCAAAATATTTAAAGAGATAGTAATGCCCGATTTTAACAAAGTAGTTATTAGAAAAATACATGAATCGATGTAACTCTGGTTTCTCAAACACGTATAGTTTGAGATATAAACTTGTCATATAGTGTATCAGGATCAGGTGAAGGCGTCTTCTACAACAAAATTTGGGTTTACATTCAATTGTTTATTTCTATATCGCTCTATTTCGGCTCTGCTGAAGAGCTGCAGGACGGTCCCAGGACCAGAATCTGCTTCTCTCAGCTAGAGTCTGACGTCAGTGAAGGGAGGGGGAAAACTTTGTAATTGTATATCTCTCATATCATAAAGGTTTGAGAGATTGGAGTGGGCTCAGTTACTTTATTTTTTTTACTGTCTACATTATTAAGGTTACTTAATATGATCCATTACTATCCCTTTAACTCAACTGAATGCTAGTGATGTCTCCAAAACATTTCCAAGGAATACATTGATAATTTCTAGCATTCAAGGGGTTAAAAAGCAAATTTTATATCAACTGGAAGTGTTATTTTCCTCTGTGGTGCAGTTGGTTTGCTCTTGAATTTCTTCTCTTTTTCTCTGTGCGTAAGGCCCACTTTTAGTGTATAACGTGATCTGTCAGTTGGTTAATACACCAGCTGTAGAATCTGTTCAAGCTGCAAGGTTGCAGGTCCTAGTCCCAGCAAGGTCTGCTCAGCCTTTCATCCTTCTAAGGAAGATAAAATGAGTCCAGGACATACGTGAAAAAGAGAAACAAACTCAATGTATTCTTCCTGGTAAAATACTTTCACAAAAAGAAAAAAAAAAAAAAAAAAAGAGGGGGTACACACCCTCTGATCCTTCAAGGGTTAAAAAAAGACTAACAACAAAAAAATTAACTGGAGTTATACAACTTAGATACCTCTGCAAAGATTCTCTATTTGTTTTCTAAGACCAAAACTCTATTCTTACATATGCGCTGTGGGGATCACATTATTGCTTTTGTCAGGGTCCCATTACCATAGCAATCTTGATAAAGTATCTAAGAACTGATTGTTCTGCATGGTCTTTAACCCTTTGAGTGCCTGAGTGGTACGGACCACAATGCTTTGCAATGCATTCCGTACCACTCTGGCACTCAAAGGGTTAAATACACTAAGACAGAAGAGCAGTGGATGATAAGCTCAATACATTAACATGATTGTATCTGCACAGTTACAGTGGAGAAAACAAGTTTGTGGACGCCTTAGGATTGCAACATATTTCACACCTACAGCGTTATCAGATTGTTATCCAAGGCCTAATAATATGTAAAGATAACATCATTAAGCAAATAATCTGCAGATATTGCTTTGCTAGCATTTATTTATCCACAATTGATTCAATGTAAAATATTCATGTTTGAAAAAGTATGTGAACATTTTTGTTCAGGTTCTTGTGGCACCACCTTGGGCAACAATGACCACAAGTAACTCTTGGCCAGTCAGTCATATCAGTTGTGAGGATTTGGGCTCCTTAACCCCTTAAGGACGCAGCTGGCACATAACGACCACGGACCAATTTTTTTTTTTTTTTTTTTTAAACCATCAGATTCAGGGCTCCCTGAACGGTGTGCAGCTATGCGGGGAGCCCTGAATTCCATAACATACATGTACGTCTGTGGTCCTTTAGGGACATCCAACCCGTGACATACATGTACATCATGAGCCGTTAAGGGGTTATGAAACTGCTTCAGAACATGACATTTGAGGGCTTCCTGGCATGTACAGCTCACTAAAGGTCTAGCCGCAACATATCGGTGGTGTGTAAGTCCAGATTTGATTAGGTTAGTCATTCGTAGATCTGCTTGTATGTTTAGGGACATTATTTTTTTTTTTTTTTTTTTGCAAGACCCACTTTCGGTCCAGCTCCAGCTCAGGTCGGATGTTTTGACATTCTTCTCTATAGTCGTTTGATACAATGCAGAATTCATGGTTGTGTCAGGTATGGAGATCAGGGACGTGCACAGACATTTTGGGGGGCAGGGGCTCAAATGAAAAAAAGAGCACTTCTCATAATTATTTTTTCAATATATATATATATTTAAAAAAAGGGCACGAGGGTACTTTGGACACAAAAGGGCAGGTGCTCAAGCCCCCCTTGGTGTCTATGTGTGCACTTGCCTGATAGAGATCCATTCAGGTCCTGACCCAGTAAAGTAGCACTAAATCATCACCCCCATACTTGATGGTGGGAATAAATATGAACTCAGTGTTTATTTTCCACCAATACATTCTGCCTGTGATTCATCTGTCCAGAGGACATTCTCCCAGAAGGCTTGTGGATTATATGTTTGATCTTTAGCAAACTTCAGTTGGGCAGCAATATTTTTAGAGAGAAGTGGTTTCCTATTAGCTATCCTCCTATGAACACCATGCTTGTTTAATATTTTTCTATTAATTCAGTCATGATCACTCAGATTATCCAGGGAGAGAGTGGTTTGCAGATCATTGGATGTTACCCTTGGGTTCTTTGTGATTTATTGGATGATTGCACTGGGTTATTCTTGATGAATTGTGTTATACTCATAACTGGAGGCAGGACTGGGTTGAACTGCAGAAGGAGCTTGAAGTCTCCACCCACGAGACCATTTCTGTTTTTGAGAATGTGTTCTGCAAAATTCCTATGCTGAACTGTTGAAAGATGTCGAGCATAAGATTATCACAATTGGTGTCTCCCTATCCTTGACTTCAGCCCTTTCAAATGGGAGTCAGGAAGAAATGTGTTCCCCCACTCCTCTGACCTTTTTTGCTAAAACTGTCCCAGGCTCAGGTGTGCAAAGGAGAGTGGAGGGGTTGGAAACTGACATTTTAGTTGATACAGGTGCATCAGTATCTTTGACAGGTTTACCTCTCAAGATACTACCTGATGCCATTTTACTAAATTTAATTGGAATCAACGGCACTCAAACAGCAGCATGTAATGTTCCCCAAGTTAAAATTGAGTTAGAAGGAGATATATTGGTGAGAGGTTTATGAGTACAACCCTACCTTGATATAATCATTATAGGTATTCCATCTTCTTCTCTTGCTGTCCCTGATTGGTGTGGTTTGCTCACATCCTAACTGGAGGTGGGACTGGGTTGAACTGCAGAAGGAGCTTGGAGTCTCCACCCACAAGACCGTGTCTGTTTTTGAAAATGTGTTCTGCAAAATTTCTATGCTGAACTGTTGAAAGATGTTGAGCATAAGATTAGCACAATTGGTGTCTCCCTATTCTTGACCTCAGCCCCTTCAAATGGAAGTGAGGAAGAATAGAGATGTGTTACCACACTCCTCTGACCTTTTTTGCTAAAACTGTCCCAGGCTCAGGTGTGAAAAGGAGAGTGGAGGGGTTGGAAAAAGACATTTTTATTGATACAGGTGAATCAGTATCTTTGACAGGTTTACCTCTCAAGATACTACCTAATGCATTTTTACTAATTTAATTGGATGTAATGGCATTCAAACAGAAGCATGTAATGTTCCCCAAGTAAAAATTGAGTTAGGAGGAGGTATATTGGTGAGAGATTTATGAGTACAACCCTCCCTTGAGGTAATCATTATAGGTATGGATTCTGTCAGCCAGGGTTCATTGTTAGTGGATCTTAAAAGGACACTAATGTAAAAAAAAAAAAAAAAAATGTATACTTGTTTTGTAGAGGTTTAAAAAAAAAAAAAAAAAAAAAAAAAAAAAAAAAAAAAAAAAATCAGTTATTTGGCACAAATCCTATCTCTCAAACCTTTACGGTTTGAGAGATATTTGTAGGTAAAATTCCTCACTCCCTCCCCTTCTCCTGACGTCAGCATCTAGTAGGAGATCCCGGTCTGGGGACCAGCCGGCAGTTCTGCAGCAGAGCAGAAATCACATTATTTAAAAAGAATTACTTCATTGGAAAGGTCTACAAAGTGTGCCTGGTTTGCAAGCACACTTTGTAGACCGTTCCCATGAAGTAGTTCTTTTTAAATATGGGATTTGGGCTCTGCTGAAGAGCCTCCTCGAGTCGCACGACTCGAATCTCCTGCTGTCAGCCTTACAGTTATTTTCCTTTTACCTGAAGCAATATCCTGTGTCCTTGAAGAGAGGTCTGATGCATGGATTTGGCATCAGGAAGAGTGAAGGGCAGAGTGAAGGGCAGCAGAGACACTCAGAATCAGAGAACACTGCAGATGCGCTCCACCGTGGAACGCAAGGCCTCGAGAATCCAGACAGCATAAAGAAATGCTGAAAGCCTTAAGGTAAGACCCTGACCCACAAACTGTGAGTGGAGAGCAGGGAACTCTCAACAAGAACCAATGCTCCTGGGCGACACACCAGTGTGAGACCCAGGGCTTCCAAGCCATGCTCAGACTAGGCAGTAACCCAGGCGACCAAAAAGAACAACTAAACTCAAAAAGAAAAAATGCCCAGCAAGGGAGTAACATGGTTGATGTAGTCCACTGAAGTCGCATTGTCAGACTGGATCCACACAGGGGATATCTGGAGGGTCTGAGACCAAAGCATCAAAGCTTGGAGAATTGTCTGGGGCTCCAGAACACTGATGAACGGAAGACTCTCCTTTGCTACAGTCAAAAGATACTGAGTCATCTGAAGGCCAAATTAGTCACCCCAGCTTATCAGGCTGGCATCCTTCATGACCATCTCCCAATTTGGAATGACCAATGGATGCCCCACCTATCGTGCAAGTAGGTATGTTACACGGGAGAGAGGACACAAATTCATGGATCAATTCCAGAGAATTTCCATTTGTCATTTCTGGATACAGAATTGTGCAAATGGGACTACCTCTAGGGCAGAGATCACATAACCTATCACCTTCATATATTACAGTACAATCATGGATAGGCACAGTAGCGCCTGAGACACCTAGTGAGGCAATGACAGAATCTGGTCTTCTTGCAGGAAGATTCTCCACAAGCGTGTCAGATTTCATACTGATAAAGAGAAGTACCTGAGACGTAACCAGAAAGGATTTCTTTAAATTGGAACATACAGACACACAAGTCTGAAAGAGCAAAGTCTCCTCTAAAGGAGCCTTTAGCAAATGATCATCCAGTTAGGGAGTCAAGGAGATCCAGAGAGAATGGATGTGTGCTACCAACATCATCATGACCCGCGAATGGGTGGCCATACAAAGGGATGGGAGATAACCTGAAAGGGACGTTCTAGAAAAACAACAAGCTGTAGGACTTGTTACAAATCAGTTACTATAAAGAAAACACAAATGTAAAACAGGCACTAATAAATAAAGTTTTTTCACTTCAGATGATGCACATAAAACTTTGTGGAAACAGTTTTTATTGCTTTGGTGTGCATTATACATATTATTTTTTCATTAAAAACTTGGGTATAATTAATACACACCTGAATATTATAGACAAGAGCCTATTACACCCGAGATTTTAAGGTAATGCCATGGTGGCTGCACTGGTGATTTTGGACATTTTCCCCATTATTCAGTATTTTATTGTGAATAGGACTTCATTGGCTGTCTTTTTGTACATTCTATATTCTGTCTTATATCTTGCAATATATTTTATAATCTCTCTCTCTCTCTACGGTCTCTACTGCATTTGCTAAGTGTTCAGTTTTATATCTGTCTTGCGAGTCACTAATTTAACATTTAATTGTCCTTAAGGGGTTAAACAGCAATAAACAGCAAATAAAAGCAGTGAACAGAAATAACCAATTGCTGTTTGAAAGACTACTACCTGAGAAAATCCTTCTGGTAAACAATTTAAGGGTCACTTAATATTAGGGTATAGACCAATGGTTTTCAACCAGTGTGCCAAGAGCACCAGCTCAGGATGTCTCAAGTTTCCCATGAAGATTTTAATAAAAATTCAAAAATGTATTTTCTAATGTATATTTATGGTAGTTATTTTGTACAATTTGCTCCACATTGTCATTCTCATGTGAGACTTTACAATACCTATACATTATATTTTTTTTTTTCTTTCATTAAACCCTTGAGAAATTACATATAAAATCCAGGTGTGGCCTGAAAATTTCAGATTTTGCCTTGAGTGAAAAAGGGATTGCGAACCACTGGTATAGACAACAGGTTTTGAAAAACCTGGGTACTATATATGCATCTCTGAATAAGCGCCAATTTTCATCAAAGCTCATAATTAACTGTTTGCTCAAGTGTAGCATTATAATGCCCTCTAGTGGTGTGAAAGCTTTGCACTCTGCATCATAGTGGACTATAATATACTGTATATGTGATGACATTATACATCAAGGGTGGGCAACGTGAGGCCCCCCAGCTGCTGTTATTACAATTCATGTCATTCCCCGACAGCCATCAACAACAGCTGGTGGGCCTTATGTTGTCCAACCCTAGCATATGTGATAAAATACAACCAAGAAACCGGTTTATTTTTCTAGTCCAATTACAAAATGCAAAGTGTGATTTGAACAAAAACTTTTTTTTTATTATATGAAAATATACAATAATAATTTATATTAAAAATATATTACAAATACACACATATCTAATGAAATAAAAATGGTGTTCTTAGTAAAATCGCAATTTCATCTGTATTGTTCAAGTCTCTCGATAGGCTGAAGTTATCTTTAGGAAAGATGGTACTTGTGTCATAATATGGAGCGATATTTACAGGCAAACATGATCCACACAGCACATGCAGATTCTGGGTAAGTGAAAACCCGGACACGAACAGCGAGCCTCATTTGATCCCCACGACAGCTGATAATTTCATCACAAAAAGGAGATCTGTGCATTTAACAAGGGGAAAAACAAAAAACAAATCATCAGGTTTTTCCAATGTTTACCGCACTACAGGGATCACCCAAGAACTAGCACCTCCCACGCACAGACACACAGACAAACACGTACAGACACACACACACACACACACCCCGAGACAGAGACACACACACACCCCGAGACAGATAGACACACACACACACCCCGAGACAGATAGACACACACACACACCCCGAGACAGATAGACACACACACACCCCGAGACAGATAGACACACACACACCCCGAGACAGAGACACACACACACCCCGAGACAGAGACACACACACACACCCCGAGACAGAGACACACAGACACACCCCGAGACAGAGACACACAGACACACCCCGAGACAGAGACACACAGACACACCCCGAGACAGAGACACACAGACACACACATACACACCCACACCCCAAGACAGACAGACAGACACACACACCAAGACAGACAGACAGACACACACCAAGACAGACAGACAGACACACACACACACACCAAGACAGACAGACAGACAGACACACACACACACACACCAAGGCAGGCAGACAGACAGACACACGCAGACAGACACTGCTCTGAGAGTTGCTGAGTGTTTTAGAACTTAAAACAGCAGCTCCAATTTATCTTCATAGTATTTGGGCCATGGAGAGTGTAATTTCAATACTGTCAGAGCTGTAGTTCAAGAGTAATGTAATGATAAAGTTTCCCTCTCCTGCTCCTTTTACCTAGTGTAAGCCCCTCTCTTCAGATGTGGAATCTGGTCCATAGACCAGACAGCTGACAGCAAGGAATAATCTTCTGTGAGAACAATGAAAACCCTGCCCCCCTTGACAGGTTTTTCCCCTTATCTTAATTGAATATTGTCCCGCTCTGCAATCTACCTGGACACACCCTGCTGTTCTGAGCTGAGAAGCGCTACATCAGTAAAAGGGGCGGGAGGGGGCACAAATACTACAATGATTAATTAGAGCTGCTTTTATTATGAAACGTTACTATCCCTTTAAGCAAGCAGAGTGCATAAGCCTACGTAAACCTTTAACCCTTTGAGTGTCAGAGGGTGTATGCAATGCATTGCTCTGCAATGCACTGTGTACCCCTCTGGCACTGAAAGGGATAAGGACCAGAGAGGGGTGTGCAACTCAGAGATAAGGTTACAAGGTGTAGTGAGCAGTTTGGGATCCTGTGGTGTTTTCAGCATTATGTCTAGCTCTATGGACAAGACAACCAGGACAGATTGAAGATGTTCTCTCTTAAACCAAAGAGCAAGGGAAAAGTCATGAGGGCTGTTAGAATTTTATCATTACAATGAGGTAAAAGGGGGCAGTGTTATTATTACCTGTTACTGTAAAGCATCACCTTTCCATATAAGTGGCAGAGACACTTACCTAGCTAGGATTCTTTCACACAGCAATCAGATAAACGTATTTATATATTTTGCCATAGTGTTTGTACTTGCTTCCATTTGCTGTGCACTATTTTGTTTTGTACTTAGTTTTTGTCTCCTTGATTGCATTAGAAGGAAATAAAGGTTTTCACTGGTTTGAACTCACAGATTCATGTATACCCCTCTAGCATTCAAGAGGTTAAAAGCCCCATTAAAAAAAAAAAAAAAAAAAAAAAAAAATCACAAGGAATTTTCATTTCTTCCCTCTGGTGTATTTGGTTTGCTCCAGAATTGCACCTCTTTAGCTTGATGAAAAAAATTGTAAGCTTTCAGGCTGAGACCTCACTTCCAGTGGTTCACTTTGCAAAGCACTTGTAACTCTGTATTGTCTAAACCCTTAAATTGTAAAGAGCTTTATGCAATATTTACTGAGTTTCACAGAAGTATTGGGTAATGGTGTGGTTCTCAAATGGATTTCTGTGAAAGTCCAGGGTTACCTGAAGTATAACAAGAGAGTCCACAGAACAGATGTAAGTAATGGAGGACAGTGGAAAAGGCAGGAGAGGCACACAATGAGACTGATGGAGTAAGAAGAACTGGAGCAATTTTGGTGGAAACTAAATGCACCAAGGGGACAGATAAAAGTTCCCACTGATATAAATAACCCACTGAGCGCTAGAAGCCATCGCCAATGCATTTGCACAGAATAAAATAGGAGCAATTCTGGGGCAAACCAACTGCAAAACGGGGAAAGGGTGTAGAGATAATTTATAGTGTTATATAAAAAGGTTTATTTAACACTTTGAATGCTAAAGAGCTATCCAGAGCACTGCGAGACCTCTACCATTGAACCCTTTGAGTGCTATGGGGTATGCAACACATTGGTGTTACATACCTCTCTGGAACCCAGAGGGTTAAGTGGTTAATCAAAGAATTTTGAGTATTGTAATTTGTCCCTTTCAAAGCAGTTAGTTTACGCCAGAATTATTCCAGTTCTTCTCTGTGCACCAGCCTCAGTGTGTATGAGTGATTGTGTGACTACTAGCATACATGTGGAGGACTAAAGCATCGCAGACAGTGTATTGTTCTTCTCAGTGCTCCAGCTTCAGTGTGTATGAGTGATTGTGTGACTACTAGCATACATGTGGAGGACTAAAGCATCGCAGACAGTGTATTGTTCTTCTCAGTGCTCCATCCTCAGTGTGTATGAGTGATTGTGTGACTACTAGCATACGTGTGGAGGACTAAAGCATCGCAGACAGTGTATTGTTCTTCTCAGTGCTCCATCCTCAGTGTGTATGAGTGATTGTGTGACTACTAGCATACATGTGGAGGACTAAAGCATCGCAGACAGTGTCTTGTTCTTCACAGTGCACCAGCCTCAGTGTGTATGAGTGATTGTGTGACTACTAGCATACGTGTAGAGGACTAAAGCATCGCAGACAGTGTATTGTTCTTCACAGTGCACCAGCCTCAGTGTGTATGAGTGGTTGTGTGACTACTAGCATACATGTGGAGGACTAAAGCATTGCAGACAGTGTATTGTTCTTCACAGTGCACCAGCCTCAGTGTGTATGAGTGGTTGTGTGACTACTAGCATACATGTGGAGGACTAAAGTATCGCAGACAGTGTATTGTTCTTCTCAGTGCACCAGCCTTAGTGTGTATGAGTGGTTGTGTGACTACTAGCATACGTGTAGAGGACTAAAGCATCGCAGACAGTGTATTGTTCTTCTCAGTGCTCCATCCTCAGTGTGTATGAGTGATTGTGTGACTACTAGCATACATGTGGAGGACTAAAGCATCGCAGACAGTGTATTGTTCTTCTCAGTGCTCCATCCTCAGTGTGTATGAGTGGTTGTGTGACTACTAGCAGGCATGTGGAGGACTAAAGCATCGCAGACAGTGTATTGTTCTTCTCAGTGCTCCATCCTCAGTGTGTATGAGTGGTTGTGTGACTACTAGCAGGCATGTGGAGGACTAAAGCATCGCAGACAGTGTATTGTTCTTCTCAGTGCACCAGTCTCAGTGTGTATGAGTGGTTGTGTGACTACCAGCAGACGTGTGGAGGACTATAGCATCACAGACTGTGTATTGTTCTTCTCAGTGCACCAGTCTCAGTGTGTATGAGTGGTTGTGTGACTACCAGCAGACGTGTGGAGGACTAAAGCATCACAGACTGTGTATTGTTCTTCTCAGTGCACCAGTCTCAGTGTGTATGAGTAGCTGTGAGACTACCGGCAGGCATGTGGAGGATTAAAGCATCACAGACAGTGTATTGTTCTTCTCAGTGCTCCATCCTCAGTGTGAGACTACTAGCAGGCATGTGGAGGACTATAGCATCACAGACAGTGAATTGCATTTTCTTTAGCTTTCTCTTGTAATAAACATTGCATTATAGCCTCTCTAATAGCAGATAAGTTATCAGTAATTACAATGGTACATTTTAAAATAATACATTATTCTTAATTTGTTTATTTATTGATGCTATGTTCACCTGTTGGAAGCTTAAAAGGTTTAAGGCACTGTTCTCCCTGCTGACTCTAAGGCAGGGATATTAACATTGAACTAAATGCATCTTAGTGAACCCTACTGTCCTAAAAAAAAGTGCTGTTTACATGGGGTGATGTTTAATAGGGCATGTTGCTATTTGGAAGTGCTCATGCACTGGGTATATCTAGTTTCGAGCATTATGTTCTGCACTACAGTCTGTGGGCCCCATACAGATTGTTCATTAGGCATAAGAGGATACAGTAACATTTACAGCTTCCATCGACTGGATAACCCACAGAGGTATTTGCCAATTAATCATGGTCAATTACCACATTGGCTAGCCATGTGACACGCCTCCAACATTCCCCAACTGCAAGATAATCATCGGGGAACAAAGAGCACTGATGACTTGGCATGTGCTGAAACAGAACGCTGTCCATGGCAACAAAAATTATTTTGTTAAGGTTAAAAGAAGATTTTATGTGAAACTAAAAGTTCTCACCACAGCAAAAAGACCAGTTTTTATGTTTAGGTGTTTACTTTTAAAGAACAACTTTGTTCCTTTAAAGATACAAAATACAGAATACAGAATCTAAAACCCCTGTTAAAATAAAACAGAAATAATTACCGTAGGCACGTAGCAAAAGCTCTCCTTGCATTTCTATGCACAAAGTGAATGGGAAATCCTTTAAAGGTGTGTCCATCTGGAACAGCCCGCCTGACGGAATCCTGAAACTCTTCATTCCCGGCAGAGATCCCAGTGGTGCGCTCAATCTCATACGAGGCTAGCGCAGGTGACAACAGGTATGACAGCTGATCCTCCCAAACCGTGGTGAGACCTAGATCCTATGTAGTAAGGAAAAATGACAAAGTTAACTCAAATAATAAAACTCAATATCTAACACAAAGAGGCTGGTGTATTTAGAAGAAATTAAGTAATTCTGGGGCAAAGTAACTACACCATATGGGACAGATGCAAAATTCCCATTTATTCCACAGCATTCACGATGGGGGATATAGTGACCATGGGGCAAAGTGCCATCTAGCAAGGGGCAGGAAACTTAAACAGTTACATAAATGAACAAACTATAACTCCTCCTTACCCTCTGACCTACTTTAGCCTCCAAACATTACCATGTGGCCATTTTTTTTACTGAATGACTGTCTGCTCCTTCAGACACATTTATTTTATGTTTATTTCTTTTGTACTGTGATTCTGATATATAGGAATTCCCTGAAGGAGACAATACACACCACAATGCACTTCCAGTCTCTCTTCAGTGTGGGAAGATCTTTAAAATACCTGTTAGTCACTCCTGGCACTGTGCTATGACAGGTATCCATACACCTTGTATGGGCTGTCTTGGTATCTGGAGCTTCATCTTTCCACTGGCACTGTTACTGTGGGTAACCTGTGGGACTGTGGGTGTAGCACCCCCTGCCCTCTCTTTTGAAAATATCTGCAAGGACTTCATCCGCCACCAAAATACACACCTCCGACTCATTGCCTAACGCTTCCCGCCCTCAACTTAAAAGAAATACGTAAACTGGAAACAGCGGTACTTTTCTTGCAGGCTAAATCAATGCTCACTTTTAACCCTTTGCGTTGCCTACCCTTCTGGCATTCAAAGGTGTAAGGTCACAAGAATTTGGATGTCCCCCATTCACTGCGTTCTACTCTGTCTGGTCTCCTTCCCTATTTACAGCATTGTCTCTGATGTGCTCTCCCTCTGTATCGACACCATTGCCCCTTATGTGCCCTCTCTCCCTGTTCACCAAGTGCCACAGAGATAGGCAACGCATTGCTACCCCTCGGGCACTCTAAGGGTTAAGGTTGCAAGAATTTGAACGTCCCCCTATTCCTTGTGTTCTACTGTGTCTGCCCTCTCATTAGCTCACAGGGATACCAGAGTCATGTGTTGCCTCACAAAGCGTTTGACATGCTGCCCCACAATGCTTATGTCCCTCATTCTGGTACACATTTTACATTATAAAAGATCGCTCCCATTATCATGCTACCATTGCCATCCCTTTGAAGAACTGACAATCATGTTTATTTAACCCCCCCTGTGCATAATGCAGCTGTTCTGATCTCTGTTATACAATGTATTCCCAACTTCAGACAAGCTCACTTTGAGCCCACATCTCGTCCTGCATTGAATTAGTTGAAGTGCCAAATAAAGTGCAGGATATGTGCTGTGAATGCTTCACAAACATCAGATAACACATTGCTGGTAGGGTACAGTGGATGGGAACAGCATTGGGCCAGACTAATTAGCCTATGGTACTGCTCATTAGCATGTGGGGCCGCATGCTTCATCAGGACTGGTATCACCCGGTAGGGTTTCCAAATGAGATTATCCTGAGAAATAAAAATAAACTTAAAAAAACCCTAAAATATAGACAGGTCGGTATTTTCTACTGATTGAGACAAAATTATGTGAGGATGAGGTCCACTTTAACTTTGCAGAACTAGTCTATGAACAGATAACCAAGTTGTGGCTTTGCAGAAATGTTCTACTGATGTTTGACGTCGGACTGTCCATGATGTGCTTATGGCAGTCATATAATCGGTAATAAGTCTCAGAGATGCTGGCTTGCCATGTATAATATAAGCTTACTTTGTAGTTCGCGAGAGCCAAGAAAATGAACATGTAGCTCTTATGTAGTTTAAAACATGATGACATACTAAAATCTTTTTCTCTGTCATCCAATACAGGTTACTGGTAACTTTGGGTAGGCGATCCACCCCTTTACCTAGGCAGGAATAATTCTAGAAGTGAATGCAGGGGGTGGAGCCTACCATCCCTCCTTGGCTGCAGCTAGCCAATCAGCTCCAGTAAGATTTGTTCCTTGGTGAAGACACAGGAAGATAACAGTTCTGCTATAGTTTTACCCAAACTATAATGTGGCCACTAAAATAAAATATATAAAATTCCACTAAAAAAAAAAAAAAAAATTATACATAAAATTTTATATTTTTTTTTTAGTGGCCACATTATTTTTGATTATTGTTTGAGAATATCTTTCATTCTGTGGAAGTTAGGCACTACAATGTTTGGAGAGGGAGGACTTTGCGAGAATAGGCTTAGGCACCATTAAAGCTGGTGCTCGCTGGACTCCAATATCTCCGAAGGTTCTCTATTAAGAATAGGCTTATCCTATAGGTGGATTTTAGATTTATTTTTAATAAAACGACCCATTTTGTTACATTATATTTGGCTGAGTATTATATATTAGGCGCTCCAAGGGATATATAGATTGTTTGTTGCAGCTTCTTGCCAACATTTCTGAGGCCTAGCACTACGTTTCTGCTGCCTTATTTGATGCCATCCGTTTGGTGGAAAGGTTTCCACCATGTCTGTGGTTGCCAGACAGGTTCTTTGGCTCAAGATCTGGTCTGCTGACACTGCTTCCAAGAAAGCTTTGCTCTCATTGCCTTTTCAAGGCACCTCTTTCATTGGGCCAGATCTTAAGGATCTGATTAGTAAGACCACAAGGGGCAAGAGTACCCTTCTGTCTATGGTCCCCAGGAAGACAACGCCTCTCAAGCGTAATTGGCTTTTTTGTTCCTTCCAGACTGAGACACGTCCGGCGAACCAGGTGGTTCCCTCAGCTCTGCGTTCCTCTTCCAAGCCCAAACAGCAATGGAAGCCCAAGGTCTCCTTCAAGCCTAAGGCTTTCAAGACTTCTTCAGCATGACTCTCCAAACCCGGGTCCCCACTCGTCTGTGGGTGGCCGTCTGTGTCGCTACCACATCATCTGGGAGGATTCAGTGGCGGACCCGTGGGTTTTACAGGTGGTGGCGGAACGGTACAGATTCCTTTCGCTTCTCTTCCTCCCTTTCAGTTTTCACTCTCTCATACGCCCCAGGATGTAGAGAAACGCTGTCTGTTCAATGGCGCTATCCAGGCCCTTCCGGACAAGGATGTTCTGGAACCTGTTCCAATTCAGGACAGAGGTATGGGTTTTTACTCAAACCTCTTTGTGGTATCCAAGAAGGACGGCAGCCGTTGTTCCATTTTGGATTTAAAGGATCTCAATTCCTTTGTGATCAAGACTCCTTATGGCCAGGAGTCCCTAAGGACGGTGATTGCTGCTATGTCCTCTCTGGATCTTAGCGTATCTACACATCGCCATTCATCCAGAGAGTCGGCAGTATCTCAGATTTGCCTGCGACCAAGGGCACTTTCAGTTTTCAGCTCCCTTTGGTCTCACTACAGCTCCTCAAGTCTTCAACTGTGTCCTGTGAGCTTTAGTATCTGTCCTCAATTGGGACGGCATCAGAGTTACTCCATACATGGATGACCTGCTTCTGAAAGCCCCTTCTGCAGAACTTCTTCATCGGCAGGTTCAGGACTGTATTCATGGCCTCACCCAACACGGGTGGATCATCAACATGGACAAGTCAGATCTTGTCCCATCCCAGCGTCTGGTCTTCCTGGGCCTTCTCTTCGACAATCAGCAGAGCATGATGTTTCTCACAGATGAGGTGGCTCACCAGATCGCCCACAGGGTTTCTGCTGTTCTGGCTCATGATCCAGTTCCAGCCAAAAAGCTGTCCTCTCTAGTGTGGAAATTCATCTCCGCCATAGAAGTGGTCCCATTTGCCATGGCTCACACAAGGAAACTCCAGAGGTTTGTGATCCAGGTGTGCAGGGGTCAGCCGGACCTTCTGAAGATGTCAGTATCCCTCCCCTCTTCATGTGGAACTGAGTTTGTCGTGGTGGCTCGACCTCTCAAATCTGCTGAAGGGCAAGTCCTTCCTAGTACCCTTCTGGACCACGATGACAACGGATGGCAGCCTCTCTGGATGGAGTGGTCCTGGGTCGCATGAGTGCTCAGGATCGGTGGCCTCTGGAGGAATCTCTCCTTCCCATCAACGTGTTTGAGCTTCGAGCAATATTTCATGCCTTTCGCCATTGGGCACCCCAGCTGGAAGAATGCCCAGTCTGGTCCAGTCCTGCAACGCCAAGGTCATGGCTTACATCAACAAGCAGGGTAGAACAAGAAGTCTCGCCGCTTGGTTAGAGGTCAAGACTATTTTGTCCTGGGCAGAAGAACATGTTCCTGTCATATCCGCAGTGCACATTCCTGGTGTAGACAACATCACGGCAGACTTCCTCAGTCGACACATGGTGGACAGCGGAGAGTGGGAACTGCACCCAGAGGCGTTCACCCTCATTGTTCAGAAGTGGGGGTCTTACTTGCATTGACCTGATGATAAGACACAACCAGAAGGTTCAGAGGTTCTGCTCTCGCTGAAGGGATCCTCTAGCGGTTGCACAGGGTGTTACGGAACTTGAGACTGGAGCACTGTCCAATCATTCCAATTGCTCCATACTGGCCTCGACAGGCTTGGTTCCCGGAGCTTCTGGATCTGTCCGTGGCGGAGCTATTCCAGCTCCCTTGCTGTCCAGATCTTTTTCAACAGGGTTACATCTGGAAGGAGGATGTTCATTGTCTAGATTTGATGGCTTGGAAATTGAATGCTCAATACTGAAGAAAGGTTTTTCTTCTGGTGTGGTGGCTACTATGCTTAGTGCCCGCAAACCTGTTTCTTCTAAGGCCTACCATCGTGACTGTTCGACCTTTCTATCTTGGTGTGCTGATAGCGACCTCTCTCAGGATTTTGATCTGCCTACGGTCCTGGCTTTCTTGAAGGACAGTGTGGATAAGGGCCTCAGTTTGAGCTCCCTTAAGGTTCAGAGTTCTGCTATCTCTGTTTTCTTTCAGAGGCTCACTGCTAGTCTTCCTGATGTCAAATTTTATCTTCCAGGGCGTTGCTCATACTCGTCCTGTTTTCAAGACTCCCACTCCTCAGTGGGATCTTAATTTGGTTTTGGGTGTCTTTCAGCATCCTCCCTTTGAGTCCTTGGCTACTATTCCTCTATGCCTGCTGATGTAGAAAATGGCCTTTCTCCTGGTGATCCTGTCTGTTCGCCGTGTCGTGGAGTTACATCCTCTGTCTTGTCGACCACCCTTTTTGGTGTTTCACAAAGACAAGGCGGTGCTTTGCACTTCTCAGGAGTTTCTCCCGAAGGTGGTCTCTGAGTTCCACATTAATCAGGAGATTATGGTGCCTTCTTTCTGCCCTGACCCTACCTCTAAGAAGGAGAGGGATCTCCACTTGTTAGATGTGGTGCGTTGTCTCAAGTTTTATGTATATCGCACTATCAGGCAATCTGACATGCTGTTTGTCATTCCTGAGGGCCCCAGGGCAGGGAGACCTGCATCCAAAGTGACTATTGAGTCTTGGATCAAGTCCACTATTCGTAAGGCTTACGAGCTAAGGAAGAAGCCTGTTCCCTTTCGGGTCACGGCTCATTTTCCTAGATCTATTGGGGCTTCTAGGAATTACAAGAATCAGGCCTCCACTGATCAGTTGTGCAAGGCTGCCACTTGGTCTTCTGTGCACACCTTTTCGAAGCACTACCATGTTGATGTGCTGGCATCGGCTGATGCCAGCTTTGGGAGGAAGATCCTGGAGGCAGTCTTGCCTGTCTAGGATCTTCTTCAGTTCTTTGGCGCTTCCTTCACTTTTGAGCCCTGTTGGCGCTAGTTCAGTGTGCTGTGTAACAGTTCCTGGGGTGTTGTTACCCCTGTTCAGTGTCTGTTGACACTTCATTGTTTTGTTGGGCTATCTCTGATCTGATGGTTCATATCTGCTCTGGTGACTTTGGGGGCCTTGCGCCTGGTCCTTGCCTTACTTCCCACCTCTGGGAAACTCAATGGTTGGACATCCCAAAGTTACCAGTAACCTGTATTGGACGACAGAGAAAAGAGGCTTTTAGTCTGACCTGTTAAATCCTTTTCTCTTAATATATACAAGTTACTGGTCTCCCACCCTGTCAAGGGACCATGCTTGGCTCTCCTGTGGCAGACTGTGGGGGTCTGGCAGGGTGATGCTCACAGGAGTCTTCTTTCTTTTCCACTATCTAGTCAATAGTTAATGTCTCAAATCTTACTGGAGCAGATTGGCTAGCTGCAGCCAAGGAGGGAATGTAGGCTCCACCCCCTGCATTCACTTCTAGAATTGTTCCTGCCTAGTTAAAGGGGTGGATCGCCTACCCAAAGTTAGCAGTAACCTGTATGGACTAAGAGAAAAGGATTTATTAACAGGTAAGACTAAATTCTTTTTTTTTGTTTTGTGACTTTGGGCACAAAGGAGGTAAAATCTATTCCTGATTAATGTAATAGGAGGATAGTGCCTTGTTTTGTAAGGTGGGAATGGTTCTCATGAAATAAGAGGTGAGGTAGTTAACATGATAGGACACTGAGCTCAGAATTTCATCTTGCTGTGGATATAATCGTAAAAAAAACAATGTTTCTGTCCTGAGATAGCCCCATCCCAAGATATTTGCCCGGTTTATATCGGCAATATATTACATGGTCTAGAAGTCCTTCCCTTCATTATTTTGACTCAGATAAAAGGAGACACACAACAAGGGAAATAGTATCAAACCATGAAATTCTACTGCCTTATACCACAGGGACACAGCATCTTACAGATCTAACCTACTCCAATTTGTTATTTATTGGTAAGAGAAACCAGACGTCATTAACATTAACTATAGAAATGGACAATAAATACAACAGAATAAAATAAAAATATATTCTGGAAGGAAGATTGTGTGTCCTGTCACCTGGTGGAGGCAACTTTACCCCATGGTCCCTATGTCCCCCCCATTGGACACAAAAGAAAATTCTTTAAACTATGTTTTTTACAAAACTTAATGAAAATTATGTAATGTGTCACCAGTATTTGTTTTCTTCATTAATATTTGCAAATGGATGATAAATATTAGTTACATTACAAACAATTTCATAAATATTAGGTAATTACAAAGTCTTAAATTGTGGTTACACGTAACATCTAATGATTGGCATTAGCAGCATCTTGATCATTGTGTCTTGAAATGTAGTAGTCAATGAGCTGTCCAATCTATCTGGCACTCAGATTTATGAATGGTTATTATAGACTCATTTTCAGCATAAATGAATTAAGAAGGAGGTTTATTGAATGGTATATATTTTTTTTTATTTATGTCACATTACCAAAGATCAAAAACTGTTCTATAAAATGATCTGGGGCCTAACACAAGCAGCACCTTTCCCAGATACATTGATATTTCTGGTCTGGTAAGTGTGTATATCTTCATTAATCAGAATAAATTACCTTCCTGTGCTCAGACACAAGCACTCGGAGCTGTAGCTCTATATCATTGCTTTCTGCTGCTGCATCCACCAAAGAACTGCAGAGTGGGGGGAACGGAGGAAGAGAAGTTGTCGATCCTGGAGAGCAGACTGATTTAATGGCTTCCTCGCTCATTGGTTTCCATCTGGATTCATCATTCAGGTCAAATACACATATTTCTACAGCATCTGATGGCTGACAGTTGGCCAAGAAGCGTTTGTGATTAAAGACGCAGCCAATTGTTCGGTACGGATAGAGTGGCCTGGGTTGTTCAATCAAGGGAGGATCATCTGGGTTAATCGGCTTATGCTCATACCTGAGTGAATACATCATGAAATTTTAGTGAAAATCCTAAAATGCACCATAAAAAGCTACACATTACTAGACACCCTGCTATTTCAGAAAGTGGAACTTCCAGAGAAAAAAAAAGCTATTCCCTGTACACCATACAAAGCAAGAAGCAAAATATATAGGAGCCAACATCCAGTCTCCAATGTGTACCTCCATAGTATGTAGGGAGATGACAAATAGATATCAAATCACCTAAAATGACTAGCTAGGAACGGAGGAGTACGTCATACATTGCTATGAAATGCACTGAACAACTCTGTGGTCCTTAAAGGGTTAAACTGGAATAAAGCCACTTGCCTGGCAGGCGACAGACCAGTGGAGAAGGGTCTAAGGAGAGCTGCAGGGTTTGGATCAATATTCCTCTCCTTTTTCTATAACCCTCGAATGTGATGTCCGGCAAGGAAAGGGGGTGCTTTAATGTAATATGGGAAAAAATGTAGGATGGTCTGCATAACCCATCCTGTGACCACCATTAATGGCTTACATGATCCAGGAATTTAAAGGGCAATAATCATGTCTTTTCCAAGTCTGCACTGTAGCAAGCATGGTAAAAAAACAAAAACAAACAACTCAGAGCTGCACTGTGCAGTTCCATAACAGCTCCTGCCAGCCGTTCTTGGAGGGTCAGAAAATCAACCTCCTTAGCTGGAATACAACAAAGAATTCTGCAGCTCTCAGCTACACACTCCTTGGTTGAATGTGTATTCCACATAGACCCGCTGCTTTGGACTTTCAAGTCCGATTATGCTCATTTATGAAGATCTGCTTCGGGCAGGACAGGAAGTGGTCCTGCATGTTGTAGCCAGATGCACCGGTTTGTGCGATGAGACTCACAATGCAGCCCCAGCTTACTTGGCATTTGATGACAGTTGTCCAATCTGCTCATTTTATCTAGTGAGAACAGCAGCTGAGGTGACTCACCAAGTGGTGGCTGAATTAAAGACAACAGGGAGGGTCATAATAAAGTATTGGAAAGTAAAGGAGCAGTGCCTTCTAGGATAAAACTCAGATAAGCACAGCAGCATATTAAGAAAATAAAACAGATCTGTATTTTTATTTTTGCCCTCATGTCTTATTCTATATAAATATTAAAAAATAAAATTTTTATCAAACTGCATAGTTTGCTATGGCACTAAAGTAGCACGTGCACTTAATCTCTCCTACACTGGGAATGCTAAACTCCTACTCACCCATTCAGTGCATGATGCTCCTTAAATGGAGCAATAAACATAGTTTTTCATTTAAAATAAAAATGTTATATGGCTTTTTCTCCTGAGTAAAGCAATAATACTCCAACTGCTGGTAGATTTTTTTTTATTTTATTCAAAGTTTATCACAACCCAAACTTATGTATGTATTTTAAGTAAAACTTAGCAACAGCACCAACCTGCGTCCAAAAGGCAATATTTTCCTTCATCTTTTGTGTTTGCTAAAGCCATACTCTATGGCTCTCAGTAGTAAGTGATAAGAAGAGTACCATGGTGAGCACCAGAAAACTGAAGTTTGAGTTTTAACAACTTTAGAATGAAAAATGAAAATCGCACAGCATTGTGAGTACTCTTGTTTTACTCAGTAAGAAAAAAAATCATAAAACAGGTTTTCATCAGGGGCCTTCCTTTGATCAGAGGAATGTTTAAAAGTAAATAACTTCAGCTAAAAGGTGAATACATAAAAACAGCCGTACAGATGTATGATTTATGCTACGTTTTTCAATGCTGGGTCACATGATTAGAGAGCAATAAGTGCAAAAGCTGGATTCATTTTGTTATTAATAATTATGGTGAACTAACTATATAGGCCAACAGTTACTCAAAAATATAGAACTTTCACCTTAAATCAAGATTACATATTTGAAAACTGCCTATATATCATGTTAGCCAAAAGACCAGTAGATTTACAGTGAAGGAGATATTCACACTTGTTAGCTATGCTAATGTTTGCTAAGTGCAGTGCCAGTGATGTTATGTATGCTATTACGCTTTTTAGTGACGTTTCATATGCCAGTGAAGCCTTTTCTGTGACATGTCAAATGCTAATGAAGGTTTCAATGATGTTTCGTATACTAATGAAGCTTTGGGCAGTACCAGGAAATGTTCACTTTCCCCAGAAATAAAATTGTGAATATCTCCTAAACTATATATCTGCTAGTTTTCAAATATGCAAACTTGAATTAAGGTGAAAGTCCCACTTTAACAGAAAAAAACAAACAAACAAAAAAAACCTCTGGCAGGCTGCATTTGGACCTGCCCATTGTTTATGGGGTCAGAATTACTCCATATTTGTCTTGTCTTAGGGCACATGCCCTAATGTCTCATATTGCTGTTCAGCTAATTTTCCTTTACAAACCTGTGGCCTGTTAAGCTTTCCCAAAATGTGATGGCACCATCAGTTCCACAAGTCATCACCCATGTATGAGCCAGCCCTCTTCCTTTGGTCCCAACGCACACATAGGCATCAAGCCCAAATCCCAGAAGGAGGCTGCACAGAAGATTGCAATGGTCCTCACAGTCTCCCTTATAAGAAAAGACAGTAATAACCATCATTATTTCTAATTAAAGCTCTATTTACATTGGGATGGAATTCAAGATACTTAAAAAAGGATACACAAACACTGTATAAACATAAGTACAAGTTCTAACGATGGAAGTAAAAATGAGAATATTTGGAATCAGCCAGAGGCAGTCAAATGCTGCACATCCAACTGTTGGGGAATACAGCTCCCATCATCCCCAACTAGCCAAGCCTTTGACTTGGTGGGGATGAAGAGAATTGTAGTCCCTATCAGTTGGAGGCCCAGCATTTGTGTATACATGGTATATTTTGTGATTTCACACACAGTAACACCAAATGATAACTCCCTACTTATCTTAATGTGGACAGAAAAATCAGCATGAACTAAGAATCCAGTCTGTATGCATGGTGTCTCCAAAATTAACATTTACTTAGCACTGAATATCATGTCTATGGAGGCAGAGAAGATTCTTACTGCAGTACTCAAAAGGCCTTTTGTACATAGGCAAACTGGACCAAATCATGGTCAAACAAATGTTTAAAAAAAAATCTCCAGTGGTTTGGAGTTTCTAACCCCTAAAATGCTAGAAAATTCTCCAACACATTGCTTCACAATTCTCAGACCCATCTACCATTCAAGGGGTTAAGAGACCTCTTAAATAAGTGGCAATATCTACATGTTCACTATACTGCATTGCTTTGCCCCAGAATATTTCCAGTTTGCCTTTATATATAAGGTACTTTGATGTTAAACTCCTCCCACTTATGTCATCTTTAGGGTGCCTTCAGTGGGAGGAGTCTGGAGTTTTGGAAGTCCTGCAAAAAGAATCATGTCTGCCACTGTGGGCATAACATCCAGTACTAAATTAAAAATAATTTTGAAAAACAAATGCATACATAAACTGATTCTTAGTGCCAATGCCAACATTAACACATTCTAATAAACGTAATGTTCCTTTAAACTTTACAGTTATGTTAGAATGAAGCATACATAGGCAAATTTATCACAACTAAAATTATCTACTGCAAAAACATTTATCAAAGAAATAAAAAGCCTGTTGCTTTCAATATGGATTTTTCTTAGACCTATTTTTTCTCCCAGAATCCCTCAAATTCTGCCTTTTGAGACATGCTACAGTTTATAGAACTGTGCAAAACTCTACAAAAAGCAAAGTCCCAAATGGGAGAACCTGGGAGAGAATACTTTAACCCCCTGGATGCCAAGAGCTCTCCCCAGCATTGCAAAGAGACTGCTGATATCCAAGGAGAAAAAGCAGCATGCCATGTGTTTCAATAAATTTAATTTACTACTTATATAAACAAACTCATAGCATTTCATTTGAATGACTTATTAGCGACGTTTTCTTCAAATGAAAATGATCATTTAAAATTCATTTTTATTCACCCAAGATTAAACTTAAATTCATTTCACTCCCCGCAAGAGGAAATGTTACCCCATGGTTCCTGTGTTCCACACAGGATGTAAGAAAATAAATTACTGTAAATGGCGAGACCTGACATAATAACCTGACAACCACAGGCTACCCCAGTTCTTACAACCAATTTCTTACTTTAACCCCTTAGGGACCAGGAGGAGTTCTACAAATATCCTCCATCCTGCCTCTTCTGTAAGTGGCCAATAGGGAGAAGTCTCCCTGGCAACTATCAAAATCTCTGTAAGTTCTATGGGGTGGAAAATATTTATGGGGGCATGAAAAATCTCCTCGCTCCATTTTGTCGCAATCACTTTGTGTTTCCGCCATCACACACATGTTCTCTTTGGACTCCCTCATTTCATATTGCTGCATGAGATTTGCCCTACCTCTCCCCATATTGTTGTTATTTGCTCTCCATATTGCTGCTTCCTCTTTGCCTTTCCTCCCTCTGTGTAAAGAGTCCTCCTTGATTCTGCCTGCCCACATGTCCCACCATCACTTCTACCTGCAAATCATCCTCACTCCCCTTCATCGCTCCTCCTACCTCTAGCTCTTCCACTAGTTTCCCCATCTCCTTTGCTCCCTTTTGCCCCTCCTTTAACTGCTTCAATCTAGGTTACTATTCTCCCTGCCTATAGTTCACCATTTTCTCCCTCCCTCCCTGAAAAGCACACTCCCTCCATTTCGCCACCTCCTCTTTGCTCTTCCTCTCTCATTAAATTTTCACACATTCTCTTAGAACTCTTTCCATATTGCGGTGTGCTGTTCACACTACCTCCCTTTAGATATTGCTTACCTCCCTCCATATCCCTGCATCCTAGTCATCAACCCTCCATATCGCTGAGACCTCTTGGCCCTTCTTCCTGCCCCCTGTGAAAAGCATCCTCCTTGCTTTTGCACGCCTACATTTATTGCATTGTAATAGATCTGTATACATTGTATTTATACATATTTATTCTATATAGTTACACTCAGGGTTTCTTTTTATTTACTGGTGCTCTTCTTGTTTAAAGGGATAGTAATACTTAAAATGTAAAAAAAATATGTTGTAGGGTTTATGCCCCTGAGTAAAACAAGAGTACTCCCACTGCTGAAAGGTGTTTCATTCAAAAGTTATTAATTTTCAAAGTTTAATTTTTTAGGTGCAATATCACAGTGGCCTGAAATTGTACAGTGGCGCTGTTTCTACACCATCCTATGGAGATTTATGGTCCCGGGACCAGAGCTGTCCATAGGATCGTGTAGCAACAGCGCCACTGTACAATTTCAGGCCACTGTGATATTGCACCTAAAAAATTAAACTTTGAAAATTAATAACTTTTGAATGAAACACGTTTCAGCAGTGGGAGTACTCTTGTTTTACTCAGGGGGATAAACCTTACAACATATTTTTTTTTTTTTTTTTTTACATTTTAAGTATTACTATCCCTTTAACACTTTCATAGAAAGTGATTACATACTTTTTGTTTCTTTTTTGTATCGGTACACACTAAGACATAAGAATAGTAGCGCCGGTACATAATAGTAACACTTTGTGTGTGTTCTTTTATCTTTTCTTGCTTTTTACACGTATTTTTGAATATTTTATATTTATTTATTATTTTTCATGAGAGCACTCACTGAGATAGAGCGCTGCCGTTTTAGAATATATTACTTTATATATTTGTTTCTTTTTATTAGAAGATGTTAGTCTTATTTAAGATATAGCTGCCTTTTTTGTTAACATACATGGAATTACAGACAATAATGGGGGGGTCCGCCAAGCTGCAGGATTAAGACCTTACCTTATTTCTGCAAAGGAATGACAGCAGAGTGCACCACTGCTCCTGTTTGCCACCCCCTCCAACAACAGGAGCCTTTTCATAACCCAGGACATTAACAAAGCGTGCAGCTTGTCGTGGTGTGTCCAGAAGTCGACCTGCTCTCAGGGGACGTACATAGGAACACACAGGACGATTTATCCAATTCTCATCCTAAAAAAAAAATACAGAAGTATTAATGGAACCATCTAATTATAACTGTTTAATTCTAATAACAACTTGAAACTCAGTACACTTTCGCATAGAACAACTTAGATGATAGGGATGACCAATGCATTTTGAAGCAATGAGTAGATGTCTTTAGCATCTAAGGCGTTATAAAGTATGCAGTTACAGAGTTTAAAACCTAGGCCAGACCTAACGCACCATATGATTAATAATATCCAAAAGATAGGAACTAAAAATGCTTAATACAGGGGAGTCTAAATAAGATCCTGGGTACACTTTTTAGTCCCTGACCTGCACCCCATAGTAAGCAAAAGTAAAAGCACCACCTGGTGACCAGAACAGAGAATTACAGGTTTTTCTTAAATTTGAGCTGTAATAACTTTTAAATATAAAATCTCCCAGCAGTTGAAACACTATTGTATTAACCACATTAACCAGCAGGAAAAGTCCTGTAACAGTTTTTCCTGAAAATTATTTACTGGAAATAATAATACTGATCATTTAGGGTAGCTTATTAGACTGGCATTCACATATAATGGATTTCAATTCATTTTGTGCATCCTTCTCTTTAATATTTAGTAGTATCTCGTTTTGTAGTATTTTGTTCTCGCTTTTCTTGTATTACTTATAATGAGCAGGGTTTATAACCTTTCCAATATCATGTATTTCTAGCAAAGTTGCAAAATAATATTTATTAGGTGCATAAGCTTTACGCATGACTAACAAATATGTTTCTTTAACCCTGTAAGAACCATAAAAGTCAGTTGCAGGTGCCATGCAGGTCATAATTAAGTTAAGCTGAGAATCCTAAGTGAAAAATGTTTTCCATCTCAAAGCAATTATACAATTTAATTATTCTTTCTTTCTTTATAAAACACTGGATGAATTACGTTTGTTTGTTTTTTAACAAGCATGTCAACAATTTTAATTTCTTATGATACGCAAGGTGACCAGACTTCTCCCTGCTAGACACACACACTGAATGCTTTAGAGCTGCACTGCAAAGGTGGCAAATCAGTGCCACCTTCCCATGTGTACCTTTTTTATAAAAAAAAAAAAATAATAATAAAAAAAAAAAAAATTAAAAAAAAAAAATTGTGCATTAAAAGTGAGCTCTGGTCATATTTGGGGAAACCCCAACAAATGCTAAATAATAAAAGACCCCTTTTTCTAATCTGGGTGGAAAATCCTAATGAGCACCATGCATCAGATTTGCAGGAATAAGTCCTAGTACTGGGTATCCTGTACATGGCGGCAAACAGGATACATTGTTGCAGGACTCAAACGCCAAACTCGTCCTACTGAAGTCCTGAGTCTTGCAACACAGCATCTGCCTCCAAGGACATGATAATCAGTATTAATTAAAGATCATGTTTGGAGAAGCCATTCCAGTAGAATTAATACATTGTGGGCTTTAGGATTTTCTGCATATATCAATATAAATCAGGGGGTATTGGGTGTTTGTGTTCCTTTAATTATATGGCTACTTTAATTGCAAAAATAAATAAATATCTATATCTATCTATCTTTTTATATATAATATGTTTATATATTAATTTTAACTGAAGTGTGTACTAGATATTGCCCAGAACTATGGTGCACATCCCTCTGGCACTCAAATGGTTAATAAATGTTTTGGGGGTTTTTTGCATTAGTATATACATAATATGCTCATTATCAGGCTAAAGATGATGGGGATATAATCCTGATTTGCTGCACGTTGCCCACCTCATCTCGGTCCAGGTCATTAGTGGCTGCAGAACAAGTTTGCTGGCTGAGGATGATGAGATTTGAATCCAAACAGCTTTAAAGCCACAGTTCATATACCTCTTAACCCCTTGGATGCTAGAGACGTATCCAAATCATTGGTTAACAATTCATGAAGACCTCTCTAGCATCCAAAGGGTTCATTTGAACAGGCCTAAACAGATATGCCATTCCCACAAGGATTTCTGCTTGCTGAATACTTACGGTATTATGCAGAAAATAAAAGATGATTAATTCTTGAGCAAACGGTCAAATGAAAATACCCACTGGCTTAAAATGGGCTTTTAACACTTTGAATGGTAGAGAGATCCCTAACATTAAAGAGCTTAAAAGTTGCATCTAAAATCACTGGGATTTTTCTGATTGTTTAAGTCCCCCTTATGGTGCAGTTGCCCTAGAATTTGCTTTTTGAATAATGTCCGTTAGCTCTTTAAAGGGATAGTAACACTTCGTTTTAACTTTATTTTATTTTGTAGGCATTAAAAAAACATGAAGAATGATATAAGTCTTATCTCTCAAACCTTTATGGTTTATGAGATATTCACAAGCAAAGTTCCCCTCCCCGCCCCTTTTTCCTAGTGTAAGCCATCTCTTCTCAGATGTGAGTCTGGTTGTATGACAGTACAGATAACAGAAGGGGACAATTTTCTTTGTATGAAAACAATGAAAGCCCTTCCCCCCTTGAAAAGTTTTTCAGCTTTTTCCATTATCTTAATTGAAGATTGTCCCTCTCTGCAGTCTACCTGGGCATCTCCCTTCTTATCTGGTTGAACAGGGGGGGGATACTTTGTTTGTGAATATCTCTTAAACCATAAAGGTTTCAGAGATAAGACTTATATCATTCTTCATGTTTTTTTAATGCCTACAAAATAAAATAAAGTTAAAATGAAGTATTACTATCCCTTTAATGGCAGTTAGATCTATATGGCTTATACTAATCAAAGGAGAAATGATTATCCATATTCAAGCTAAAAGTTATTTTTTAAATGTAGATTTTTATCAGCACAAACCTGGGCAAATATTTTCACGAGTCTGGAGTTGTGCGAAGGCCGGATCTGTAGGTATTCCCTCCACCACTGCTTAGCATAGACCAGAAACAAGCGTTCCTTCTCGGCTGTCTTCTGTCTCTCTAAGGTAAGCTGAAAATAAAACTGATAACTCACTCACGGTACAGCAAGATACTAGTGAAAATAAGAGGTTAAATGTAACTATGATTGGATGGACCACCTAATAAACCTCCACTCTACCTTAATTTAGGCAGAAAATCCCAGGTGGAAATTAATCTATAATGCTGGTGCACAGGACCACAAACCTGATCCCATTGAAGCTTATCTTCTGTTCGGAAAGACTTTAGTGGAAAGAGTTTGGAGTCAAGTAATGAAACTGTGTCTATCTCCATAGACATAAAATCCAGTAGCAATTAAAAATTAATTTTCAAAAGTCAGTCTGCAGAGAATTAATACACAGGGGACATTAGGATTTCCTATCCAGATTAAGGTGTCAGGTTTATTATTAGAGGTTAGTGCTCCTTAAGTGGAAATAATGACTTGGGTAATTCTGAAAGGGGTTTCAAAATCACCTATATTTTGCTCCATTTGTCAATTTATGCAAATTAGCCAGTATTCTTTGGTAGGAAGAGGCAGTTGGGAGGGAGAGGAGTGGAATGTTATGTGACACAAAAAGCTGTTCCAGCAAGTTGCCCAATTCACATATATTTATCTTCATTTGTCAGTGTATCAGGAAACTATTATTTTAAATAAAGAAGGACTAACAAACAGGTGATTTTGTAAGTTCTTTCAAAATCACACAAGACTTTTCAAAAGTACCCATTCCACTTTAAAGAGGAACTTTCACACTCTATAAAGTCGCCCTGTAATAATTAAGCAGGTAGCGACTAGCTTTATAATATATATGTTACGTCTGAAATGTATCAGATTATAAAGAAATCCTTTATTGTAGGAGACTGACAGCGAGGTTAGTGCAGTCTGTGCGCCTGCGCCGTCAGTCCCTTCCGGTTACCACGTGGCACACTGCAGTGCTTCTCAATGGAGATCGGGACTGACAGCGCAGGCAAGATGTTTGCGCTGACGGCTGGCTTCCGGTCTCCTACAATAAAGGATTTCTTTATAATGGGCTACATTTCAGAGGTAACGTACATATTATAAAGCTAGTCGCTACCTGCTTAATTATTGCAGGGCGATTTTATATCGGGTGAAAGTTCCACTTTAAATCTTTCTGATGTTGTCGCTATCTCTACCACTATTACTTCACAATCAACTCATATGAAACAGCATGCTGTACCATTATCATATATAGGTTTAAATGATGCCACATTTTGGAGTATTGAATCATTATACAGTATTCTAAATGTATGATTTTTAAACAGATTGGGGGAAGCAATTTTCCTTGCACTCCACACTTCCTGAATTGTCGTAGAGAACTGGCTCAAGACCAGAAGAGCATAAATCCTGCTGAAAATCAGCATATACAATTTTTCATATCTCAAATTTGCATCAATACATGGAGACTTTTAAATGCACACATCAATCTTAAAGCATGTTCATCAAATAAGAACAACATGTACTGTAACATCAGTAATTATTACACTTTTCTGAATTTCTATATAATGTGCTTATCCCTTTAAGGACCAGAAGGGTATGCGAAGCATTGCAAAGTAATGCATTACACTCTTCTCTGGTCTATAAAGGGTTAACAAAAAACAAAACAAAAAATACATTTTGTAACCAGTGAAAGTTAAAGTATTATCTTCCATTCCCAGAACTAAAGTAAACTAATGGATTGCTACAGGGGGTCTCACCTGAGTGTTTATGATTTCTTGGGACAATGTCTGGTGCAGCTGTGGATAGAGCTCAAGTTTCACATTCAGAACTCCGACAGACACTTTACATTCCGTACCTTGCAAATAAAACAGGTTCAGTCATTAGTACAGATTCACTACCCAAAGAAGCACAGCCTGGTAAAGCAGCTACAATGGGGAATTAGTAGTTGTATCTCAGGGGATACAAAGGCTAGCTCTCAGATGTATACAAACATGAATGTAAGTTGCTTTTGGCATGTACCTTGTGTTTCACTTACTCAACTACCACAGGAGTGAGTATGACCTGCTGCCTTGCTACAGATCTCAAACTGCCAATACAGTTTGTTGGAGCTGGTATCTAAACCTAAGATTTGCACTGGATCCATTGGCTCTATGACTTGACTTCCTTCCCCTTGGAACACTTTAATAGTCAGCCAAGTACAGCTTTACAGGTATATTGTGCCTTTATGAATACTGGGCAGCATGCAAAAAAACCAACCAAACAAAAAAACACACCATATACTACCTCATGTCACAGAAACCAGAGAATGTTAGACATAAGTAGCTTAGTATATACTGGCTTTGACAGGCAGAGGACAAGTATATCGATTCCAGCACCTACTTTAAATGCGGAATCTTATTTGTGCATCCCCCCCCCCCAGTAAGGCTGATGTACTAAGAACTACAGAGATTTTGGAGTGAACCAACTGCATCACAGGGACAAATAATTTACACTACATAAATGGGGCTTTTAATCTTTTGACTGCTAAAGAAGTCTTCAATGCATTGAGAAACAATGTCTAGTAAACATCAATAGCATTCATAGGGTTTATAGCCCAATTTAAATCACTGGGAATTTTCATTGATGCAGCTAGCATGATCCAGTTCTGCTTAGAACATCGGCATCATTCTGTTTTGCCGTAGGTACCACCTTGCCCCTTACCTACTCCAAGGAGTTCCACAGCAATGCTGGTCATTCCCTTCTCTGCTCCGAGGACTGAGCGCCACTCCAGAAAGTGAGATGCCACCAGTGTGGTTTCACCAGATGTGTCCATCTTTATTAACACCAGTTGCACAGGATCACAGAGGGACAACATGGTGGTGGCATCAGCCATCCTACTTCCATCACCTAGAATGGATTCAGTAGAATCATGAATGGCAGCAATGTTTTATGTCTGGTGTTCACCAACTCACACCTATTTATAATGAAAATAGGGCTTTATGCAGCAACAAAAGAGGTGCAATTCTGGAGTAAACCAACTGCACTGCAGGAGACAAAAATACTGTCATTGATTTAAATGTGTTATTTAATCAGTTGAATGCTAGAGCGATCTCCAAAATATTGTGAATCAATGTATTAAAGACCACACTAACATTCAAGGTATTAAGAGCCCCATTTTAAATCCATATGAATTTGTCCCCTATGGTACAGTTGATTGGCTTTAGAATTGCTTCTCTTGTTTGTTGCATAAGGTCCATAGGATCCTATGGTAGTTTTATAACCTTTTAACTCTTTGTGGGCAGAGAGATATCCAACACATTGCAAAGCACTCTAGCACTCAAGGGTTAAACCAAGTACAAACAAGGTTTATAGAGTACAGAAAAAAAATAATTATGTTAGTCTTTAACCCTCTGAGTGTCTGTAGAGCAAGCAACATTAAACTATTTAGATCACCAGACCACAAGATAAATATTTTACATAAAAACACTGCATTTACTTGTTCAGATTTTAAACCACAAGCAGGTCAGTTTAGACAGATGACAACGCACTGCCACTCCAGACAAACAGTACTGAGTCAACCCAGAGGAAGCTGTGTAACCTGAACTCAATACAAAACAGTAAAGACAGGCCAATCTGATTCATTCCAAACCAAAGGAGTTGGAAAAAGTAGATTAATACTTTGGATACTAGAGAGAATTCCAGTGCATTAAGGCGCTTCTCTAGAACCCAAGGAATTAAGGTGTTATACCTCGTGTAAAGGGAGGTATGGTTTGGGGCAAAACAAAGAGGATGTGTGCTTTTGGGGTGAAAATAAGGTGTATGTATGATGTGGTATAAGGTACTTATCTCCTCTTCTTACTGTAAGATAGAAGAAACTGGGCGCCACAGGATACACCACCTATTTTACGCACTGAAAAACAATCTACTAATTTTGCCTGATTCTTCCTATAAAAGGAATGGTAAATAAAAATACTAATCTCAGGAATATTACACAACAATCTGAAATGCAAATATAGCAGTTCTCTGATGTCAGCACCTACAGAGATACTAGCTGTATCATCTCTGCTACCAATGGCCTGGATTCCATCACAGGGGAGAACTATCATTGCTTTTAGCACCAACCTTTCCCATAGACTTCATTAGAAATTTTTGAAATAAAATCAGTGAGGCTGATGTACTAAGAAACTGTGGTGCAATTCTGGAGCAAATCAACTGCCCTATAGAGGACAAATAAAAATTCCCCAAATTCCCATTAATTTAAAATAGGGTATTTAAGACTCAAGAAGCTGAGGCATTAAAATCCCCATTTAATAAGAGTTATTTCTTATTTGTTCCCTATGGTGCAGTTGGCTTGCACCAGCATTGGCCCAATCTGCACATCAGCCTCAGGAATCCATGTATTACCTGCAACGTAATCCAGGCAAATTTGAATGGCAGTTCTCAGAGTTCTCTCGTAGGAACAAGTCAGCAGGTTGGGAACAGATGACTGAAGCTTAGAATATAATTTAGAGACCAATTTCTTGGGGATGAGGATCTAAGAAGATTCCCTAACAGAGAGGGAGCAAAAACAACAGGCTGCATGTCAAACTGGGTAGCATAGGCATACCTGAGCTGCAGGTTTCTAAAGAACAGTGAGTTGGGTAAATCAAACTGCTCTTTTAGGGCATCTAAATTCTGGAGAGAAGAGCCACCCACAATACTACCAACATATCCAAGACCCTCACATGCCCACATATGGAAGTCTTGCAATCCACAAAACTCTTATAGCTGGTGATTTTGCCAGAGAGGAGAATTAAGACACCACTTCAACTGGGAAAATAGAGGAAAGAACCTACCCTGCCATACACACCAGATCAACGTGGTGACTCAGAATAGTAACAAAGGACCTCCCAACATTCTCTGAACACAGCACTGTAAAGAGCCCCGGACGAGCCAATAGCAGCAGCTTACACCATCACCGCAGGATTGCCAGATTCAGGATGGAACCACCAAGAGACAAACATAAGCTGGAGGATAGGTAATGAATATACACACTAGGGAGTGCCAGGCCTCCACATTGTACTGGGGCCTGCAAAAAGTTCCTACCAATTCTGGAGACCGAGTCATTCCAGAGCAAAGTAGTAACAATTGTGTTGATGGCTTGAAAAAAATATTTTTGGGGAAACACTATCAGAGTATTATGCAACAAACAAATACATTTAGGAAGGTATACCATTTTAAAAAAATATTAACCCTATCTTAAAAAACAAACAAACAAAAAATACAAAACAACATTTAAGGGGCAACACACACACACACACACAAATAGATCCAAGTTTTGGAGATAAAACAATAAGGGTCTGCATGAATCCAGAAAACAGGGTACTTAGCAATTTAACGAAGAGCTCCACATCTTTTGGAAAGAGGACCAGCTTAGTCTGGTTCACTCGGAGGACAGGACAGAGAACCAGCAATATTCATGAACTAGATCGAGCAGGCAATCCATTAAGCCACAAGGCTCACACAAGTAAACTAGCATATTAGCAGCATAAAAAGAAATGCTCTCTTCTAACCTGCCACATCTCAGACCCAACAATCACATAGAGGATCTTATCAATATAGCCACTGGTTCAATTGTCAGAACAAATAATGATGAGGACAAAGGGCAGCCCAGCCTGGTGCCTCTACTTAACTAAGGAGATATTACATTATTTGTGTGGACCCTAATATTCAGGGAACTATACAGCAGTTTAACAATTTAATGATTTTAGGACCTAATCCAAAAGAACCTGGCACCGCCCAAAGAAACAGCCACTCAATGAAGCCAAAGGATTGGGCCATATCTAGAGATGCCACCACTCTAGAGCCAATATTAACATGTGAAATCTGTAAAATAGTATGAAAGTAACTACAGTTAATATCTGTGCCCTTCCATGGCATAAAACCTGACCAATTCTGATGAAACAACTTAAGAACCACTCAGTTTAGCCCAGTAGGCAAGACTGTAGCTAATATTTTCACATCCATAGTCAACAGGGAGATAGGTCTATATGAAGCATATAAGTTTATCTCTTTCCCCAACTCAGGAATAAAAATAATGAGAGTGTCCATGAAGGAAACCAGTAGACTTCTCTGCTCAGACAAGTAAGTTTTTATAAAGGAAAGAACCTATCTTCACAAAGCTCCCATACCATTCCAAAGGGCATCAATGAGAGGAACCTCCCCCCTAGGGAACAGATGACATGGCATCCAACAGCTCCTGCAACTCAAGGGGCCAATCAAGTAATCGCCTGCCCACCTTTGTAACAGCAGGAAAAGTAACCTCTGAAAGGAATTCCTGAAGCTCCAACATTGACTATGACACCTGAGACCTATATTGGATCTGAACGCATCGAGAATTTACAGCATTTATACTCCTTGTTGATCACCCCTGCTTCATGTAGAATCTGAGGAATATTAAGGGAGGGAGCCTCTGATCTGGCCAAAAAGGCCAGCAGGCGGCCATTCTCATCCCCCTGCTCAAACACTTTTTGCCTGGAATGAAACAGAGCAGAAAAGGTAATATCCATTAAAGAAAGAAAGTAAGAGTACAGGGCCTGCACCAAAATAGGGCACCTCATTCTCAGTTGCAGTCTACCTGGCCTCCAACAAGAACCTCCACCTACAAAAGTTTAGCAGCAGCCAACCTTCTGTAGCCAACAATACTGGATATAACAGCTATCTGAGGCACAGCCTTAGCATTGCCCCATTGATACCAAATACATACCAACACATACCAAATACTATTTACATACATCCTGACAATTTCAGGAATTGTCTCACACCGACAGCCATAAAAGATTGAATCTCCAAAGCTTAAGCCTCATCTGCAATGGTGCATGGTCTACTGAAACAGCAGTAGATCAGGAGGTGGCAAATGCAGAAATCAATTCTAGAGTGATATGTATGTGACAAGAGACCTGTTTGAGATCAGAGTGCTTCCATCCCCATAGCTCGGTGAAACCACACACATCAGCCCAGGAAGACATCTGACGATTGACATTTTTATTAAAGCTTAAATCTGTACAACTGTGGATCAAGAGTAGCATTAAAAATCTCTTATAAAAAGGGGCAAAAAAACCCCCAAAACAAAAGTCGACCAATGCCCACTTTCCTCTGACTTAATTGTATCCAACAGAGTTTTGTCAAACGGAGGCTGAATGTAAAGAGGAATAAGTAAGTATCAAAGAGTTAAACCATCAGGTTTCCAACTATAATTATGTCCCTACCATGGAAGTCCATACAGAAATGAATAGTGTCAAAAGCCAAAGATTTATGTGCCAAGACAGACAACCTTCTCAAGTAATTAGAGTACAGGGAGTGATACGCCTTAGCAGCTCATGTTTTTTTAAAGCACAACTATCCACTGCCTAGTCAAGTGTGTCTCTTGCAAAAATAGAAAGGAAGGGGAATATCACTAAACAAATGTAAACATTAGGGAATGCTTAAATTTGGAATTCAAACCCTGAACATCCAGGAAAAAACTGTAATGCTATCACCATTTATACCATCTAAATAAATTAATATCTTGAAGCAGGCATGGGCTAGGGCCCCTCTCCACCCACCCACAAATCAAAGTAGGCATATAATGACATTGCACCTTTGGAGAAATCAGGGTACCATGACATTTAAGGGCTGTGAAAAATAATTTCACCTTGTTGTATAGTAAGAACTCTGTCCCTGTCTCAATATGCAGGCAAACTGAGGTCTGAGTGAAGCTCCAGGTGGTGGAGAGTGATCTCACTCAACAAGCAAAAGAGACAAGCAGCTCTCCTTACTAAAGGTATCTTTTAGCCATTCTCTAAAAAACATTTCTGGTTGTTACCCTCTGCTTTCTCCAGAATACCTATAATGTGCAGTTTGTTGCTTCTCAACCAGTTTTCTAGGTCATCCATTTTCAAATGGCATCTAGCACTCAGCTGCTGCATCCCCAGCACTACAACCTGAAGAGGAAGACAGGTTTGTAGGACTACAATTACCAACATCAGTTGGAGGAAAGCCACAAGTTACCTGCCTATAGTTATGCTCATTTAGTTGCAGTGGATTTTGGAGGTAAAAGTTCACAAAACAAAAATTATAAACATGTTAATACTTAATTTGCAGACTCTCTAAAATCCCCTCTACAAAAATTCTGAGTTTGCCCCGATTGCTGTGTTTCAGTGCGTACAGAAATGTATCATTAGAAGGTAAGATAAAAAACAATGGGTCGACATTGGACTGGAATCCACTGCAGGTGATAATTTTACCACTGGTTTTGTCTACAAATTTCCTCTTAGGACCTTTTCCCCACAGGTGACACCAGTGCAAACTTTTGAAAGATACTATGCTGACGAAAAGGTACCTTAAACTGGCTGGAGCTCAAGTGGACTGGGCATCACACAACCTCCTGCATAGAGAACAGTGGTGGAGTGTAGGAGAAAGTGAGTGAAAGAACATGGATTACAGAACTGTAGCTGCTTTCAAAAAAGCAATGGATAATTGTCTACCACAGAACGATATTGAGAATTATGACAGCTGGCTTCAAAACAGACAGGATGTTGATCTAGGCAACTGACTGCCATTTGGAGTCCGGAAGGATTTTTTTTACCCACTTGGAACTCAAAAGGAAATGGCTTCAACAGAAAGAACCATATAGCCTATAAAGAAAAATCACATCAATTGTCACACCGAATATGTAATATATATGTTATTGTGTGGTTGTGGCATAAAATACATAGGCAGAACCACTCTGCCATTAAAATTACGCATACACGTACGTCATGGCAAAATCAAACGTAAAGAGGAAAATCATGGCGTACCAAGACATATGAACACCTGTGAAAAAGGCGGATATGATAATCTGAAGGTAATAGGTCTAGAACATATACCAACAGGGGTAGGTGGAACATTTCAAAAACTATGCTTCAGAGAGGTGTTCTGGATCTATACCTTAGATACTTGGGGGAAGGAGGCTTAAATGCAGAGATGGATATAGCTTCATGCTTCTAAAGAAAAATATTACATACAACAGACATCTCTTACAAAGCTATTGTCTTTTGGGCAACTATTTGAGTCCTTGTGTGTTTTATGGACCCTGCTTTTATGAATCATAATATATATGTATTCCATTTTTATTTTTTATTATTATTATTTTTTAGTATTTTTTAAATAATTTGAGTTTAGTCCTTAATCAGACTATGGATCTAGGCCAATCAACTCTGTAGTGTGTAGCCCGGTGATCTTTGACCTTTGAGGCTACAAATAATAATAACAGCATACTACACTTCATTGCACTGTCTCTCCCCTTCCTTCTTTGTTTTCTCTATAGAGTGACGTGGGTAGTGACTTGTGAAACCCACACAAGACAGCAGCATCGTATCCATCTTCTAAACAAGAAACTACACCTACAGACTGAGCGCTAACAAAAACTTATTTTTCTTTTTTTGCCTTCCTCTGAATCAACAGGGGTGATTTGGCATGGGCTGGACTTGATGGACCCATGTCTTTTTTCAACCTCATCAACTATGTTACTATGTTCAAGTGAAAGACTCCATGCACTTCAATAGGAATATGAGAGATAAAACCAAAGAACATGTAATCAAATACAATATTATCTAGGCCTCAGTCTTCCTTTTCCAATGTATTTAAATATACTTCTGTCCATCCCACACATTCTTGAATCCCTTTACATGAAGAAATTCCAATTACCTAAGCTGTCTTTATGCACTTCCAGCAAGAAGCCATCTTGGAAGTCTGGTTCACAGGCACATGGGACAGGCTTGGAGCGAAAACGCTGGTTTCTGAAGTGTAAACAGAGGATAAAGGTAGAACAGATCTGTCCTGGCAAGGGCTCTGGTTCCTGCAGGTGTTCCAGAAAAGCTTTTCCACCCATAACCTGAAGGTGAAGATATCTACGTGTAGGATCAATATTAGCTGCAAAATAAATAAAACAAAACTGACTTTGTCATGTGTAGACATTACTTTGGAGGTTTAATTTGCTGTTTGCTTACTGCTAGTCTCTGACTTGATGGGAAACAATATACAGAGGAAATGAGGAGAGATGAAAGACAGAGTGACCTTCTTATTAAAGAGAAAAAGATCTATCAAAATCTCCTTGAGATCAATTAGAGGATTTTCTATTGAAACATGTGGTAAACGTTTTAGTAAATAAGGAGCTAAACAAATGCTCAATATATCTCTGAGAAAAGATGTTAACTGACCGCCAGAGAAGGAAGTAATGCAATAACCAGCAATGTATTGTCCACATGGCTGCTACTATAAGGCTGAGATTTACAGACATGCACATTTACCCATTTACAGATTTTCAGACTTACAGAGGCTGATATACTAAAGACAAGTTGAGCAATTCTGTGACAAGCCAATTCCACACAGGGGACATTTAAAAATTCCAACTAAATTACATTGCGGCTTTTAAGACCTTTAATGCTTGAGACCTCTCTAGCATTCAGAAGGTTAAAAGCCCCATTCAAACCAATGAATATTGTGGCAATTTTTAATTGTCCTCTTAGATGGTTTGTTTGCTCCAGAATTGCTCCACTTGTTCCCAGTACACTGGCCTCGCTAAGTTTTGAGATTTTTCCTGCAGCAGTAGAAGGTTATAAAATTATAACAGGAGCGGTTATTTGGAGCCCCTCTGCACATAGCACAATGAAGGGATCCCTGATCCCAATGACTACAGTGATATCCATAAAGGGACAGACACATGGGAACTGACAGAATAGTAAATAACGTGAGCAACAAGGTAAGGGTGAACCTTGTCACTTTGTTCATTGTGTGTAAAGGGTCCTTTTGCCGCATAGAATATCTCAGGCAAAATTTTAAAGGGGAACTCTCACCTGTAGTAAACTTGTCTTCATCTTAAAGTTCCATTGTTTTGAAGATGTTAACCATTTTTTATTTTTCAATTTAATTTAGTATTGGCTAAGATATTTGCTTTTAAAGTTATATGGCGATGTCAGTTTTGTACAGGCTGCAGGTACAGCTCTGTTTCGCAGCCCATCAATCTTCCTCTGTTCCCCTCCCCAAGTACTGCCTCCTTCCCTCCTCCTCCGATGATGGAGGATTCTGGCATATGACCTGGCATGCGCTCTTGCAAATGCACGTCCAGGTCACGTTACAGGCACAGACTGAGCGCTCAGTCCTTTACAAAAAGTGCCAGTCCACTTGCCAAACTCACAGAGGCAAGCAGACTGGCACTTTTTATAAAGGACTGAGCGCATAAATGTGCTCAGTCTGTGCAATGCCCTGGACGAGCATTTAGAAGAGGGCGCACCAGGTCAAATGCCAGTATCTTCTGTCATCGGAGGGAAGAAGGCAGTACTTGGGGAGGGGAACAGAGGAAGAGTGACAGGCTGTGAGATATACAGGCTGCGGGTACAGCTCTAAAACTGACTTCACCATATAACTTTAAAAGCAAATGTCTCGGCCAATACAGAATTATAAAAAATGGATAACATCATCAAAACAATGGAACTTTAAGAGGAAGACAAGTTTACTACAGGTGAGAGTTCCCCTTTAAATAAAACAGAAGCCAACCACAAGTTACTTAGTGGCATTTACTAAGAACTGTATTCAGGGCTGATTTGGGGCCCTATGTGCAAAACCAGCATTGTTATTTCTCTTATTCATATAGCTGTAGGAAAAAGAAAGTTGCACGTTTATAGGCACATAGCGGTTTATTTAGGAGCTAGAGGAGCTATTCTGGATCACACCAATTACACCATGGGGGACAAATGACAATGCCCAGTTATATAAGTGTAAGAGGTCCCCCATGTATTGCTGCTGTTTGGAAACCGCTCTATAATGCAGTGGGTTAAAAACCACACTTAAAACCAGTCAGTTTTTTTGCCCCTTATGGTGCAGTTGGTTTAGACAAGGACCATATTTTCCAACAAACCAAAACTGGACCAGACTATAAAGAAAAAGCCTCAATCCTCCAGTGGTTCCCAACCCTCTCCTTCGGGGCATCTAACAGGCCACATCATTAGCATTTCCTTGGTTAAGCAGGTGAGTTAATTAGAGACTCTGTCATTTAACTTACCTGAATCTAAGCAGGGAAAGCCTAAAGGCATGGTCTGCCAATGGTCCCAGAGTATGGGGTTGGGGATCATATGTCATCAGCAGGTGCCCAATATGAAAAGTCAAATTGCTTATACTTTTTCCCCACTTTCAACATGTTTTTTGCCACTGACATTGAAATCACTGACAGGAAACTCAATGAATATCTGTTTCCAGAGATCTTGCCAGTTGGTAACTGTGAAACCAAAGATATTACACAATGACGCAGTCTTTCTGTAGCACTGAAGGCTCTCCATGCTGTAGTGGTGACTTTTCTACATCATTTCACTTCATTTTTTACACTGTTGTACTCTCTCTGCTTTGAGAGCTACACACAGCAAGTTCTCTGAAAAGAGATAACTCTCTGTCAAGGATATAAAAGTAAGTGTATTTAAGTATTGATTTCATTATGAAGGGTGTTTCAACCTGTAGTCCTGTTCTTGGGCTACAACTACCTTCATCCTTAACTTGATTTTATAGGGCCTTTCCACCCAGTGAAGTGTGATGAACTTACTTCTTTTCAGTGTTCTTGGTTCTTTATCAACAAAATGTGTGGCTGGTTTTGGGGTTGAGGTGAGTTCTCTGGAATGCCTTTCCTGTAACAAAGAAAGGATATATCTAGCCTGTGGCTGCACATATGTATTTAAAAGTGGGAACTATATCTATAGTTACTGCCTCTGAATATGTTTAACAGAAGGTATTAACTAGGTATCACAGGGATCCTTAGGGTGTTCTTAGGGACGTATGGTATTTTCTTTGGTTTATGTTAATGTTTGGGAGGCCTGCAATAAAAGCTTCCGGTTTTTTTTTTTACTTTGTTTGTTTTTCTATATGCAAAACTTCTGTAAAATGTTCTTGTAAAAAAAAACAAAATAAATAAAAGTAATTTCAAAAAAAGAGATAAATAACAGCAGAATAACCACCAGTTCAGAGGAATATACTTTTATCAGTCCTGTGAATTGATATACAATATAAATTAAAAAATGTGTTATTTATTATTGAATCAATTCTTAGCTAATCTTCCAGAAGCATGGATGGGAGGTGGAGAAAGAGAATGGAAGAGGAGGGGGGAAAAAAAAAGGATACAAAATAATATGTGTATTTATATAGCACAAGTGCTATATAATATAAGTGCTATATAATACACTTATATATAAAGTGTATGGAGCATTTTACAAATTAAGGGTTTAGACAGTACAGGGTGATAAGTGCTTTGCAAAATGAAACACTCGAAATAGGGACCCTGTTCAAAAGCTTATAATCTAAAATGATAAAGAGTACGTAAGAGTTAAGTGAGGAATACAGTGCTATAGTTGTATATAGTCACCCACTGAACATGGTAATCTCAACCCTTAAAAGGATTTGAGGAGAGTGCAATGCATTGCTTCATAATGCCACTGAGCACTCCTCTGTTCTTTCACCCCTTAATGACCCTTGACGATCATAGTACGTCATGGGTCGATCTGACTGAACGACCCATGACGTACTCTGACCGTCATGGAGTTCAGGGCTCCCCCCGCGTCTGCACGCCATTCGGGTAGTCCAGAACCGGAAGAACCAAAAAAAAAAAAAAAAAAAAATGCTCCGTGGTCCTTAACTCACCGTGTCAATTAGCCGGTCGTTAAAGGATTAAGTAGGCTCCCACATGGCCTGCTTCAGAAAAAAAAAAAAAATACCAGAAACAGTCATCTTTACCTATATGACATGGCAGGCCTGACTGTTCCTTTGTTCCAGAGAAAAACACTTTCAAAGACAAAACTCACTGGGGCCATTAGAATTTTCTGACCATAGTAAGGTAAGAGGAGTTTCTGTAGGGAAAGGAGGCCAGCTGAGTTTACCAGGCATGGTGAAATTCATACAAGTGTGAAAATATATAAATAAAAAAAAAAAAAAAAAGTGTACAAAATGTAATTGTGCCACTTAGGAACAATTGTATCTAAGTCAGTCTGGTATAGCTCCCCTTTAACAAGTAAAAACAAAACAGGGACAATGCACATGTTCAGTGTCATAGTTTTCACGAACAACTACCTCAAGAAAATGCAGTTCCTTCATGACATCATCAATAATTCCCCGCCGTTTTAAGGCTTTCATTAGATCTTCTTCTGACAATTGTTGGCTTTCTTCTTGGAATTCTTCTTTTAATGTTTCAGCCAAAACCTCACGGATTTTGCCATGTACATCCATCTGCAAACAATGAGCAATCATACTAAGATCACCAAATGCCGCTAATGACATTTTGGCCTGGATTACGTTACCAAAGGTTTTGTAGACATCAGTCATCAATGGGAAAGAAAATGGCGCATCTTAGGCAAAGAAATTCTCAATTTTTTTTTTTTATCAAATGTTTCCTAGTGAGTATAGCAGTGCTGAATGCATCTGGAGAAGACTGGAGCAATTTTTTTCCCTCCAGGTTATTCCTTCCTGCATTAATTCAATGGGCGTTTTTTTTTACTCCTATGCGGTTTTTGGTTTGCCCCAAAATTACACAGTCTATCAAATGTATCTGTAACTTGATTTTTTTTAAGTGAACACAGGGCTTTAGGTTTCTTAGATTTAAAGCAGGCCCGTCATTTTAAAAACAGTTTCAAAGCAGTGGCCCTAGGTTGTACACAGCCTCTTCCAATCATGAAGGAAATCAGTGGGAGATGTGCACAACACAGAACAGCCGCATTGAATCTAAAGCAGACAATGGTAGAAAAGACCAACCAGAAGAGATTAATAAATGCTCCGGTCCTCTCCAAATGACTTTACGACTCCACAAACACTCAAAACCTGGGTTGCAGGGCACCAATGGACTATAAGTTGTCGGTCATTCTTATGATCATTATTAAAACAAAATGACGTCTTATAGTCTGTTAAATACTTTAATAGGTATCTGTTTTTAAAGCATGCCACTTTAAATGTAAGAAACCTAAAGCCCTGTGTTCACTTAAAAATCAAGTCACATAAACATTTGATAGATAGGCTGACATGCTAATCAGAGGAGGATTAGTTCTGAAGCAAATCATAAACAGCATAGGAGTCAAATAAAAACTCCCATTGATTACAACTGGAATTTTAGCATTCAAGAGGTTTAAAATTCTCAAAACTCCCATAGAAGTAAACTCTGCCAGAAGGGTATGCAAAGCACTGCTTAGCAATGTGTTGCAAACCCTTCTGGTATTAAACGGATTATGAAGTCAGAACGTTTGTCCTTCACAGACCCCATATGAGCAAGTCACCAAACAGGCAAGAAGTGGATAAGCTATACACCTGACCTGCAAGAATCGGACTGGAACTAGATGAGTCACTAGGCAAATATTAAGCGATAAACTACCGGATTAGTTTAGCAGTAGTCAGGTATACATGGCCAAACTTTTTAAATTAAAAAAGAAATACACTTTATTGTTCCCTTAACACATAGTCTCTAAACCTGTGGTACTTGAACCCTGGGTGTATTTGGCATACAGGCAGTGAGTACTTGCCAGAGGGAAGGCCTGTCTGCAATGCAGAAGTGCCTGTTTGAATTTCAGCATCATTATACAAGCTGTGAAAGCTAGCCTAGCACTGTTAGGTTGCAGGCAGGTCCTCCTACTAAAGGCTGGTGTACTGAAGCACGTGCAGCTCATTATTCCCAATGATGGTCAAAATGTACTGCTGTTTATTGCTCATTTTGCCATCTGCATATGCCCAGTGTGAGACAGGGAATAGGTAGTAGGTTCCAAAATCAATTCAATGAGAAGTGACCTGACAGGCAATGCGGTAAGTGGTAACAGCAAACACTTGACTGTGGTGTAAACCTGACGTGTCCCCCTCCTATCTGTAGGTACCCATGCAACTTTCACCTTCTTCTCATGGAAAAATGGGTCTCTGGTTCCGGAAATACCACTGCAACTACTACTTATTGTAAATAACTCCTTTATTGGAGATAAACCTAAAATAGGCACAGGCCAATAATAAAATTTGTATATAACCCTATGCATTTCATCCTACAATGGACTTCATCAGGGGCATATTGCCAGAAACCGCCATCAGTAACCTTAGCATCCAAGCTATCATCAATGCTCAGGGATATGGTACATCCGAACTGTCCAAAGACAGTTACGGATGGGGGTTTCCGGTGGCTTGCGTTCCATCTCGCTCCTGACTGGAAGCGGAAGCAACACTGTAGGGCTTCCGGGGCAACTGGTTTGGGGCAGGAGGTGCAAACTTTGCGGAACGTCCGATGGAAAGTGGATCTGACAATCAACCGGAAAGGGAGAAATTTACCTTGAGATATTTCCTTTTCTTCTGTGTCCCCCCACGGCCATATACTTCTATGGGTATTGTCTCCTCCCAGTAGCTGGTGTAGGACCAATCAAAATTATTTAAGGAATCCCCTTGCCTCCTTTCGTCAGTCATCTTTTGTCAGAGCTGAAAAATATTTAAGGTAGATAGGTTATAGGGCAGGGGTGCCGTGGGGGGACACAGAAGAAAAGGAAATATCTCAAGGTAAATTTCTCCCTTTCTTCTGTGTCCCCTTCCACGGCCATATACTTCTATGGGACATACCAAAGAAACAACGTATATAGGGTGGGAAAATATCAGTAATTACTAACCACAATTAATCACAGCATCCTTATAAATGATATGAAAAACCTTACCCAGAAGGAATAGTCGCAGCTTTTAAGACTCTCCAGCCAAAATTTGCTGCTGAAGATGCTTGAACATCCAAGCGATAGTGCTTTATAAATGTAGAAATGGAAGACCAAGTGGCTGCTTTGCATATTTCTTCTGCCGTAGCTGCATCTTTTGCTGCCCAGGATGTTGCAATAGCTCTTGTTGAGTGGGCCCTTATGGTTCTAGGTGGCTCTTTTCCTGCACTAATATATGCCTCCTTAATGCATTCTGTTATCCATCTTGCAATTGAAGATTTTGAAGCAGATGATCCTTTAAACTTTCCTTGATAATGCACGAATAGAGAATCTGATTTTCTCATCTCCGATGTTCTACTCAAGTATTCTAAAATACATCTTTTCAAATCCAATCTGTGTAATCTTTCCTCCTTTTTGTTCTTAGGATCAGGAAAAAAGGTTGGAAGAACTATATCTTGATTCAAATGAAAGGCAGATATTACTTTAGACTTAAATTCACTTATGGTTCTAAGTACTACTTTGTCTTGATGAAAGATTATATAAGGTTCCTTAGAAGATAATGCATGCAATTCGCTTACTCTTCTTGCAGATGTAATCGCTACCAAGAAAACAGTTTTCAACGTTAGGAACTTTATAGAGGCTTCCTGTATTGGTTCAAACTTGTTTGACGTCGCCAACTGATTCAGTACAGTGTTAAGGTCCCAAGGAGGAACAATGCTTCTAACTCTGGGCCTTGATTTGTCTATTGCCCGCAAATACTTTTTGACTAAATCATCCTCAGCAAACTGCTTTGCTAAACAAGCCGAAATAGCAGAAACTTGCACTTTTAAGGATGCTGGGCGAAGTCCAGCCTCATAACCATTTTGCAAAAAACTTAGCAAATTAGGGGTAGAAATTGTCCTCCTGTTGACATCGTTTTTCATACACCATGTAGAAAATACTGTCCATACTCTATTATAAATTTTTGCTGTCAATGGTTTTCTTCCAGCAATAATGGTACTGATTACTGGTTCAGTTAAGCCTCTCTGCCTCAAGGAATTCCTCTCAGCCTCCATGCCACTAGTTTCAAAAACTCTGGTGCTGGATGAAACACAGGACCTTGATGTAGAAGGTCTGGCCTGACAGGCAGGGGCCAAGGCTTCTTCACAGACATGCTTACCAGACTTGAATACCACACTCTTCTTGGCCAGTCTGGTGCTATCAAAATGATGTCCAGTCTTTCCTGTCTGATCTTTCTTATCACCCTCTGGATCATTGGAATTGGAGGAAATACATATGCTAGATTGAATGTCCAATCCTGTGTCATTGCATCTATGGCTTCTGCTTGCGGATGATACCTCCTCGAGAAGAATCTCTGGCACTTCGCATTCTGTCTTGTGGCCATCAGATCTATTACTGGATGACCCCATCTTTCTCTGATCTGGTTGAAGACCTCTTGATTCAAGGACCATTCCCCTGGGTCCAACTGAACTCGACTCAGAAAATCTGTCTGTATGTTCTGACTTCCTGGTATGTGTATTGCTGACAGGACTGCCAAATTCTTCTCGCTCCATAATAAGATTCTTCTTACTTCTGAGTTTAGAAATCGGCTTTTTGTTCCTCCTTGATTCTTGATATACTGCACTGCCACCATGCTGTCCGATATTATCAGTACTGGTTCCTTCTTCAACTTTTCCTTGAAGGCTTTCAGACAATAGTATATTGCTCTTATTTCCAGTATGTTTATGTGTAGTAGTCTTTCTTTTGTATCCCATCTCCCCTGTATGGATCTGTTGTGCCAATGTCCTCCCCATCCTGTGAGACTGGCATCCGTCGTTATCTTTTGCCATACTGGATCTGTCAACAGTTTTCCCTTTTTGAGGTTTTTCTTGCATGTCCACCACTTCAGTTCTTTTCTTACTTGAGTTCCTAGTGGAATCAATTGAGCCGAATTTGCTGGATTCTTGTCCCAATGTTTTAGGAACCACCTTTGCAACGGCCTGAAGTGCAGTTTTGCCCATGGAACAATCTGTACTGTCGATACCATGACTCCTAGGATGGTCATGTATTCCAGGGATGTATGTTTCTTTTGTCTCCTGAACCTCTTTACCTTCTTGACTAAGGAGTCTATTCTGTTGTGAGAAAGAAACACCTTGCTTTTCACTGAATTCAATATCAGGCCCAAGAACTGCAATTGTTGCGTTGGAACCGACTGGCTTTTCTCCGTATTGATCTTCCATCCTAGGTACTGGAGGTGGTTTATGGTGATTCTGTTCTGAGTTGCTGCTGAACTGAAGGAACTCGCTATCAGTAACAGATCGTCTAGGTATGGTACTATTATTATTCCTCAATGGTTCTAGGGCTACTGCTAGTACCTTGGAAAATATTCTGGGGGCTGATGTAAGTCCAAATGGCAGCGCCTTGAATTGCCAATGCCGCCCCTTGAATGCAAATCTGAGGAATTTCCGGTAACTCTGAGCCACTGGGATGTGATGGTATGCATCTTGTAGATCTATTGTTGTCATGTAAGCATTGGGCAACATTGCTTGAATGACTGATGTTACGGTCTCCATCTTGAACCTTTCCTTTTTTATGAAGGAGTTGAGTACCTTCAAGTCCAGAATAGGTCTGAACCCTCCTGATGCTTTTGGAACCACAAACATTGTGGAATACCAGCCTAGCTTTCTGAACGTTGATGGAACTTCTTCTATGACCTGCTTTTCTGCTAGTTCCTGGATTGCCTTTGAGAGCTCCAAGGCTTTCACCGTGTTCTGCGGCGTCCTGGAACTCGTGTAGTGGTCTTTGTGGGGTCTGTATTCGAATTTTAGCGGGCATCCTGCTTCTAAAAGATGACGAGTCCAAGAGTCTAGATTTGTCTTGTCTCTCCAATTTTTGATAAATTTCTCCAGACGACCCCCAACTGGAGCTAGAAGCAGGTTCCGCTGAACTTCAGGAGAATTCTTTCTTGAATTGATTACCACGAAACCCATCCTTCCTGAATGAACCTCTCTTGTTTTGTGGAGGCAGGTGTTTTCGTGAATCATATTGTCTTGAGTTCTGAAAGCGTCTATGGTCTCGAAATGTCTGTTTCTTACGAAAGGACGTCTGCGTAGGTGATGTCTTATGTTTTCTATCCTGGGGAATAAAGGAACTTTTCCCCCCTGTTACTTTCTTTACAATTTCTTCTAGTTGTTCTCCAAATAGTAAAGACCCTGAAAAGGGTAAGGAAACTAGCTTACTCTTTGAGGATGCATCAGCGCCCCAAGATCTAAGCCATAATGATCGCCTGGCCGTAACCGATAATGCTGAAGATCTGGCAGAAGTTCTCATGGAATCCAGAGAGGCGTCACAGATAAAACTAACAGCTTCTTTAATGGAGGCAACTTCTTTTAACAGTTTAGATCTGGACACAGATGAATCAATATGTTCTTCCAACTCTGAAATCCAAATCTTCGCAGTTCTGGAGATACAAGCTAATGCAGTAGCAATCTTCATACTTTGCCCCAACAAAGAAAACTGTTTCTTTAGTGAACTCTCCATTCTTCTATCCATTGAATCCTTCAGTGAGGACCCATCTTCCATCGGAATTGTTGTCCTCTTGGCGATTTGAGAGATAGCAGCATCAACTTTTGGCGGAGATATCCATGGCGACGTGTCTTCCTCTTTGAATGGATACATTTTATGCATTCTTCTTGATGTAGACATTCTCTTGTCTCCTTTGTTCCATTCTGTTTTAACTATATCAGCAATGGAATAATGTACAGGAAATACAGGGCCTTCCTTTTTGGAACCTGTAAATGCCATATCAATTATTCCCTGCTGCTTTTGTTCTTCTGTTAATCCCAATGTCTTACGCATTGATTTAAGAAAAGGCTCAATCTTATCCAGATTAAACGTTCTATCTTCTTCTTCAATAATTTCTCCATCCTCTTCTGATGAATACTGGGACATAATGTCTACCATGCTGCCTTCTTCTGTATCCTCTCTTCTGGTTGAAGGACCTTCATCTGGGTCATCTATCCTCTGTCTTTTTCTGGGCTGATTTTGCAGAGCAGAGAAGGTCTCTTGCACTGATGTCTTCATCCAAGACAAGAAGTCTTGGAACTGGCTGGGTACTTCCACTCCTGCAGCCTTTTTAATGCAGTCCAGGCAAAGTTTGGCATTATCTTCAGCAGGAATTTTATTGTCACAAGCATTACAGAGTTTAGTCTTTGAACTGACTTTATCTTCTTTACTTTCCACAGGATTCTTGTCCTTCATGGCTCCAGACTTAGGAGTAGAGGCCATGGATATAAATAACCCTCTTAAAACATAACTTTTAATAACATTGATCATAAAATCTTATCTGATAGTATCTGCAATATCCACACATTGCCCAACAATTCCTTCTCTGTTTAAATAGAGGCCTAGTTGGCGTGCGTTCCAAGCTGGAACGCATGAAGGAAGTGTATCAGAAGTTATAAATATACTTCCAACCTTATCCTCCGGTAACGACTCCTGTCCCCAGATTGCCATGCTGCCGATTCGGGCGCCATACCTCCCTTGATGCTGAATGAAGGGGCTCCGTCCGGGATCTTGGATGCGGTGAACTCCGTTGTACTTCCGGTTTGCAGACTTCCTGTGAGCGCGTCACTTCCAGCTCACACGCGGGCAATCTGGATCTCACTCGGAGGATAAGGCCACAATACACAGGCCGGCACGAAGCGGAGCCTGGTCTCCGGGTACCCTTTCCCGGTCTGGGACAGCATGCAGCGGCCGCAATAAGTGAACGAAGCACTCAGATTTTTTAAAAGATACAGGCTGGATCAACCAGCCAGCCTACTCCAGCTGGTGTAGGACCAAAAAGACTGGCGAAAGGAGGCAAGGGGATTCCTTAAATAATTTTGATTGGTCCTACACCAGCTAGTGGGAGGAGACAATACCCATAGAAGTATATGGCCGTGGAAGGGGACACAGAAGAAATGAAGGTATGGAATGTATATAAAAGGATGGTTTATTTTAATGTGCAATATATGTCCCCGATGAAGTCCGTTGCAGGACGAAACGTGTAGGGTTAAACGTTGTATTTTATATACAAATGTTATTATTGGCTTGTGCCTATTTTATATTTAACTCCAATAAAGGAGTTATTTACAATAAGTAGTAGTTGCCGTGGTATTTCCGGAACCAGAGACCCATTTTTCCATGAGAAGAAGGTGGAAGTCTAAGATGGACAGGATGCGGTTAACTCACATTATTGTTACGTGCTGTGACGCTTAGAGGCTGGCATAGTCTCTTTGGATAGTACGTACCCAACCAAAGGGGAAGGTGCCAAGAAGTGGGAGAAAACTAGTCTTTAAAGTCTGCACTTAGAGGCGCTGTAGCGCTCTCTCTTTTTCTTCTTGTCTCTGGAGTATGTACTTGTATATGTGAGTGTCTGAGTATGATGTGAGAGTATGAGAGCTCTTCACCATGATCCTGGACAGATGCCTTTGGATATTCATGAACTATTAATTATATTTCCCTGCCTTGTATATGAGAGACAGGCAGTATTGCATATCATTATAGGTTTTATAAGACAATAATATTAACCTTTAGAGTATTATAGGAAAGGTGGATATCTGGTTTTAGTATCACAATGTATTTACATTGTTACACATACACAATAACGCAACACCTGAGACAAAACTAGAGACATTCACTGTTGCACAGTGGCGCGCACACACATAGACACAAGCAAAACCAGTCTAAAAGATCTCAGCACAGAGGTTGACCATGGTTGGGCAACCTCTCAAATTGATAACCCACTGAATGCCAGAGGGCTGTGCAATGCATTTCACACCCTCTTTTACTCAAAATGTTAATGAGAGCATCTCTTAGTCTTACCCGGGTCAGCTGCTCACGGATTATTTGTTTCAGCTCACTGGCTTTCTCTGGAGAAAGAGACATCTTGGATAAGGATGTTAGAGACAAGAATCAGGCCAAGGCAGTTTTATATTTGTGGATCTCCACTCATCTCTCCACAGTGATGTCTATTAGGCTGGGAAAAGGAAAGGATTAGCAATCAGCACAAAACATGCACTCAGCAATGTACTTGTGCAGCCAAGCAGTAGTTTGTAATAAAACAAAACAAAAAACACAAAAAAAAAAAACACACACACACAAAAAAAATTACATATCCGTGGTTCTCCGTTCATCTATTGCATACAATAGTGACTAATAGGTCAAGAGAAAGAATCACCAAACTGTACAAGATAAGCTCTCTGCAGTGCAGTCAACTGTAACTTTTGTTCATTAAGCCGAAAAAGTGGAAGTCTGGAACAAATCAATATACCATATATTTGAATTAAACTAGTAAATCCCATTTATCTAAATTTGACTTTTAACTACTTGAATGTTAGAGATTTCCAAAGAATTGCAAAGTAGATCGTCGGAAATGCCTCTAGCATTCAACTGGTTAAAATCCCCATTTAAATCAATGAGGCTTTTCCTTCTACCCCTATAGTGCAATTAATTTGCTGCAGACTTCATACGCTGGATGAATAACGATCCGATATCTTGCTAAATGTATTACTTTTTGTTTTATTGTTTTTTTTTTTACTTCCAAAACAGTTTGCTTTACCTCCCCTATTAAGAGCTCTCTTCAGTCACTTGTCGGTCTGTACACTTCATCGTCTTTCAACGCGTACCTGTTTGTACCCCTGTACCAACATAAGCAAGTGGCGGGAGACCACCCGGGAAGCTGTCTTTAGCACCGCTTACCACAAGTTGTTCACAGGCAGGTTAGTGGACAGCTACAAAATGTCAAAGAAGGACCCAAAAGACCTCCTGTGACGTATATTGTGCGTGCCGCGGCCGGTTTGTGATAGAAAGTCTAGTCATGTTTGTGCCTGCGGTTCCGGATCTGGTTTTCTCGGCGGATTGTACCTTATTGCTGGTAATAAGTCAGTCAGTCAGTGTGGGCTTCTCATTTGTCATTCACGGGCTGTTCCAACATACGTCTTGTTTGTGCTTTTACTTCGTTAATTTCTGTTGCGCTTCCTTGGGATTAAACTAATTTACATTATGCATGGTTTTATAGGTGTCCTCTAATACATTACCCATTGCATGGCAATAAAGGTTTAAACATATCTCTGGTTTGTGGTCCATAAAATGTCATCATCTACTATTACTATATACGCTGAACGGGAGCAGAGTGTAGCAGCTTATGTTACTCAATATCAATGGCCACATTAATACATACTGATTGAAAGCTGCTCCCCAACATTTCTTTGGTTTCTTGCCTTGCTATATAAATCTGCTTTAAAGGGATAGTAATACTTGAAAATAAGTTTATTGTATATTGTAGCCCTTAAAAAACTTGAAAAATGATATGTCTTATCTCCCAAACCTTTATGGTTTGGGAGATATTCAGAAATTATGTTTCCCCTGGAGTGACGTCATTGCGCCACAATATAAAATACAATTATTTTCAAGTATTACTATCCCTTTAAAGGGATACTTAATATGTAAATATATTGTAGTGTTATGCCTCCGAGTAAAACAAGGGGACTCCCACTTCTGAAAGGGGTTTTATCCAATAGATATTGGAGCTCAAACTTGATTAAAAAAAAAAATTAAGATGCAGTATCACAGTGGCCTGAAATTGCACAGTGACTCTGTTGCTTCACCATCCTATGGAGATTTATGCTCAACTGACCAGAGCTGTCCATAGGATGGTGTAGCAACAGTGCCACTACAATTTCAGGCCACTGTGATACTGCACCTAAAAAAATAAAGTTTGAGCTGTAATAACTTTTGAATAAAACACCTTTCGGCAGCGCGAGTTTCTTTGTTTTACTCGGAGGATAAACGTTACAACATATTTCTTCTCAGATTTTAATTATTACTGTCCCTTTAAAGTGTAGAATCATAGTCTCTGAGGAAAGATCCAGAGAGTCCTCTCAGGTATGCACATGCAGGTGGATTAAAGTACACACACATACAGGCAAGCTCTTTCATTAATCACTTTGTGTATTTATGAGTGTGTGGTATTGTGTAGATCATGTTAGGGCAGCTCAATGCATAGATCATTGCAGTTTGGTCTGTTGAGATATTATACACACACACACCAACCAATCTGATTGGAGGTAGACTGGGATTTTAATGCCTGCTTGGTCATCTCAGGATTATTTTATGTTGACCACATCTGTTTGAAGTAGCCCATAACCAAATATAAATCTGAATTGATCTTGAAGAGATCAGATTGTATATTTTTTTTTATTGTGTGCATGGGGGGTCTTAGGGCTCTTTCACAGAGGCGACAGAATGTAGCAGCCTTCTGCTACACATTCCTTCGCCTGTGTTCTTTCACTTACTTAGACATAAATTATGATACTATTCATTGGTTCTTGCTTTTGTGTGAAAGATCTACAGGCAGTCTCATAGGCCGCAGTACATATTTGCCACATTGCAACTTTACATCTGTTTCTGCATGAATGCAGTAATGATGCAGCTTTCCAGATTTTGGTGTGCTTATGCAAGACAATAAACATGTATGTGAGTGGCACCATAGTCCAGTAGCATACTTTTCAGCTCAGACAACATAACCAACACCTATCTGTGTTGTCACCTGTGTAAAAAGGGCCTTGGTGTTATTTGTGTCAATATAGCTGATGTTTTCTCTGCAACAACAGCTTCTGGCATATCTTAAGATAAGGTAGCTGTATTGTATTACATTTTGTAATGCTCTAAAGCACATAAAGTGAATCTGTCATTTTGAATCAAATAGATGATTTTGAAAACAACTTTAGAAGCAATTATATTCATTTTGTATTTAAACCAATAGTTTGAGATATTTAGCTTTATTTGTCAGTTAATGGAAATTTGGCAGATGCTAATAGTCCACAGTGCCCTAGACTACCAACAGCCACTTCGTACCAGGAAGTACTGGCTTAGCTGCATAAACTGGCAAACTAGATAAGACTATGTCTCACTTTCAGGAAGTTAGAGGTGCCATTATGGAGGAAAAAAGTCCAATTAATTTATATGGGGCTTTTAACCCTTTTTCACCCTTTATGGGCCAGAGGGGGCATGCAATGCATTGAGTACACCTCTGGCACTCAGAAGGTTAATGCTAGATGTTACCAGCTGCACTATACAGGACAAATACAAATTCTCAGTGATTTAAAGGGATAGTAATACTTCATTTTAACTTTATTTTATTTTGTAGGCATTAAAAAAACATGAAGAATGATATAAGTCTTATCTTTCAAACATTTATGGTTTATGAGATATTCACAAGCAAAGTTTCCCCCTCCCGCCCCTTTTACCTACTGTAAACCATCTCTTCTCAGATGTGGAATGCAGTCTATAGACTGGACAGATAACAGATGGGGACACTCTTATTCCTATGAAAACAATGAAAGCCCTGCTCCCTTGACAAGCTTTTCAGCTTTTTCTCTTATCTTAATTGAAGATTGTCCCTCTCTGCAGTCTACCTGGGCACCTCCCTTCTGCTCAAGCTGAACAGTGTGACATCAGTAAAAGGGGTGGGAGGGGGATACTTTGTCATTGAATTACTCTGGAACTACAACTGTGACAGAATTGAAATAACACTCTCCAAAGTCCAAATACTATGATGATTAATTAGAGCTGTTTTTATTATGAAACATTACTATCCCTTTAAATAGGACCTCTAACCCCTCTGAATGCAAGAGAGGTCTCCAGTGTACTGTCTTGCACTGCCAGTGTGACCTCCGTAGCATTCAACAGGTTAAAAGCTTAATTTAAATGAATATTTGGCAATTTTTATCCCTTTTTTCCCCTCAGTGATGTATAAGACCTTAAATTTGTTGGCATCTTCATGTCCAGACTCGAGGCATTGTCCAAGGACTTATTTTTTCCCCCTTGTTTTTTTTCCAGCCAGCCGTGTCTGTGGGCAATGTTGGCCAGCTCTCCATCGATTTGATTATTTCCACGCTGAACATGCCAAAGGTGGGGTATTTTTATACAGACTGCCTTGTGCCCATGGTGGGAAACAACCCTTATGCAACTAATGAAGACAATGCAAATGAGCTCTGTACAAACGCTGAAGGTAATTGTTTAATGGGAAGTTTAGTTTGAAGTGTGCACTTAACCATTTGTGTGCTGGAGGGCTGTGCAGCGCATTTCAAAACAGTACAATGGACACCCCTCTGGCTCTCAAAGGGGTGATCAAATACGTGGAGATTCCAGTGGCAGGGAAAAATGCGTTATCTAATTTAGGGATGGGACACTTCCAATTAAATCCGTTTCATTGACCCTTGTATCCCCTCCTTCTTCTGAACAAGTACCATTGTTAATATGTTAGCTTTTTAAGATAATTAAAAGGAATGCTATTTTCAAGTACATTGGGGGATTTTTTACTAGAGTGCAGAATCAGTTGAGTAGAGGATTTTGTGCAACTATTTGCTGTGTTTAGTTGAAAATGAAACAGCATAGGTGTATAGCAAAATGAGTGACCTGTGGCTTTCACAAGTGAGGGGATATCTAAATCCGTACTCTTGTGCAGGAGAAGGCAAACTGTGAGACTAGGATGCCCACAAAAGAACTGGCTGGGCGTGCAATCTGGTAGCTCTTGCATTTATGGTGCATGTGTTTATAAATACAAGGGGGCTTCTTATATTTTTGAAATGTAAAGGGTTAGTAATGTATTTTTTTTTCACGTAAAATGTAATATTGTAGATATTAAAACAAAATAAAATAAACTGATGCAAGTCCCATCTCTCAAACATTTATAGTTTGAGAGATATACAATGATAAATTTCCCCCCTCCCTCCCATTCCACAAACATCAGCCTCTAGCTGACAGAAGGAGATCCAGGCCCTGGGACCGGCCGGCGGCTCTTTAGCAGAGCAGAAACAGCGCTATCTAAAAAGAAATACTTCATTGGAATGGTCTACAAAGTATGCTTGCAAACAAAGACTGTTAGATAATGCTATTTGGCTCTGCTGAAGAGCCGCCGAGTTGCAAAATTCTAATCTCCTTCTGTCAGCTACACAGCTGATATCTGTGAAAGGGGGGGGGGACTTTATCATTGTATATCTCTCAAACTATAAAGGTTTGAGAGATGGGACGTGCATCAGTTAATTTATTTTTTTTTAATATATCTAGAATATTTTATTGAAAAAAGACATTACTAACCCTTTAAAAAGGAGGGCACACTGTTAAGTCTGAGCACCTCTGCTCTTATGCAGTACACCCCTCCAGGAACTAAAAGGATTGACATCAAAAGTAACCCCAGCATCTCTTTCTAAAACAGCCAATCCTTTACAATGATGCTGGTGCCTGGCTACTATTTAAAGTAAATTTGTCATTCCTAAATCCAAGTAAATGTGAGCTATTCTATTTTTCTGCGGTAAGTAAAATCAAAGAAAATAAATATCTCCTGGATTAGTCATGATTCTCATTTAATGGACTGGGCTTCTTCCCCCACCATTCTTTGTCATTACAGCCTTTTTCTCTCTTTAGTTCCCAGCCAGCCCAGGTTTGGTCAGCTTTACTGCCAGTAATGAGGTTATCACTGACCAGCAGGGAGTTAAAGTGTTAGTAATACTTACATTTAAACTATAATGCATCTTGTAGCCCTTAAAAAACAAAATTAAATGACCCCAGAGATATCTGCTTTCAAAGTTCCCCCTCCCCTGATGTCAGCGCTCCAGTGGACTGCAGGGGAATCCAGTCCACGGACCAGCAGAGGCTCTTCAGCAGAGCTAATATTGTGTTATGGAAAAAGAAATCCTTCACTGGAACGGTCTTCTACGTGTGCTTGGTTTGCAAGCACATGGAGAAGACCTTTTCAGTGAAAGATTTTTTCCATAATGCGATCTCTGCTCTGCTGCAGAGCTGCTGCTTGTTCAGGGACCGGATTCACCTGCAGGCAGCTAGAGCGCTGACGTCAGGGGAGGGGGAACTTTGAAAGCGATATCTCTCAAGCCATAAAGGTTTGAGAGATGCAGCTGGGGTCATTTAATTTAGTTTCTTAAGGGCTACAAGATGCATTCTAGTTAAATTTAAGTATTACTATCCCTTTAACTTCTCCATGCCTGAGGTTTTACACAAAATGAAAATATATTTTACTACTTTATACACACTTTGTCTGTCTCTTTCTCTCACCACATAATTACATTTTAACCCTTTGCAATGCTGGATTAAAGACTGTGTGCTTACTTGAACGTAGATGTTTTAACTCTTCTAGTGCTGGAAGTTGATGTTTGTGCTTATGGTTCAATTTACTAATACTGTCAAACTCTTTTTGCTGCCAGCAAAGCCAAGAACACATTGCATGTTGGTGCAGAAGAATGTAATTTATTTGTGACTTTTAACTCTTCAAGTCCCAGGAGGGTATCCAACTTATTTCAACAATGATTTTTTTGCAGGACTTGATTCACTTCTGACCAGCTCTTGTGTTTTATGTTTTGTAGTGTATTCTTTGCCATCTAAGAAACTTGCTGTTCTACAGCTCAGATCACCTGTCCTAAAGGTAAACTTGTTCTTCAGAACTTCTTTCCATCTGATTCTGTGAACATAGATCAGTATCCTCCTATAATACAAAAGGCTAGAATGTTTGTCTAATGCAGTAGAAACTGCTCGAATGCACAGAATCCTGGGAGGTGTAGGAATGCTGGGAGCATTCTGTGCATTCGGGCAGTTTCTACTGAGCATGACTGCATCTCGTGCACTGCCAGTGAGGCGGCAGTACGCAGAGAAGGACCAGCCTCTTTATCTCACCGGCCCTTGGCACGTGTACACGGGCTTTTACACTAGTTAATAAATAAAAGGTAATTGATTTAGGAAGTAATTTATTTAGGGCATGCGAATTATACACTAAATGGCACAATGGTAGTGAAATCAGGGGGTATCGCTAGGTACAGGCTGAGGGGGCTGAACCTCTAGGTCCTCATGCTTAAAGGGATAGTAATGTTTAATTCCACAAGCAGCTTTGAACGTCCATCATATTTAATAGTATTGATGTCCTGATGCTCTTACTGTTCAAAGTGTGTTAAGTATGATGTAAGTTTATGATGACGTTGGACTCTCCAGTCCCTTTTGCCGATCCCAAGCCACCTCCCTATAGATGTGAAAACCAGTCATCGGACTGGACAGATCACAACAAGTGACAATCTTCCCTCTGTCAGGATAAAGGAAAACTCCCTTGACGAAGAAGCAAAAAAGGCTCATAGCACTAAATCGCCATTAATAAACATTTATAAAAGTGTGAATTCAAATAAATGAATAAAACGTAGATAGCAACAAATGATAAAGGGGTTCTAAAGCCCCACAGAAGCAGTCTAGAACCCAAGACTAAACAGAAAAAAGCCCTGAGCTCCTGTATGTGAATTATATGTGAACCCTGTATAAAGTATATTTCATACCACTTAATACATTTGAGGCAGCTTTATGACCATTTTATTTAAATTATTATAAAACTAGTGTAAAAGCCCGTGTACATGGGCCAAGGTCCGGGTAATGTTAACCCTTTGAGTGCCAGAGGGGTATGCAACGCATTGCTTTGCTACCTCACTGCTCCACGTGATGCAGTCTCATGTCGCCTCACTCACGAGATGCATTCATGCTCAGTAGAGACTGGCCGAACGCGGGCAGTCTCTACTGTGCAAGACTGCATCGTGACAAACATCCTAGCAAATTATTATATATATATAGCACAAAACACCTTTATTTATTAAGAGGTTTTTAAGATTATGGTTTTTGGCATTCTGGTCTGGCTGATACACAAACTCCATATGGCCTGTGGGGGTGGTTAGGGAAGAGTTATAAAGGAGGCTGATGGATTTTCAGTCTCCTTGGGCTTCCACTCACACTCTACAGCTCCACATTGGTTTCAAAGTAAGTGAGTCCTTTTATAAAGATACATTTTTGATTGTGTGCTTCGAATATTTTTAACCTAGGCCATATGTTCTACGCTTCTACAAAAAATTGTCAGGAGCATTTTAAATATAAATTATGTTACGGGGGGAAAGGCTTTCCAAACTGAAAAATAGATTACTATATGATTACTGTTAACAAACATATAAAGGCACAATACAAAGTGAGCTCTTGGGACCTGTATCAGCAGAGCTGTACAGATTCTAAATGGTTGTCCAGGAAAAATGCTTCATCTCCCGCAGAGGAAAGGATTTATTTATTTTGTTTAGAAAATGTTCTTAACCCCTTCAGTGCCAGAGGCTTGGGTCATTTCCTTTACCCTTCAGGCCAGACACTTTCAGCATTTTTGCGATCCTTCTGTTTATGCTTTATTTCCTCTGGGGATTTTTAGTTAAATATGGAAAACTATATATTGTTTTTTTCAGAACGAACTGAGCTTTCTCGTGGTACCTTCCATGAAGAGAATTTTACATTGTGCAAAAAGCTATGATGTCATAATGACAAAAAAAGTTAAAATTTACTCATTTTGCTAAAATCACATATGTATCAAAAACATTTACCTTGATTGAAAAAGTTTCAATTATTTGAAAAAGCCCCGAGTCCCCCGAGTAAAAAAAAAAACAAAAAAAAAAAAAACAAATTTGTATAGTTTTACCTACGTCCATGGCTAGCGTAGAGCCCTAATCACCAGCAGCGCAAAATGACATTTTCAACTTTATAAACTAATATGCGCATTCTAGGGTTTTTGTGGTAAAACTACCCTAAAACAGTGGAATAACTATATGAAACTATATATTTCTGAAAAGTAGACAACCTGCCGCATCTAATGAGGGGTAACTTGCCTTCTTACCCCTAAGTTAGTTGGCACAACTATTTCCAGAATTTGGTGCTGCAGGAAAAACAAGCAAACATTTGTTTTACACATCAGTCACTTCAAAGATACTAAAATGGTTCAATGGCGTGGGATTTCCTAGGAGGATTTCTTGCTAGCCTAAGAAAAATGGTACCCCACTGCTGTGGGTTGACATACCAATTTACGCTACAGGAGCATAGCTACCAGTGAAACAGAAATGGGAAAGCAAACAGTGTATGTGTGATTTTATGGCTAACAGATGAAAGAAGCTAGGGCGTCAGCCAGTGTACGTGCGGACCTGTGACTACAAGTGTAACAAAGTGTGTGGGAGGGTGAGGGATTATGCAGTGTGTGTGGGTATGAGCAGAGGAGCAAGGATGGTGGTGATGGTGGGGCAGTGTCTGATAGTGTGTCTGGGAGATCTGTGACTACCAGTGTGCAATATATGTCCCCTCATACAAAGCACTGCGTTGGACCCCCCCCCCCTCCTGTGGCACGTGCATTTTTTGGGGCTTTTTCCACCCAATATTTTTGTGTAGACCTAGTTGGGGGCATCAGAACCCATACAATGAGGTCTAAATAAAAAATAAAGGGGGGAAAAAATCCTTTGTGTGCCACAGGGGTGTCCAGTGGATTGCAAAGCACTGCATTTGGGCCCCTGTGGCACACAAAGGGTTAATTTTTTTATCGTTACTTTGTATTCAGATGGCCACCAAACAAGCTCTGATCACAAAGTAATGATAAAAAGTCCTGTGTGTGCCACAGGAAGGGGGTCAGCATTGAACCCCCCCTCCCAGTGGCACACACAGGGTTAATTTTTTTTTTTTATTATATACCTCATTGAGGGGCATCAGGACCCCCTGATCCCTCCCCAATGAGGTCTTAGTAAAAAAAAAAAAAAAAAAAAAAAAAAAAAAAATATATAAATATATATATATATATATATATATATATATAAAATATATATATATATATATATATGTCCACAAACGGAGTGACCCTGTGAGTGCCACAGGGGTCTCCAGCGCATTGCAAAGCAATGCATTGGACCCTTCTGGCACTCAGAGGGTTAATTTTTTTATTTTTATTATTATTACTTTGTAATCAGAGCTTGTTGGGGGGCCATCAGGACCAATCCTGATGGCCCCCCCAACAATCTCTAGTACCAAAGAATGATAAAAGCCCTGTGTGTGTGCCACAGGAGGGGGGGGTGCATTGGACCCCCCCTGTGGCACACACAGGGTTAAAAAAAATGTTTAATTTTTTTTTTTTTTTAATCATTGACCTCATTGAGGGGTATCAGGACCCCCCCTGATTCCCCCCAATGAGCCAATGAGGTCTTGCAAAAAAAAAAAAAAAAAAAACCCCAAAAGAAGTGACCCTGTGAGTGCCACAAGGGTCTCCTTTTTTTTTTTTTTTTATTTCAGACCTCGTGGGGGACATCAGGACCCCTCCTGGTGTCCCCCCATTTATTTGGGAGATCAATATGGCGACCGCAGGAGCAAAAGCTCTCCTGCCTTTCACTCCTACTACTGGTAGGAGTGAATCGGGTAAGGGAAACTTCCCTAACGTCAACGGTGATCATGTCACCGATGACGTTAGGAGGTTTCCCCCGGTCCCGCCCGGAAGTTCGGGGTAGGAGAGCGGAGCAGGGAGAAGCTCTGTTTCTCAGAGCTTCTCCCTTGGCGATATTGATCTCCCAGCGCGATCGGCTGGGAGATCAATACCTGGGAGGACATGAGGAGTAATCCTCATGTCCTCCCAAGAGTGCCAGGCTGCATTTCAGCTGAAATGTGGCCACTGCCAGCCTGTTATACCGGCTTAAGCAGTGACCGCATTTTAGCTGTCAAATGTACGAGCATGGCACAGCAGCTACAGCTGTGCCCACTCGTACATTGTACCCACCTGGCACTCTAGGGGTTAAAGGGAGGTGTTGCTGGAAAATACAGTGGACATATTCAAGAACTTTTATTATTTTTTTTTATATCTGGATGTTATAAGAATGGAATACCTTTTTAAAAGATTCTGTGTTCAAAAAACAATTTTAGTAATTCTGGGTAAAACAACCTGCACCATAAGGGACCTATACAAATTCCCTTGGGTTTTAAATGGGTGTTTTAATGCTAGAGGACTTGCACATTGCTCGTGTGGTGATGTTGGTTTGCCCCAGAATGACTCCTCTTGTTTTGAACATGAGGCATTTAATTCGACATGCAAGAAGGTGGCTCGTTTACAATGTAGTTTTGATGGGAAAAATTATTAGTTGTGTTTTTTTTTTTAATGAATTGGCAAATGTTGGCGTGAATTAAAATGTCAGCCATTTTGTGAGAAAATTAGCAAACGTACATATTTCTGCAAAGCTTTTGGCACTCATTTTCATGTATCTGGCTAACAATGGTGTTAATCTACGTAGGGGTGCACCGAAATGAAAATTCTGAACCGAAACAGAAACCGAAACTTCAGGATGCTCTTGGCCGAAAACCGAAACCAAAACCGAAAAATGACTTTTTAATATATAGGGCGATGCCTAACAAAAGAAATAAAAAATATAGTAGAGCAAGTGCCCCCACCAGATTTAACTTACCCCCTACCAGCACTACTTTGCCCATCAGCTCCAGGTTCCAACTTGTCCCCCATCAGCTCCACTTTGCCCCCATCAGCTCCAACTTGCCCCCCCATCAGCTCCAAGTTCCAACTTTCCCCCCATCAGCTCCAACTTGCCCCCATCAGCTCTACTTTGCCCATCAGCTCCAACCTGCCCCCACCAGCTCAACTTTGCCCCCACCAGCTTCAACTTTGCCCCCACCAGCTTCAACTTTGCCCCCACCAGCTTCAACTTTGCCCCCACCAGCTTCAACTTTGCCCCCACCAGCTTCAACTTGCCCCCCATCAGCTCCAATTTGCCCCCACCAGCTCTACTTTGCCCATCAGCTCCAAGTTCCAACTTGCCCCCATCAGCTCCAACTTGCCCCCATCAGCTTCAGATTGCCCCCACCAGCTTCAGATTGCCCCCCATCAGCTCCAATTTGACCCCACCAGCTCTACTTTGCCCATCAGCTCCAAGTTCCAACTTGCCCCCCATCAGCTTCAACTTGCCCCCATCAGCTCCACTTTGCCCCATCAGCTCCAACTTGCCCCTACCAGCTCTACTTTGCCCATCAGCTCCAAGATGCCCTCCCATCAGCTCCACTTTGTCCCAATCAGCTCCAACTTGCCCCCGCATCACATACCTGTAGCTGCTGGAGCTCCCATTTGTTCTCTTTAGTAATGCAGAGCGCTGGGAGATTATGTCATCTCCCAACGCGCTCTGCATTACTAAAGAGGCAACGGCGACGAGGGAGCTCAGAAGCTACAGGTCTGTGCTGAAGACCGCACAGACCTGTATGTGCTGTGGTGCCGGGCGGGGGAGTCCAAAACGAGTGAAGTAAAATCTGCAGCACAGCACACGGATGCGCTTCAGCTGCAGCACACGGGGACATCACCAGCACAGTCACATACATCACTGCTGTTCTTGTTTAGAGCCTCCGTGTGCTGAATCTGAAACGCGTCTGTGTGCTGTGCTGAAGATTTTACTTCACTTGTTTCTGCTCTCCGTTTCGGCCATTTTTTTTATTTCGGCTTTTTGCCGAAAATGCCATTTTCGGCCGAAACATTTCGGTCGCCGAAATTTCGGTGCATCCCTAAATCTACGGCAGTGATTCTCAACCAGGGTGCCGTGGCACTTTAGTGTGCCAGGTCATAAACATAGGTTGCCCCATGTTTTCTAAGAAGACTTTGCTAAAAAATGTGAATATTGACTTTTAAATGTAGATTTGTGGAAATTGTTATGCACGATATGTTTAAAGTTATTATTTTGATTATAAGTCCTAATCATATCTGTATATATGGATATTGTACCCTTCATAATGCCCTAGATAAATTACATTAAATATGTTAGGGGTGCCCCGAAAGTTGCAGATTGCGTGTCGGGGTGCCTTGAGCAAAAAAGATTGAGAACCACTGACCTACAGCATGTGTTATTTTGATTTTTATGGACGTATCCCTATTTGGGCTTTGGAGCAAACTGCTGATATTTAGTTCTGGGAAATGGATGAGTTTTATCATAGGTGTTCTACTCAAATCTACAGCTTTAACCAGTATTTAAACACATTTCCAAGAAACCATGATTTATTTCCCGTAACTGTTTCCTATTCTTGATGTTATCATTTTTGTGTCTTAAAGAAAAAATCAAAATCCTTTAGACAAGCACTGATTTCCTGGGTTAAAAGGTGTTCATTTTCCAAAGTCATTCTTCTCTCAAGTAGCCACGCTTACCAACGAGATGACCAGCAACTGTTTGGGTATGTTACAGTGTTGTCTATGTACATTTCTACTTTGTTCTAACAAGGATAATGTGTGTCCTCATTTTCATGTTACTGCATAGAATTCTGGGAGTGTAGGAGACATGCTGCATGCTAGACTTAAAAAAAAAAAAACAAAAACAAACAAACAACAAAAAAAAACTTTCACTCATGGAAAGGTATAGGTACTGCAAGTTGTAATTGTACTTAATAAACAGTGTTTGAAAACTAGGTTCAGGTACCAAGAAGAACTGGGGCAAACCAGCTGCACTATAGGGGACACACAAATTCCCAGGGAATTAAAGGGAGGTTCTAACCCCTTTGAATGCTAGAGAGGTCTCCATGCATTTCTTCGCATAGCTTTGGAGACCTCTCTACCATTCAGTGGATTAACCCTTGAGTGCCAAAGAGGTATGCAACACATTTAAAAGTCCTATTTCAATCAGCTGGAATTTTTAGTTACATAAAATGTAGTAGGTTATTTCCAGAATTGTTTTTGTTGCTTTTTTTCTGTCTCCTGACTAGTTGGTTGCATCTGTTATTTAATGTTTTTATAGTCTAAGTTGTTTGGCAAGCAGCCGCAGACTTGCATGTCTCTTTTGAGTCCTCCCAAAAAAGAAACTGCTTTTTGCAATCAAAGTATCTTTATCTCACTGGGAGCTAGAGATATTTCTATCTCATTACCAAGGGGTTAAAATGGAGTATTGTAAATATGATGGGCGAAGCCTCTTGCCTAATGCTGCCATCTGTGAACGCCCCAAGTGCGTTAAAAATAAATAAAAATTACAACTTAAATTAGAAGTGAACAGTGCTTTAGTAATGGTGTTCATGGTTCAGATGTGCAATTTGTGCCAAGTCTTCTTCCATTATTGGTCAGGTGTAGTCCATACTGATCCTAGAGACTTACTAAACCTGCACATTTTCAGGATATCTTCTTGCTTTATGTAAGCCACTTGTGCTCAAGCAGTGGTATTCTGAAAATATAATTATTTTGTTTTCACCTTTATCCTGATTCATTTAGCAGTCTGGATCACTGCTGTAATAATTCTGAAATGTAATGAAACTTGCAGAACTCCATTCCGATACTTGATCACTCCAGTGATGCAGAGGACTGTGGAGGATGTAATAAAGGAACTAGACTGGAAAGAAATGGAAAAAGTGTCCTCTTATCCAGGGGTGAATGAGGAAGAGAAAAAGGTTTCCATTCCAGGAGGAGGTTTCACAAAGATGTTGTATGATGACTGGTGGGTACACTTAAGCAGTAAAACCTATTTAAAGGGATACAATTGATCTAAAAAATGAACCAAGGTTCTATACACTTAAATACCTGGTACTTCATGTTAGCTTGTGAGAAAAGTCAATTTATTTTCTGAGGACTAAAATCTAGTATTACATAAGCTGTGAGAGAGCAGGCATTCCTGGTTTTTCCAGGGCTAAGTACCAGCAGTCTTGATAAGTGGCTATAGTGATTGTCTGCAAACAGGTGGAGGTAAGGTAATAGCTTTTCACTGTCGTCCAATACAGGTCACAGGTACTTCTGGGAGGCGATTCGCCCCTTTAATAGGCAGGAACAATTATGCAAATGATTGCAGGGGGCGGAGCCTCCCCTCCTACTTAAGCCACCTTCAGGCCAGAGCCACTAGATTGATTTGTTCCTGGGTGCTGTGCACACCAGGTAGAGAACATCTATGCATTCATCTTAGTATTTTGTTATTTTTTTTTTTTTTTTTTTTTTCCTTTTAAAAGAGCTTTATTGAGAAAAACATAAAGAATACATTGCATAAAGTGTGCGTCAACCCAAAGAGGACATGCAAGTCCATGAGCAGAAATGCTAACATCAAAGAGATAATAAAAAGAAAGCACAATGCAAAGCCTTGCAATAAGCAGTTGTTGTATAGAATAAAAGCAATAAAGATGGAATATTCGCTTGGTATTATATTATTAACACTTAAATAGCCAACTGTGGCCGAACAAAGAAACTTCAAAGCTTCTGTATGCAAACGGAGAATGGGCAAGGTGAAAAAAGGAAGAAAATAGTGGCAGAGGGGGAGGAGGAGAGAAAAAAAAAAAAAAAAATATATAACATAAGTATCCAACAATAACAGCTCAACAACACAGCCACAGACAAATACTACATATCGAGGGCCAGATGCAGGGGAGGGAGAGGAAACCCAAGGGGACTATGTGAGAGACCAAAACTTTCGGGAACGCGTTCAGAAGAAGAGGTCAGATCAGTATCCCAGGAGAACACACCCAACCAGCACCACAATCCAACACCCCCAGGCACCCCCTCATGTAGCATACGAGGAGTTCTCCCAATGGGACCACAGCTCCCGGAAGCTATGCAACTGCAGCATTCGCCTAGCATGGAGGCGTTCCATGTCCCTATAAGTTCTAACCCTAGTCACCCAGGTAGAGACCGGTGGCTCGATATCGCGATTCCAATGCGCTGCAATGTTAACCCTAGCCGCCGACAGCATGAAATGGAGCAGAGCAAACTTAGTAGGTCTCAGCACGTCATGATAAGAGAAGCGGCAAAGAAGTGGGTCAATCGGGACTAAACAGCTCAACACTTGAGACATGATACCACACAGGCGAGACCAATATGACTGAATCAAGGTACAGTCCCACCACACATGAGCCAAGGATCCCCCAGGTTCGCCACATCTCCAGCACGTATCTTGTCTATCTGCAAACATCTGTGCTAAACGCCTTGGGGAAAGGTACCACCTAGATAAAAGTTTAAAATAATTCTCTTGCGTCGAGGTGTCCTTAGGCAGGCGAATCGACAAACGAAAGATGGCCATCCAAATTTGAGGGTCCTGTAGTCTAGCATCGTGAAGCTCAGCAGCCCACACCTCCGTAAAGGGTGGGAGTCCGGAACAAGTCTCGACAGTCAAAAATTTATAGATCTTCGACAAAGATCGGACCCTATTCGTAGGAGCAAGAAGAAAATCTTCCAACGGCGTCAAGGGTCTGGTTGGATCTCCAAATTTAAGTAGATGTAGCAAATAGTGATGCACCTGTCTGTACCTCCAGAACTCCGATTCGGGGAGATTAAAAGCAATCTGCAAAGCAGAGAAACCCGTTGGGCGACCATCGGCAATAAGCAAATTAACAGAATGTACCCCAGCATCTCTCCAAGAACGAAAGGGGCCGCCTTCCAATCCCGGAGGAAAATCCATATTCCCCAACAAAGAAAGCAATGGGGACGGAAAGGGCGCCCAACCGTGTCTCCCCGCTCTACGATGCCACGTCTTCAACACCAGCCCCAGCACCGGTGAAGCAAGGAGCGTCCGAGGCAACAAGGAAGGTCGAACCAGCAAAAGCTGTCTCGGGCTCAAAGTCTTATGATCCATCAGTTCAACACAGAGCCAATGGGCCTCAGCCACAGAAGCAGCCAGATCCGACAAACGTGTGAGAACCGCAGCCTCATAGTAATCGAAAAAATTCGGAAGACCCAGACCACCAGAGCCCCTACGTCTGCACATTACCGATTTATTACATCTAGGCCTCTTTCCATTCCAAACATAAGCAGAGACAGCGGAATGTAGTTTCTGTAAAAAAGATCGAGGCACCTTGACCGGCAATGTCTGGAAGAGATATAAGACTCTCGGCAAGAACATCATTTTAACAACATTTAGCCTCCCGAACCACGAAAGTTTCGGAAAAGACCACGACTTCAGCTCAGACTGGAGTTGGGCTAATAGCGAGGGAAAATTACTACGAAACAAGTCCTCAACTCTAGGCACCAACTTGATACCCAGGTAGGTAATAGACTTCTTCCACTGAAATGGATATTGAGCCTGCAACCTCTTTTTCAGCGAATGGGGAACCAGTACCTCCAAAACCTCCGATTTAGAGGTATTAATTTTAGAACCAGCCAACTCTCCATACTGTTCCAAAAGGGACATAACAGCAGGCAGAGAGCTCAGTGGGTCCGTTAAGGTAAGCAAAACGTCGTCTGCGAAAGCCGAAACAATAAAATGTCCAGCTGAACCCGAGATCCCCTTGATATCGGGGTGTGAACGAATTGCGTTCAACAGAGGTTCCAAGGTCAACACATAAAGAAGTGGCGACAGGGGACATCCCTGCCTCGTGCCGTTAGAGATAGAAAATGGCTCAGACAGAACACCATTAACTCTGACACAGGCAGTGGGATTGTCATAGAGAGCTAATATACGATGAAGGCATTTCGGGCCCATACCAAGTCGCTCAAGTAGCGCTCTCAGAAAGGGCCACTGCACCCTATCGAACGCCTTTTCTGAGTCAAGCGACAAGAAGAGCGAGGAGGTCCCCGAGAGACGAAGTCTCTGGAGAAGAGCGATAAGCTTTGTTGTGTTGTCTTTGGCCTGCCTACCCTGCACGAATCCCACCTGGTCCATATGTATCAACCCTGGCAACAAAGGTTGTAAACGTCGAGCCAAAAGCTTGGCGTACAATTTAAGGTCCACATTCAATAACGATATTGGTCTATAGTTAGAGCAAATCGACGGATCTTTCTTGTCTTTGGGGATAACTGTGATATGAGCCTGCAAAGCTTGGACGGGAAAGGCCCGACCCTCTGAAATAGAATTGAAAGACCGTACCAAATGGGGGACCAAGATGTCGCTAAAAGCCCTATAATAGCGTACAGTGTATCCATCAGGGCCTGGGCTCTTCCCAGAAGGAAGTGACTTAATCGATTGCAACAGTTCGTCGTCAGTGAAATCCTGCTCAAGAGCCACAGACAACTCCTCAGAAAGGCTATTTGGAAAGTGGCTCGATAAAAAATCGAGGATACGCTGATGATGATCATGGTCTGAAATTGCGCTACTATGGGGAAGTTGATTATATAAAGCAGAATAAAAAGACCGAAAGGAGTTCGCAATATGATCAGATCTATGCGAGTGGGCTAATTTCTCGTCTCCAATACATCTAACCCTCGTAGCCCTCTGCCTGCGTCTAATGAAGGTTGCCAAAAGTCTGCCCGACTTGTTACCATGAAGATACATTTTATACTTAAACCATTGGTACGATCTAAAGGAGGCAGCTTTCAATATTTCGGCAATGTCAAGGCGCAGTGCCGCCAACTCCTTCCCTAGTTCTGGCGACAAAGACGCCTTGTGACTGCTATCAAGTTGTCGCAAGCGAGAGAGCTTCGAGTTAAGTTCTGATAGTTTCTCCCTTTTACGTCTCGCGCCCCATCGAATCAATTCGCCCCGGATAGTGGCTTTGTGTGCTTCCCACACAACCGTCGGCAGCACCCCACAGGACGAATTCAAGGCAAAATAATCTGTCAGAGCTGAGGAAATCGAACCACGAATCTCGGAGTCATCAAGCAAAAGGTCATTCAATCTCCAAGGTCCACCACTAGTCCTCTCTCCCCGGATCTGCAGAGTAACAAAAATCGGGCTATGGTCCGACCAGGTGATAGTCCCAATGGCCGGGTCAACAAGAGATGACAACGAGAATTGATCACAGTAAAACAAATCAATTCGAGAATATTTGGTGTGTGCTGACGAGAAAAAGGTAAAATCTTTCCCTGTCGGATGTTCCAGGCGCCAACGGTCAAGAAGATGATATGAGGACATTAAGCGAGAGTACCGCAAGAGGGTCGATTTCGGGTAAGAGGTATGTGGAGGGCTGCAATCCATCATTGGGTCAGGAGCAAAGTTGAAGTCGCCCCCCAGGACCAAAAGACCCTCACGAAAAGCGTCCAGTTTGGCAAGAAGCGAAGACATAAACGAGATCTGGTTATCATTGGGCAAATACACATTCACAAGAGTCACCACAGTGCCAAGTATCTTACCTTTAAGCATAATGTATCTGCCGTCTGTGTCAATAAGAGCATCAGTGTGCTCCCAGGGGAGATCCCTGTGCATGAGGATTGCCACCCCCTTGGATTTAGTAGAGGTAGATGAGTACCATTGGTGCGGGAAGTGGCGCTGACTAAGAACAGGATGATGGTCCCGTTTAAAGTGAGTCTCCTGAACAAAGAGGATCCGGACCCCCTCCCGAACTGCATCTCTCAACAGCATACTCCTTTTTTCGGGGATATTCAATCCCTTCGCATTAAGAGAGCAGCATCTAAAAGCTACTGAGTCTCCCATGATGACCAACCACAGTCCACCCAAGCTCCAACACCACTCCCCGGATCAGTCACAAAGGGCTCACACAACCACCGAATACACTCAAACACAGACCAAACAAAACAAAACAAAACAAAACAAAACAAAGAAAAGGAGGGGGGTGGAGGGGAGGGGAAGAACCAAGAGAAGAAAATACAAAGAGAGGAAAGAAGACAGTCGAAAAAGCAAACAGAAAATAGACAATATAAGATTTGAATGGACAAGGGGGACTGTCCAGACAAAGGAGAAATAGAGTGGTCTAAAAGCCATAGAAGCAGGAAGGGACAGCTACATGAAGCATTACAAGAGTAATAAAAACAAGGGAACTAGTATGAACGTAGGGAACAAATAGAACCAGCCGTAATCGGCTCAAAACAGTGAAAGAGAAGGGAGTGTGCCCCATGGCATTACCAGTAACAGCCGCATCTGCCTCAAGGTAAAACTTGCTCCCCCACAAAAGACCGCAACAGCAAGTTTCAAGCGTCCCTTACCCCACCGAGTGAGAGAACAGGACCGCTAGAGAAAGCTACCCCGCCCATGTCATCCATCTCGGCCACCCCCACACCAAAGTCAGGTAGGGGCAGATGACATGTTCTCAAGCAGGGACCGTCTCTCCTCCCACCCAGAGGGGACTTGCAACGCAAAGTTAAAAAAGAGAAAAAAAAAAAAAAGGTCAAAGGGGCAAAGAACGCGTCTCCAGCCATGCCTGAAGCACACTCCACAATCACCAGCTTAAGACATAGAGTAGAAGGTGCACCAACATCTTTAACATTTTAATAGCGCAGTAGTAGGAGGCAGTAAAAGCCAGGGCAGGATCGAGAACATCAGCAGGGCCAGGGACCAGAGCCAAACTCCCAGCGCCAGCATCAGCTGAAGCGCATAGGCGTCTACCCCCGGCCGCCAACCCGCCAAGGCCCTCAATACCAATCCCCCAACTTGAGTCAGCACAAACCCACCACCCACCCACCCCAGTCTCATAGGTGCAAAAAAAACAAACATGCACGCAGTGATGGGTGATGAGAGATAAGGTCACAGAGACGCGACTATCACCTACCACATCACTGACCCCATAATCCACAAAAGAAAGTTAGAGCATAAAGGGGAAGGGGAAATCCCAAACCCCCACAGGGAGCAGGGAGCCCCAGCCCCAACTGATCAGCCGCAAACCGTCCATCCATGATCGCATGCCCACATAGTCGTCTCCCATAAAGGGAAGTTTAGTAAAGTAACCGGGGCTAACACCGGAGAGATATATCAGTGTGCCATATAACTGCAACACGGATGGACGGCATGCCACAACAAACAGTACAGTACAGATCACAAAATCTCACATATTGAGGGTCATCAGACCGGAATAGCTTGAAGCGCTAGGTGAAGTAGGTCCAGCGGTCTATTCTGCGGCCTAACCTGCAGCAATCTCCGCAGCAGGTTTTTTAGAGACAATGTCCGCAGCTCCACGCCTCCGCTTCTGAGATCTACCACGAGGGCGTCGGGAGCCCGTCGGAGGATCATCCAAAGTCGCCTCCAGTTCAAACGTTGGAGTGGAGATCTGCAAGGCCTGGCAAAAAGTTTCAGCTTCCTCGATAGACCGAAGGTAGGCCACAGTCTCTCCCCTCCGCGCCTGCAGATGGAATGGGAATCCCCACCTGTATTGGACACCCAATTGTTGGAGGTGAGTAGTGAGGGGCTTTAGTACCCTCCTTTGCTGGAGCGTGAAGGGAGATAAGTCATTATAAAACTGAAGTTCCATGCCATCTCGGATTAGAGGCTCCACCTCACGGCTTTTGCGTAGAATCAGATTTTTGTCAGGGTAGTGATGGATCCGGCATATCACATCTCTAGGCCGCTGGTCAGCCCCACCACGGGCACGAAGTGCTCTGTGTACTCGGTCTAGGCGTACTGAGAAATCCTCTGGTTTCTTAAGAAGTTGTCTAAAAATTGCTTGCAGTGTGGGCTCGAGTTCTTTAGCAGTTACCTCCTCAGTTAGGTTCCTAATCCGCAGGTTACACCTCCGTCCTCGATTGTCCAGGTCGTCCAGTTTTAGCTGGAGTTGCGAGATGGTGTCCTGCTGCTCCAGAACCTGTTGCTCTAAAGAGTACAGCTTATCTTGGCAGGATTCGTCGTTCGACTCCAAGGACTGGACCCGAGTAGCCAGGTGGGAGACCTCTTGTTTCACTGCAGAAAGATCTTTCCGAAATGTGTCTTTTAGGTCCGCAAACATTTCCTTAAGATCAGCCCTGGTCGGTAAATCGAGGAGAGAGGGAGCAACGTCCTCCTCTGTCATGGTACTCTGGGTTGCCATAATCCGCTGCGATGCCTTGTGCCTCGTGGCAGGCAATTGTGAGCCACTACCAAGACGCCGCGCCACCAAAGATGGCGTCGAGCAGGCTTCCAAACCTCCAGCTGCCGCCTCAAGGCCTCGCTCCGTACAAGTGGCGTGATGCGTGTGCCTCCTAGAAGAGCGCTTAGCCGACATGGGGGAGGTCTTACACACCGAGTCCCCCAAGTTTTAAATGTCCATCTCCAGTATTTCGGGTAGTTAGCGATGAAAGTCCTTCCTGTTCACGGAGCAAACTCAAGCTGCAGCCATCTTGACTGCCGGTCAGCTCCGCCCCCCCAGTATTTTGTTATTTTTATTCAAATATGGAATACCACCATTAGGAGGGTGACCATGGCTGTGAATTGCCCTCTTTAAAGTGGCTGGTGCAGCTTCCAGGGATTTTCTGTGGACCTTATGCCCTGAAGAGGGAACAGCTTGAGTTAAGCAGCTTCCCTACTGGGGAATTTTCCTCTGGTCTATTCCCACTTCATCATGGTCACCTGAAGACAGAAGTCCTTGCAGGAAAGGTGAGCCACCCATTGAGTGCTGAAGGTCCACTTGTCCCCACAGTGTCCCTTTGCTGGGCTTGTATTTGGGAGTTTGCTTTGCACTCCAGCACTCATAGGGTGTTTTTATTTGCATTTAATGTATTTAATGCAGTTTCTGTGGTATTCTCTGGGTTTGGAGCCTTGAATAGTATTTCTTTATGTGTTTTATGTATGTTTGGGCACTTTTTGATGTTTTAGTAAACTTTATTAAAAATGGTGTTCCGCGCCTTTAAGCGCGGCTTTTCCCGCTTAGACGCTATGGCTCCTTTACTCTCTATGAGATTTCACAGTCTGGGACATATCTCTGGAACCGCTTGTCACAGCAACTCCAGAGAGGGCTCATTTTAATGCTAGGCTCCTGCTCTATCATCTGGTGTGTGTTTTATTAGTGTGGGGTGTTCAGGGGGGCTTCGGGCACTGTTTGGGGTACTTGTATGGGGAAAACTACATTTCCCATGAGCGCCCGGTTCGCGCTCGTTTCTGATTGGCTATCCTGACGGCCGCCATTTTGTGGAGCTCTTCCTCAGCGAGTACACTACGCAGGGACCGAGCCTTCTCTCCCCTCATCAGATTAACCCTTCGCTGGCCAGATAAGTCCAATATTAGGCATTTCTGGGGTGAAACTTTAATCTTCCACACTCTTACTGGGTGATAGAGTTTAAAGTGGGGTATATTGACGCTGTGAGCATGTCTACTTCACTGGAGCTAGGGGCTAGACCCAAGTCTAAGGAGTATGGGGGGTCCGCTCCCCCCATGGCGTTTTGCTCCTCTTGTCACACTGGGTTATCTAGTGATAATGTGGGTGATCTATGCCCTAACTGCACTGGTCAAGATAGCAACCCTGGGCTTCCCAGCCACGCTATTGAGCCATCTTGGGTGAGGGAGTTTAAAGCTGCCACTAGGGATCTCAGATCCACTCTTCAACTTTTTCCCTCTCAGGTACAGGGGGCTCTCCAGGTCTGGCAGACCCCCACTACAATCAGGACCTCCCTGCCTAAGCCACAGGGTGCTCCTGATGTGTCTGATTCTTCTGAGGAAGAACTCTTGCAGGATTCTGATGCTGAGTAACGCACTGTTATTGAGTCTAACAGGTCCATTGGGGACCCTTATGAATGTGACCCTGATGTTTCGGCTGAGGGTCTGATTAGAGCTGTGCTGAATACGCTCAACCTTCCTCTGACTCAGGAATCCACTTATGATCCTACTGATATTTTTCAAAAGAAACCATCTAAGCCTGTTGTTTGTTTTCCAACTAACCCTACTCTTGCCCGTCTAGTCTCTGAGGCATGGAAGAATCCTGATAGATCCTCCTCTGTCTCTAAAAAGTTTGCTAAACTGTACCCTTTTCCTGAGGCTGAGCTGGCAAAATGGGTTCATCCCCCCAAGGTGGATGCTCCTGTTTCCAGACTATCCAAGTCTACCGCCTTGGCTGTCTCTGATGCCTCTGCCCTGCAGGATTGGACGGATAAAAAGCTAGAGCTTTCTCTTAAATCCATTTTTGCCTCCATTGGCACTGCCATGCATCCAACCTTTGCAGTTGCTTGGGTTAATAGAGCCATTGCGGCCTGGACTGAATGACTGACTGAAGCGGTTCGCCAGGATGCACCGGTATCTGAACAGTTGCAGCTTCTTGCTAATATCACTGAAGCTCAGAACTATGTTGCTGACGCTGCTTTTGATGCTGTGCGCATGATGGCGAGGGCCTCCACTGCCTCTGTGGTGGCTAGGCGTACCCTTTGGCTGAAAATTTGGTCTGCTGATACAGCCTCTAAGAAAGCCTTGCTTTCCTTGCCCTTTCAGGGGACTTTGCTATTTGGATCTGAGCTCAAAGAAATGATCAGTGAGGCTACTGGTGGTAAAAGTACTCTTCTACCCTCAGTCTTTAAGAAAAAGTTTCCAGCCAAATGCAATCGGTCCTTTCGTTCCTTTCAGACTGAGACGCGCTCCTCCTCCAAGCCCAAACAGTCCTGGAAGCCCAAAGTGGCCCCCAAGGCCAAGACCTCCAAGACTGCTTCGGCATGACTCGCCGAACCCGGGTCCGCATCCGGCTGTAGGTGGACGTCTCCGCATCTTTCGCCGGACTTGGGAGGAGTCAGTGGCGGACCCATGGGTTCTTCAGGTGGTGTCAGAGGGGTACAGGATCCCTTTCTCCTCCCTTCCTCCTTTTCGGTTCCATTTTACTCGTCCTTCTCAGGAACCCACAAAAAGACGTCTGTTCGACGACGCTATTCAGGATCTCTTGGACAAAGAGGTTCTGGAAGTGGTTCCTCAGGAGGACACAGGTTCAGGATTTTAGTCCAACCTGTTTGTGGTGGCCAAAAAGGACGGAGGGGCTCGTCCTATTTTGGATCTCAAAGCCTATGTGGTGACTTCACACTTTCGCCAGGAGTCCCTGCGCTCTGTGATTGCAGCAATGTCTCCAGGGGAGTTCCTTGCCTCCCTGGACCTTCAGGATGCTTATCTTCACATCCCTATTCATCCAGAGAGCAGGCGGTACCTCAGGATTGCCTGCCACAGGGGACACTTTCAGTTTTCTGCTCTTCCCTTTGGGCTGACGTCAGCTCCTCAGGTCTTCCAGAGAGTGTTGGGCTCCCTGATAGTGGTGCTTCATCAGGACGGGATCAGGGTGACTCCCTACATGGACGATCTCCTCATCAAAGCTTCCTCGGCGGAGCTTCTTCACCAGCAATTGCAGAAGTGTGTCCACACTCTGAACCGCCATGGCTGGATCCTGAATCTGGACAAGTCGGACTTGGTCCCATCTCAGAGGCTTCTGTTCCTGGGTCTCCTGTTCGACACTCGCCAATGCATGGTGTTCCTGCCGGAGGATGTGGCTCATCAGATAGCTATCAGAGTGGCGGGGATTCTGGAAATGGACTCGGTGCCGGTAACGAAGTTGTCATCCCTGGTGGGGAAGTTCATTTCCACGATCGAAGCGGTTCCTTTTGCCATGGCCCACTCCAGGGAACTTCAGAGATTTGTGATCCAGACGTGCAAGAATCATCCAGATCATCAGCATCTGTCAGTCTCTCTACCTCCTCATGTGGAATCGAGTCTGCACTGGTGGTTGGATCTCTCCCATCTCCTGAAAGGGAGATCCTTTCTAGTTCCTTGTTGGACCACGATCACAACGAATGCCAGCCTTCGGGGCTGGGGTGCTGTGTTGGGTCGCTTCAGTGCTCAGGGGAAATGGGGTCTGGAGGAATCTCTTCTCTCCATCAATGTTCTGGAACTTCGTGCCATCCGGCTTGCCCTGAGACACTGGGAATCTCAACTGACCGGTCTTCCGATCAGAGTGGAATCCGACAACGCCACTGCGGTGGCTTACATCAACAGGCAAGGCGGCACAAGAAGCGGCACCGCTTGGTTGGAGGTCAAGGATATTTTGTCTTGGGCAGAAGATCACGTGCCTGTCATCTCTGCAGTTCATATTCCAGGCGTGGACAACGTCATGGCAGACTTCCTCAGTCGTCATACCGTCGACAGCGGAGAATGGGCTCTTCATCCAGAGGTGTTTCAATTGCTCACCCAGAGGTGGGGGATGCCGGAGGTGGACCTGATGGCCTCCAGACACAACAGGAAGGTTCCGGTGTTTTGCTCCTGGCGGAGGGACTCCCTTGCTCTAGCAGTGGATGCCTTGTCGATCCCTTGGGATTTTTCCCTGGCTTACATCTTTCCTCCTCTTCCTCTATTGATCAGAGTCATCCAGAAACTGAAGCGGGAGCGTTGTCCTGTGCTCCTGATCGCTCCAAACTGGCCTCGCCAGTCCTGGTATCCGGAGTTGATGGCCATGTCAGTGGTGGATCCGTTCCCACTTCCTGCCCGTCTGGACCTACTTCTTCAGGGATATCTGTGGAAGGAGGATGTTCACTCTGTCCATTTGATGGCATGGCGGTTGAATCCTCGATTCTAGCAAAGAAAGGTTTTTCTCCTTCTGTGGTGTCGACTATGCTCAGTGCTCGTAAGCCTGTGTCTTCCAAGATCTATCATCGCGTATGGTCAACTTTTGTGACATGGTGCTCTGCTAAGAAGTTATCCCTTGAGTTTCATCTTCCCACTGTCCTGGCTTTCTTGCAGGACGGTGTGGATAAGGGGCTCAGTCTGAGTTCCCTCAAAGTTCAGACTTCTGCCTTGTCTGTGTTTTTCCAGGAAAGGATTGCTATCCTTCCTGATGTGAAAGTTTTCTTCCAGGGTGTGACTCATGTTCGACCTGCCTTCAAGAGTCCTGCTCCCCAGTGAGACTTCAATTTGGTGCTGGGAGTTCTCCAGCGACCACCGTTTGAATCCTTGGCTTCCATTCCATTACGTCTCTTGACTTGGAAGATGGCCTTCCTTTTGGCTATTGTTTCAGTTCGCCGGGTAGCAGAGTTACAAGCTCTGTCTTGTAAACCTCCTTACCTGGTGTTCCACAAGGATAAGGCTGTGCTTTGCACTACCAAGGAATTCTTACCCAAGGTTGTGTCCGAGTTTCACATCAATCAGGAGATTGTGGTTCCCTCTTTCTGCCCTAATCCTTCATCTGACAAGGAAAGAGATCTCCATTTGTTGGATGTGGTGCGTTGCCTCAAGTTTTATGTTCATCGCACTGAGTCTATCAGGAAGTCTGACGCTCTATTCGTCATTCCTGAAGGGCCTGGAGACCGGCCTCCAAAGTTACCATTGCCTCTTGGATTAAGGCTACTATCCGTGAAGCCTATAAGTTGCGGAATAAGCATGTTCCCTTCCGGGTGACTGCCCATTCCACCAGATCTATTGGGGCCTCTTGGGCCTACAAGAATCAGGCTTCCGCTGATCAACTGTGCAGAGAGGCCACTTGGTCCTCTGTGCACACTTTTTCTAAGCACTATCGAGTTGATGTACTGGCTTCGGCTGATGCCAGTTTTGGAAGGAAGGTCCTGGAGGCAGTTTTGCCTGTGTAGGTCTTCCGCTCTGTGATCCTTAGTGCTTCCTTACTGTTGAGCCCTGTTGGCTCTATTTCCGTGTGCTGTGTTAGTTCAGGGATTGTTCCCTTGATTGGTGTCCGTTGACACTTACAGTTTGGGCTATGTTATTAACTGGTTCATAGCAGTTTTTTTATGACTTGGGCCTTGTTCTGGTCCTTGCCTTATTCCCACCTCTGGATCAGCTCAATGTTTGTACATCCCAGAAGTACCAGTGACCTGTATTGGACGACAGTGAAAATAGGATTTTAGTCTTACCTGTTAAATCCTTTTCACTTAGTCCATACAGGTCACTGGTCTCCCACCCTGTCAAGGGACCAGACCTGGCTCTCCTGTGGCATTCAGTGGGAGACCTTTGGGGCATGCTCACAGGAGTCTTTCTTCTTGCTTACCTGGGGTCAGTTTTAGGGTCTCAAATCAATCTAGTGGCTCTGGCCTGAAGGTGGCTTAAGTAGGAGGGGAGGCTCCGCCCCCTGCAATCATTTGCATAATTGTTCCTGCCTATTAAAGGGGCGAATCGCCTCCCAGAAGTACCAGTGACCTGTATGGACTAAGTGAAAAGGATTTAACAGGTAAGACTAAAATCCTATTTTCTGAACAGAAGAGTGGTGGGTGCTAAATTCACTAATGAGAGAAATGAGCCCATTAATGCACTAAGAGCATAAACAAAATGAACTTAATGTGCTCTGGAAAGAACAGTTTACACATGCTGTAAAAAGCTTATATATAGAATTATATTTTAGGGATCTGACATGAATGATTGATTTTTTTTTTGGTTTAAGAGATGCGGGCGTTTAAATTTTGATTTCTCCTACTGACAGCTGTAAAGCTGTCAGCAGGAGATCCGTGTCGGTCGACACGGTGGCGCTTGAGAAGTGCCGGGATCTCGTTACTTACACTGGATCCCTTTATTGGAATGGTCTAAAACGTGTGCCTGAATACTAGGCACACGTTTTAGACCATTCCAATGAAGGGATTCCATGTAAGTAACGAGATCCCGGCACTTCTCAAGCGCCACCGTGTCGACCGACACGGATCTCCTGCTGACAGCTTTACAGCTGTCAGTAGGAGAAATCAAAATTTAAACGCCCGTATCTCTTAAACCATAGCGGTTTGAGAGATACGTTTTTTTGCATTTAGATCAGCTTTTTAAGCTCTTCTAAATGCAAAAAAAGTGTTTTTTTTTTTTTTTTTTAGACATTACTAACATTTTAAAGGGTTTATTTAATAAATACAGTGCCAGTTATGTTGCCATAGAATCCCTCCAATTTTGTTTGTACACACTCACCATATGTATAAAGACAATGTGGTGCAAACCAGCTGTAAGGGACAAAATATACCCATTGCTTTAAGTTGGGATTTTTTTTTAACCACTTGAATACTGTAGAGGTCTCAAATGCAAAGCAATGTGTCTGAGACCTGAGACAAGGAGTTAACCATATCACTCTGGTTAAAAGGACCATTTAAATCAAAGGGAACATATATTTGTGCCCTCAAATTGTACCACTTTGCCTGTATGTACCTATGGCCCATTGTACCTCATAAAGTCCTCTAATGGTTTTTGTAATGTTTTCCTTTGTTTGATTCAGCTGTACAGAGGAAATACCGCTGGCTGTTGTACTTAAGTTCTGTTCAGAAGGCGACAACATTCCGGATGCCTTTGCACTTCTCAATCATATTAATGAGTGGCTTCATCTGCTAGAACCAGCCGTAAGTGACCCTTCTGCTGAGTTACAGCTCAGATCTGTGTGTTTTTCCCTCAGCGGTCAAAAGCACACATTATGGGAAATTGCTTTGTATTCATCAGTGGTTCTGTTTTGCACTAAGCCCTCCTAACGCTGTCTGGAATTTTCAGTGTATATCTAATTTGTATAGGCAAGTTTCCCAAAAGTACCAACAACATATGGTTATTCTTAGGTTTTACCCTCAATCATAAAAAAAACATATTGTACATATATCCAGAAAGATGCACTGAAGATCAAAATTCACATTTGTCAAAATTTTCAAGGGGGAAAAAAAAAAAAAAAAAAAGTGGTATACTAAGCTGGTGCCCATAACATGCCTAAGTGTCTCCACACACTGGTTGCTAATCACTGCTCTTTATTCTTACAATTCTTCTTCCTCTTTCCCATGAAATCGTAATTTCCATTATGGGCAAAATGTATGAAGACAAACTGGAGCAATTCTGGGACAATCAACTGCACAATAGACAACAAGTAAAATTCTCCAAATTCGTATTTATTTAAATAGGACTTTTAACCCCTTGAATACTAGAGAAGGCATTGGAGACCTTTCTAGCATTCAAGGGGTTTAAAGTCCCATTTACATCAATAAATGTTATCTAAGCTTCTCTTATGCCCATGTTCTATTTATCAATCAGTCTATGCCCCATAGCATGTTTTTTTGCCTCTTGACCACTCCATGAGATCAGATTGCTTTCATGCCTCTTTTAAGCTTGGTTTTCCCAATCTCTTTGGCCTTCATCTCATCTCCTATTGAATGCTTCACTCACAATTCTTTTAGACCCCTTTTATGGGCATTCACTTGGTATGTATACTGATGGCATGCACCACCACAGACACGTGACAACTTATTTATTGCACTTTTATGCGTTATGTCCGCACCATGCCATGTTTTGATGATTTACCCCCCTCTTTATTTTGTATACCTGTAGTACTCCGGTTATGCTCATAGGAAATAACATCCCTCTTGAGGAGTTGGAAATGTGCTCCATGCCACTGAAAATGTAATAGGGACTCTGCCTTTGTTTATATCAGTGATTCTCAATCTCTTTTGCTCAAGGCACCCCAATCCGGAGCTTTCAGGGCTCAGTTTAAAATGTTATATATGATTCGTCAAAGTGATAATAAAGGTATAAACATATACAGTTATTCTTTAGGTATCACAATTATAATGCCAAAAGGCAGAATACTGTGTATATAAATGTCCATTAATTTGTCATACTTCGCTGACCCTTCCAAGGTCACATTGTTACAATACAGAGTAGAGAGGCTGGGAATGGACATGGAGGAACCTGCCAGCATTGCTTTTAATAAGTGATATATGTATGTGCACATATGTGAACAAGAGGGCCACTCCAATTCTCACTCTAAAAGTGGTCCGCAGAGCTAAATATTTACCCACACCTCTTCCAGAGAATTTTTTTTTTTTTTTTTTTTTAAGCAAATCTTACTGAAACTGCCATTTCAGCCAGCATCCCAAACCAGTTCCTAGATTGGGTATCTTAATTATAAAGATAATAATTCTGGTCGGTGTCACGATGCATAATATTTGTGAAGCTGATCACAGTGATAGCACTAAATATAGAATGATTGCCACTGTAAACCTTGTGAAATAATGTGCACACATCCTGTGCCCTTTTCTGGTGTAGACTTTATTAGGTTCAGACCAGGATGAGCAAGGAGTGGCTCTCCAGTAACTGAACTACAACTTCTGTCAGAAATGACCAGTGGAGGATGTTTTCTATGGCAAAATAATTCAGGACAGTAGTACTACAAGGCCAGGAAATAAAAAGCATTCTGTTTCTTTCAAGCTATAAAATACTTGGCGTGTTGCATGTCCCAATAGTGGGTGTATACTTGTTATACTCATTTAATGCTGCCTGTGCTTTGAGAGTTTATATGATTATTCAGATACAGTATAACTAACAAACTATATCTGTTTTCACAGAATGATGACTTATCTCTGAAGTGGAAGGTGCCAAGTTCATGGAGACTGCTGTTTGGTAGTGGGCTGCCGCCTGCCCTCTTCTGATGGGACATGATGGCTCTCTTGAACTCATTAGGCACTTAATAGCAAAGGAAACTCATCAGTGGGACTAGTAACCTCTTGGATTACAATCACACTTGTGCTAAAACGGATGAACAAATTATTTTATTATGGAAGCATCTCATTAGCTATTTGTGTCTTCAACATATGGTTTCTAAGTGCAGGGAAGACCTTTCAAGCATCCAGTGAGGAGCATGCCTGAATTGTGCTTTGATTATTTAACCCTTTGAGTGCCAGAGGGGTAGGCAACACATTGCATACCCATCTGGCACTCAGAGATAAACCACTATACATAGACATGGCACTGCTTCCCCCAGGCCTTGGTACTCAGACGGCTAAAGATGAGAAGTTACTAGGAAAATCAGTTGTACCATAGTAGTCACACTGACTTAAATGACACTTTTAAGTCACTAAATGCTAGGAGCTGTCTAGCGTGTCAATACTGCACTGGAAATCTCTAGAATTCAAGGGCATAAAAGCCCAGTTTAAATCGGTAAGAATTAATATTTATCCACCATGGTGCAGTTGGCTTGTTCCAGGATTATCCTGAATAAGCTCCAACCAGTAATACTATTCTGGGGTCTCTGGTTGTACATGTGTATATTCTGTAACCTAATATTTTCTATTTGTTACTTCCTACAGGAAAATAAAGTCAAAAGTTGAACTGTGGTTTCTAGTGGACATCCTTTGTTCTGGTAAAAGCTTGGAACAAAAATAGTTTTTCTAGCTGAAAAATATTTATTCAGGAAAAGAGCAAGTATCACAATATTGTACAAAAACAAAACAGTCCTTACTTAGAAATGGTCATGGTCCCTGGATGCTACATTACTGGGAACTGGAGCAAACCAGCTGTAGCAGAGGGGACACCTAAAAATCTCCACTGATGTAATTGTTAAACAAACCCCACCACCACCATGTGCAAATATGGTTTACCCCAGGGCTTTAGCACATAGGTCTCTTGTTGTGTTGGTTGTTTTCACACTGGACTTTTCTAGCAGTGTTTAATGTGATAGACCTGTGCTGGTACTAAGGTTTAAATGGCTTGGTGTAGCAGTCCTCACTCCAACATCCCATTCTCAGAACAAACAGACATTGCAACTACCTGCAGTATTTATACAATTCTATTACTACATACTTCTATGCTTATTGTATATTGTTTAAAATGTTTTTGATAATATTAAATGGTGATTTTTATGTGAAATGTTTTATCAGAAGTCATATTTTAGTGATTAAGTTGCTGCCAGTATCTTAGAGATTACTTACCACGACTTACAGAATTTCCGTACACAGGATCTATCTATCTCCAAGTCAGTCTGGACATGAGCAAGGAAAAGTGTTTTGTTTTTAAGCCATCACTCATTTATAGTTCATACACCATAACCACAGTTAGGCTTCAAATCTTAGTAATATCAATACTGGTCAAGTCAGATGTTAGGACAACTTGTAAATGATGTAATACAATATTTTTTTTTAGCAAAGCATACACAGAATTTTAGTACTTTTGACTATATTTGAGAAGGAAGAGATGCAGTTCATCTGCACCTTAGGGAACAAACAAAATGCTAGAGCTCTATTAGCATTCAAGGCGTTAACCCTTTGGGTGCCAAATGCATTGCAATGACTTGTATACCCCTCTGGCACTCTAAGGTTAAAAGCCCTCCCTATGGTGCAGTGGGTTTGCCCCAGAATTACTAATTACTCCTCTTTGGCTTCCCGAATATGGCCCTGAGCTTTAACATAAGTAGAAGAAAAAACTGTAAATTGCTTCCACTGGGCTTTGGTTGCTTTCTTTTGGATTAACAAGAGGTAATTTTAACTTTAATTTTATTTTTGTTACATCAAAATATAACTAAAAAATAAATTGACTGCTCATTTAATTCCATGTAGGCTAGAGTTTCCTATCTGCCATTTTCAAGTACTCCCAACAGTGCAGATTTTCTACATTTCCCTGTCTGGACCTGTGTCTTAGTTCTTATGTGCTCAACCAGAGAAATCCCAAAAACCTGCATGGTTAGGAGGAGGGTGAAACACTGATTTAGGTTTAAAGCTTTGTGAATATGTGCAATGACTCTGTGATTATGCATCCTAGCCTCAGCGACCACTAGCTGCCCATGGCTTTCCGATTTCTCTGCTTGAGCACACATACAAGTTAACCCTTTGAGTGCCAAAGGGGTACACAATGCATTGCGTACTCCTCTGGCACAAACAGTTAATCAGGGGCTCAGACACAACTTGTGTTCAAGCAGGGACATTCTAATGACATTAATTTAAAGGGGGCTTTTAACCCCTTGCATGTTAAACAGATCTGACACATTGTGAAGTAATGTGGGCTGATAAGTATTCAATAGGTTAAAAGCTCCTTTTATCTAAATGGGATTTCCCTCTCTTCCCCCCCATATTGCAGTTGATTTGTTACAGAATAGCTCCCCTTTTACCTTCTACACACAGCTATACATTTATAAATAAACACAAAGTGCTTGGATTTAAACCACTAGAGCTGGTATTTCCTAAGCCATGAAATTTACTGTGTGGCTAACTTTGCACACAAACACCTTCTTTACTAAAAAGGTGGTTAAGAATTTCCATGTGAAAATAATGAGAAACTTGACAATTGGGAAATATCTTCTAAAAGCGATGGGTCATTAGTGTCTCCTCTTCAGGAAAAACCTGTAATTCCTAGTTTCTTGTACGGAAACACTGTTAGACATCCAAAAATGAGTGGAATTTCTTCAAAGGCCTTCCTAGGTGAGTAAACATCTTGGTACTCACAGCAAAGTAGTAAATATGCAAAGTAAAAACCGGAGCAATTCTGTATCAAAATGAAGCCACTGGATGCTAAAGACCTTTAACATTCATGGCATTAAAAGCACCATATAAATGACCATGGGAAATTGAAAAATGATCTATATCTGAGATCTTAAATATTAACTCTTAGGCCCCCGATCACAGATTGTAGGAAATAAACATCTACTTGATGTTGCAGAGGTGCTTCAATCTGAACTCAATGAACCTATAACATACTATAATAGTGGTTCTCAACCCTTTTTGGTCAAGGCACCTCTAACATGCAGCCTGGTACACCTACCATTTTATAGGGCATTTGTTAATCAAGTAATGGAGGATATAGATGCATAAAGATACAGTTCTTTTTAGGTCTCACAATCAATAAAAGAAGCAAACATATTGTGCAGTCAATTTTACAGAAATATACAACTGAAACTCAGTATTCACATTTTATCATAATCTTTATAGATACAATGGGGCACCCTAAGTGGATGCCCATGGTACACTGGCTGAAAATCGTAGATTTGTCATTATGTGATTACACACAAGGCCTTTTCTCTACACTTTTCTAGTACAAATGGCATTATCCTAGAGTCTAATGAAGCAGATGATTGACACAGATCATGAAGTGAGTGACCATACCCAACAGGGCCAAATGCAGCAATGATAATAACATAAGCCAGCTCCATACAGATTTTCCTCAGCACTGTGGGAAAACAGGAACCATAAAAAACACATATGACATGACATGACAATTGCTCTTACTACACAAGCAAGCGGACCCCAGGACATGGCATAGAACTGTGGAACATTGAGGTTCAGCTGATAGGCCATAGTCGAACTATCAAGTTCAATACTGTTGAAAGCCCAAGTGTAGAGATCTAGGTGCTGGCAACAGACAACATCCGCCACAATGTTGTCTACCCCTGGAATGTGAACGGCAGAAAGAGCCAGCACATGAGCCTTCACCCATAACAGAATCATTCTAACTTTCAGCCCATACAGCCATACACTTGGTCTCCTCAGTGGAGGTTGATGTAAGCCACCGCCATTGCATTGTCTGACTGGATCCTCACTAGGGATCCCTGAAGAGGCTTAAACCAATGCCATACAGGTAAACAAATCACCTGCAGCTCCAGAACATTTATGGATAGTGTGCTCTCTGCGCTGGTCCAGAGACCCTGAGCAGTCTGAGGACCCAGAGTGGCACCATAGCCTGCCATGCTGGCATCAATCATGAATATGACCCAGTTTGGGATAACCTGTGGCCATCCCAAGGATGGCTGAGGCCTGTGGCGCAAGCAATGTAGGTCCCCCTTTGTCCTGTCATCCAGACATGATACTGGAAAGATAACACTGTTGTCTGGGCCAGTTCCTGCAAATTTCCAGATGCAGCTCCCATTTACGAAATTGAGCAAATGGGACTGCTTCCTTAGCAGAAACTAAGTAGCCTACTACCTTCATATGCTCCCACACAATCGCAGATGGCCTCACCACCACCTAGGTCACCTGAAGGAACTACCAAATCTTTTCATCTATTAGAAAAACCTCTCTCTAAAGAGTATAGAACATCATGCCAAGAAAGTGGATTACCTGGGAAGGAACCAGAGATTATCTATTGGTATTGAGAACCCAAGAGTGTTGATCAGGAATGGACACAAAAACTAATCTGACTGTGCAAGATCTCCTCTGAAGGATACTTTAATAAAGATTGTCTAGATCAGTGGTTCTCAACCCATGCCCTCAGTGGCTACTAACAGGCCAGGATTTGAGGATACCCTTGTTAGAGCACAGGTGAGTTAATCAATATGAATGAGACTGATGAACACACCTGTGTTTTAGCAGGGAAATCTCTAAGCCCTGGCCTGTTAGTGGCCACTGAGGGCATGGGTTGAGAACCACTGGTCTAGATAAGCAATCCAATAAATCCCTTGAGAGAGATGTGAGCCACCAGGGCTGACATGACATTTATGAATACCCTCTGACTGAATGCCAACCAGTAGGGAAGAGTGGTGGACTTAAAGTGATGATCTCAGAATGCAACCCACAAGAAACACTTTTGATCTGCCTAGATGCGGATGTGCCAAGCAAGCCAAAAATTCCCTTGGGACACATGGCAGCAATGACAGGGCGTAAGGACTCAGTCTTGATCAGTGGAGCAGTCACAACAGTTGAGGCATTTTAAGTTCAGAATAGGATGACATCTGCAGTCTTTCTTTGGGACTAGAAAAAGATTGGCGTAGAACCCTGTGAATCTTTCCAGAAAAGGAACAGGTATTAACATCTGCATGTCTAGGAAGGGGGATGCTGCATCCAAAAATAAGTGGCTTTGCTCAGTACTCTGAATTTAATTAACAACGTGGAGAAAGGGACTTGAAAACAATGCGGTACCATTCCGATATTACCAACAAAACCCACTGGTCCATACAAACACAGCCCATGCTTTGTGGAAAAAAATGTAGACAACCATCTATAGCCTGGGACAGACCAGACCCCAAAAATCACGTGGAGTTAGTCAGTTTTGTTCTTCTGCACAAGCTTCTTGTCTGACCAAGCCTGCTTGGGTTTTAGGGTGGTAAGCAAATGGGCCGTGTCAATGTCTCCACTGAAAAATGGTATAAAAGATATACACTGATTAAGAAATAACATTGTCAGGTGTTTTCCATTCCTCTAGGAGTGACTGGCCTAAGCAATACTGAGGGCGAAAAACAGAAATCTCCTCATTGCAGCAAAAAGGAACTAAAATCACATGCCTCCGATATGTTAAACTTCATAAGACCCTCAACCAAACAACAGGGGTCCTCAATGGAAAAGGACAAATCTAAGACATCAGCAGTAGTTTCACTCTTCCTCAGAGGAGGAATCCACAATAGTAAGGGTATCACCTACCTTGACTTAAGTGCCTTTAAAGGGGCACAGATGTCCCATGGACCAAGAATCTAAAACCCCTTGAACAGATGAGGGGATAGAACTGAACAAATCAGGGCCTTAACCTATGCAGGCACCTGTTCAACAGGCGAGGGCCGCAAGCAGGGGCTGCAGAGCAAGAGGGGCAGAGTACCAGGAAACTCCATAGGATGCCCAATCTGGCATGACGAGCAAGGAGTTAAAGGGATCCCTGAAGCCTTAATAGTCCTGGACTTATCCATGTCTCAGTCTCTGACGTAGTCAGGAGACCTCCTGAAGTATAAGGTAGAATAAAAGTACTAATAAATCCTTAAAAGTACATCTGACTGCAAGGGATTAATGTGGAAAGCAGAAGGGAGAGACCAGCCTCTGCGTAGCAAGCAGAATTAAGAAAAAAGGAAGAGTCAGTCAAGGACCGCCTCTTCAAAAAAGCCTGGGAAAAACAGACTGCTGGTAATTGTAGTCGGGCAGATTTAAATATGGTGCAGCAACTCTCCAGCCATCATTAAAAGGCGTGTGTGTCTCACGTCCCACTGGGCACCGGTAATCAGTGTGTAGGGTTAGAATCACGTTCAATTCCTTACAGCCTCCAAAACACACACAGAGGCAAGAAGTCCCATTATAGAGTCCCATGTTACATACAATATGGCTGCTGTACTTGAACGTTGCGAAAGGCATCACAGCCGAAAAAAACTGGAACATTTTGGAGGCGGGGAGGAATTGGCAAAGTATGCTGAAAGGAAATGTACACACCACTTACAAAAAAAAAAAAACACAAAACAAAAAAACGGTTTCTGAATGAAAAGTCCCATAGAGCATGTAATCCCCACAGACAGGCAATGCAGGGGTTAAACCCCACTATTGCAAAGGAGGAACATAGGACTTTTAAATCTTTTATAGATGTGCTGCTCAAGCAAGGCCATCAATAGAGTGCAATTCAGGCTTCCAAGCCACAGAGACCTGTGGCTGCCAGACAGTGAAGTAGGGATATACTCACAAGATGTGTGCACTCGGGAAAGAATACAGTTTCTTCAGTCTTCTATACAGATAGGGAAGCTTCAGAGAAGCTATAAACAGGCTGATAAAACAAGCTAGGTTTTTTCAGGTCCTGAAAGCCTTACATTAAGTCAGTCCTCCCAAAGGGGGCCAGGAATAGGAGCCAGCCTAACTGAAGATTATAGAGCCCCATATCCTACAGCAGGAAGAAGGAAAAAAAAAAACAAAAAACAACTAATTAGGAGAGAAGCTTTGCCCACACTCCTCTTGCAAGGTCACTTTTAAAAATGAGCATGTCTAGGTGAGGTAAATGCAAGCTGTGAGTCTCCACCTCAGAGACCTTTTTGTTTAAGTGCCCTGCCCTCTTGGAGGAAGGAACTTTACCCCATGGTTCTGACTTATGCTTTCCCCCAAAAAATCAATACTACACTAATTATCTCTCTGAGTGAGATTACTATGTATCCAGTGTTTGTTGACATACAATGTTGTTATATGCATACAAATGTAAGATGAGACTTGTGAAAAATACATTCTGCAGGGTTTAAATGTCAAGTATCATCCAATAGCTGATCAGTCGCAAATGTGCTGTCCTGGGAGCACACAACACATAACCTGGGGCCGAATTGTGAGCCCTAGTGGACCAACAGGGGAGCAGAACAGAGGTCTGACAAAAGACCCCTAATGCTCCCCAGGTTCATTGATCTTGCACTGCACAGGACACTTTCCTGTTCTGTGCAATGCAGGTCCAAGCAAACCTACCGTATAGTGCTTGAAAGCCCAAAACAGCAGGTCTATGGTGATTGAACCAAACACACAAGTGTTTCAGCAGAGGGGGCAGCTTTTGGTCAACCTCATGAGTGGTTAATAAGAGACATATTGAGACTGTACAGTGCAATCCCAGGCTTTTTACCAAGTCTTCTTCCATTGAAGCATACATGGGAAGTCTTGATAACTGTCTGTAGCATTAGAAATTATTTATGAGCAGAATTATAAAAGTAAAGCTTGAAATATTGATTTTTCTCCCCCTGGGCTTATCTGCTTTGTAGCTTGTACTTTGAGCTCCAGGTAACTGTGCAATTAATTTTCTCTGTCGTCCAATACAGGTTACTGGTAACTGTGGTAGGTGATCTGCCCCTTTAAGTAGGCAGGAACATTTCTAGATATGACTGCAGGGGGTGGAGCCTACCTTCCTTCCTCAGCTGCAGCTAGCCAACCAGCTCCAGAAAGATTTGTTCCTTGGTGAAGACACAGGAAGAGAACAGTTCTGCTATAGTTTTAGATTTTTTTTTATTTTTCTGTTAGATATGGAATACCACCATTAGGCGGATTACCATAACTGACAATGCCCTTAGGTGTGGTTAGCTCAGTATCCAGGAGCTTTTTGTAGACCTTAAGCCCTGAGGGGGGAAAATCTTGATTCCAAGTGCTTCTCCAGGAGTTGCACACTGAGGCTTCTTCTTATACATGGTAATCTGAAGACAGAAGATATACACAAAAGGTGAGCAACCCTTTGAGTGCTGCAGGTCCACTTGTCCCACAGTGCCCTTCTGCACAGGGGTTTTGCCTTGAAGTTCGTATTGCACACTCCTGCACTCATCGGGTCTGTTATGTCTGTCAGTGTTTGGAGCAACTTTATGTGGAAAATAAAATAAACCTTTAACTGCTGGTTTGCATTATTTGGGGTGTTTTTTTGGGCACTTTCCCTACTGGGTTCAGTGTTTTCTGGATCTGCTTACATGTTCTAGTGAAATTTCATGTATTTTTCTTTATTAGTTCTAACTTTGGAAATCTTTACCGTATAGACGCCATTGCTCCATTCACTCCTATGGGACTGTACACTTTGGGACATATCTCTGCAACCGCTCAACGTAGCGACTTCAGAGATAGAGCAAGGTGAGACAATCAAAGTGAGCTATCATCTGGTTCACATTACAAGTGTGTTGGGGGGCTCAGGGGGCTTCGGGCACTGTTGGGGTACTTTCTGGGAAAACTACATTTCCCATGAGCGTTTGCTTCACACGCGCGTTTCGGATTGGCTCATGCCACGGCAGCCATTTTGTGAGCTTTACAGAATGCGTATCCTACGCAGGGCTTGGACTCTCCTTCTCTCCTCTGCAGATTAACCCTTTGCCTGCCAGATAAGTGTATTTTAGCGATTTCTGGGGGTGAAACTTTAATCTTACACACTAAATTGGGTGATTTATTATTTGGAATGTTGTTGACACTGAGACTGTCTACTCCGTTGGAGCTTGGGGCCAGGCCTAAGACTAAGGACGCTGGGGTCTCTGTATCCCCCATTGCGCATTGCTCCTCATGTCATACAGTGTTGCCTAGAGAACTCTCAGGTCATTTATGCCCAGCATGTTCTGATGACCCTGAACCTATTTCAGGGGTCTCCAGCCATGCATTAGAGCCAGTTTGGGTGCAAGAGTTCAAGGCTGCTACCAGGGACCTTAGGTCTACGTTGCAACTCTTTCCATCCCAGTTACAGGGGGTCTTCCATTCTTGGCAGACCCCCTCCTCAGTCTTCCCTGCCTAAACTGCAAGGAGTACCTGATGTTTCAGATTCCTCTGAGGAGGAACTGTTGGTGGATTCAGATGTTGAGCAATGTTCTGCTGTGGGTTCCTCTCAATTTTTTGGTCACCGCTTTGGTGACCTCTTAACCACGCTAAACATTCCCCCAATTCAGGAGGTTTCGTCTGATCCCTCTGATGTATTTCAGGAGCCTGTAAAGCCCCATACTTGTTTTCCACCTAACCCCTCTCTTGATCGCCTAGTGGCTTATGAGTGGAAATCTCTGGACAGAAAGCCTTCTGTCTCCAAAAAGTTTGCTAAGCTTTACCCCTTTTCTGAGGCGGCGCTTGCTCAATGGGTTCAACCCCCCAAGGTCTGTCTCCAGGCTATCTAAGTCTACTGCCGTACCAGTCTCTGACGTGTCTGCTTTGAAGGATTGGACTGACAAGAAGCTTGAGGTGTCTCTCAAGTCCATCTTTGCCACTGCTGGCACTGCCACATGCCCAGCATTTGCTGTGGCATGGGTTAACCGGGCCATTGCGGTCTGGACTGAACAGCTCACCCTAGCTGTACATCAGGGTGCCTCGTCTTCAGATATGTTGCCCCTTCTTGCCAACATCTCTGAGGCCCAACACTATGTTTCTGCGGTCTTATTTGATGCCATCCGTCTGGTAGCAAGGGTTTTCCACCATGTCTGTGGTTGCCAGATGAGCCCTTTGGATCAATATCTGGGCTGCTGACACTGCTCCCAAGAAAGCCTTGCTGTCCTTGCCATTTCAGGGCACATCCTTATTTGGGCCAGATCTTAAGGATCTGATCAATGAGGCCACTGGGGGTAAGAGTACTCATCTACCCTTGGTCCCCAGGAAGAAAACTCCTCTCAAGTGCAACAGGGTTTTTCGCTCCTTTCAGACAGACACGTCCAGCGAACCAGGCGGTTCCCTCAGCTCCACGTGCTTCCTCCAAGCGCAAACCTCAATGGAAGCCCAAGATCTCCTCCAAACCCAAGGCTTCCAAGACTTCTTCGGCATGATTCGTCAAACCCAGGTCCCCATTCAGCTGTGGGTGGTTGTCTACATCACTACCACAGCATCTGGGAGGATTCTGTGGTGGACCCGTGGGTTTTGCAAGTTGTGGCGGAAGGATACAGGTTCCTTTTCATCTCCCTTCCTCCTCTTCCTGTATTCCCCTCTCATACGCCCCACGGCGCAGAGAAACGCCGTCTCTTCCACAGCGTTATCCAATCCCTTCTGGACAAGGATGTTCTGGAGCCTGTTCCAGTTCTGGACAGAGATATGGGTTTTTACTCGAACCTCTTTGTGGTAACCAAAAAGGACGGCAGTTGTCGTCCAATTTTGGATTTGAAGGATATCAATTCCTTTGTGATCTGGTCTCATTATCACCAGGAGTCACTGAAGATGGTGATTGCTACTATGGTTCTGGGGGAATTCCTTGCTTCTCTGGAGCTTCAGGATGCGTATTTACACATCCCCATTCATCCAGAGAGCCGGCAGTATCTCAGATTTGCCTGCGACCGGGGACATTTTCAGTTCTCAGCTCTTCCCTTTGGTCTAACTACAGCTCCTCAGGTAGCATTGGTGTCCATCCTCCACAGGGACAGCATCAGAGTTACTCCATATATGGACGACCTGCTTCCTCCTCTGGGGAACTTCATCAGCAGGTACAGGACTGCATTCACGTCCTCACCCATCATGGGTGGATCATCAACTTGGACAAGTCAGATCTTGTCCCATCCTAGAGTCTGGTCTTCCTGGGCCTTCTCTTCGACACTCAGCAGAGCATGGTGTTTTTCACGGAGGAATTGGCTCACCAGATAGCCCACAGGGTTGAAGCTGTTCTAACTCAAGATCCAGTTCCAGCCAAGAAGCTATCCTCTCTGGTGGGGAAATTCATCTCCACTATGGAAGCAGTCCGATTTGTCATAGCTCACACCAGAGAACTCCAGAGGTTTGTGATCCAGGTGTGCAAGGGTCGGCCGGACCATCTGCAGACGTCAGTATCCCTCCCTCTTCATGTGGAACTGAGTTTGTCGTGGTGGCTCGACCTCTCCAATCTCCTGAAGGGCAAGTCCTTCCTGATCCCCTTCTGGACCACTGTGACAACGGATGCCAGCCTCTCTGGCTGGGAGCAGTCCTGGGTCACCTGAGTGCTCAGGAACGGTGGTCTCCGGAGGAATCTCTCCTTCCCATCAACGTGTTGGAACTTCGGGCGATATTTCATGCCCTTTTCTTTCAGAGGTGTGCATTGCTATCCTTCTTGATGCCAAGGTGTTTTTCCAGGGCGTTGCTCATGTTCGCCCTGTCTTTAAGGCTCCTGCTCCTCAGTGGTATCTTAATCTGGTTCTGGGTGTCCTTCAGCGACCTCCCTGTCCTGTAGACCACCATTTTTGGTGTTTCACAAGGACAAGTTGGTGCTTCGCACCTCTCAGCTGTTCCTCCCCATGGTGGTTTCGGAGTTCCACATCAATCAGGAGATTGTGATGTCCTCTTTCTGCCCTGACCCCACCTCTGACAAGGAGAGGGATCTCCACTTGTTAGACGTGGTGCGTTGTCTCAAGTTTTATGTACATCACACTGAGTCTATCAGGCAATCAGACGCGCTGTTAGTCATTCCTGAGGGTCCCAGGGCAGGGAGACCTGCATCCAAAGTGACTATTGCTTCTTGGATCAAGTCCACTATTCGTAAGGCTTATGAGCGGAGGAAGAAGCCTGTCCCTTTCAGGGTCATGGCTCATTCTATTCGATCTATTGATGTCTCTTGGGCTTGCAAAAAATCAGGCCTCTGCTGATCAGTTGTGCAAGGCTGCCACTTGGTCGTCTGTGCACACCTTTTCGAAGCACTACCGTGTTTATGTGTTGGCATCGGCTGATGCCAGCTTTGGGAGGAAAATCCTGGAGGCAGTTTTGCCTGTCTAGGATTTTCTTTGGATCCTGGTGATTCCTTCACTTTTGAGCCCCGTTGGCTCTAGTTCAGTGTGCTGTGTAACAGTTCGGGGTGTTGTTACCCCTGTTCAGTGTATGCGCTGGTAAGTTTGGGGGCCTTGCACCTGGTCCTGGCCTTACTTCCCACCTCTGGGAAACCCAATGGTTGGACAGCCGACTATTACCAGTAACCTCTATTGGATGACAGAGAAGAGAGGATTTTAGTCTTACCTGTTAAATCCTTTTCTCTTAGTCCATACAGGTTACTGGTCTCCCACCCTGTCAAGAGACCATGCTTGGCTCTCCTGTGGCAGACCGTGGGGGTCCTTCGGGGTCACGCTCACAGGAGTCTTCTTTCCTTACACTATCTAGTCATAGTTAGTGTCTCAAATCTTTCTGGAGCTGGTTGGTTAGCTGCAGCCAAGGAGGGAAGGTAGGCTCCACCCCCTGCAGTCATTTCTAGAATTGTTCCTGCCTACTTAAAGGGGCGGATCACCTACCACAGTTACCAGTAACCTGTATGGACTAAGAGAAAAGGATTTAACAAGTAAGACTAAAATACTCTTATATTACTCAAATGACATCACAACAAACCTCGTGGCCTGTAAGAATGCCATTGACAGCCACAGCTACAGGTATTTCCCTGAAGGAGTCGTCAGCAAACAAGCATACATGCTAGTTAATATCTGTTATCCCCTAATCTCAGCAGCAGAGTTGTAAACCAGACTGAGCTTTAACATATACATGTTTTACTACTTAATAGTAGCTTTTTATGATAGAGTCCCAAGCAATATGCATTTTCATAGCTACCTCTTCATGCGGTATCACGAAAACAATCTAGTATTGGAAGGCAAACAATTACAAAGCTACTTTATGGAAGAGTTATACATTCATGGAATAGTCTCTAAAATGAAGCTGTGGGAAATAAAATTGTGAAAAAATTTGAGGATATATATGGCCAAAACTCAGCAAGGGAAAAGGAAGAACAATGAACTGATTCTTATCTGCTGTAAAACCGTGTATTTTTACTTTTTTTTATGCCCTGTTCATACCCATCCTCTAGACATCTTTAGCAACCAAAGGGCATCATACTAGTATGAACAGAAAAACACAAAGGTATGGGCCTTATGTGTAAAGGAAAAACTCTGGTGCAAACCAACTGTATCAAAATATGGAAATAAAATTATTCCCATTAATTTAAATTGGGTCTTTAACCCAATGAATGCTAGAGGTTTTCAAAGCAAGACACTGGAAACAACTCTAAAATCACAGGGACTGAAATCCCTAATTAACAATGGGAATCTTTGTTTTCCTATATGGCCATAGGTTTACCCCAGGATTAAGCTACTTTTATTTGGACATGTCCCATATGATTGGAGTATATATTTACACCCTAAATTAGTTTAATGGAAAGGCCAGGCCATGTGTATATGACTGCATCAATACTATTAATTACTAAGTCATTAACCTCAATTTGTGAAGAGAACTACAAGATGGTGTGAAGCTTCTTCTTAAGGATTAATTGGTGACTGTCAATATAGGGTCTGAGCTGGGTCAAACTTCCAGACTGCTAAAACTCAGCATTAGTACTGTAATTGTGCAACGCGTGGATTTTTACTCTGAGCACAATAGTGATATTGAGTATGAGCAGTCAGGAAGTTGGTCCCAGCTTAGACCCCATATTACCAGTAGTCGACAATCTGGAAGAGAAGAAAGACTTAACCCAACAGTGTGGGATCAGGTGTTGGCTGGGGGGTCGGGTACCTTCAGTTTACACCATGAACCTAATATCAAATTAAATAAAAACAGCACATTGACATTTTAAAAAAATATTTATTGCTGCCAAATAGTATAAAAATACAATGTGTCTGGCAGAATGATACAAAGTACTCTTCTAATGTATCTTACATAGATCTCTACATCATACATGCATTAAAAAACACTTGATGACAGAGGATGTGGGCTTGGTCTGCAAAGTCAGGTTGCTGGTGCGGTTCTTCACCCCCCTGGATGGAGTAGTTTACGTGGTAAACAGATAAAACGCAGTGAGGTCAATTCATTGCTAAACCTCATGTTAGTTCCTGGAGAGGGTTCGTGTCTTGCTTTGCATGTCAAAGGTTTCTCAGTGTAATTGCTGAAGAATAATCACAAGCCATCGAGGTTTAGGTGTCGAGGAGCCTCTGCCTATGACATAATGCAAAAAAAAAAAAATGACGGATTCAGTAAGTATGGGGAAAAGAAAAAAATAAATAACTGAAATAAAAAGCCTAGGGCAAAATAAGTCCAACAATCCTACCTTCTCTCAAATACTACTAAATTTCACTGCCAAATCAAAGCCAAAAAGTGTCAGCCCAGTTTGCTTTATTTTAACGCTGGCTTGTCACTTATTGTGTAAATGTATGTAGAGATCATAGAGTGCTTCAACAGTGCGACCACAAAACACACACACACAGATCATGTGCTTGTAAGATATTTATTTTTGTCCCGAATACAAAAAAAGTGAAAGTAATAACATGAACTACATATTTTCAGATTTAACAAACAGGAAGACTGTTGCAGTTATATTGCAATGGAATTTATATTTAAATGGCATTTGCTTTCTACAGCTGTGACAGGCATGGTCAAGGCTTTTCTAATTAACCCTTTCAGTGCCAGAGGGGTACACAATGCATTGCGTACCCCTCTGGCACTGAAAGGGTTAACTAGCCAGATCTACAACATTTTGTGAAGCAATGGTCAGAGACCTTTCTAGCATCCAAAGGGTTAAGTACACAAAAAGCAGAACCAAAAAAATGCGACTGACAAATTATTTTCTACAAAAGAATTCATCTTCCTTTTCCCCAATACTGAACTGAAAAGTCTGCAAGCTATACGGACTCCAATTTAACCCGTGGACCAGGGGCGTGTGTAATGCATGGTGTTCTCAAGGGGTACATTGTAATCAGCCACAGCAATAGGTTTCCATAAGGCTCATTCAAGTGGACACACTATAATGTGTTTAAACCTCACTCTGTATTAACCCCTGGAGAACCAGGGGTGTGTACAATATCTTGTTTCGCAAGACACTGTACAACCCTCGGGTACACAAAGGGTTACATTAGGACAGATAAATTCAGTAAAAAAAAGGAAAACATTGCTCACTTGTGTCCTGACGCAAAAGCATCTAGGGTGGACTTTCAGCCAGGTCAGTGACTCCGTGCCTTTGGCTGGGGGCCCAGTACAATTAAGGTGAATAAGGTGATCTCGTACCTTTCATACTAGCAAATCACCCCTGCAATTAACCTCGGACTACCAATATAGCCAATGCTATATTGGCCAGCAATATTTCTGAGCTGTGGGGGTTTCACATTTACGCCATATTCTATCAACTAAAGAGGAGCAATTATAGAGAAAACCAGCAGCAACATAGGGGAAATTTCAAAGTCAGTGTTGGGCAAGCTGTTGCAAGAGAAACTCCCATCATCCTCTGCCGGCCAACACGTTAAAGAGCCACAGACTGGCCAACCCTATCCAAACCTACTGTCTTAAAGGGTTAGTAATACCTTGAAAACAAAGTAGCTTTGATTGCTCCTCCTATAAAGAGGATCATGTAACGCTTTATTTTAATGTGCTCAGTGTCATAGTTCAACAGAAATTCTCTGGTAAAGCAGTCCCCTTCTGCCCCTTTCCCCTGCATCACATGGAGAGCAGCGAGGGACAATCTTCACTGAGCATAAGGAAAATCCTGCCCTCCTTAGTGGATGAAGACTTTCCCTCTGTGTGCGTTGCCTGGTCCCACGACAGGATTCCACTTCTAAGTGGAGGCGGCTTACAGGCTGTAAAAGGGGCGGGAGGGGATCCTCTACCAGTGAATTTCTATTGAACTAGAACACGGAGCATATTAAAACAGAGCTATACATGATCCTCTTTATAGCAGGATTAATCGGAGATGCATTGGTTTCAAGACATTACTATCCCTTTAACCCCTTAACGACCGGACGATCGGCATGGCGCAGTCAGTTAAGGACCACGGAGCATTTTTTTTTTTTTTTCCCACTTCTGGACTCCCCGAACGGCGTGCAGCTGCGGGGGGAGCCTGGAATTCCATGACGGTCATAGTACGTCATGGGTCGTTAAGTCAAATCGACCCATGACGTACTATGACCGTCAAGGGTCGTTAAGGGTTTAAAGGATAGTAATATTTTCAGATAAATTAAACATAGACCATACATCACAGTTTTTTAACAATGCAGAGTGTTATTACAATGTTTTAACTGGTCTAGTTAACTGGTCTAATGTGAAATTATATTAAATGCCCCCCCTCCCAATGTAAATGCTGCCTCTCCTCATAGCGGCAAGCCGGTCCAGGTGGAGCAAGATGAGGAAAAATCTACTTTAAGCATAAGGAAAACATTGCCCTCCTTCATCAAGGGGGAAGGGTTTTCCTAATACTGAAAGAAAGAAGATTGCCTCTCGCAACGTTATGTCCGGTCCTATGACCAGATTCCAAATCTGAGGAGAGACAGTGTTACATAGGTAAAAGGGGCGGGTGGGGGAAAACTTATGAAATAATTCCACGATTAGACCAGTTACAGCATTCTAATAACGCTCTCATTGTTAAAAAAAAAGCAAAAACAAAACTGTAATTTATGCTCAATGCTTAATTTATCTGCAAACATTACTCTCTTCTTAATGGTCCCAAAGTATATATGAGAACCAGTTGTTCAGAAACATACATGGTGGATCAGTGATCCTTACTACTGAAAGTCCCAAGGGTGGCAGATCCATTAGTGATAATTAATGGGCAGAGAGTCATCTAGGTGGTGAAATGAAGTAGGAAATAAGGGTTAAGAATGGTATGCAAAGTGGATGATCCACCAGGAACTCTGGTACAGAGGAGGTGGTACAGTCCAGTAAATACCCATGTAACCAGACAGATATGCTGGTCCATATAAAGAAAGACAAATGTGGAGCAATTTTGGGATGAATCAACCTCACCATAGGAGATCTGAGACTCTCTAGCAGTCAAGGGATTAAAAGTCCCAATTTAATCAGTGAGATTTTTGGGATCTTATTTCATTAATTCTCTATGGTGCAACTAGCTTGCCCCAGAATTGCTCAGTGTTTGCCTTTTACTCCTGGCCCACAGAGTTCTCAGAGATGGCCAAAGAAATACCCCCTATTAACCCTTTGCGTGTCAGAGGAGTATGGAACGCATTGCAGAGCAATGCGTTCCATACCCCTCTGGCACTCAAAGGGTTAAAAAAAAACAAAAAATAAGAAAACACAAAAAACAACAACTTTTTTTTCACTATGATCAAATACAGATTGCAGTACTTTTCCTCTGGAGTAAAACAAGGGCACTGCTACTGCTAGGAGAAGCTTCATTTCAAATGTATTATAGCTGAACCAGGATATTTGTTTTAACATTAAACTTTGAAACTGAAAATCTTGATGGTTTAAGCCATCCGTCTTGAAAATAGGCTCTCTGTAAGCTCTCTCACAGGTGGGGGTGCTACATCAGTATTAATATATAATTGGCTGATACCCATGTGGGTTGTCCATCCATTGGATGCAGAGATAGGTATAATAATATATGTCTCACACGTATGAATGCTTTGCAGCACTGCCCATAGGTTATTGTGTAATCAGCCCTGCAAAGCTTCACTGTACTCAAAGCATAAACACGATGAAGTTGAACGTAGACAAATGTACCATGCTTCATTTGTAATATCACCACCAGTGTGAACAGGCCAATAAGCAGTAATGTTCTCCAAGTAACTTACAAGCATACTTCTCCTAGTAAAACACTGCAACATTTCAATGAATCACCCCTTAGCAAACAAAAATAAAAAAAATGCTACAATGTTTTTTCCCCTCAATAAAACTGTACTAATCCCTTAAATCAAAACGCATAACAGCTGCAGTTGCACCGAAAAGATCTTTTAGTGTTATCATAAAACAGAACAAAGTGCTATGTAGTGCATTTTACAATCTGCCTTCTAAGCACACACTATGCACAGCTATAAAAGAAGGATACAAAAGTACAAAGAAAAGCCGTTAACATCCAGCCAGATAAAACAAAAACAAACCTGCACACTGATTTGGTAAATTAAAGTCAATATTCACCAATTCATTTTCATTCACAAAGACAATACGTTCAATATTATTGCTAACATTTATCAATATGGGAAAAATGTTTTAATGTCTCTTGTCCAAATGTTAATCTTAAGGATCAGAGGGGTGTGCAATACAAAAGCACTATACACGCCTCTGGACAGGAAAGGTTTAAACTTTAACCACACATTTCTATGTATTGCCAATTCTCCTCATTTTTATTGAAATACATTACTGAACAAACAAAACAAAAAATAGACCTTGTGCGCACCCACACACAATATATATTATATACACACACACGAAATATATGTGCAATTTCAAACTGTGAATAAATTAAAAACCTGATATATCTCATCATGTTACATTCTTTACAATAAGCACGTTCATTCTGACGTCATAACGAAAAACTCTTTCCTCGCAGGTTAGATGGAATTAAAGTGGAATCAACACCTATAAGAGTTAGCTGCTCTTTATCCTTTAACCCTCTGAGTGTCCGAGCGTTATCCACCATATTTCAATGTGCTGGATACCTCTCTGGCACTCAAAGGGTTAAGGAACACAATGCACAGTACAACCCTCTGGTCCTTAAAAGGCATAACCTATAAAAATTAATAGGATTTGGATCATTTTAAATATATACTCCTAACCAGCATGTATGAAAATTATTTATTAGTTGCATGCAGAAAAAACATGATCTATTAATATGTGGGTATTGCTGCCACGTCATTTGACAGTTTGTTTATGGAAGACCCTAATGAGGTCAATGCATGTTTAACCAAGATAAACCAATATGGAACATGAGTTTCTTAGAATACAACTATCATCTTGACACCTGGGAACTTTGTATCCGCCCTGGAAAAAAACTATCAGTCTCCAATGATGGCGGACGATTCTCTGGGTTAGGGAGACCTCTGGTAAAACTCTGCCCACTTTCTCCCACTCCACTCCCCATTCCGACCATTTTAGGGTAAACCCCTCCTTCCCTCATCCCAACCCTTCCTGTGACACAAAAATGCTTCATTTGGACGCTCCCAACTCCAGCCCTACCTCTTACTCCAGGGGCTGCTATCAACAAAGTTCCTAGGCATGCCCTATGAGGAGTAGAACGGATCTGAAGAGACAGCCATGATAATTGCCTTTTACTGAAAAGGGAAGGTGTCTAATCAAACGAATTATCTCTGTTTAAAAAGGAATACTTTATAACTTAGGTTTTGAGAAACAACTTTCAAAATCTACTATATTTATGCTTGCTTTTCCACCCCCTTTTTTATTTTATTTAAAACCGTTTAATATTTAGCTTAGCCAGTCTATGCAAATTAGACAGCACTGCCTAGCATGTCAGTCTGATAACAGATTCCAAAAATTCACATTGTGTGGGACAAGCATGGTTTCAGAGCTCTCCCATGCACTAAAAAATTCCACTGAATTCCCTTGCATCCAAAGCAGAGAAGTCTGGTAGTAGGTAGATTCTAGTGAGCTACAAAAACAGTTGCCAACATCACTGCTGTACTGTAGCCTACAAGGATTAGAAGATCCCTTAGACCACAAGAATCTTAGTCTAAGCCCCAGTCAGTCAGACCGAGGTCCAGCCTGATGCCATCACCAAAGCTCCCTCGTAACTAGGTCCCACCTTCCCTACCAACCTATAGCATAACCCTCAGCAGCAGCATCTAGTATATGAGGAGTAAAGAACATAGGATGTACTTGATATTCAGGGCAAACAAGGAACTTAATCATTGACCCCTCGAGTGCCAGGGCAGAACTAATGTATTTTTTTTTTCGCCAGGGAAATGAGTGGATTAGTTTAATTAACTAATTTTAATAATTAGCTAATAATTAACCAATTGTTGCCCATCCCCTCCATTTACAGTTATACAGAAAGATATGTTTTACAGTTTGCTTAACAATCCTGTTTTTTTCCCTCATGGTGTGCTCCATGCACAAACAAAGCAAGTGCCCTTCTCTGCAAAAGTCTGTTGGGAGGTTTAATTCTTAACTCCCCTGCCTCTGCCCTTCTGCCAATACTGGCTCATTTACATAAACTGGCAATTAAATAAAGATGGATATCTCCTAAAAATGGCTCTCTCAGAATTACCTGAATATGTCGCTGCCTCAACTTTAAAAAAATAAATAAAATAAATAAATAAATAAAAATTAAACATTATGGCTTGGAGTACGTAATGTTTTCTCACTAAGACCTCTCTAGCATGCAAGGAGTTAAAAATCCAATTTACTTTAATAGGATTTTTTACTTGTCCCTATGGTGCAGTTAGTTTACTCCAGAATAACTCCAGTCTGCGTTTACAAATATGGGCCTCTCTTTCTAAGCACAAATACAATTGTTTTCTTAGGTTTCCATTTAAAGGGATAGTAATACTTAAAATGTAAAAGAAAATATGTTGTATGGTTTATCCCCCTGAGTAAAACAAGAGTACTCCTACTGCTGAAAGGTGTTTCATTCAAAAGTTATTAATTTTCAAAGTTGAATTTTTTAGGTGCAATATCACAGTGGCCTGAAATTGTACGGTGGCGCTGTTGCTACACGATCCTATGGACAGCACTGGTCCCGGGACCATAAATCTCCATAGGATGGTGTAGCAACAGCGCCACTGTACAATTTCAGGCCACTGATATTTCACCTAAAAAATTCAACTTTGAAGATTAATAACTGTTGAATGAAACACCTATCAGCAGTGGGAGTACTCTTGTTTTTCTCAGGGGGATAAACCCTACAACATATTTTTTTTACATTTTAAGTTTTACTATCCCTTTAAAGGGGAACTCTCACCTCTGTTACAGTATTTATCATCTTGAAGTGCTATCCCAATTCATCTTTAATTAGTTTTTTTAATGTAATACAGTATAGTCTGAGATTTTACCTTTTAAAAATAAGCCAGTGATGCTGGTTAAGGACAGGCTGCAGTACAGCTCTGTAGCGCAGCCCATCAGTCTTCACATCCCTCAGCAGTAGTGCCTGAAGTAGAACACTAAACTTGATTTTTAGTCTTTTAAAAGTAGTCATGTTCAGAGAGCATTTAATTAATCCTTTGAAGGCCAGAGGGGTATGCCACACATGGCTAAGCAATGCATAGCATACCACTGGCACTCAAAGGGTTAAACCTCCAAGGACCTTAGGGGTGTGCAACGCATTGCACACCACACTGGTCCTTAACCCTCTGAATACCAGTGAGGTGTCTAAGGCATTGCTTTAGACAGATATGTGGCACTGAAAGGGTTAATGTCTATGCTACTGTTACTTAGAGATAACCTCTATAGTTATTTATCTGTGGTTTAATTTCTACTGTTCTTATATTCAGACATGTTAGCTTATCTCAGCCCACTTAAATATAATCCTGACCAAAAAAAAAGAGGGAGCCCTGGAAAAAGAAAGGAATGTCTGCTCCCTCAGATCATAAGACTAGATTGCAAGCCTCAAAACAAATGCTAGCAAGACGTACAGGGTGTTTAACCCCTTAAGGACCATTGACGTGGCAGGACCGTCACGCTGGTCCGGCACTTAAGGACCAGTGACGGTTCTGGCACGTCACGTACTTTTACTCACCCCGCTCCTACAGGAGCGCAGTGAGTAATACCGGGCACTGAAGTTGATCGCTCCAAGACCGGAGCGATCTCTTCCAGTGCCCCGTTTGACGTGCTGCCCCACATGATCAGTCACGTGGGACGGCACGTCAAAGTTTCCTATGTGGTCCTTAAGGGACGGCACGCCCCGGGACCGCTGGTCCTTAAGGGGTTGAAGGGATAGGAATAGTTTGTTTTATCTTTATTTTATTTTGTACGCATTAAAAAAAAACATGAAGAACGATATAAGTCTTATCTGTCAAACCATTATGGTTTGAGAGATATTCACAAGCAAAGTTTCCCCTCCTGCTCTTTTTACCTAGTGTAAGCCATCTCTTCTCGGATGTGGAATGCAGTCCATAGACCAGACAGATAACACCAGGGGACAATCTTCTTCCTATGAGAACAATGAAAACCCTGCCCCCTTTGACAAGTTTTTTAGGTTTTTCCCTTATCTTAATTGAAGATTGTCCCTCTCTGCAGTCTACCTGGGCACCTCCCTTCTGCTCTGGCTGAGCAGTGTTACATCAGTAAAAGGGGCGGAAGGAGTATACTTTGTCATTGAATTACTCTGGAACTACAACTCTGACAGAATTGAAATAACACTCTCCAAAGTCCAAATACTATGATGATTAATTAGAGCTGCTTTTATTATGAAACATTACTATCCCTTTAAGTGTATATAACACAATTTTATTTTAGCTGTGAGTGTTCTTTTAACCCTTTGAGTGCCTCTTTATAAAATATTTACACTGACTGACTGCTCACATCAGTGGAGATACTGATATCCCCCAAGTACACACAAGTGCATGCAGGAGACAGGTTTGAACTGAACGCCACTCACGCACACTGTAGAGTAATTTTGATCTTAACCCTTTGAGTGCCAGAGGGGTATTCAACACATTGCAAAGCAATGTGTTGCGTACCCCTCTGGCACTCAAATGGTTACTCAAAGATTTGAATAGCTTAATTGTCCATCCTGTCACTCAGTCAGATGCAATGGGGTGGGCAGCTCTTGCCACATCCCTGTAGACTCCAGCGACTGAAACCAACCATAAAAGTAGATTAGTTTGGAGACTATGATACTTAACCCCTTACGAACCGGGATGTGCACGCACGGCCGGCACATGAGGACCACGGGGCAGCTGGGAGGAGAAGAAGAGCTGTGCTGAAGATTCAGAGCTCCCATTATGTGCACAGAAGATACAATACCTTTAAAAGTATTTACATTTTTAAAAAAAAGCTTACCTAATACTATTTTATTCACAAAACCTATGTAAAAACATTTTATGAGGTGATACTTCCCCTTTAATGACCACAGGGGTGCTCAATGCATTACACAGCAATGTGCTCCACACTCCCCTGGTCATTAAAGGGTTAAGGATTAGATTACCGTAACAGATTGCAACATAATAACAGTGAACATTCATATATAGTCTTATGCAATACAGGATTTTTCTCTCATTGCAGAACGCAAATTACAAAGCGATGGACAAATCAAAATGATCGCCTTATAGAAGTGGTTAGATTTATCATCCTGAATCATAATTCACATGTACGTACATATTCACAATTGTTCCTGTAAATTATTTAGCCATATAAAGTGAGATGATGGTCCTAAAAATTTTCACTTAAAGGGCAACTGACTTGACTAAATATAATAAAACCATGTTTACTATTTATAGCTGCTTTCATATCTGGAAGTACAGCATTATATCCTGACAGCCACAAGTGTACAGGTCTTCCCTGACTTGGCTTCTCTGCTATGCGGGAGACTACTTATGATTCCAGTTGATATGAGGAACACTTACTTGCACAGCCAAAAGGAACGAGACTGCAACTAGGAGCCTCAAAGCTCATGCTACATGTCAGACCTGTACAGTTAGGGTACTTTAGGCCTTTACTCATCATGCCAAAGAAGTGCATTTCTGGAGCACACCAACTAACCCATGAAGTTGAAATAAAAAGTTCATACATGCTCAATCATTTAAGCGGGGGTTTGAAACCAATGGATGAAGAGAGGTCTCAATCGCATTGCTTCAAGATGCACTGAATAGCATTCAAGGGATAAAAAGTATCATTTAAATGAATGGGGATTTTTATTCCACCCCTATAGTGAAGCTGGTCCGTTTTAGCATTGCTCCTTCTTATCCTGATGAATAAAGCACTATGCTTGTAATACTGCTACATCCAAAGGTGGGAGTACAGGAATTAACTACTAAAAGATTGAATGTTAACACTGCATAGCCCCAGTGGTATTTGCTCTTCTAACCCGTGTATGACCAGAGGCGCACACAATACACTGTTAAGCAATGCATTTCCCACCCTTTGGTACTTAAGGGGTTAACCATTTCAGAAGCGTTACAAGGATATGCCTATCTGGAAATTCTAATATAAATTTAATGTTCGTTTTTAGCACCACTCTTGCTATTTTTTAGACGGAATGTACAGAAGTATACTGTCAGCATTAGCACTGTGTAGCCGAAAAAAAAATGGAAAGAAACATTTTTTTAAAATATAGATGATACGTAAATACTATGGTACTGAATGCCTTGAATAACAGAGGACTTTCCAAACCATTGCTTCACAACGAGATGGAAACCTTTCTAGCATTGACCCTTTGACCCCTGTGGCACTCAACAAGGGTTAAAGGGATAGTAATACTTTGTTTAGACAAGCTTGTGTTCTTCTTAAATAAATAAAGCAAATGATCTAAGTCGTGTAATATTGTTGTTAAGTTTCCCCCTCCCGCCCCTTTTATCCATGTCAGCGCTCTAGCTGACAAACTTGGATTCTGTTCCCGGGACCTGACTGCTTGTCTGCAGAGCTGAAATAGTATTGTATACAAAGAGAATTCTCATGAGAACAGTCTACTGCCTCAAACCAGGAACACTTTATAGACCGTTCTCAAGATTCTCTTTGTATGCAATGCTATTTTGTCTCTACAGACGAGCCATCTGGTCCAAGGACCAGAACCCAAGTTTGTCAGCTAGAGCACTGATGTGGATAAAAGGGGCAGGAGGGGTAAACTTTACAAGGATATTACATGAAAATTATAATCGTTATGGCAACAAAACTTCGGTAATTTGCTTGATTTATTAGTAAGAACAATAATAAAGCTTGATTAAATAAAGTATTACTATCCCTCTAAATGGCCACACATAGCTTTACACCAGTTTTTTTCTTTTTATCCACCTACTGCAAACAGCAAAGCATTGCTCACTCATTTTGTTCCTTAACCCCTTAAAGACCCATGGTGAGCCATAAGGACTCATGACATGCCAGGAACGTCATGGATTTCAGGGCTCCCCGTGCGTCTGACCAAAAAAAAAAGAAAATATACATATATATATATACAAAAATAAAATCGTCCATAGTCCTTAAGTGCCAGCTGCTCATCCTTAAGGGTTTAAAGGCAATATTCATAGGGGCCATTACCATTTTCTGGCCATACTAAGGAAAGTGTGTGTGTGTGCGGATTATCATCAAGATGTGTTAAAAAAAAAAAAAAAAAAAAACTCCTGTTTTTAAACATATTGCATTTATGAAAATGTGCAGAAAAATAGTTTGATGCCAATAAATACACTTCTACACCATTTTCTTTTTAACTTAAGGCCCGTAGAAAATTATACCATACATAACCCCTTGGATACTGAGTTAATTACATGTATAAATGAAAGCAACAGTAAATATTTGAATGAAAAATGAGTTTACATTTCCAGCTGTAAAATAAGGGTACTCCCACTGCTGGGGGCAGGGCCTGATTTACATTCTGTGTGCTTTTAGGCAGGGCACTCTAGAAGTGACCACACCCCCACTCCTCACATGACCCCATCTCAAGTCTCATACACAGTTTCCTGAAAATACCATTGGCTTATAACAAGAAGCATTGCTCTGCAATGAGTTTGAGATCTCTGTAAATGGGTATAAAACTGGTGAAGGACATTGAGATTTCTCTGGCCAAACCCACAACTCAGCTGAGGCGCCCCCTCAAAATTTGGAGATCTAGGCCCTCTGCCTATAGGGAAATCTGGCCCTGGCTGTAAAATTTTTCACTCAAAAATTATTAAAGCTCAAACCAATCCTATATAATAATTTGATAGGATGTTTGCCAGAAGCCGTCATGCACTGTAGAGACTGCCCAAATGCATAGAATGCTGGGAGTTCTGTGCTGGGAGCATTCTGTGCTTTCGGGCTGTCTCTACAGTTCAGGACTGCGTTGGCGGCATGGCGCAGAGCAGGACCGGTCTCTTAACACCACCCGGACCTTAGTCCGTGTACACGGACTTTTACACTCGTTTGTTTATAAAAGAAAAGAAAAAAAAAAAAAAAACAAACAAACCTGTCAGCAGCAGCTCCAGTTAGTGTTCGAAAAGCAGTATTTTTCACTATACACTCTGTAGGAGAGCGCTAATCAAACTACACCTCTCCATAGTGAGTGACAGGAAAAGCACCACCTGGGGACCTCATTAGAAAGTTTAACTTAAAACACAAGTTTGAGCTGTAATAAGTAGGAATGAAAAAATCTCCAAACAGCAGGAGTACTCTTTTTTTTTTTTTTTAGCCAGGAATATTACAATATATGTTTCAGAATAAAAATGGTTTATGGCTACTTTAACCCCTTAATGGCCGGTGAGTTGTCAGGACCGCCACAGTTTTTTTTTCTCCTGAAGGACAGGTGATGGTCCTGGCACAACAAATCCATTTTCTTACTGCGGGAGCACTGTAAGCAAAAACGGCATCTGAAATTGACCGTTACAAGACAGGAGTGGTCTCTCTCAGACCCGCTTTCAGGGCGCCGGCACATGCTGACAACTATCAAAGCGGTCCTTAAGGGAAGTTAACTTTCCCAATCTGCTGGTCGTTAAGGGGTTAGGATTAAGAAAAGTAAATCCTTTGAGATCTTTACTAATCTGGCAAATATTTGCTACAATATAAATGTGGTAATAAAATTACATTTTGTTCCCATTATGGCCCTGATAAAGAATGCAAATTAGCACCTCTGGAGGAAAGTATCTGCACCAAAGCTTATGGGGTCTACAGTGCATTGCTAAGCAGCGCTCTGGAGACACCTCTGGTGTTCAAGTGATTAAAAGCTCCATTTAAGTCAATAGGAATGTTTATTTTTTCCTTATGGTACCATATTTGGCTTTATGCATAAAGCCACTAGCATCTTGTTTGTGTCATAGGGGGTAATTAAAAGTTGTATTGATTCAAAGATACTTTTAACCCTTTGAATCCTAAAGTGGTCTCCAATGTATTGTGCGGCATTCTCTCTCATGTTCAAGAGTTTAAAGCCCCATTCAAATAAATGGGTATTTAGGGAATATTTAACCCCCCCCATGCAGTTGCTTTGCTCCAGAATTGGTCCTTTTTGCTTGCTGCACAGGTTGCCACACGTGTTGACTTCCTCATATGAAATGAGGAGCCACTAACTGATACAAGTTAATAGAGGTACACAGCAGATTTACCAACCTTGACTCCTGCCAAAGTAACCACTGTAACTTTGGCATATTTCCTATGTACTTTGAATATATAAGAAATCCTCCGCATACCACTGTAACACAACCTTTCAAACAGTAAGAAAGGTTACACAAAATAAGGTGTCATTCTGTGAAACAAAATACACAAATACATAAAAATGTACCATATCTTCTCTCTACAAAAACAAAAAAAAAACAAAAGTAAAAGGAGCAGCCTTAGATAGGAGCTGCAGATACAAGTCCTGAGATACAGATGGTATAAGGTATCAGACACAGTGATCAGATCCACCTGAAACACATACCAGATCTCAGGGGGTTGGCTTTGCACAAGTCACAGCACCCAGGGTTATCTTAGGGTGTCACTTGTTGTGAGACACCTGCAAAAGCACCATATTACAGTGGACTTTATGGAGAATAGATTTTCCAACAAACAAATGCTCCTGATAATATGACTGTAGCCAACCCAATTGGAAGGACAAAAGGTTTCCAGTATAACCACCTTTTTCTTTTCCGCTCCACTTCATTCAGCTTTTGCTTCATTTGCTGCACCTTCTGTGCCATGTTGGCCTTCCTGTCTTCACGCCGTTTCCGAGTCAAACTGCGTAATAAAAGAAAATGTGATCAGCATACCAGTCACTATACTCACACATACACACTTTTTCTTTCTACATATGACCTCAACTGCCTTATTCATAAAGCTAAAGAGGTGCAATCGCAGAGCAATTCACCTGCGCCATAAAGCTGAAGTGAAAATTTTACTTGGGATTTTAACTTGGCTTTTAACCCTGAATGTTAGAGAAGTCTCCAACACATTAAATGGATGAAAAGCCCCTTTCAAATCAATGTCAATTTTAGTTTCCTCCTGGGGTGCACATGGATTCCTCAAGAGCTGCACCTCTTTAGCCTGATAAGTTATTGCCCCAAGTGTCTAAATCAAGCAAACCACATACTGATCAATATGAACATAGACCAGTTCAGAGGCAAAATAGATGCACCACAGATAAACGTCCTGCTCTGATTTAAATGGGGCTTTGACTCTCTAATTGGCCAGAGGGGTATCTAAAACATTTCAGACCAATGTGCTGACACACCTCTGGCACCCAAAGGGTTAAACTCCTGAAAGACAGAGATCCCTCCAATACACTGCTTCATGGGGGGGGGGGGGTTACTAGGTTCCTATTGCTTAAACGGACTTCCCCTTCCAACAGAATTGTTATACTTTTCTCTTCAATGGTTCATGGGTTGGGGGGGGGGGGGGGGGGGAGATATTCCTAGACAACATTATTTTACAGCTCGGTATTCTGTCAGTTAACTTAACAAACCTAAAACGGATTACAGATGCTTTCAGTATTACCTTTCTGTGTCACCACCTGCTGTGTCTTGTGGTTTTGTACACAAGTCTGAACTGTTCTCAGTTCCCTCTTCCTCCTCCAAGGAAAGCCCGTTACCGTTGTACCTCCCTCCAGAGGCCCTTTGGGGATGTGGGCAGTTGTCAGTTTTAGGAGATTGGTCTTCCTTGGAAAGTTCCTTCCACTGGTTCTAGAAATTAAAAGTTTACATTCAGAAATATGTTGTACAACCCTTTAGTCCTTAAAAGGTTAAGGAATAAAAGTAGAAGCTTCAACCCATTTTGGCAATTTAAAGAGGCAGTGCCTCCTATAGGAGGGGGAAAAAAACCAAACCAAACTTTTCTTAACCCTTTAAGGATCAGAGGAGAGCACAACTCTTTGCAAGGCATTGCACTGAAGACTCTTATGTTCCTCAAAGGGTTAATAAACAGCATTGGAGAGCTTATCAAAGGGCTTCACTTTTAAAATGTCGCACGCAAGAGAGACATTGTTAGTTCACCTTTATGTCGCAAGCATAAGGGCGTGTGACAAAGGCAAACTAATCAGGTCTTTTTTGCATGCAACATTTTAAAAGGATACCAATCAAAGGTAAGCCCAAAAGAGGTCATATAAAACAGCATAGGGTACGTGGGATTGGATAAAATCATCAGCGCTAAAGATATTTTTGCCCCTTTAAAGGATTTTTCACAACACAGGTTTTCCTTAGACGGCCTTAAAATTTGTATGCCAACATGTCAGCCACATGAAGTTAAAGTTTCTAGAACATTCCAGTGTGAGGGCCTCTGTTTCTTTTGCTTCTGTGGCAACAAATCAAATGTATCTTTACCCTAAAATGGCTCTCAGTGCTGTATTGCTGGTGGACATATCCCTGAACATAGCCCAACAAAAACCACAGAAATTAAATCACATGAAATTCTTCTATGAAAGGCCAGGATTACTAAAGCCAGAAGTCAAGAAAGGACAACTGGGGCGCTTTCAATAGTTCTTATACATACATACATACATAACTTCTTTCTTTTTGTTCGAAAGAGCATTGAAGTGTTTAATAATAAAATTTGTACTCGCGTTTGGTTTCAGAGCAGTTGGTTGAGACACAACCAGTAAGTGGCCACAAGGGTTAACCTGTCCCTGTATAGGTACTTTGGAATCAGCTGCAGTAATATTCCAGGATAAAACCCAGAATATCCCAATAATAGAAGAGATCAGTGAAGACAGTAAAAAACAATTTGCGGCTTTCTGTGGTTTATGGTTTTGGTTTTTTCCAGTTCTTTAAAGGGATAGTAATACTTCATTTTAACTTTATTTTATTTTGTAGGCATTAAAAAAACATGAAGAATGATATAAGTCTTATCTCTCAAACCTTTATAGTTTAAGAGATATTCACAAGCAAAGTTTCCCCCTCCCGCCCCTTTTTCCTAGTGTAAGCCATCTCTTCTCAGATGTGAATCTGGTTGTAAGACTAGACAGATAACAGAAGGGGACAATCTTCTTTGTATGAAAAGAATGAAGGCCCTTCCCCCCCTTGACAAGTTTTTCAGCTTTTTCCCTTATCTTAATTGAAGATTGTCCCTCTCTGCAGTCTACCTGGGCAATTCCCTTCTGCTGTGGCTGAACAGGGGGGGGATACTTTGCTTGTGAATATCTCTTAAACCATAAAGGTTTGAGAGATAAGACTTATATCGTTCATGTTTTTTTAATGCCTACAAAATAAAATAAAGATAAAACGAAGTGTTACTATCCCTTTAAGGAGACTGGTTAATTATACCGGCATTAGACTTCATAAGAGCTGTCTTCTGTGGCGACCGGCTCATTATAGATTCACATACCTTGATAAAAGGATCTCGAGATCCAGAAACGCATCGGTGCGTCACTATTACATCTACATTTGGGGTTATTGCTTTATAATAGCTTTCAATAAATAGCTGATATAATTTACCCCTTCACTGATTGCTTCTATTACAGGGATTTTCCAGGTTTTATCCTAGAAGATTACTGCATTCAGGTCTGGGTATTATATTTGACCCAGGATAGTACTTTGGACAGAAAAGGAAGGGGGCACAATACTGTAGAAATATTAAAAAACACAATCCTAAAGAAATTCACTCACATGCCTTGATGGTCAGCAAGGGAATACTCCTAACTTTGTCAAACAGGCATGTGAAGATAACTTCTGCCTTTGTTTGGGACTCCTCGATACTCTGGAACTGCTGCACCACTATATAAAGAATGAAGAACTTCACTGGTATCACAAATGGTAACATTTAATAAAGGTTTATAAATGTGACTATATAAAGAGTAAAATATGAACTTTAAAATAGCTAAAAAGCCAGCACATCGCTGTTCACAAACCACTTTCTCAAATTTACAGCTTTGAGAAATTGGTCTGTGAACCGCAAAACGAGTTAGCTTATCAACCGATATTTTAAACTTCACATTTTCCTCTTTATCTAGTCACATTTATAAACCTTTATTAAATGTTACCAAAAACTGTGATTCAGTGACGTTCTTCATTCTTTATATAGTGGTGCAGTAGTTCCAGAGAATCGTTGAATCCAGAGCAAAGACGGACGTCATTCCCTCGCTGACCATCAAAATGAGTGAATTTCTTTTGACTGTGTTTTTATTATTTGTACAATATTACACTATTGTGCACCCTTTTCTTTTTTTTTTACATTTCAATGTAATTTAAGTGCATAATTAAATCAGCAATTCCATCACTACATCAGTCCACACAAAACAGAACTAATGGTCAACTATTGGGATATTCATGGAAGCAACTATAGCCGCATGTTATGCAAACTGAAGCATGTAGCTTGTGGAAAATTTTCAGTGATCAACGCAGAACAAAATTTTAAAAGAGCCAATCTGCTTGGTGGATGTCTAAGACAATCTGACAGATTAACATAAACAAATGAATTTTGATGTGTGCTGAGATAATCCAATCAATGGCAGACCACATGGACATCAGTCAATCATATCTAGTTGTTACCTCTGTGAATTGGCCAAAAGAAAAGCCTATCACGTCTCACAGTGCTAGGAATTGTAGCACTGTTCAAGGATGGCTTGAACAGTGCTGCAATGCATATGCATTCAAATCTCTCACCTGTATTAGGCTTTATACTGCTTCAGATGATCTCCAAAAGCCTACTTTAGATTATAGTAAGAACTGTTTGGGTGACAAGTACATTTCCATTGTAATCATTCAAATAATTCAGGAACCCCCCCCCCACACCCAAAAAAAAAAAAGGTTTAGTGCACTTATGAATTTCCAGTTCATTCTACATCCGCTAACCTATCAATTTTCATTACATGGATAACAATAATATTTATTATAGTATTTATTAACCTGCAGACTTGAGTCTCCCATTATATATTTTGTTCCCTCTATTACAGCCATATAGGAGAATCTCAGTTGACCTGGTGTCTGAATTAGTCCCATGCGGTAATTTCTCATATTCAACAATACTTGCTTTATGTCCACTGAAGATGGATCCTTCCTTTTTTCCATCTAGTAATAAAAAAAATGACATGGATTACAGGGAGAATATATATTGATGGGAAAAGGAGAAAAGACAATCAAATCCACATAAGATACAAGAAAATGACAAATGAACATTTGTCAAAAGCCCCAATTCAGAGGTTTTTTTCTAATGTTCACATCAAGGCACCAACAGGAATATCACAAAAACTTTTTTCAATATTTCTGCTTAAATGTTGATGCATATAGTAAATATAAAAAAAATAATTTTGTTGAGATAAGAGGATTTTACGCTTACCTGTTATATCCTTTTCTCTTACTCCATAAGGTTACTGGTAACTTTGGGTAGGCGATCCGCCCCTTTAATTGTAGACAGGAACAATACTAGAATTGTATGCAGGGGGTGGAGCCTACCTTCCCTCCTTGGCTGCAGCTAGCCAACCAGCTCCAGAAAGATTTGAGACACTAACTATGACTAGATAGTGTAAGGAAAGAAGACTCCTGTGAGCGTGACCCCGAAGGACCCCCACGGTCTGCCACAGGAGAGCCAAGCATGATCCCTTGACAGGGTGGGAGGCCAGTAACCTGTATGCACTAAGAAAAAAGGATTTAACAGGTAAGACTAAAATCCTCTTTTCTCTGTCATTCAATGCAGGTAATAATAATAATAATAATAATAATAATAACAATGATAATAATAACAAGTAGTATTTATATAGCGCCTTTCTCCCAGTGGGACTCAAAGCACTTTCAGCGCATTCTCTCGGAATTAACCAAATTGGCAGCTGAAATAAGGTGTTATTATTACCCAATCAATGGTTCTTATTTATCAACCTCAGAAGGACGAAGGGCTGAGTTGACCCTGCCGGGATTCGAACCTGCAACCTTGAGGTTTGAACAGGTTTCATAGTCAGGGAATTTACCACTGAGCTATTTCACCAACAGGTTACTGGTAGCTTTGGGATGTCCAACCATTGAGTTTCCCAGAGGCGGGAAGGAAGGCAAGGACCAGGCGCAAGGCCCCCAAAGTCACCAAAGCAGATATGAACCATCAGGTCAGAGATAGCCCAACATAACAATGAAGTGTCAACGAACACTGAACAGGGGTAAACATCCCCCAAACGGTTACACAGCACACTGAACTAGAGCCAACAGGGCTCAAAAGTGAAGGAAGCACCAAGAACCGAAGAAGATCCTAGACAGGCAAGACTGCCTCCAGGATTTTCCTCCCAAAGCTGGCGTCAGCCGATGCCAGCACATCAACACGGTAGTGCTTCGAAAAGGTGTGCACAGATGACCAGGTGGCCGCCTTGCAAACTGATCAGCGGAGGCCTGATTCTTGTAAGCCCAAGAAGCCCCAATAGATCTTGTAGAATGAGCCTTGACCCAAAAGGGGACAGGCTTCTTCCTCAGCTCCTAAGCCTTACGAATAGTGAACTTGATCAAAGAAGTCACTTTGGATGCAGGTCTTCCTGCCCTGAGACCCTCATGAATGACGAACAGCACTTCAGATTGCCTGATAGACTCAGGGCGATGTACCTAAACCTTGAGACAACGCACCACATCCAACAAGTGGAGATCCCTCTCCTTGTCAGAGGTTGCGTCAGGGCAGAAAGAAGGCACCATAATCTCCTGACTGATGTGGAACTCCGAAACCACCTTTGGAAGAAACTCCTGAGAAGTGCAAAGTACCGCCTTGTTCTTGTGAAACACCCAAAAAAGGTGGTTTAAAGGACAGAGCATGTAACTCAGTGACACGGCGAATGGACACGACTGCCAGGAGGAAGGCCATTTTCCAAGTCAACAGGCGTAGAGGAATAGTAGCCAAGGACACAAATGAAGGGCGCTGAAGAACGCCCAAAACCAAGTTAAGATCCCACGGAGGAGCGGGATTCTTGAAGGCAGGACAAGTATGAGCAAAAACCTGGAAGAAAACCTTGACATCAGGAAGGATGCCAATGCGCCTCTGAAAGAAAAGAGAGAGCAGCAGTCTGAACCTTAGGAGAACTCAAACTGAGGCCCTTATCCACACCATCCTGCAAAAAGTCCAGGATCGTAGGCAGGTCAAATTCCTGAGACAGAACTTTGTCAGCACACCAAGATAGAAAGGTCGACCAGGAAATGATGGTAGATCTTGGAAGAAACAGGTTTGCGGGCACTGAACATAGTAGCCACCACCCCGGAAGAAAAACCTCTTCTTCTTTAATATTGAGGATTCAATTTCCAAGCAGTCAAAGCTAGCCGATGAATATCCTTCTTCCACAGGTAACCCTGTAGAAAAAGATCCGGACGTCAAGGAAGACTGAATGGCTCCGCCACTGACAGATCCAGCAACTCCGGCAACCAAGCTTGGTGAGGCCAGTACGGAGCAATCAGAATGACTGGACAGCGTTTCAGTTGCAATTTCCGTAACACCCTGTGCAACATTGGGAGGGGAGGAAAGATATAGGCCAGAGGAAATGAACGTCCTCTTTCCACAGTTAACCCTGGAGAAGAAGATACGGACGGGAAGGGAGTCTGAATGGCTTTGCCACTGACATATCCAGAAGCTCCGGAAACCAGACTTGTCAAGGCCAGTACGGAGCAATCTGAATGACAGGACAACATTCCAGTCTCAATTTCCGTAGCACCCTGTACAACATGGGAAGGGGAGGAAAGATGTAAGCCAGAGGAAATAACCAAGGAATGCACATTGCATCCACCGCCAGAGCTAGAGGGTCCCTCCACCGAGAGCAGAACCTCGGGAACCTTCCTGTTGTGTCTTGTCGCCATCAGGTCGATGTAAGGAAGACCCTACTTCTGAACAATGAGGGTGAACACCTCTGCGTGCAGTTCCCACTCTTCACTGTGTGTTGACTGAGGAAGTCCGCCATGACGTTGTCCACACCAGGAATGTGCACTGCGGATATGGCAGGAACGTGTTCTTCTGCTCAGGACAAAATAACCTTGATCTCTAACCAAACGGCAAGACTTCTTGTTCTGCCCTACTTGTTGATGTAAGCCACGGCCGTGGCGTTGTCGGACTCTATCCGGGACTGGACAGGCTTCCAGCTGAGATTTCCAATGATGAAGGGCATGAAATATCGGCAGAAGCTCCAACATGTTGATGGGAAGGAGAGATTCCTCCAGAGATCACCGACCCTGAGCACATAGGAGACCCAGGACTGCTCCCCAGCTGGAGAGGCTGGCGTCCGTCGTCACCGTGGTCCAGAAGGGGATCAGGAAGGACTTGTCCTTCAGTAAATTGGAGAGGTCAAGCCACCACGACAAACTCCGTTCCACATGAAGAGGAAGGGAAACCGATATCTTCAGAAGGTCCGGCTGACCCCTGCACACCTGGATCACAAACCTCTGGAGTTCCCTGGTGTGTGCCATGGCAAACGGGACTGCTTCTATGGTGGAGATGAATTTCCCCACCAGAGAGGACAGCTTCTTAGCTGGAACTGGATCATGAGCCGGGACTGCAGAAACCATGTGGGAGATCTGGTGAGCTACCTCGTCCGTGAGAAACACCATGCTCTTCTGAGTGTCAAACAGAAGGCCCAGGAAGACCAGACGCTGGGATGGGACAAGATCTGACTTGTCCATGCTGATGATCCACCTGTGATGGGTGAGAGATTGAATGCATACATGAACCTGCCGATGAAGAAGTTCTGCAGAGGGGGCTTTCAGAAGCAGGTCGTCCATGTATGGAGTAACTCTGATGCAGTCCCGGTGAAGGACGGACACTAAGGCTCAGTTGAAAACTTGAGGAGCTGTAGTCAGACCAAAAGGTTAGAGCTGAAAACTGAAAGTGCCTTCGGTCGCAGGCAAATCTGAGATACTGCCGGCTCTCTGGATGAACAGCGATGTGTAAATACGTGTCTCGAAGATCCAGAGAAGCAAGGAATTTCCACAGGGACATAGCAGCAATCACCGTCCGTAGAGACTCTTGGTTATAATGAGTCCGGAGCACAAAGGAATTGAGATCCTTCAAATCCAAAATAGGGCGACCCCCGCAGTCCTTTTTAGAGACCAAAATGAGGTTTTAGTAAAAACCCATACCTCTGTCCTGAACTGTACCCGGCTCTAGAACATCCTTGTCCAGAAGAGCCTTAATAGTGCCATTGAACAGCCAGCATTTCTTCGCTCCCTGAGGTGTATGAGAAGGAAAGAAACGAAAGGGAGGAAGAGAGATGAAAGTGATCCTGTATCCTTCTGCTATCACCTGTAAAACCCATGGGTCTTCCAGTGAATCCTCCCAGATGCTGTGGTAGTGACGCAGACGGCCACCCACAGCAGAGTGGGGACCTGGGTTTGATGAGTCATGCAGAAGGCGGCTTGGAGGAGACTTTGGGATTCCATTGCTGTTTGGGCTTGGAGGAGGCACGCGGATCTGAGGGAGCCATCTGGTTCGCCGGACGTGTCTGTCTGAAAGGAACGAAAATACCGATTACGCTTAAGTGGCGTTTTCTTCCTGGGAACCAAAGGTAGAAGGGTACTCGTACCCCCCAGTGGCCTCACTGATCAGATCTTTAAGATCTGGCCCAAACAAAAAAGTACCTTGAAAAGATAAGGAAAGCAATGCTTTCTTGGAGGCAGTGTCGGCAGACCAGATCTTGAGCCAAAGAGCCCGTCTGGCAACCACAGACATGGTGTAAACACTGGCCACCAAACGGATGGCATCAAATAAGGCAGCAGAAACAGAGCTGTGCCTCAGAAATGTTGGCAAGAAGGCACAACATATCCGACGTAGGAGCACCCTGACGGACAGCCAGGGTGAGCTCTTCAGTCCAGACCGCAATGGTCCGGTTCACGCATGCTGCAGCAAATGCTGGACGCATGGCAGTGCCAGAAGTGGCAAAATGGACTTGAGGGAGACCAAGTTTATTGTCAGTCAAGTCTTTCAGAGCGGACACATCAGAAACTGGCAAGGCAGTAGACTTGGATAGCCTGGAGCATCCATCTTGGGAGGATGAACCCACTGAGCAAGCGCAGCCTCAGAGAAGGGATAAAGCTTGGTAAATTTCTTGGACACAGAAGGTTTCCAGTCAGGAGATTTCCACTCTTCAGACACAAGGCAGTCAAGAGTGGGGTTAGGTGGAAAGCAATTAAGGGGCTTTTTAGGCTCCTGAAACACATCAGAGGGATCAGAAGGAACCTCCTGAACTAAGGGAATGTTTAGGGTAGTCAAAACAGCCATGATCAGGCCCTCAGCCGAGGGCTCAGGATCAGCCTCAAAGGGATCCCCAAAAACTGAGAGGAGCCCACAGCAGAATATTCATCAACATCTGAATCCAACAGCAGTTCCTCCTCAGAGGAATCTGATACATCAGGTACTCCCTGTGAGTTTGGCAGGGAAGACTTGACGAAGGAGGGGGTCTGCCAGGAATGGAAGACCAACTGTAACTGGGATGGAAAGAGTTGCAATGTAGACCTAAGGAGGTCCCTAGTAGCAGCCTTGAACTCTTGCACCCAGACTGGCTCTATTGCATGGCTGGAGATCCCTGGGAGACTCTCCGGGACATCAGAACATGCTGGGCATAAATGGCCTGAGAATTCTCTAGGTAAGAGCAATGTGCAATAGGGGAAAGAGACCCCAGCACCCTTAGTCTTAGGTCTGGCCCCAAGCTCCAACGGTATAGACATTCTCACAGTGTCAAATGTGCCCGAAGCCCCCAGAGCCCCCCAACACACTAGAAACCTGAACCAGATGACAGAGCAAGGGCAGACAAGAAAAATGACCCATCTCTGAAGTCGCTAAGTTAATCGGTTGCAGAGATATGTCCCAAACTGTACAGTCCCATAGGAATGAATGGAGCAATGACACCTATTCAGTAAAGTGCGCCAAACTCAAAATTGAAACGGTAAAATAAGAATGCATGAAACATCACTAGAACCTGTTAGAATACCCAAAAAACACTGAACCAGTAGGAAAAGTGTCAGAAAACACCCCAAAAGATGCAAAACCAGCAGCTAAAGGGTTAAAGTACCACATAAACCTGCTCCAAAAACACTCAACAAACATACAGATAGACCCAACGAGCGCAGGAGTGTGCAATAGGAACTCCAAAGGTAAACCCCTGTGTGGAGAAGCACTGTGGGACAAGTGGACCTGCAGCACTCAAAGGGTTGCTCACCTTTCCTGTAGATCTTCGGTCTTCAGACTACCATGTATTAAGAAGAGGCCTCGGTGGGCAACTCCCGAGGAAAGAACTTGCAGCCAATATTCCCCCACCCAGGGCTTAAGGTCCACAAAAAGCACCTGGTTACTGAGCTAGCCACATCTAAGGGCATTGTCAGTTATGGTAATCCGCCTAATGGTGGTATTCCACGTCTAACAGAAAAATAAAAAAATGTCTAAAATAGCAGAACTGTTCTCTTGCCTGTGTCTTCACCAAGGAATAAATCTTTCTGGAGCTGGTTGGGTAGCTGCAGCCAAGGAGGGAAGGTAGGCTCCACCCCCTGCATTCAATTCTAGAATTGTTCCTGCCTACAGTTAAAGGGGAGGATCGCCTACCCAAAGTTACCAGTAACCTGTATTGGACGACAGAGAAAATATAAATATTTTGTATATAAGACACTGGAGAGAGTTCTCTAAGCCCTCACTCACCAACAGGACGGTGCTACACTGCACCACTATGACTGGTTTACAGTAGATAACCTGGTCCTCCTTCAGAGAGGGCACCAGGTGATGCCTTTATATTTGGTGTAAAAATATACATAAAAGAGAGAGGTGTATACAATTAAAGATATATAAATAATATTTGCTATATCACTATTTTGAACTAGCAAAATAAACTCAAAATAGTGGTAACTATCTTTCTAATATGTAATTATATCATGAACATAAACAGCAAGTTAGGTGTATTACACTGTATATACTATAGAGTAAAGTACTCCTTGTGTCAAATCACTAAAGAATAGATGTCAGGCTACAGTCATACAATAATACAGATCATTATAACAATGAAAAGGGAAATGACAAATTATTTGAATTAAAGTACGGTCCTTTTTCAATGAAATGAGGAACTTGTGACTCAAAGAGCAGAAAAATCAGTGAGGCGTATCCAGTACTGTGCAAAAGTTTAGGCAGGAGTGAAATAATGCTGTAAAGTAAGAATGCTTTCAAAAATAGAAATGTTAACTTATTTTTATCAATTAACAAAATGCAAAGTGACTGAACAGAAGAAAAATCTAAATCAAATCAATATCTGGTTCCTCAATGTTGCCCGTTTCTCTGTGCTTCTTCAAAAGAGCTTGGACAGCACATATAACCTTGATGATGCAATATAACTACACTAGTGTAAAATCCCGTGTACACGGGTCAAGGTCTGGGTAATGTTAACCCTCTGAGTGTCACCCTCTGACAAACATCCAACGAATTATTATATAGGATGTTGCTGTGTTTAGTCTTGCTATGGTGTAGGTCTTTTGACATTACTGTCTTCAACACCCTCCCCTTGTTAGCAGAGTTTGGCTGTTCCTCACTCAGTTTTATTCCTCCTACAGAGAAGTTTCTGTTTCAATTAATGATTGTGTTTCAGCCTACATATTAAGTTGATGATCATTAGCACCTGTTTGACATATACCTGACTATAAGCCTACAAAATATTTGACTTTGTGCAAGTATACCTAGAAGAATTGATGCTGATTTTAAGGCAAAGGGTGGTCACACCGAATATTGATTTGATTTAGATTTTTCTTCTGTTCACTATGAATTTTGTTAATTGATAAACTATTAACATGTCTATTTTAGAAAGCATTTTAATTTACAGCACTTTATCACACCTGCTAAAACTTTTGAAAACTACTGTATGTATATAGGGAAAATGAAGCAACGAAGCCAAAACAAAATGTACTGGAAGGAATAACTCCCATTGATTTAAGTGGAGGAGTTTAACCCCTTGGATGCTTGAGAGGTCTACGACACATTAATTGGTAATACCATGGAGGTGTGTTGGTTTGCCCAAACATTGTGAACCCTTTAAGGACCAGAGGTGGTTTGTGCAGCACACTGCTTCCCAATGCATTGTACACCCATATGGTTCTTCAAAGGTTACAATTTCATAGAAAACAGAAAAAATGAGAATGAAAGAAAGGAACATACCAGGAGAAGACAGGTGTCAACCAATGAAAACGTCCCAGATCTCCCAATGCCAGCACTGCAGTGTACCACTGAGGGTCCGTGTACAGGATCCAAGGAACCTGACTCCCGGACTTTAAAAAGGAAATTTAGGAATGAAGCTGGGGATTCCGGTACTCCAAAATCTGGCCATGTGGTGTAATGAAAATGGTATATTTCTCTTGTTTCTGCTGTCTAAAAAAAATTAGACATGTTAGCATAATAAAACAGTTATAATTTCAGAGGCTGTAGGTCTAATGCACAAAGACAAAAATGGGGCAAACCATGTGAATTAGAGGTAATAAAAAATCCTAACCCATTCAATATTGGCCTTTACAGGGATAGTAATACTTTGGTTTAAAGATGTCTAATATTTTAGAGATTAACAACAGAAGTAGAATAAACTACCTCCCATCTCCGCCCTTTCTCATACGTCAGCGCTCTAGCTGACAAAGGCAGATTCTGGTCCTGGGACTGGAGGAGGCTCTTCAGCAGAGCCAAAATGCAATAATTCATTGGAATGGTCTACAAATTGTGCCTGGTTTGCAAGCACACTTTGTAGACCAGTCCAATGAATTTTTCATTTTAAGTATCACTATCTTGGCTCTGCTGAAGAGCCTCCACCAGTCCCGAGACCAGGATCTGCCTCTGTCAGCTAAAGGTGGGGGGGGGCTTTAAATGCTACAAACTCGCAAACTATAAAGTTTTGAGAGATGGGAGGTAGTTTATTCTACTTCTATTAATCTCTAAAATATTAGACATTTTTTAAACCAAAGTATTACTATCCCTTTTTGCCGCAGAATTGATAAAGTTCTGGTCTTTGTGCATATAGCCTTTGTACATTTGTATGCAAGCTTTAAATGATAAAAAAGGGGTAGGGGGTGGCCTTCATTTTTCTTTTTCCCTACGATACATTAAAATAAAAAAGGGGTGTGCATACTCCTCAGTAAATCCTATTCTCTTTAGCCATGAGAAACACAGGAACCATGGGTTAAAGTATCCTCAGGTCAGAAGAGCAGGGCATTTCCATAAAAAAGCTCTCTGGAAGATGAGAGTCCTTCCCTATTTCACTTTACCCCCACCAAACATGCTCTGTTTTACTGTACAGCTAAGATCAAAAACAGGAAGAGTCCCCCCGGCCTGGAACTCAAACAACTAGTTTTTCTTGGGGTGGGGGTTTTGTGGGTTTGATCTTCTGTTCTGCAAAGACAAACAGAATATAGGAATACTTATCATTAAATCCTTTTCACTTGTGGAATACACAAACCATGGGAGAAGATCCCCTCCTCCAGAGAGCAGAACATTTCAAAAAGGCAGGGCCTCTTCCCCTCCAGCTTTACCCCACACCTCACTTCCAATGTATAGCATTAATTAACAATAAGAAAGAAAAGCGAGAGGAAAGAAGGCAATCCCTTGAACAATGGAGCCAAACCACATGGTTTTTTTACTCCAGGTGGGAGTCATGTAATTCCACATGGACCAAGTGAAAAGGATTTAAAGGGATAGTAATACTTTGTTTATACAATCTTTAATATTGTACTTCTTAACTAAATAAAGCAAAGGCTCTAAGCCTGGTTGCTATAACTTTTATAGTTTTAGTGTAATATTGTTATAAAGTTAACCCTCCCTCCTTTTAGCCACATCAGCGATCTAGCTGACAAACTTGGATTCTGGTCCCAGGACCTGATCTTCATGAGAACAGTCTACCGCATCAAACCAGGCACACTTTGTAGACTGTTCTCATGAAGATTACTTTGTATGCAATGCTATTTCGGCTCTCCAGACGAGCAGTTTGATTCTGTGACCAGAATCTAAGTTTGTCAGGTAGAGCACGGATGTGGATAAAAGGGGCAAGAGGGGTAAACTTTACAACGATATTACACTAAAACTATAAAAGATATAGCAACCAGACTTAGATCCTTTGCTTTATTTATTTAATAAGTACAATATTAAAGACTGTATAAGGTATTACTATCCCTTTAACAGTAAGTTCACTAAATGTCTCTATTCTGAGCTCTCCAGGACCATGTCCTGTGCCCAGGGTGCAATCTCTTTGTTCACAAGTGCCATACACAGAGAAGAAATATTCTGAAGAATTTCATAAAGGTCCTACCAAAATGACAGCCCAGCCATGAAATGCCAGATAATTCTTCTCTGAATAAGAGAAACCGCTAATCCCAGATGTATGTTTCGGCCTTGTTGGGCCCATCTTTGAGGTACAGATTTGAGGTACACTTGTGAGCAAGGGGTCCATGTCTGTTGTACCCCATTACTCCTAGGGTGGCCATCCCTAAGAGCAATTTGCATTTACAGAGAAGAAGTCAGATGCTCAACTAGGCTCATGAGCTTGCAAGTGTATGCAAAGAGCTCACTAGGACTGTGCAATCTCTTTTAGCTCACTAGGGACTTGACCACAAGAGAAAAGAGGATTTTAGCGAACTGTTAAATAATTTTCTCTTAGTCCATGTGGAACATATGACTCCCACCTGGAGAAAAAAAAACATGTGGTTTAAGTTACTGAGTAGAGGGGAAAAAAACCCTCCACTGTGGATCAGTATTTCACAGAACTAACTAGTACCATACCAACCTCGGGTGTCAAACACCAAACTTGTACACCAAGCAAATGAACAAGAACCAACAGGGCTCAGAAAGCATAGCAAAAGAAAAGCAAATGGTTCTTAAACAGGCACACCCACCTGAAGGTCTTTCTGTCCAAAGCTAGCCTCAGCCAAGACCAGGACATTGACAAAATGTTGATAAAGGTGTGCAGAGATTACCATATTACTGTCTTACACAGTTTCTCAGTGGAGGCCTGATTCTTGTATGCCCAAGAGTCGCCCACAGGTCTGATGGAATGTGTCGTAACTTGCAAAGGGACAGGTTTCTCTCTGATCACATATGCCTGTTTGATAGTGGCCTTGATTTAATAAGCAATGGTTACTTTGGATGCAGCTTAACCCTTTTGGGTGTCTTCGGGAATGTCCAAAAACTAAAAGGGGTCAGATTTCCTGGACGTAGTACTTAAGACAATGTACCATGTCCTGCTAATGGAACGCTGATTATTAAAGGGATTAGAGCAAAAAGAAGGTGGATTTCCTAGTTGATGTGAAAATCTGAGACAACCTTGGGCAAAAAAATTTCTGGGAGTACGAAGTATCACCTTGCCCTGGTGAAAGGAGATTTTACAAGATAGAGATTGTAGTTCAGTCAATCTGCAACTGAAAGAATGGCCAAAAGGAAAGCCATCTTAAGCGTCAGGAGACGCAAAGTAACAAATGAAAGTGACTCAAAAAGAGGCCTCTGGAGGACTCCTAATACCAGGTTTAAATCCCAATGGGATCGCTGAAGGTAGGTAGGCATGAATCACCCTCAGAAAGGTTTTAAGGGATAGTAATACTTAATTTTATCTTCATTTTATAGGCATTAAAAAAACATGAAGAACGATACAAGTCTTCTCTCTCAAACCTTTATGGTTTGAAAGATATTCATAAGCAAAGTTTCCCCTCCCGTCCCTTTTACCTAGTGTAAGCCATCTCTTCTCAGATGTGGAATCTGGTTGTAAGACCAGACAGATAACAGAAGGGGACAATCTTTTTCCCATGAAAACAATGAAAGCCCTGCCCCCCTTGACAAGCTTTTCAGGTTTTTCCCTGATCTTAATTGAAGATTGTCCCTCTCTGCAGTCTACCTGGGCAACTCCCTTCTGCTCTGGCTGAACAGTGTTACATCAGTAAAAGGGGTGGGAGGAGTATACTTTGTCATTGAATTACTCTTGAACTACAACTCTGACAGAATTGAAATAACACTCTCCAAAGTCCAAATACTATGATGATTAATTAGAGCTGCTTTTATTATGAAACATTACTATCCCTTTAAGGGAAAAAATAATCAGTTTCTGAAAAAGAACAGAGGGATGAGATCTGAACCTTAATATAACTCAGACTGAGACCCTTGTTGACACTTTCTTGAAGAAAAGCAAGAATCGTTGGAAGGGTGAAAGACTGTGGGGGCACATGTTGGTCAGCACACAACTGGTAGAAAAGAGACCAGATCTTATGATAGGCTTTAGATAATACAGGCTTCCTAGCCTGGAGGAAGGATGCAAAAAAACTTCTTCATCAATGTTGCCTCTTAATAAAGTGAACCCTGGGTCAGTAGATCCTTGGAAAGAGGCTAAATGGTTCCACAGTGGACAGATTGAGAAGATCCAAGCCGGATAGGGACAAAAGGGGACAATTAAAATAACTTGAGAACTCTCCATCCTAATCTTCCTCAGCACCCTGGGAATCAGGGTAACTGCATATGCCAGATGAAGGTTCCATGAAATGAACATCACGTCTATATTCTAGAGGATCTATTTTGTTTGTGCAGAACAGAGGAAACTTTCGGTTCTCGTGGGACACCATGAGATCCACTGATGCAAGAACCCAAAAACAGTAGACATCTGGTCAAACACACTCTGAGTTCTCAATTTCCAGGATCCAGATGTTTGGTATAAAAAAAAGTATGTGACCACGTTGTCCAGGCCTGGGATGTGAACTGCTGAGATGGCTAGTACATGAGCTTCTGCCGACTGAAGGAGATTCTGAAGCTTCATCCAGACAGACTCATCTGGTTCCTTCTTGTGTGGGACCAGCTGCAAAGCACTAGATGACTACCCTGTAACTCCACAAATGTTGACTGGAAGAACCTCCTCCCCGTCCAGAGACCACCATCACCACCCATTCCAGTATGACAAATGGACGACCCAGCATTAGGCGAGTATGGTGAAGCCACCAGCGAAGGTCCTCCATTGTTTATGGAGACAGGGACATGGCATGAGACAGGTGAGAGCATAGTCTTGATCAGCTCATGAGAATGTCCAATTGTGGATCCCTTGTGTGGAATTGAATATAGGGAAAAGCTTCCAGAGAGGAGATCAGGCAGCCTACTGCCTACTAAATAATGGCAAGGGACCCGGCGGGTGAGGGCGGGGACAGAGGTTGTAATAATGAGGAACCTAAGTGCCAGACTAGCCAAATCAACACAGACCTCATAATGTGGTTGTTCGACAGACAAAGGGGCATACGCACAGGACCTATGCACTCTAATTAAAATCCTCTTCAGCCACCAGGCTCCTATACGAGAAGAGATACAGAGTGAAGTGGCTAAGTGTAAAAGCTATCTTCTAGCAGACCCAGGTACCTTAAAAGTTTGCACTGGTCCATAGCAATCATGTGGGCAAAAGGGATAGAAGACCACTTAATGGGAGATAGAACTGCCCCATGTAAGTTTTTTTTTTGTTTTTTTTTTTTGTTTTTTTTTTTTGTTTTTTTGTTTTTTTTAAACTACCTTCGAGAATCTTTACCTTAAACATCCTCTTTGAGGTCACTTTTAAAATGAACTGTCTCGTGGGGGTAAAGAAATTATCTTTTTATGCAAGTGCCCTGCCCTTCTGTGGGAAAAATATTTTACCCAATGATTCCTGTGTTCCACAGTGGACGAAAGAGAAAACACATTACCATTTATGACATTCTAACTTACGTTACAGTATTAAGGAATGATAAAGATCACTTACATTAATATCCTTTAACTCCAACACTCGAACTGTGTAGTAGGATTTGTTATCTTCGGACAATAGTTTCACACAGAGCCCAGATTCTTTGAAAAGCAGAACCTCTGCCTCTGGAGTGGGCCAGTATTGTGCACATTTCACCTGTATAAGATATCATGGCTATAATTAGGTTCAAGCTAATCCCAGTGAGTAGGGCAGTACTAATATGGCTTTAAAATAATGGTGAACCTTTATTATTGATGATAGCAACAGCTCCACAACTGACAGTTTGAACAAAAATAACTTTTTAACAGAGCAGCTAACAGGAGTGGGAGTTTATCCAGCAAGAAAGCCTGCAAAAAACAGTTTTTTTCATTAAAAGGTTAGTAATGTCTAACCTTAACTAACCCTAATATTGAAAGTATTCAAAAAATAATCTTACAGTACTAAGTTGGATCTCTCAAACCTTTATGGTTTGAGAGAGATAAGCTCTTAAAGTTCCCCTTCCCCTTTTCCAGACGTCAGCATGTGGCTGACGTCATGAGATCCCGGTCCCAGAATAGCCAGCGGCTCTTCAGTGGAGCTGAATGAGCGATATCGAAAAACAAATACTTCAGATGAATGGTCTGCAAAGTGTGCTTGCAAACCAAGAACACTTTGTAGACCATTCCAGTGAAGTATCTGTTTTTCGATAGCGCTCATTCAGCTCTGAAGATCCAACTTGGCATAGTAAGATTATCTTTTGAATACCTTCAATATTAGGGTTAATGTTAGACATTACTAACCCCTTCAAAGGTTGCTCGTCCTTTAGATCCATAACTCTCATGACTTCCTCAACAGTAAGAAATGCCTGGAGGGAATAAAATAGTACTTACATGGTCCAACGTTGGGGGATCACTTCAACCCACTGTGGGATCTGCTGGGGCCTACTGACGTTACTGTGCACATGTAAAACCATGTTGACTGTGAACCGGAAGTCCACTGGACAACCAGGGAATGAGAGGTTAGTGAAAGGATGCAGTAGAGCTCTAACAGAGCTACCCAGTAGGGTAGGCATGAAGGGGTTAATAGCAGGTAACATCATGGTATAAGCATACTTACAGACACACATTTAATTATAAAATATTACATACATAAAGAAAATACAAATACAAGGAAAGAGCTCTACTACACATGAAATATTTAATAATGAAAATATAAAAAATGATTATATAGAATGAAGATAAACAACACAGAACAAAAATAAAGTCCCAATAAAGCGTAAATAGCAAAATAGTCAATGGCGATCTTTTTCTTCAGGTGATGTAGAAAACATTTTATACGCATATTATATATATATATATATATATATATATATATATATAGACAGACAGACAGAATGAAGACTGGAACGCTCAGATTTCTTTATAATAAAAAGATTTTATTTTGCCAGGTCAATGTTTTGGACCCTACTAAGGCCTTAAAAGCTAGTGGATGCTTGAGTGTGGAGGAATTTGGGTTTCTTTCCACCACCCACCCCATCAGGTCGACTTTATAAATGGTCCCGAAATTCACATTATGACAGAACCGCCCGGCAGACCCATTGTGTCGGACAAATGGTCCCTATTGGAGAACATAGGGGAATATCTGGATTTTTACATGCAGTCCTGCATTCAAGTTTTGCCACATTACTTAATAGATACAGGGCACTTCCTTGAAAAACAATCAGCATTCTCGGATCTCTTTATAATAAAAAGATTTTTAATTTTGCCAGGTCAACGTTTTAGCCCCTAGTTTACAAAAACTACTTCCTCCAACGCATTGCATATTCAGAATTATAATTCATCAGGAAATACCAGAGGACATGGTCCATCTGTAAAATGCTCCATTTGCTAAACTGTTCATCATACATTCTGTAGGAGGAACCATTCGACTATATATTTCTGCATCTCCCATAGAAAAAGACCACCAATTACTTTATTTATGCTTTATTAGGTTTTTTTTTTTTTAAATACTGTTGTTCTATAATGTATATTGTCAGTATATATGGTATACATTTATTATTAAATATTTCATACGGGGTAGAGCATTCTCCTTGTATTTGTATTTTCTATTTAGCCTTTAGGGGTTATTTCACACTTAACTGTCCACAAAATAGTAGCCAGCTCCATTCCATTATATATATTTCCTTGTTAGACCTCTATATCCCATACATACTCCTGGGAGAGGTAATATGTTTAAGGCCTTCTATACTTTATCTTATGTGAAGATCTAGGGACATTTTTGGAATATTTTGTTTTCTCCACAAAACTCCTCTCATCTTGACATTAAATAGATATTTCTTGTGTACTACATTTTGCATTTTTAGTCTTTCAGTGCTATCTTCTGGTATAAAAAATTGTTTCAGTTAGGGTTTATATTCATATAATGTAATCTTTTGTTGACCAGAGAGTATCTGGAAGCTTAGTCTTACCTCATATTCTAATGCTCTAAAGACTTATCAGAGAAGGATGGGCTGTACCTTTCTGATAAGGAATTATTGGTAATAAAAAGCACATGCAGAGAGGGTATAAGGGGTCTTTTTTCCTGACTTTCCTGAAGTGAACTTGACCTGTGCTGTAACTGACTAAATCGGAGGAACCACACCCTTGACGGGGACTGGTAAATACAAGTTTTCATTAGAACTAATCCTGTAGAGTCCTGATAATTATCATCATCCCCTATATTTGGGGATAATAGTTTCTTATAACTATTCTTTAATGGAAATGACCAATACAATCATGAATAGTTATATATCAGCAGTACTTGCTTTAGTTTAGTCTTGTGAACTAAGTGGGGTTATTATCTACTTTGTCCAGATAAGTTTGGGATAGATTGATAGCAATTTAGATCTAAGAGGAGTTGCTGAATCAGTTTAGCTCTAATTGCTGACACCTGCAGAGTCACTTGTTGATACTGTGTGTGAATATACATATAAATGCTGTGCAATGTGCCAGAGGGTCAATGTGCTTCTATTGATCTGGTAATATTATTAACCCTTGTATTGCTATCTGCAAAGTTTTCCCATCTGTTCTAACTTGGTGTGTGGTTCCTTTAAGAGATTCTTTTGTTTCATGTGTTGCTTCCATTGCATGTATAGTGGTATTCGGTAAACGATTGGTCTGTTGGGATAGTCACATGTGAAAATCCTAACAGAACAAAGAAGCGCTCACCATCTTGGATTATCTATCAGCTGTTCATAGTCTCTGGTTAACCCCTGTTTTGTTCAGAAAACCTGATGTTGCCATTATAATCTTGATAATAAATGTGCATTGAATTTATTAATATTCTCTTTGCTTTTCTATAAAACATTTATTATTCTAATGTTTATGACTATAATGTGGTAATGTAATCTGTTATTGGCAAAAGGTATTTAATGTTGTGCCTCATCCAGAAGCTATGCATACTGAAAAACAGCAGACTAGTAGCTAAATTATATTTGGGAAACAAAAACCGAACAACAGTGCACCCAGGAGATCTAAGTGTAGTATACTGAATGTAAGAATTTCTCCACAAAAATGTATATTGAAAGTTGAGCCAATGTCTTGGTCATGTTTGGGAGATATATGCAAATTAGTAGCATTTTTTGGAAAGTGTAGGCTTTGTTGAATTGATGTTAGTTGTTCACATCCTATATAATAATTTGCTAGGCTGTTTGTCAGAAGCCATCATGCGCAGTAGAGACTGCCCGAACACACAGAATGCTGGGAGTTCTGTGCTGGAGCATTCTATGCGGAATGCTGGGAGTTCTGTGTTGGGAGCATTCTGTGCTTTTGGGTAGTCTCTACAGTGCATGACTGAGTTGGCAGCAGGACGCAGAGCAGGCCTGGCCTCTTAACCCTTTGAGTTCCAGAGGGGTAATGCAACACATTGCAAAGGAATACGTTGCGCACCCCTCTGGCACTCAAAGGGTTAACATCACCCAGACCTTGGCCCGTTTACACAGGCTTTTACACTAGTTTGACTATAATCTGCAATTAAACTGTAAAAGCATGCTTAGCATCAAAGTGGATACACAATCAAATTTCTATCAAATGAGTATTCGTGTACTATTAGACACCAAATATTACAAGCAATTGCTCTTAATGTACCTTTTTAGCTGGTAGTGTGCTTTTGTGCATCAGCACTTGTAAAACTGCACGGGTACTATTACTGCACCATCTTAATTACATTTTTTTTACTTTTCAACTACTGTATGCTGTGACATCTATTTCGGTTTAGCAAGCCATGTTTTGTATCTTTCCCAGTTGACTGCACTTACAGGATACAACTTGCAGCCTTTCAAAGATTTAGAGTATCCAGTGACTGACTGAATTAAGAAACACCACATTAGGAGGGGGAATCTGCTGGGTTTGTTCTGAGACACAAGAATAACCAAAACACATACAATAATGAGATTATCTAGATATAGGATAATATCATACAATGCATAGATATTATCACTTCATAAACAAATACTTTTGCATGACTGACTAGGAACAAACATCCTATATAATAAAACACTAGGATGTTTGTCAGAAGCCGTCATGTGCAGTATAGACTGCCCGCGTTCGGCCAGTCTCTACTGCGCATGATTGCATCTCGTGGAGCAGTCAGACGGCGGCAGTACGCAGAGAGAAGGACAAGCCTCTTAACCCTTTGAGTACCAGAGGGATACGCAATGCGTTGGTACCCCTCTGGCACTCAAAGGGCTAACATTACCTGGACCTTGGCCCGTGTACACAGGCTTTTACACTAGTAGCCCTGTAAACAGCTAGTGGGGGATGATGGGAGTTTTGGTTCCACAGCAACTAGTGGATTTGAGTTTGAGATTTTATATATAAAATCTGTTCAAATAAATACCTAAGATTTACTTGCTGCATTTCAATTTCCATGAGTGCTGTTATTAGTAAAGCTATATATCGAGGCAGCAGCGGTGAGTGTGCCTTTTTCATTTGTGAAACATTGGAGCGTATGTAATGGAGGAATGGCAACCTTAGGCTTTTCACCTACAACTCCTATCACTACTTAGCTGGCTGGAGAGGACAAGAGCTGTAGCTGGAAAGCCAAAGGTTTCCATACCTCTGAGCTCTCAACAGTCATTTGCAAGATATCATTGCTTCATGTCAATGAAGTAATAGAAAATGAATCTGACTGATCGCAACTCATGGCATACCACAGCTAGGCATTTTAAGAAATACAGCTTTGCCCCCACATGAAAATCTAAAACTGATTACATCTGGCAGCACACTGGAAATTCATTTCTGAGAAAAAACACAGAGTACAATACTCACCGCATCCTTTTCAACTATTCGGTTCAGCATCACAATTGCTTTGCTTTTCTGTTGCCAGACCATTAACCAGAAATGACAGCAGGTATTGGGAAGTGGGCCCTGGGTGAGCAAGAGAACAAAAGGAAGAAACATGCTCAGCTGAGTTCCACTTTCATTTCTTATCACTCCGTTCCTTTCTCTAACGTTTGAAAGTGTAACTGGGTACATGCGTATACTTAAATCACATATCAAATTGTTACTTAACCCTTTGAGTGCCAGGAAGGTATCCAACACATTGCAATGAAATGCGTTGGATACCTCCTTGGCACTCAAAGGTTAACACTCAGTGCCAGAGAGGTTTCCAATGCATTGCTTCACAGCAAGCTTAACAAACCTCACTAGCACTTAACCCTCTGAGTGCCAAAGAGGTATGCAGCACAGCACAGTACACAATACGCCAGATACCGCTCTGGCACTCAGTGTGTTAAAGAGAGAATATCAGTTAAACATGTTTAAAAGAGGATTTTAGTCTTACCTGTTAAATCCTTTTCACTTAGTCCATACAGATTACTGGTAACGCTGGGAGGCGATCCGCCCCTTTAAGTAGGCAGGAACATTTCTCTAAATGTATGCAGGGGGTGGAGCCTCCCCTCCCTCCTCAGCTGCATCCCAGCCAGCTAGCTCCAGAATGATTTGAGTCACTAATAACTGACCAGAAATAAGAGAGAAGAAAACTCCTGTGAGCATGCCCTGAAGGACTCCCACGTATTGCCACAGGAGAGCCAAGCATGGTCTCTTGACAGGGTGGGAGACCAGTAACCTGTATGGACCAAGAGAAAAGGATTTAACAGGTAAGACTAAAATCCTCTTTTCTCTGTCATCCAATACAGGTTACTGGTAACTCTGGGATGTCCAACCATTGAGTTTCCCAGAGGCGGGAAGAAGGCAAGGACCAGACGCAAGGCCCCCAAAGTCACCATGACCTCTATGAACCAACCAGTCAGAGATCCAAACAAAACTGAAGTGTCAACAGACACTAAACAGGGGTAAAAACCCCTAGGAACTTTAACACAGCACACTGAACTAGAGCTAACAGGGCTCAACAGTAAGGAAGCACTAAGAACCTGAGAAGAAGAAGATCCTAGACAGGCAAAACTGCCTCCAGGACCTTCCTCCCAAAGCTGGCATCAGCGGAAGCCAGCACATCCACACGGTAGTGCTTCGAAAAGGTGTGCACAGAGGACCAAGTGGCCGCCCTGCACAGCTGATCAGCAGATGCTTGATTCTTATAGGCCCAAGAGGCCCCAATGGACCTGGTGGAATGAGCCGTGACCCGAAAGGGAACATGTTTATTCCTCAATTCATAAGCCTTACGAATAGTAGACTTGCAATAGTCACTTTGGATGCAGGTCTACCTGCCCTAGAACCCACAGGAATGACGAACAGAGAGTCGGATTTCCTGAGAGATTCAGTGCGATGAACATAAAACTTGAGACAACGCACCACATCCAACAAGTGGAGATCCCTTTCCTTGTCAGAAAGAGGGCACCACAATATCCTGATTGATGTGAAACTCGGAGACTACTTTAGGTAAGAACTCAGAGGTGTGAAGCACCGCTTTATCCTTATGAAACACCATATAAGGTGGTTTACAAGAAAGAGCTTGCAACCCCGCCACTCGGCGAACTGACACAATTGCCAGAAGGAAAGCCATCTTCCACATCAAGAGACGTAAAGGAATAGTAGCAAAAGACTCAAAGGGAGGACGTTGGAGAACACACAAAACCAAATTAAGGTCCCACTGAGGAGCCGGACTCCGAAAGGCAGGACGCACATGAGTAACGCACTGGAAGAAAACCTTGACATCAGGAAGGATAGCAATGTGCTCCTGGAAAAAGACAGAGAGCGCCAAAGTCTGAACCTTAAGAGAACTCAAACTGAGCCCCTTATCCACACCGTCCTGCAAAAAGGCCAGGACAGTGGGAAGATGAAATTCATGAGACAGATCCCTGTCAGCACACCAAGACACAAATGTCAACCAGACACGGTGAAAGATCTTGGAAGAAACAGTCTTACGGGCACTAAGCATAGTAGACACCACAGCAGAAGAAAACACTTTCTTCCTTAAAATCAAGGATTCAACCTCCAGGCCTTCAAATTGAGCCGATGAACATCTTCCTTCCACAGGTAACCCTGCAGAAGACGATCTGGACAAGAGGTGAGTGGAAAGGGCTCCGCCACCAATAGGGCCAGAAGCTCGGGATACCAGGACTGACGAGGCCAATTCTGAGCGATCAGGATTACTGGACAACGTTCCACTTTCAATTTCTGTATCACCCTTATCAACATCGGAAGAGGAGGAAAAATATAGGCCAGGGAGAATGTCCATAGCATCGGCAGCCAGAACTAGAGAGTCTCTCCACCGAGAGCAGAACGTCGGAACCTTCCTGTTGTGCCTGGTTGCCATCGGATCCACTAGGGGTACCCCCCATTTCTGAGTTAGGAGTTGAAACACCTCCAGATGTAGTTCCCACTCTCCGCTGTCGACTGTGTGACGACTGAGGAAGTCTGCCATGACGTTGTCTACGCCTGGAATGTGCACTGCAGAAATGACCGGACCATGAATCTCTGCCCAGGACAGAATGGCCTTGACCTCTAACCAAGCGGCAAGACTTGTTGTCCCGCCCTGTCTGTTGATGTAAGCCACGGCAGTGGCGTTGTCGGATTCCACTCGGAAAGGACAGTCCTCCAGTTGAGACTCCCAATGGCGTAGAGCATAAAATATTGCTCGAAGTTCCAGAACATTGATGGGAAGAAGAGACTCCTCCATGGACCACATCCCCTGAGCGCTGAAGCGACCCAGAACAGCTCCCCAGCGCAAGAGGCTGGCATCCGTCGTGACCTTGTTCCAGTAGGGGATCCGGAAGGATTTCCCCTTCAGGAGATTGGAAAGGTCCAACCACCACTCCAAGCTCAACTCGACATGAGGAGGAAGAGAGATTGATAGCTTCAGATCCAAACAAGGAAGTACCCTGAAAAGGCAAAGAAAGCAAAACTTTCTTGGAAGCTGTGTCAGCAGACCAAATCTTAAGCCAAAGTGCACGCCTAGCCACCACAGAAGTAGTGGAGGCCCTTGCCATCATGCAGACGGCATCAAAGGCAACAGCAGAAACATAGTGTTGAGCTTCAGAAATATTAGCAAGGAGACTCAATTTCTCCAAGGTAGGCGCATCCGGAGGAACCGCCGTAGTGAGTTGTTCAGTCCAGACCGCAATAGCCCGGTTAACCCATGCCACAGCAAAGGCTGGACACATAGCAGTGCCAAAAGAAGCGAAAATGGACTTGAGGGAAACCTCAAGTTTCTTATCAGTCCAATCCTGCAGCGCAGAAGCATCAGACACAGGTAAAGCAGTAGATTTAGACAGTCTAGATATGGGTGCGTCCACCTTGGGGGGATAAACCCATTTAGCCATTTCTGTTTCAGAAAAGGGATAAAGTTTAGCAAACTTTTTAGACACTGAAGAGGACTTGTCTGGATTTTTCCATGCATCAGAAACCAAACGGTCAAGGGTTGGGTTAGGAGGAAAATAAGTAAGGGGCTTTGCAGGCACCTGAAAAACATCAGACGGATCAGAGGGAACCTCCTGAACCAAGGGAATGTTGAGTGTGGTCAATACAGCTCTGATCAGGCCCTCAGCAGAGGGTTCAGAATCACATTCAAAAGGGTCCCCAACAGACCTAGAAGACTCTATAACTGTACCATCCTCAACATCTGAATCTTGCAACAATTCAGACAAATCAGACACATCAGGCGCCCCCTGCAGTGAGGGCAGGGAGGTTCTGATTGTAGAGGGGGTCTGCCACAATTGAAGAGCCCCCTGTACCTGGGATGGAAAGAGCTGTAGAGTGGACCTAAGGTCCCTAGTCGCAGCCTTAAACTCTTGTACCCAAACTGGCTCAATAGCATGGCTGGAAGGCCCTGGGTTGCTGTCAGGACCTTCAGAGCACGCTGGGCATAAATGACCAGATAATTCTCTAGGCAGCCCTGAGTGACAGGAAGAGCAATGAGCAATGGGGGATACTGATACCCCCAGCCTCCTTAGTCTTAGGTCTAGTCCCTAGCTCCAGCGGTATAGACATACTCAGTGTCAAAATAACCAACTGTACAATAAATCACCCAATTTTAGTGTGCGAGATTAAAATTTCACCCCAGAAACGCTAAATATAGACTTATCTTGCAGGCGAAGGGTTAATCTGCAGAGGAGAGAAGGTTTAAGTTACCACATAAACTGCTCCAAATACCCAACAGACATACACATATATACATATATGTGTGCAATGAGAACTCCCAAATACAAGCCCAGTGAAGGGGCACTATGGGACAAGTGGACCTGCAGCACTCAAAGGGTAGCTCACCTCTTCTGCAGAACTTCTGTATTCAGGTTACCATGTAGTGAGAATTACCTCAGAGGTAATCCATGGGGAAGCACTTGTAACCAAGATTTTCCCCCTTCAGAGCTTAAGGTCCACCAAAAAGCACCTGGACACTGAGCTAGCCGCTTTGAAAGGGCATTTGTCAGTCATGGTAACCCACCTAATGGTGGTATTCCATATCTGACAGAAAAATAAAAAAGAAACTAAAAACTAACAAGAGATGTTCTCCACCTGGTGTGTTCACACCCAGGAACAAATAATTCTGGAGCTTGATGGCTGGGATGCAGCTGAGGAGGGAGGGGAGGCTCCACCCCCTGCATACATTTAGAGAAATGTTCCTGCCTACTTAAAGGGGCGGATCGCCTCCCAGAGTTACCAGTAACCTGTATTGGACGACAGAGAAAGCCATATAATTGTGTAGTCTTAGTTAAAGTGGATCACCCCAAATAAAGTCTACCCCCCAATAATCCTATATAGTAATTCGCTAAGGAATGTTTGTCAGAAGCAGTCATGCGCAGTACAGACTGCCCGACCGCGGCTGATACGGAGCGTGGAGCTCTGAATTCAGACTGGAGTCCTCTCTGCACACCTTCCTGGGACCAAGCGATCCCAGGAAGGTGAGCAGATAGGAAAATACTCTGAATTCGGAGCGCCCTCTCCATAACAGCCGTGGCGCGTTCGGGCAGTCAGTACTGCGCATAACTGCAGCTCCGCCAGTGTTGGCCCGTGTACACAGGCTTTAAAACTAGTTAGTCATTTAGCGATATGTTTACAAATAGAACTATTATCCAGCATAAGTACTGCGTTATTCAAAAATCCTTCTCCTTCTGAGACAGACGGCCAGGCATCAGCGCAGACATTTTGGTTTAGGGACTGGCGGCGCAAAGTAAGAAGCCTGGTCGTAGGTCTCAGATGTACGATTTCTGAAGAATGCAGACATTATACTGGATAACAGTATTATTTGTAAGCTTATCGCTATATGGTTAATTATTGAGGGGGGGGGGGACTTCATTTGGGGTGATAGTTCCCCTTTAACACTTGTAAAAATACTTGGATACAGCCTTGATACTTTGCAATGCTTTGGGAGAAATCTAGCATTCAAGGTGGTGAAAGCCTCATTTAAATCATTGGGATTTTTTATTTATCCCACATGGTGATGTTGACTTGCTCCAGAATTGGTTATCATTTGCTTTCAACATAAGGCTCATAAGCAGAGCTGGAAAATTCCACTAGCCTGGAACTAGTAAATGTCTGGGGAAGGGGGGTGTTAATAAAAGCTCCTGCTGAGTTAAAATGGGACATTAACTGTCTGAATGTTAGAAATCGCCAACCAATTGTGAAGGAATGCACTGGAGAACCTCTCTAGCATTCAAGGAGTTAATGGTGTTTAGTTCGTTCCTACAGCACATTGGCAGTTGGTTTGCCCCAGAATTGCATTTTTTTTTTTTTTTTTTGTGGAGAAGTCCCTTTGAGTTAAGGCCATTAAATTGGTCACTGCATACACCAGGAATAATCAGCTTGATACCGTCCTACTGATCTGACATTGCCCCCAGCCAGCCAGCCAAATGTTGACCGGGGATGATGGGAGTTGGAGACCACTATAGCTGGAGGGCATCAGGTCCCCCACCCAATGTACACTATAATATAGTAAATGATTATCATTTTACACAAACAAGTGCACTTGACTGTCTTAAATGGTCAGCAATGCCCGTATTTAACTTTATTTAATACTATAGAGGTTACAAAAATATTTGTAGAAAGTGCCATCTCTTTAACCCTTTACGGTTTGAGAGATAATCGCTGTTAAAGTTCCCCCTTCCCTCTCCTTCTCCTGATGTCAGCGCTTTGCCGACAGCAGGAGATCCCGGTCCTGAGACCAGCCAACAGCTCTGCAGCAGAGCAGAAATCAAGTTGTTTTAAAAGAACTACTTCAATGTAACAGTCTACAAAGTGTGCCTGGTTTGCAAGCACACTTTGTAGACTGTTCCAGGGAAACTTTAGCGGTGAATCTCTCTTAAACCTTAAGGGTTTGAGAGATGGCACTCTCTCAAATTATTTAATATTGTAGAGTTTACAAAAATAAAGTAAATTAAATATGGGCATTACTGACCCTTTAACCAATGCTGCATGAAGTGTATGGACCATCACAGGACTCAGTCCTTTAAGAATAGATGACGGTCCTGGCACATCAATGGTTAATGATTACAGCATGTCTCAGGATGCACTGCGATTATAGCGGGGAGGCTGTCACTGACTGCTCCAGGAACAGAGCAGTAATTTCCAACAGTTACCCAGTGGCTCCGCTCATGTGATCTTTACACTACAGAGTTCACATATGCCTATGGAGCCACATGACAAACGCAACATGTATGAACATTACCTTTGTTACTGTTCATTGCCTCACTGTGATCGTGAGGAAGAAAGACACATAGACAAAGGCCTAAAGGTCTAAACTGGGGCCAAAATGTTAATGACACAATAAACTGCACCTGTTTCATCTTTAAGAGTCCAGGCAGTGTGGTTCTTTTTATTACAAACTGTATGTATACTAACAAAGTGGCACCCAGGCCCTTGTTTGTTTTTATAATGAGAGAGCACAGATTACTGACTTGTATATAATAGGAGTCTAGTGTTCTTACTTGTTAAAGGGATAGTAATGTTTCATAATAAAAGCAGCTCTAATTAATAATCATGGTATTTGGGTCTTGGAGAGTGTTATTTCAATTCTGTCAGAGTTGTATATCAAGAGTAATTGAATGATAAAATATCCCCCACCCGCCCTACTTCTACTGATGTAACACTGCTCAGCTCAAAGAAGCAGGGAGTTGCCCAGGTAGATTGCAGAGAGGGACAATCTTCAATTAAGATAAGGAAAAACCTGAAAAACCTGTAAATGGGGGCAGGGTTTTCATTGTTCTCACAGTAAGAAGACTGTCCCTTGCTGTTATCGGTCTGGTCAAGCAACCAGATTTCACATCTGAGGTGAACAGTGTTACACTAGGTAAAAGGGGCAGGAGGGGGAAACTTTATCATTCAATTACTCTTGAACTTCAACTCTCACAGCATTGAAATAACACTCTCCTTGGCCCAAATACTATGAAGATGTATCAAAGCTGCTGTTTTTGTGAAACATTACTATCCCTTTAAATCCTTTTCTCTACAGTCCATATGGAACACAGGTACCACAGAGGGTGGACTCCCTCTTCTGGAGGGCAGGACACATCTCAAAGGACAGAGTCTTGTAGGTGGAGACTCCAAGCCACTCCTCCAGCTTAACCAGCCCCGCCTTGCATCCTCAGTACGATGTGACTGAAGTCATACGAACAAAGAAAACAAGAGAAGGAGGAGAAAATCTCCTGTGAGAGAAAGACTCAAGGAAAGAAACCACAGCCCAGATAGGCAAGGCCAAATAAAGGTCCCGGTCGCTGGGAGGCCGGTGTTCCATATGGACCATAGTGAAGAGGATTTAACATGCAAGAACACTAAAATCCTACTTTTTCTTACGTCCAATACGGAACACAGGTACCACGGGGATATACCAACACTATGCTCCCAGAGATGACAAAAAGGATAAAGGACTGCACGCCTGTCCCCATGATAATGGAGTTCCCTAGGACTATCCAGAACCTGAACAGCCCAACGGACACTGAACTACACAGTACACAAGAACAAGAGTCATCAGGGCTCAAAACAACTGGACAACAGGATGAAAGTCAAGTGTGCAGGTCCCTGGACAGGCGAGGCTGCCTGCAGGACCTTCCGGCCAAACCTGGTTTTAGCTGAAGCCAGCAGTTCGACAAAGTAGTGCTTAGAAAAGGTGCGCCAAAGAGGACCAAGTCACTGCTTTGCACAACTGCTCAGCCGTAGCCAGATTCTCGTAGGCATGTGAGGCCCACACAGACCTAATGGAATGTGCTTGGACTTTGAAGAGAACAGGTTTTTTTTCTGATTTCATATACCTGATATATGACAGACTTGATCCAAGAGCCACAGTGACCTTGGACGCAGCCTGGCCTGCCCTGGGACCCTCAGGAATGACAAACACAGTCAGCCTTGCAAAAAGGCTCTGTGAGATGCACATAAAATTTAAGGCAACCCACCACATCTAACAGATGAAGATCCTTCTCCTTGTCAATCTCCTGATTGACGGAACTCAGAAACCACCTTAGGAAGAAATTCCAGAGAGGTACCAAGTACTGCCTTGTCCTTATGAAAACCAGGCAATGGGTCTGTAAGACAAAGCCTGCAACTCAGCAAACTGTGACTACCGCCAACAGGAAGGCCATCTTGAGAGTCAATTGACACATACAAAATGGTATCCAGGGGTTCAAAGGGAAGGGCTCTGTAAAACTCCCAGTACTAGACTGAGGTTCCATAGAAAAGTGGGAGCCTTAAAGTGACACTAATATCCCATAAAAATGTTTGGTTTTTTTTTGTTTTTTTGTAGATTAATAAAAAAAAAAAAATTCTGTGCTGCAAATCCCATTTCTCAAACTTAAAGTTTGAGAGATATTCAGTCCTAAAGTTCCCCTCTCCCTCCTCTTCTCCTGAGGTCAGCTGTAAGCTGACAGCAGGAATTCCCAGTCTGGGGACCGACAGGCGGCTCTTCAGCAGAGCCGCAATAGCGCGATTTTAAAATAAATACTTAATTGGAAAGGTCTACAAAGTGTGCTTGGTTTGCAAGCACACTTTTTAGACTGTTCCAAAGAAGAATTTCTTTTTAAATCATGTTATTGAAGCTCTGCTGAAGAGCCTCTGCCTGTCGGCTGACACAGATCTCCTGCTGTTAGCTTTAAAGCCGACATCACAATTTATTTTTCTTTACTCTATAAAACAGAAAAATAATTTTATGGGACATTACTGTCCCTTTAAAGGCAGTGCAGACATGAACCACCCCCTGACTGAACACCATGACACCTTGGTGGAAAAACATCTCCGGAAGAACACAGAAAGAGCTGAAATCTGAACCTTCAATGAACTCAAGCTGAGTCGTTTGTTCACTTCATCCTGGAGAAAGGAAAACACCAAGGATAGGTCAAACTTCGCGAGGACACTTCACTATCAACACATCAATAATAAAAGCTAGACCACACTCTGTAGTAGGCCTTAGAAGAGACAGGCTTTCAAGCTTGAATCATAGTGGACATAACACCTCAGTGGAAAATCCTTTCCTCCTCAATATTTGGGCTTCGACAGCCATGCCGTCAAAGCCAGCTTTTCAATGTCCTCTTTCCATTGGTAACCCTGGAGAAGGAGGTCCAGCCTGGGAGTAAGCTGAAGCAGATCCTGAAAGGAAAGACTTATCAGATGCACAAACCACACCCTCCTGATCCAATAAGGAGTGACTATAATGACCTTTCCGAGAACCCTTGGTATGAGAGGAGTTGAATGAAAGACCAAAGCGAGGTGGATGTTCCACGGGATCGACATGGCATCTGTGGTAAAAGCTAGAGGATCCCTTTTTGGGAGCAGAAAATCGTAACCTTCCCATTTTCCCTGGTGGCCATGAGATCTATCTTTTGTATCTTAAACTGTTGCAGAGATATATCCCAAAGAAGATGTCCCGTAGAAGTCAATGGAGCAAAGATATATTTATTGCGTGATAAATAAGCCAGGACGATAAGTGATTGTTTCCAAGTGTTACCCGGGTTGTCCTCTTCTCTGAAAATAACCCTAGACCAGTGGTTCCAAACTTTCTCCTCAGGGTACCCCAACAGGCCACTGCTTTGCTATTTCCCTGCTTGAGCACAGGGGGAGTTATTCAGAGGCAAAATAATTTAATTAACCTACTTGTACACAAGCATACATTAGCCCAGCACAATTAAAGCGGAACTTTCATCAGATGAATATAGAGCCTTAAATCACAATTACATTAGCGACATGTATAGACATAGTTGTCTTTTCAATAATAATTGCTGCATTAAGAAAAATAGAACCTTTTCAGCAGGCAGACAGCGGGGAACAGAGCAGACTCAGAGATGCTGTCTCTGCAAGATGTCTGTTCCCTTCAACTACACGACTGGTTAGTTGGAAGCCTTTGTGCCTTAAGACACCAGAAAAGACAGCCTACTGCAAGATCCCTGTCACTACCTGCCTGCTGAAAAGGTTCTATTTTTCTTTAATGCAGCAATTATTGAAAAGACAACTACATCTATACATATCGCTAATGTAATTATGATTTAGGGCTTATATAGTAATCTGATTAAAGTTCCACTTTAACCAAACTGTCTACACAAGTCTACATATTAATTAAAAATGCAAGTTTAGGATTAGATGTTAGGATTTTACCACACAACTAAATTTTACAGCTGGTAGGGCATGATATTTAAAACTCTATAATCCAATTTTATCTTTTGGTGTTCATAGACAGAAGAGCTTAAAATGTACTGTGCACCCCCTCTGGCATTCAAATGGTTCATCATATATGCGGTCATGTGCCAGAGGCATGTTTGCTGTTCACTTAGGATTTTCAGCAGTGCTCTGTATTTTCGTTGGCTTGTCAGCTACTTGATCATAACCAGTAAAATAGAGGAAAGGTGTGCACAAACAAAATTCAGTTTATTAAAAGGATTGTTTTACCTTGATGCACACACAAAATTAATTTTCCATGCTGGAACAGTCAAATTCATAAGTTGATGCCAAAATTAAAATAAATGAGAATTATTTTCCCCCATGGTGCAGCTGGTCGGCCTCTGAATCACACATTTTGCTTATATACATAAGATCCATTGTGCGGCTAAGGACACGAACACAGTTATTGTTTCTCCAGTGAAGGATTACTAATTAACCAATAAGTTTGTGTTTACAGGTTACTGGTTTAAATGACTCAGATGTACAATACTGATGAAATTCTGTGAATGCCATCAGTGGTTCAAAACTTAAAAAACAGTGATAATGAAAATGGTCACCTCAGTTACATTTTAATTATATATATATATATATATATATATATATATATATATATATATATATATATATATATATAGAAGAGTGTACTCAGCCAAAGCCAGAGCAGCGAGACGGCACACCAAGGGTCAAAGAAGACAAGGTTTATTCAAAGCATATACTCCATAAGTCCAAACGTTTTCGGTCCCCTTACAGGACCTTCATCAGGGCAACCAGAATGAACCCATTCCCCATCTTAAATACCCATAAAAACACTCACCCCTTCACGTGCATTATGGCGGATCACCGCCCCGACGCTCAGCCCCACAACCGGAACAACGGCGGTGACGTGCCGAACGGGAGGCGGACCATCCGCCCAATTGACACGCACACAAAAACCACAACAATAATAAGCGGCAACGATGTTAATACACAGCCGCATCAGGACCCGAAACCAGCACTCGCATCTGCTGGACAGGTCCCTAAAAAATGTATCATAGCCTGGAGTGAAATCCTCCACTTGCAACAAAATATCACCAAAAAGTGAATGCACATTCAAACTTCCCCTTGCTACAAAATATCAACAAAAAGTGAATGCCCATTCCATCATAATATTAACCTATCCCATAGCATCCCACATAAAACCACTGTAATGTTAAATACAATACATGATGCTGCGCCTGAAAAATTCAAACACAGCCACAATAAATGAACCTGATGAAAATAAATATGGAACAAAACATAAAAACGAAAACGAAAATAAACAGTCAATAATGCTTGATAGTTAGAATAATCAATAGTGGCAAAAGTCAGTAGTGGCTTGAAGGTTAGAAAAAATACTGGTAAGACCCTCTAATGTTCATTTTAAATAATGAGTCAGTCTTGCAAATGAACAATATATAATTCAGAAGCAAAGTAACGCCCGACTAGCGGTACTGTCCCACTATATTAATCCAATCCATAACCACAGGCCAAAATCGCTTCTTAATGTTACAGTTCCATGTTGTATCAAAGCACTTCCAAGGGCTCAAGTTGTTCATAAATCCCATTGAGGGGCTGATTACAGGCTCTTATGCTTACTCAAAAATGTGGCTGGGTGTAAAGCCTCGTGACTAACACAGAGGATTCACCTCTAGGCATACCACACTCAATGAATAAAACAATAATTATAAAAAGGAATTGAACGAGAGTTCATGATTTAAACCCCTTGGATGTAGGGTATTAAGTTTGTAAATCATTTTAGCCTCCATCTGCAAAAGCAACCGATGTCTGTTGCCCCCTCTCTTGGGTACTTGAACTTGAAAAATTGGCATGAATTTGAAATCCACCATGGTATGTCCAACTTCTGCAAAATGTCTAGCCACTGGTTGACGGGCAATCTCACTTGAATCCAAGTGGCCCTCAAGCGCTTTTCTAATTGAACTTTTGTGATTATTTATTCGTTCCTTCAATGTGGTTATGGTCTTGCCCACGTAGTATAATCCGCACGGGCAAATGATGATGTAGATGACATATTTACTATTACAATCCAAATATTCTTTAATATCATATTTTCTGGATGAATGAGGGTCTTGATAAGATTTACCAGTAATAATATTGCCACAATTGCTGCAGCCCCTGCATTTGTACACTCCTTTGGGACGCACTAACCAGCCTACACCACTACTGTATTTATCTACAGGGTCTGTCTGTATTAGCAAGTCTCGTAAGTTACTATTTCTTTTAAAACAAAATAATGGAGGGCCCACTAGGTGAGGACCTAATTTAGGATCCCCCTGTAAAATGGGCCAATATTTCAACATAATATCACGTATCTTATTTGACGATGTAGAAAAGGTGGTCTGTATACAAAATCTCCCTGTTTTTTGGTCATCTTTCATATTTGGTTCAAGCAGAACATCTCTGTCCAATGCACTGGCTCTGTTTATAGCCTCATCAATCACATCCGCATCATATCCTCTCTCAATAAATTTATTACCCATCTTTCTCAATTCACCTGCTCTCAACAACGGGTCAGTTGTGGTACGCACAACCCGTACCAATTGAGAGTACGGTAAACCCCTCTTAAGGGGTAATGGATGGTGGCTATCTGCATGCAGGAGGGTATTACGGTCAGTACTCTTAGTATATATTTTTGTTTCTAAATTGCCATCTTTTCGATATACTGTCATATCTAGAAAATTAATCTCATTCAAATCAAATGATAATGTGAAACGAATGGTAGAATCAATACTATTCAGATGTTCAACAAATGTACGTAATGACCCAACACTCCCCTTCCATAGCAGAAAGACATCATCGATAAAACGTTTGTAGAATATTATGTTGTGGGCAAATGCACTGGCAAGAATATGCAGCTGTTCATAATAGTCCATAAAGATGCAGGCATAGGAGGGCGCCATGTTTGACCCCATAGCGGTCCCTTGTAATTGCAGGTAATAGGACTCCTCAAATTTAAAATAATTCTTATTGAGTACCAAATCAATTAATAGAATCATGAAGTCAATTGGTGGTCCCTCATATGTTGCATCTGATTCAAACACCGCTCTTACTGCCTCCTTACCTAAAAGATGCGGTATGTTAGTATAGAGGCTAGAAACATCCAGTGTTACCAATAGAGTATCTTCAGAGATATATTTGGGTAACTTGTTGATAAAATCCGTAGAGTCTTTCACAAAACTAGCAATTTTAAACACATAAGTCTGTAAAAAGAAATCAATAAACTGAGAGATAGGTTGACACAAGGAATCCCTAGCAGAGATGATAGGTCTGCCAGGAGGATGGTCCAAAGACTTATGTATTTTTGGAATAGTATAGAAAACTGGTGTCTTGGGGAATGATTGAACCAAAAATTCCCCAGTTTCTTTATTTATCCAATGATTATGTAATCCCATCTCAATCACAGAATCGATTTCCTTTTTAAACATCCAAGTGGGATTGCAATCCAACTTTTTATAATTGTTTACATCAGACAGCTGTTTGAGGGCTTCATCTCTGTAGTAATCATAGTCCAAAAGGACTATGCCCCCTCCTTTATCAGCTTGTCTAATGATGACCGACCTATCTTTGGCTAAATTTTTAATTGCACCAAGTTCATGTTTAGACAGATTGAAATAACGGACAGGATTCTGAATTACATTTCTAGTCTCTTTTGAAACTAATCCCATAAAGGTATTGACATATTGATTATTACAAATAGGGTCAAAGGTGCTCCGTTTTTTGAAAGGATTAGAAACTAAAGTTGTGGGACTACTACTAAAATGATCCCTCAATTTAAGCTGTCTGTGTAACTTGAACAAATCAATCTCCCATGAAAAAGGATCCTGTTGCGAAGTGGGTACATAGCTCAAACCCTTGCTCAATAGACCCATCTCTAGATCATTCAAGGGTCGTTTAGACAAGTTGTAAACCACTACCTCGCCCTTTGACGCAATACCATCTGTTCGGGACCGCTGTTTCCTCCCTCCTCTCCGGATTTTTCTTTTGATACTTGTTTTTTGCTTTTGCGTTGTTTTCCTAAAAAAGTACTTTCAGCAGTACTATCTGATAATTCAGATTGAGCTGAAGATTCTGTCTCACTCTGTATATCAGTAGTTTGTTTACTCCCCTTGGTTTTATATCTCCTAAATGGAGGCCTACGTTCAGTCAGGCCAAGCAACCAAGGGTATACCCTAAGTTCCTTATGGTCTGCCTGAACTGCTTTAAGCTTTTCTTTTTTGGATGCTGCCAGAGTATCCTTATATTTCTTAACAGCGGTTTCTAATTTATCAACAAGATCACCCGTTTTTTCTTTATTAAAGGAATCTCTGTGTTTGTATTGTATTTCAGTAATCTCTGTTTTGATCTTTTCAATTTCTTTGGCTGATTGATCGATGACCAAAAGCATCAGGTCAAGAGAGCATTTAGTTAAGATAGTGCACCACTTATTACAAAAATCAGGGTTACTACGACCAATCGTGGGTTGATTCTTAAGCCTGAAACCTCTAGGAATCAATTTCTTTTTAAAATAATGGGTAAGAGTAACCCCATGCATATAGTAATCCACTTCCTTTTTCTTAAGTCTCAATAAATCATTGAATATCTCTAAAGGTGTGTCAGGTCCCAATGCCAACTCCAAACCATCCTGAAAAAGGGTTTGACCCTGCTCAGTGGTGCACAATCTAATATCTCCCAAACTAAATGCTCCACTAGAAGGAATTTCCATACCTGGTATTACTTATGGAAATCAAAACTATGATAATGCACAGAAAACAAAGAATTAAATGGTTAAAACCCTGTTACAATATTAATAACTTCAATATGTGGGTGCTCAATTGTCATAAATACAATAGTAGTGAAAGCATAGGCAATGGCACTCCTCAAAAAAATTTTTAAATAACCAATGAATTCATTCAATTCAATAAATTCAAGAGGGTGCTCATCCCATAAAATGTATAAGAGAGTGTACTCAGCCAAAGCCAGAGCAGCGAGACGGCACACCAAGGGTCAAAGAAGACAAGGTTTATTCAAAGCATATACTCCATAAGTCCAAACGTTTTCGGTCCCCTTACAGGACCTTCATCAGGGCAACCAGAATGAACCCATTCCCCATCTTAAATACCCATAAAAACACTCACCCCTTCACGTGCATTATGGCGGATCACCGCCCCGACGCTCAGCCCCACAACCGGAACAACGGCGGTGACGTACACACACACACACATATATATATATATATATATATATATATATATATATACACACACACACACACACACACACACATATACACAAACAAACACACACACACACTTTTCAAAAAAAGGTGGTCCAATTAGCGGATAGTGCTCATTAACACTACATAATGCAGAGAAGTCTCTGGCTCTATGAAAAATTTACTTTTCTATTTCAGACATAATAGGCTTTAAGTGTAAAAGTGGAAGGGGCAAGCCAATGTATCTGAGATCTATCTAAATTCAAGGTAATAAAAAGCCCCACTTACACGAGTGGAAATTTCTATTGGTTCTCAATAGAACCAATGCACTATTCCATTGTTCTACATCCAGCACAAAATGCTTTTGTAAGTAAGGCAAAGTAGAGCAAATGTGGTGAAAACCAACTGCACCAAACATTCACAAAAAGTCTCAATGATTTAAATTATTTCAAACTTCTCCACCTCTAAATGAAACAACGTACCTGGAGTTATTAGGTTTGGTAGAGGAGGGAGCCAAAACAACTCTGCCATAGACAGACTGAGAAAATATGTGGAGCCAGAATGGGGAGATCATAAAGACTTCGGCCCACTCCAGCGTGACTTTTCTCAACACTCGTGGAAGCAGTGGAAAAGAAGGAAACCTATACGCCAAGGGAAATGCCACAGAACAACCACTGCATCAACCACAAAAGCTAGTGGTCCGGCAAAGAGCCAAGGTTCCTTGCGTTCAAATGACAGGCCATAAAGTCCACCATCGGAGGCCCCCATAGACAAACTATGCCAGTGATTTTCAACCAGGGTGCCATGGCAATCAACTTAGGGTGCCGCATTTTTCTATGAAGACTAACAATAATGGACTTTTAAATAAAGATTTCTAGAAATTATTATGCACAATATGTTTAGTTTTGTTATTATGATTATAAGATCTGTTAACTGTATATTTATGTATTGTACCTTTTAAATATGTCAGGGGTGCCCCGAATGTTCTAGATTACGTGTTAGGGGTGCCCTGAACAAAAAGATTGAGAACCTCTCAACTATGCAGTAGAACACGGTGTGGTTGAGCTTCCAAATAATAGGGTCCAGACACTGAAGAGCGAGAAAGTATGCCACACCATTGCTTATTCCTGGAAAATGAACAGTGGAGAGAGTTCGCAAATGATCCTCCACCCACACGAGGATCAGCTGGAAAACATCTGGTCCCTCCTCAACAGTGGATGTATGCCACCACAGTTGCATTGTTGGACTGGAGCAATACAGGTGATCCCAATGCCACAGAACAAGTAGGTAATTATGTCTACTATTAATTGCACAACTCAGGTGCAAAATGTGCAAGACTTAGAATGTGAAATCAGTGTTTTGCTTTTTCTATTTTATTTTTTTCGCATACGGCCGTCACTTAAGGACCACGGACCTTTTTTTGTTGTTGTTGTTGTTGTTGTTGCTTCCGGGCTCCCTGAACAGCGTGGAGCCCGTAATTCCATGACGGTCCAGGACCGTCATGGGTCTTAACGGGATTCTACCCATGATGGTCCTGGACCTTCATGGGTCGTTATGGGTTTAATCTGGAGTGCGGACATATTCTCCAGTCCTGGATACAATTTAAAGGGGCAGTAAAGTGTCAATATAAGACCCTTTTAAACTATCAGAAGTATCCTTACAACAATAGGAACAGAGATCCCACAGTTTAGAACTCACCGATCACTCAATTTTAACCCTGCAGATCAGAGGCACACTCAGTACACATATGGAAAAGGAAGCAAAATTTCTATCCTGTCCACAGAAGACATATATCAATGAATCTGTCATCAATGGGCTTCTATGGTGAGGACATAAATCTTCCATACGCACAGACATCTGGAAGGGTAACAGGTGATTTCTATACTATGGGAAACCTCTTCCCAAAGTCGTGAGGGCACTACAAATCTTATGCTGACACTTTACTGCTCCTTTAAAGGGTATATTCCAACTGGAGAGGCACCCGCTTATACAGCGTGTTTTGCGTGAAGGTGTTATTCTTTTGATAATCAACTGAGTTGTACTGTTTATTTTTCAAAGCCAGCACACAAAGTACTGGACATAAAGTGACAATCATTGTATGGAAGTCTCATGAACTTCCAGTCAGACAGAGGTCCCAAAACACTGTGAAGCAGTAAGATTATGGATATCAAAGCATTATAAACTAATGAAAATTCAAAAGAAACGACCATAAAATCTCAGAGTGCATACATATTTCTAATAAATGAGGATTAAGCAGTTCTATTTGTAAAAGGACACAAAATGAAGCGCAGTCTTCCTAGAAAGTTGACGTTACTCCCACCTCTGAGTGGCAGCATTATGGCCCTCGGTGTACAGTTCGGCCTGGGCGTTTCCTCCCCAGAGCTGGTGCTGTGATCTCTAGAGAAGCTGCTCATGATCCTTATTGGCTACAGATATATCACATTCACTTGCACAGCTAGGAGGAATGAGGCTGGTACTGACACCTTCAACTTTAGCAGAAGGTGGGTCAAGAAGCTTGCGAGGGACCTGTCCAAATTAGGCTATAATTTACACTTCTGCTACTCTTAGAGGTTACATCCCAAAACATCAGTTTCCCATTAACATTTGTTCTTTTGCATATCCAAAACATTGACAACCATGCTAAATGCTTCAATTATTGTAATAATTTGGAACACAGCATGCATTCCACAGCATTCTCCATTTTGAGAGTGGCAATAAATATATGTGATATATTTATGAAGCTGAAGCAATTATGGAGCAAAACAACTCCATATTTATGGCCTGATAATTATGTAGCAACTGACTGCTTCAAACTGGCTTTGATAAATATGACAGCATTTTATAATGATCTGCTAAAAATATATATATTTTTTTTTTTTTTTTTTTTTTTAAAGATTTTCCTAAATACTGAAAAGATTACCAAATCCTATAAATCCTGAACAAGGAAATACTTCCACCTACATACGGACAAGTAAAAAAAGTGGAGCAATTTTTGGGAAAAACGACTGCACCACAGTGACAAGCAACATACAGGATTATTTAAGTTGGATAACTAATCAAGTGACTGTTAAAGAGGTCTCTGGCATTAAAGGGTTATTAACCTCATTAAAAGAAATAGGAATTTTCGCAAACATTTTTTTGTCTCCTAGGGTGCACTTTGTTTGACCCAAATTCCTTCGTTATTCTTTACGACTCTTAGGGTATTACTTGTGGTGCTTAAAGTAGACCACTCACCCTAAGGAGAGTTTAATTTTACAGGGATGTAAAAAGTGCCTATATGTTGTGTTAGCCATTTATTTGTAAGAGGAATAGTTTTACAGAAGTGAACCTTTGTTGGTGGCACATTATGCTAATTATTTTATGTGCTGGGCCAATATTATCACACACCAATTCATATCTGGCAAGAAGGCGTTAGAAGTCTTCATGTCTTCAACATATGGAGTCTACCAGAGAATCCAACACAAGGCCATAACTTTAGGTGCATTTGTGATACAGCAGCAAATAATATACAATCCTAAACAATCGCGTGACAGAGGAGAGACACTGCAGTATAGCATTGCGAATCACTCAGTCACAATTCACCTACTTAGCCAAATACTCTTACACTGGATTTTCTTAGTTCTAATTGAATTATGCCTTATCATCCAGCTGCTTTTCCCAGTGCCTTACCAGTCTTTTATGTACCAGCTACTTTTCATCCAGGTCATTCTTCTTCTGCTCTGTGGCACCCTGACTAAGCCCAGGATACCTTTAAAATGAAAGCTGACTGGAGCTAATCCTCTTCTCCTCTTTTCCAATTAAGGGATTTGGGAGGGGAGTGGGGGGGAGAGGTGCACTGATGAGTGATAAAGAGATGATAACCTCCACAATATCATCACTTCTCCAGTTCCTACGCTATTCTATGGAGACTATGCACGAATATTTCTTAACTGAGAGCGATCTTGCTGCATTGGCTCCATATAATAAGATACAAACTGATCTCACTGGAGAAGTTATCTCCTCTTTAATCATAAATTAGTACAATCCATTATTACTTGACAAATCATTTGTGTGGCTTTTCAAAACTACTTTATCATACTCCTACAAAGTCCATCCTGTGAATCATGCATCCTTATTGAAACAAATTACACTGGATCCTTTACCTGGTCACACTCCTATCCCTCCTATATGTATCAATTACTAGGAGTACAAAGCAAACCCAGCCTAGCCTAATCTCCGAAGTGCACTTCTGGAGAGTTACATTCATTGGAAAGACTCTGCCCGTTCATAGCTTTTGGGAACTACACTTAGTCATCCATTCTCTGGCCCTGCTGGAGAGTTTCGATCAGTCTCATTCACACTAAACAGGACCCAAAGGCACTCAGAGGTTGCCCTTGAGGTGGAAAGTCATGAGGACGTCTGCCTCTGTGGCATCAGACAGCATAGCACTCAATATCCTTGTATCCATAACGATGCCAACAGAAAACTGTAAAATAAGATTTCACACTATAGAAGTAATTACAACACAACCGCACATTAGATATGAAAGTTTGCACTCACACTATGTGAGAGAAAATGAACAGGAAGTTTATAGTTGTACACAAAGATGCTCTATTTGGCCCCAAAGCTCTCCTGTAAAAAGCCCAAGCCACAGTCAAGTAGTGCTTAGTTCACTTGGCTCTTTCATTGCGGTTTGGCATTATTCTACAGTTTCTGACTACCTGATTTTGACCCAGCTAATTTCCTTGGACTCCTCTTATTTGGTGTCTGCCCTGACATATCTGCATGTTTACCTGTTCGGAATCTGAGCTGCCGTCCCTTGAACTTTGAATGTCTCAGTACACTTTTGATGATGCCCCACGGCTCTTTTGACCACTGATGGCCTCAACCACTGAAACTCAACCCCAGGTCATGAGCGGCTGCCCCTGCATGGGCTAGAGTCACCTGCTACTGTGCTCAAAACTCATGAAATAGTTCTGTGTGCTATGATAGAATCTGGACACAGCCCAGTCACTGGGGGTATTTCTACTAGTACAGAGAGTAATCAGTTTGGCCTCAAACAATTTGAAAAGGGTGCTGGAAATTAAAGCACAATTTGCTTTACAGAAAAATGTCTGAAACAATATTCAGGCACATTTTTATTCTTTATAAAAAAAATTAAGTTTGTTTAAGGGTGACCAGACCACTTTAGTTACTAAATCTTTGATCAAGGGAACAATTTGGGAAGACCAGTTACCCTCAGTTATAGAACGAATTGTGCAGACTGTGGCAGACACTTATTAAAATAAATAAAAAAAATACCTAAATAAATAAACAGCAGCAAGGACTTGGCCAGATTCCCAAACCAAATTCTGCATTGTATCACTATAAACCCTTTAAATGCCATAGTTTTACACAACAAAATTTGCTGTTAACCCCTCTGGCATTCAAAGGGTTAATTCTAGACAGATGCCAAACAAGGAATAAAAATTTTAATCCAAATAAATTCAAGTTCTCACTTCATACTTACTTGTGTTAAAATGTAGTTTCTTTGGGCTTCTTCAACAACAACCAGACTGGCATTGATATAATCATTTTCCACATTCTGAAGTTTGACACGACTATGATCATCTGAAATACAAAACATATATGACTATTAACCCTCGTTAAAGTAGATATGCAAAAGGGGATGCTTTGACATACAAATGATGACAATATAACTGGCGATGTGAAAGACTGAAAACAATACTAGTAATAAATAACGTCTGCCAAACAATTACTGCTTTGGGGAAACTATATTTAAAGAACAATACAGAATGCAATTCTTCCAGATTTTTGCCAATTTCCATCTAATAATTCTGCATATACACTGTAGATTCAAAGTAAACCAAAAACTACCAGTTATCTTTATTATTATTTAAGGTTGTCAAAAGATCAAGCAGTACTCGGGTTGAAGGGATTGCCAAATCAGGGTGGAACTCCATCCGATCCGATACCAGGCTGTTATTGTGCTGTAATTCTATCCTTGTGGTGGTTCATTAGCCATAGGAATGCATACAATGTACCTAGGCATTAGGAGGGATGTAGTTTTCCCAACCAAACATTGTTCACGTATTGCCTACCTTTAAAAGTATGCCCCTTTTATGTGTATTTATATGTACATTTGAGTACTTATATACTCTTTGCGTGGGTTGTTGGACAGGACCGGAGGAATTCACAGGCTCACCCTATACTAGCTCTAAGGGTATTGCATTCACGTCCCTTAACCAGCCCTACCTAGACACTGGGGGCCCTGTATATTTAGGTGGAACATTGGGTGTATTTGTTTGCCACACGTGGGTTTCTGTCCTCCAGCATCCGCCTACATAGTAGTTTATGTGGGTATCGGAGTGATTCCTCCGGCCTTCTCCACAGCACATACAGGACCTAGTGCTCCAATTGTATTTATGTCACGTGCCTCCCACCTGTGCACTATCGGATATCAGCCATATATACTGTATAGATTATACAAGACCAAATGTACTGGACAAGACAGTATGTTTTTTAGGTTTCCACCCCATGGGTCTGATCCTAGGATCAGCAGGAAACTTCTTAATGTTACCATAAGTTGATGTATAGATCTCCCTTGTTTCTTGTCATTGGGCAAATGGGTCCCCCTCTTCCAGGTGCCCTCCCCTCCTGTGCACCAAGCAACATACACCCACCTGGCTTCCCCCCCCCACACACATGGGATATCTGATGGCACACCTTTGTCGACAGACTCATTCCCCACAGTACCAGGTTGCATTACTACAGTTGTACCATTCTGGACAGGCTTTTCCCTGCTGGTACCATGAACTTGTTACCATTCTCAAGGCGAGCAGTTCAACTAACTAACCACTGCTCTAATCTCCCATTCTCCTATGTCTTTTGAGATTCTCACACTTTTGTTTCCATTTCTTTTCTCACTGTTCACTCATCACTCCTGCTCTCTGCTGTGAGGCAGTGAGGTTGGCATGTGACCCCACTGCGCTGATAGGAGTAGGATTCACTTCCTCCCCTCTTTCTCTCCTCCCCACTTTCTCTGTCCTGCTGACCCCTCTACACCCTTTCTACTCTCCTATTCTATGCAGTCTGGCCATCCTAAACTCTCTGGACCGGGCATTCCTCGGCAACCTCTTGGGCTAAATGGTATGGACACATGAATGACTCTATTCTCCAAAGCTGGTGCTCTTTGTCATGTATCCACCTACGTGACTTTCACTTCTCAATGGCTGCCACACTAAACATCATTACACAAAATGTGTGCCAATTAAACGCTCTATGACACTTTGTGAATTCCAACGTATGAAGGAAGACGTTGTCTTCCTTCAGGAAACTCATTTTCAGAAGTCTTGGGAACAGAAACTTACCAATAGGTTCTTTGATCAGACTATTTAAGCTCCTCCCCCACTAAGCATAATGGTGTCTCTACCATTTTCCATAAACCGGAAGGTCGATTTCCATTTGTTAAAGGGATAAGAGGATTTTAGTCTTACCTGTTAAATCCTTTTCTCTTAGTCCATACAGGTTACTGGTAACTCTGAGAGGCGATCTGCCCCTTAGTAGGCAGGAACAATTTTAAAAGTGTATGCAGGGGGTGGAGCTTCCCTTCCCTCATTGGCTGCAGCTAGCCAACCAGCTCCAGAAAGATTTGAGACACTATGACTAGATAATGGAAGGGAAAGAAGACTCCTGTGAGCATGACACCGAAGGACCCCCACGGTCTGCCACAGGAAAGCAAAGCATGGTCCCTTGGCAGGGTGGGAGACCAGTAACCTGTATGGAACAAGAGAAAAGGATTTAAAAGGTAAGACTAAAGTCCTCTTTTCACTGTCGTCCAATACAGGTTACTGGTAACTCTGGGATGTCCAACCATTAAGTTTCCCAGAGGCGAGAAGAAGGAAAGGACCAGGCGCACGGCCCCCAAAGTCACCAGTGCAGATATGAACCATCAGATCAGAGATAGCCCAACAAAAACTGAAGTGTCAATGGACATTGAACAGGGGTAACACCACCCCAGGAAAGTTACACAGCACACCAAACTAGAACCAACAGGGCTCAAAAGTGAAGGGAGCACCAAGAACCAAGGAAAATCCTAGACAGGAAAGACTGCCTCCAGGATTTTTCTCCCAAAGCTGGCATCAGCCGATGCCAACACATCAACACAGTAGTGCTTCAAAAAGGTGTGCACAGAGGACCAAGTGGCCGCCTTGCACAGCTGATCAGCAGAAGCCTGATTCTTGTAAGCCCAAGACAACCCAACAGATCGAGTAGAATGAGCAGTGACCCTGAAAGACACAGGCTTCTTCCTCAGCTCATAAGCCTTACGAATAGTGGACTTGATCCAAGAAGCAAAAGTCACCTTGGATGCAGGTCTTCCTGCCCTAGGACCCTTGGGAATGACGAACAATGCATCTGATTGCCTGATAGACGTGGTGCGTTGTCTGAAGTTTTATGTACATCGTGCTGAATCTAACAAGTGGAGATCCTGCTCCTTGTCAGAAGTGGGGTCAGAGGGCACCACAACCTCCCGATTGATGTGGAACTCAGAGATCACCTTTGGCAGAAACTCCTTAGAAGTGCGAAGCACCGCCTTGTCCCTGTGAAACACCAAATAGGGTGGTCTACAGGACAGAGCATGTAACTCTGCGACACGGCGAACTGACACAATAGCCAGAAGAAAAGCCATTTTCCACGTCAACAGGAGCAGGAGTAATAGTAGCCAAAGACTCAAAGGGAGGACACTGAAGGACGACCAAAACCAAATTGAGATCCCACTGAGGAGTGGGAGTGTTGAAAACAGGATGAGTATGAGCAACGCCCTGGAAGAAAATCTTGACATCAGGAAGGATGGCAATATGCGCCTCTGAAAGAAAACAGAGACAGATGTAGTCTGAACCTTAAGGGAACTCAAACTGAGGCCCTTTTCTATACCATCCTGCAAAAAAGCCAGGACCATAGGCAGATCAAATTCCTGAGACAGGTCCCTGTCAGCACACCAAGAAAGAAAAGGTCGACCAGACATGATGGTAGATCTTGGAAGAAACAATTTTGCGGGAACTGAGCATAGTAGCCATCACACCAGAAGAAAAACATTTCTTCAATATTGAGGATTCAATTTCCAAGCCGTCAAAGCTAGCTGATAAATATCCTCCATCCACAGGAACCCTGTAGAAGAAGATCCTGATGGCAGGGGAGCCAAAAGGGTTCCGCCACTGAAAAATCCAAGAGCTCAAGAAACCAAGACTGACGAGGCCAGTACGGAGCAATCAGAATAACTGGGCGACACTCCAGGCGTAATTTCCGTAAGTCGCTGTGCAACATGGGCAGGGGAGGAAAGATGTAAGCCAGAGGAAAGAACCACGGAATGGACATTGCTTCTACTGCTAGAGCCAGAGGGTCTCGCCACAGACATCAGAACACTGGAACCTTTCTGTTGTGTCTTGTCGCCATCAGGTCGATGTAAGGGGGACCCCCCTTCGCTGAAAAATGAGTTGGAGCACCGCTGGGTGCAACTCCCACTCTCCGCTGTCCACTGTGTGTTGACTGAGGAAGTCCGCCATGACATTGTCTACGCCTGGAATGTGCACTGCCGATATGGCAGGAACGTGTTCTTCTGCCCAGGACAAAATAGCCTTGACCTCTATACAAGCAGAGAGACTTCTTGTTCTGCCTTGCTTGTTGATGTAAGCCACGGCCGTGGCATTGTCAGACTCCACTTGGACCTGACAGTCTTCCAACTGAGATGTCCAATGTCACAGGGCATGAAATACCGCCCCAATCTCCAATATGTTGATCGGAAGGAGGAACTCCTCTGGAGACCACCGACCCCGAGAGCTCAAGTGACCCAGGACCGCACCCCAGCCAGAGAGGCTGGCATCCGTCGTCACCTTGGTCCAGAAGGGTACCAGAAAGGACTTGCCCTTCAGCAGGTTGGAAAGGTCAAGCCACCATGACAAGCTCAGTGCCACATGAAGAGGAAGAGAAACAGACGTCTTCAGAAAATCCAGTTGACCTTTGCACACCTGGATCACGAATCTCTGGAGCTCCCTGGTGTGCGCCATGGCAAACGGAACAGCTTCTATGGTGGATATGAATTTCCCAACCAGACAGGATAGCTTCTGGACTGGAACTGGATCCTGAGACAGAATCGTGGAAACACTGTGGGCGATATGGTGAGCCACCTCGTCCGTGAGGAACACCATGCTCTTCTGTAGAAGAGAAGGCCCAGGAAGACCAGACGCTGGGATGGGACAAGATCTGACTTTTCTGAATGCAGTTCTGAAATTGCTGATGAAGTTCCACAGAGGGGGCTTTCAGAAGCAAGCCGTCCATGTATGGAGTAACTCTGATGCCGTTCCGGTGGAGGACAGATATCAAGGCACCCAGGACACGGTTGAAGACCTGAGGAGCCGTCGTCAGACCAAATGGAAGAGCAGAGAACTGAAAATGTCCCCTGCCGCAGGCAAACCATGAGGTACTGCCGAGTCTCTGGATGACTGGAAATGTGTAAATACAAGTCCTGAAGATCCAGAGAAGCAAGGAATTCCTCCAAGGACATAGCAGCAATCACTGTGAGCAGAGACTCCTGACGATAATGAGTCCGGGTCACAAAGGAATTGAGATCCTTCAAGTCCAAAATAGGGAAACAACCACCGTCCTTTTTGGCGGCCACAAAGAGCTTGAGTAGAAACCCGAACCCCTGTCCTGGGTAGGTACCGGCTCTAGAACATCCTTGTCCAGAAGAGCCTGAACAGCGCTGTCGAACAGACAGCGTTTCTCTGCACCCTGAGGTGTGTGAGAAGGACGAAAGGGAGGAAGAGAAATGAAAGGGATCTTGTATCCCTTCGTCACCACCTGTAAAACCCATGGATCTGCCACCGAGTCTTCCGAAATGCTGTGATAGTGTCATAGACGACCACCCACAGCGGAATGCAGACCTGGGTTTGGCAGCTCATGCTGATGTAGTCTTGGAAGCCTTGGGCTTGGAGAAGACCTTGGGCTTCCATTGTTGTTTGGGCTTGGAGGAGGGATGTGGAGCTGAGGGAACAGTCTAGTTCGCCGGACGTTTCTCATTCTGAAAGGAACGAATACCGGTTACACTTAAGCGGCACTTTCTTCCTGGGAACCAAGGATAGAAGAGTACTCTTACCCCCTGTGGCTTTCTTGGAAGCAGTGTCAGCAGACCAGATCTTGAGCCAAAGAGCCCATCTGGCCACTACAGACATGGTGGAAACCCTAGCCACCAAACGGATAGCATCATATAAGGCAGCAGAAACATAGTGCTGTGCCTCAGAAATGTTGGCAAGAAGGCGCAACTTATCTGAAGTAGGTGCATCCTGACGGACAGCCTTGGTGAGCTGTTCAGTCCAGACCGCAATGGCCCGGTTCACCCATGATGTGGCAAATGCTGGACGCATAGCAGAACCAGCAGTGGCCAAAATGCACTTGAGGGAAACCTCAAGTTTTTTGTCTGTCCAGTCCTTCAGAGCGGAGATATCAGAGACTGGCAAGGCAGTAGATTTAGATAGCCTGGGTACAGAAGCATCCACTCTGGGAGGGGATGAACCCACTGAGCATGCGCAGCCTCAGAAAAGGGGTAAAACATGGCAAATTTCTTGGACACAGATGCTTTCTTGTCCGGGGATTTCCACTCCTCAGACACAAGGCGGTCAAAAGTGGGATTAGGTGGAAAGTAAGTAAGGGGCTTAATAAGGTTAATAAGTCTACTTCACGATCACAGACTGGTTAATTCTTGGAGGCTAGATAGACCAGGAGGATAGAAATTACATTGTTTATTCCCACCTGTACAACGTTTATACTAGGCTGGATATATAAATATACATATACTTCATAATATGATATAGAACCTTGTAGAAGACCAATGGTATGAGTATTAAATTAAATTTACTAATTTAATAAATCCACTAAATACTAGGATTTTACAAATAAATAAACAAATAAAAGATATATATCAGTTTCTTCTCAGATCATTTTTAATTTTGAGTTAATAGCTTTTGCCATAGAGTATACAAAAGTAATACTTTATTGAGTGTTTCACCACATATATCTTTTTGAATAGATTTATTTGTTATAATATATCCCCAAAATAACCTTGGATCGAATGTTTATCATATCCTTGTAATAAACTCTAAATGTCTCGGATTGGTTACAATATGTAATATAAAGAAACAGGGAAAGCCTTTTCCACCAATCAGACACTCTCTGAAGAAGGCGCACATAGAGCACAGAAACGCGTCAGAGTCTGAACCCACGTGGACCACAGAGACGCCAGTTGCATGTACACAACGCCGGGACGAAGGAACAACAGTGAGGTCGGTAAGCCAGACGAGGACCCTATTGAGGAACCGTGAAGGTGGAAACAACATTACTCCAACGGAGGAAGGAAGACTGGGTTTGGCTGCACTGAGATCCAGCAACGGATATCGGCACTTGGATCGAAAGTGCTCTACACGGGGGAAGAAAACAAGTATCGCTTTGAGCCGCATTCTAACAGACACGCTTGAATGTTTCAAAGACAAAGTAAGAGGCCATCCAAACTAGATTGAGAGACCCAGGTTGAGCTCCACCACAGTGTGTAGAAGCACCCTAATAGGAGTTCACTCTCTAGTAAGGGGCCATTTCTTTTCTATACTTTATACCCCATTGCCAATTATTTACATCACATTTTTCGCCTCCTTGCTACCTCTAGTCCCGAAATATTGGATTTCATTGGCTCTCTGTTACAAGATATATTTTAATTTATATGATTCTATGTTTTGATCTTATGTGTATATCTATTATTATTTTGATTATCAGAAGCTTATTATTTTATGCTTATTTTTACTCTATTATTCTTAAGTATACATTTTAATAAATTACTACGCTTAGATAGTGGTTGCGCTGTCTCTTCCCTACCCCTGGTTCCATAACCTGGTCAGATCATACTCAGATGTCCCTCTTGATGATCCGACTTTCCCTCACCGCCGCCTGTCCTTAATGGCGCCTCGATGAACATCTACTTACCCATGACTATGTGAAACTGGCAGTGAAATCAAAGCTCAAGGAATATCTGGAAATAAACTACCCTTTGGATCTTCCCCAGTGTATGGTTTGGGAAGTGCATGTGTGTGTGCTTTGAGAGGCAAATTGATTAAACTAGCGGCTTTGAAAAAAATATGACAGACAAATCACGGCCCTACTCAATGAGATACATTCATTGGAATCACAACACAAACTACATCAAATCGGTGTCAGCTCTTCCATTGCTCACACAGACACTTCAACGTTTACGCAACCTAATGCAGGAGCAGGCGAAATGACTTTTTTGCGAAGACCAAACAAATTTGAACAAGGCAATAAGCCAGGACCCTCCGTCAACAAGCCATGGATACATATATTCCGTTGATTAAAAATCCATCTGGAAAGATATTATACTCCGATCAAGAAATAGCCTCCACATTTCGACACTACTACAAGGTACTTTATTTGCTGCATGACATGAAGGACATTGACTGATACCTACAAGCAGCTCACCTGCCTGAACTGACGGCACAGTGACGGAAGTGATGCAACCTATCAAACTGTTACCATCTGGGAAAAGCCCAGGACCGGACATTTTTTTCCCAGGCTTATTACAAAATGTTTGGGGGTATTTCGGCCCCTTGGCTGACAGACTCTTTTGCTTCCCTTCCAAGAACTGTGGCCCGCCACCTGGAGACACTAACTGCTCATGTAACAGTCATACCAAAACCAGGGAAAGATAGGCTCCTCTGTTCTAGTTACAGACCAATCTCCTTACTCAATGTTAATATCAAACTATACACTAAGGTGCTGGCAGTACGCCTGAAGAAACATTTACCCCTACTAGTGGATCTGGATCAGACGGACTTTGTGCCCGGACGGTAGGCAAGAGACAACATCAGGAAAATGATTAATCTTCTGCATATAGTCACTAGATCTTCTTTGCCTTCTAGCTTCCTGACAATGGATGCTGAGAAGGCCTTTGATAGTGTTAGCTGGCCTTTCCTATTACAAACCCTTCAGGCATTCAGATTTGGCCTGGAGTTCATGAAATATGTCATGGCACTTTATTCTGTCCCTTCGGCCAAAGTTAAAGTTAAAGGGATAGTAATACTTCGTTTTATCTTTATTTTATTTTGTAGGCATTACAAAAACATGAAGAACGATATAAGTCTTACCTCTCAGACCTTTATGTTTTAAGAGATATTCACAAGCAAAGTTTCCCCTCCCCGTCCCTTTTACCTAGTTTAAGCCATCTCTTCTCAGATGTGGAATGCAGTCCATAGACCAGACAGATAACAGCAGGGGACAATCTTCTTTATATGAAAACAATGGAAGCCCTGCGTCCCTTGACAAGCTTTTCAGGTTTTCCCTTATCTTAATTGAAGATTGTCCCTCTCTGCAATCTACCTGGGCACCTCCCTTCTGCTCTGGCTGAGCAGTGTTACATCAGTAAAAGGGGCAAGAGGGGGACACTTTGTCATTCAATTACTCCTGAACTACAACTATGACAGAACTGAAATAACACTCTCCAAACTCCAAATACTATGATAATTAATTAGAGCGGCTTTTATTATGAAACATTACTATCCCTTTAAATGGGTTCCTTTATGAGCCCTTCCTTATTTCGAACGGCACTCAACAAGGATGCCCCTTGTCCCCAATCTTGTTTATCTTGGTTATGGAGGCATTAGCCCAACATGTACGCTCTAATACATCAATAGTTGGTATTAAATATACCTCAAAGGAGCCCAAACTATCTATGTTTGCAGATGATATTTTAGTTTCCATCACCGAGCAGTCCACTTCACTCTTGGTTCTCATGTCCGAATTTGTGAGCTTCGCTTCCCTCTCAAACTTTAAAATCAATTTCGACAAATTAGAGGACATGCCCTTTCTCATTCTTAGTGGTTGACCTGGAGAAGTTTCGTCTGTCCTACCCGTTTAAGCGGACAACATCCTCCTTCTGATATCTTGGGGTCCTCTTCACGTCTAACGTTGCAACTCTGCACGAGGCAAACTTTCCTCCCTTGTTATCTAGCATTCGAGCTGACCACAAAAAAATGGGATCCCCTCCACATATCATGGCTTGGCCGTATCAGCGTTGTGAAGATGAATGCCCTCCCCAAGATACTTTACAGTTTACAAACCCTTACACTGGATGTGCCCAAGATTTTTTTCTGTCACTGACTTGAATTGGCTGTGACTTTATATGGCACTACCACCAGCCCAGAATTAAGCATGACACCCTGTAAAAGACCAAACTCCTAGGAGGCCTGGGGATCGTGAATTTCTATTCATACCACCATGTGGAGCTATTGTCTTCCATACCCAATTGGTGCTACCACGATTTGGCGACACTAAACATTCTTACCTGTCCCCGGGGGATGTCCACATGGAATTCTTTATTCCGGATCGAGAACGGGATCCGAGTGTACGTACCCACCCTATTTTCTCCGCCCTGTTAAAACTGTGGAACTTGTGGTTGAAACCTTGAGGACTGCTTACTCTTCCTTCCCCTCTTTCATGTGTGTTTTATACTAGACCAACTCACTACACTCTCCAGTCATCATCCTTCCCTAGATGGTCCTTAGATAGGAACACGTGCTTGACCGATCTGAGCTCTAACACAGGCCCATACCAAATCCCCATACTACAAGAAAATCTCTCTTTGCTCCCTGGTGAAATATCTGAAGGTATCTCAGAATTGTACACTTTTTGACGACCCTCAAATAAGGAGGAGGTATCCCGCGATCGTCTTTTGAACGCATGTGCATATCGTCAGACCCTAAGACGCAATTCTTGGGTAGAATCATTAGTATTCTCTTACAGAGCGCTTCCACAGAAACCCTGTCCTATGTACGCGCATGGGACAAGGAAAGCTGCACATTCACGTTGGATAATTGGACATCTGTATTGAAAACGGCAGCTTCTCTTTCCATCTCGATCCAACAAACTATAAATTCCTTTACAGATGGTACTTCACGCCCTCTAAACTGCACACGATCGACAATTCAAAATCTTCTAAATGCTGGAGATGCTTTCAACATGAAGGTACTTATCTTCATATCTGGTGGTCCTGTCCCAAACTTCAACCCTTATGCACGAGCTGTCTGGCTCATACTGAATCATTCCTGGCTCCATATTAGACTGACTTTCCTGAAATGGGGACATAACACTGCCTTCCTTAATGAGACCCTAATAAGACTGAGATCGTCCTGTGTTACTGATCTGAAGTCCTAAGTTTTGTGCCCATTCTTTCAATGCCTGGTCCAGAATTTCTCTCTCAACCTTGACTTCCCTCTCCTGATCTTCTCCCTATTCTATCATCACCCCACTCTACTTTCCCCTTTTCCTCTACTCTCTTTGTCCCTCTCTATTTATACTTTCTTCCACACGTTACCCAGAAAAATCGAGACCAATAGTGCTCTGATTTACCCCTTGACGACTTTAGAGTTCCTGCTTACACTCTACTTAATACAGTAATGTATGCTTTACTGTCATGACTCCTGTTACCTGCATACCCGGAATGTATTCAGTGTATTATTGTACCTTCTCTTATTTAAAAAAAAAAAAAAAAAAAAAACACCAACAACAAAAAAACAACAACACAGAATTGCAAATAATAAAAGCAATCTGCTTCTACAAATATTACAATGACCCTTTCACATGAGCAACACCAATGCATAGAGCCTTAATTACTGATGTCACATGTTGTGAAAGGTACCGTTGAGGACTATGGTGCTTCTGACACAGAGATCTATCAGCTTACCTGAAAGCACCAAACACAACATGCTTATCCCCTGCAGAGATGAATACAAATTTCACTTTTATTCCACAATTTGACCCAAAATTAAGGTTTTAAAAACAAAAAATATGTTTGATCCATGGAATTTTATGTTTTTCACATGAGGATTAGTCATAACTCTTACAACCACTTATCGCACATCAGAAAATTAGCAAAAAGTTATTGGCTCAACATGCGTGCCAAAATTGCATTGGAAAGTTTAAAATACATTTGTACTAACCAAAAAAACATTATGGACAGAATTACACACACTTAAAGGGATAGTAATAATTTAGTTTAGAAAGCTTTAATATCGTGCTAAGTAGATAAAGCAAATGATCGTACTCTTGTTTTCATAGCTTGTATAGTTTTCATGGAACATTGATCTAAAGTGCCCCCCCTCTCGCCGTTTTACCCACGTGGCATACACAACAAATCTTCATGAGAACGGTCTACAAAGTGTGCTGCCTCAAACCAGGCACACTTTTTAGACCGTTCTCATGCAGATTCTCTTTGTATGCCATGTTATTTTGGCTCTGCATACGAGCCGCCCAGTCCTGGGACCAGAATCCAAGTTTGTCAGCTACAGGGCTGATGCAGGTAAAAAGGTGTGTGTGTGTGTGTGTGTGACTTTAGATCAATATTCCACGAAAACTATACAAACTATAAAACAAGAGTATGATAATTTGCTTTATTAGAATATTAAAGCTTCTTAAAATAAAAGTATTACTATCCCTTTAAAAGATGCCGTAACACATGCCTCGGATCCAAACAATCTAGAACAAATTATAATTATATCCTAATCATACATTGGAGGCTCACAATACATGCATGAGAAAACACAAGATGGAATGATATATGTACACCATTATGCTTGCCCACACTTTCTTCACTTGCAAACCTATGGTATGACATACAAAATACTCTTCTACCCACCCAGTAACCTTATGACAGACACATTATCATTGCATGAGTTTTTTTAAATGAAAAAAATTTTAGCCGCCATTATTAATATCACAAAATAAAATCTAGGGGGAGATTCACAAGAGGTGATAGAGTGGAGAAGACTTCTCCAGTTTATCCCTTCTCCAATTCCTATGATTTTCTATGGAGCATATACACTAAAATTTCTTCAACTTTGGCTATCTTAATGAATAGGCTCTATAGAATAATATAGGAAATGGAGAAGGGATATACTGGAGAAGTCATCTCCACTTTATCACCACTTAGTGAATCTCCCCAAAGAGGTTATATGCATTCTAGAAAGAGGCTTTCTACATGTATACTTATTTGTATGGCTACAAAAGAAAAAAAACAACCAAATAACATTGACACATACTCAAACAAATTCACTTTACAAAACACACACATCCCACACATCCGAAGATGTATACCCCACTTAATTGATGTAGACCCACTACCAAAAAAACTTTACCTTACTGAAGACACTTGGATTGTACTTTACTAACCACTATTAACCAAGACATTCAATACACACATTAAAGTTGAATAAATATAACTCAGTGACATCAATACATATGCAAATACATTATAACAAAGGATTCAACAAAGCTATGTTTGCTACCAATACAGATTAACTATCTCAATAACATGCACTCTACAATTCTACTGCTGAAGTAATATGGCACATATTAGGATTCCCTATGCACTTCATCTACCCAAATGTTCAACACTCAGCTGTTCAATTAGAGAATGGTCAAAGTGTATTACAGTAGTGGCCAAAAGTTTTGAGAATGACACAAATATTAATTTTCACAAAGTCTGCTGCCTAAATTTAGACTATGGCAATTTGCATATACTCCAGAATGTTATGAAGAGTGATCAGATGAATTGCAATCAATTGCAAAGTCCCTCTTCGCCATGAAAATGAACTTAATCCCAAAAAAACATTTCCACTGCATTTCAACCCTGCCCAAAAAGGACCAGCTGACATCATGTCAGTGATTCTCTCATTAACACAGGTGAGTGTGTTGACGTAGACAAGGCTGGAGATCACTCTGGTAGGCTGGCTGAGTTAGAATAACAGACCAGAAGCTTTAAAAAGGAAGGTGGTGCTTGAAATCACTGTTCTTCCTCTGTTAACCATGTTACATGCAAGGAAATATGTGCTGTCATCATTGCTTTGCACAAAAAGGGCTTCACAGGCAAGGGTATTGCTTCTAGTAAGATTGCACCTAAATCAACTATTTACTGTATCATCAAGAACTTCAAGGAGAGAGGATCAATTGTTGTGAAGAATGAATTGTGGCGCCTAAGAAAGTCCAGCAAGCTCCAGGACAGTCTCCTAAAATGGATTCTGCTGCGGGATAAGGACACCACCGGTGCAGAGCCTGCTTAGGAATGGCAACAGGCAGGTGTGAGTGCATCTGCGAACACAGTGAGGCGCAGACTTTTGGAGGATGGCCTGGTGTCAAGTAGGGCAGAAAACAAGCCACTTCTCTCCAGCAAAAACATCAGGGACAGTCTGAAGTCCTGCAAAAAAGTACAGGGATTGGACTGCTGAGGACTGGGGTAAAGTCATTTTCTCTGATGAATCCCCTTTCCGATTGTTTGGGGTACCCGGAAAATAGGATTTTAGTCTTCCCTGTTAAATTCTTTTCTCTTACAGGTTACTGGTAACTTTGGGTAGACGATCAGCCCCTTTAATAGGAAGGAACAATTGTGAGAAGTGACTGTTGGGTGGAGCCTAGCTTTCAGCTAGCCAATCCGCAACCAGTAAGATTTGTAGACTAACTATTGAATATGTAGTAAGAAGTTAAAGGAAGACTCCTGTGAGCATGAACCCGAAAGGAACCCACGTTCTGCCACAGGAGAGCCAAGCATGGTCCCTTGACAGGGTGGAAGACCAGTAACCTGTATGGACTAAGATTTAACAGGTAAGACTAAAATCCTCTTTTCTCGTCCAAGTACAAGTACTAGCACAAATGCCGGTATCGGCACCGATACAGATACCAGTATCGGTGCAACCCTAGCCTGTTTATTTTTTTTTGCTTATAAGTGATTTTTTTGTCACTCTGCATGTCTTTGTTAGACCCCAGCCCTGTCCTCGAATGGTCTTTACCATATGCCGGTTAGAGTGCCACATGGCTTGCAATAGGCCACTAGGGGCAAACGTGTCAATCTCTCTCAATAAGCCTCTAAGCTCCTGTGGACTCGTGGCTAATGTGTTTGGGATATCTGATACGTAGCGTTCCAGAAGTGGAGCACAGACCAGCAGCCCTGACTTCCGGTACATGGCCCGCAGATGTGTGCGATTCGAACAACAGTTGGGGAATGGTGGGACTATTTCGATGGACATCTGGAGGCACATAAAAAGAGGTGGGTGAAATCTCTATAATCCTTTGCTTCTGGCAGTACCAGCAGTGGCAAAAATGGACTTGAGGGAAACCTCAAGTTTCTTGTCAGTCCAGTCTTTCAGAGCAGAAGCAACTGCAACTGGCAAGACAGTGGACTTAGATAGCCTGGAGAGAGGAGCATCCACTTTGGGGGGATGAACCCACTGAGCAAGCACCACCTCAGAGAAGGGGTAAAGCTTGGCAAATTTCTTGGAAACAGAAGGTTTCCTGTCTGGAGACTTCCACTCATCAGACACAAGGTGGTCAAGAGTGGGGTTAGGTGGAAAACAAGTATAGGGCCTTTTAGGCTCCTGAAATACATCGGAGGGATCCGAAGAAACCTCCTGAACTAAGGGAATGTTTAGGGTAGTTAAGAAGGCTCTGATCAAGCCCTCAGAAGAGGGATCAGGATCAGCCTCAAAGGAGTCACCAAAAAACAGCAGAACATTCCTCAACATCCGAATCCACCAACAGTTCCTCCTCAGAGGAATCTGATACGTCAGGTACTCCCTGCGGTTTTGGCAGGGAAGATCTGATGGAGAAAGGGTTAACTGGGATGGAGTTACAATGTAGACCAGAGGTCTCTAGTAGCAGCCTTGAACTCTTGCACCCAAGCTGGCTCTAATGCACGGCTGGAGGTCCCTGGGAGAGACTCAGGGACATCAGAACATACTGGGCATAAATGACCTGAGAATTCTCTAGGTAACCCTGAATTACATGAGGAGCAACGCGCAATAGGGGACACAGAGACCCCAGCGTCCTTAGTCTTAGGCCTGGCCCCAAGCTCTAATGGATTAGACATTCTCACAGTGTCAAAATATTTGAAGTATAAGGAATCACCCAAATACAGTGTGTAAGATTAAGGGTTCACCCCAGAAATCGCTAAAATGCACTTATTTGGCAGGCAAAGGGTTAATCTGTAGAGGAGAGGAGAGGAGAGTCCAAGCCCTACATAGGATACTTGTTCAGGAAAAGACACAAAATGGCTGCCGCAGTGGGAGCCAATCAGAAATGAGCACGCAAAGCAAGCGCTCATGGGAAATGTAGTTTTCCCAGAAAAAGTATCCGAACAGTGCCCAAAGCCCCCTGAGCCCCCCCAACACACATAAAACATTAACCGGATGACAGAGCAAGGGCAGACAATTAAAACAAGCCATCTCTGAAGTCGATACGTTGAGTGGTTGCAGAGATATGTCCCAAACTATACCGTCCATTAGAAGTCAATGGAGCAATGGCGTCTACGCGGTAAAAGCACAAATTTTGCAAAGTTGAACCTATGAATTAAAATTACATGAAACATCACTAGAACACGTTAGCAGACCCCAAAAAAACACTGAACCCAGTAGGGAAAGTGACAATAACCCTCCAAAAGGTGCAAAACCAGCAGCTAAAGGGTTACGTTACCACAGAAACTTGCTTGAAAACACCCAACAGACATTTAGATAAACCAAATGAGTGCAGGAGTGTGCAACAGGAACTCCAAAGGAAACGCCCTGTGCAGAGGGGCACTGTGGGACATGTGGATCTGCAGCACTAACCCCTTAACGACCCTTGACGTACCAGGACCGTCAAGGGTAAATTTGCTTTAAGGACCAGTGACGGTCCTGGTATGTCAAGCATTAAATGGTAGCAGCGCGCCGCCGTGCACGCTGCTACCATTCATTCCAGGCTGAGACTGAGAGGTCCAGTACCGGACCGTTCAGTCTCAGCCTCTGTCGGTAGTGCCAGGTCATGTGATCGCTGCGTCAGCGATCACATGTACCGGCATTCTAAATCTGTGAATGAGGCAGTGCTACTCACTGCCTCTAGTGTCTCCTCTCTGCCAATGCGTCCCTTACATCAAAGTAAGGGACACAGAAGCAGAGAGGGAAACCTAGTGGAAATAAAAAATACAGCAGCTGGGGGTGTTAACCCCTTCACTGCTGGTGCAGGAGGATGGCTAGATGCAGGTCAATTTCTGACCTGCTAAATACACTTTTTTTTTTTTTTTTTTTTTTTTTTTTAAATAAAAACACTTTTTTTCTTTTTTTTTTTTTTTTTTTTTTACAAATAAAATATTTTATTTAAAAAAAAAAAAAAAAAAAAAAAAAAAAAAAACATCTCAAGAAACAAAATTGGAAGTGTGATTGTTGTGGTGCTATGTAATACATTTACACACACCGCCAAATGTAATGAACAAAAAAGTGGGAAAATCGGGTGGGAAAAAGGGACATGGGGATTTTCACCCAGGGGGGACAGTGGCCACTTTAAACTGCGCATTTTGTAGGTATGACTGACTGGTCATACCTTTCATGCAGTCTCCATAAAAATTTAACCCTTTGCGCCCAATTGACCCCAAGAGAAAAAACAAAAATGGTGGGGTTTTTACCTTTTTCTTTAATTTTAATAAAGTAAATGGTGGGTTATCCATATAAATAGGGTATCAAATGAAAGCCCTATTTGTTTGTAAAAAAAACAGTATATCATTTATGGGGGTGGAATAAAAGCCTAAGAGGGAAAACACTATTGAACAAAGACACAGTCAAAAAGGTCAGAATTGCTCCGGTCCTTAAGTCAAATCCAACTCTGATTTTCCCGGTCCTTAAGGGGCTAAGGGTTGCTCACCTTTCCTGCAGATCTTCTGTCTTCAGACTACCATGTATTAAGAAGAAGCCCCAGTGGGCAAACTCCTGAGCAAAGAACTTGAACCCAAGATTTTCCCCCCATGGCTTAGGGTCCACAAAAAGCACCTGGATACAGTGAGCTAGCCACATCTAAGGGCATTGTCAGTTATGGTAATCCGCCTAATGGTGGTATTCCATTTCTAACAGAAAAAGAAAAAGTTAGCTAAAACTATAGCAGAACTGTTCTCTTGTCTGTGTCTTCACCAAGAAACAAATCTTACTGGGGCTGATTGGCTAGCTGCAGCCAAGGAGGGAAGGTAGGCTCCACCCCCTGCATTCAGTTCTAGAATTTTTCTGGCCTACTTAAAGGGGCGGATCACCTACCCAAAGTTACCAGTAACCTGTATTGGACGACGAGAAAATACATTATGTGCTATTTTTCTGCAGCTGCACTAGCTGTGTGCAAATAAACATGGACATGATCCAGATACAAAATGTAGGAAATTAAAGGGATAGTAAAGTCCCCAAAAAAGTATGTTCTAAATGGTAGCTGCACTAAAAAAAACCCAAAACATTTAACGTGCTTATCTTTACAGCTTGTCAAGCAGAAAGAGGAGGGAACGGAGGACTTTATTTTCTTATTTCTCTCAAACCATAACGGCTTGAGAGAAAGGATTAAGCGCATTAAGTGTTTTGTTAGTGCAGCTACTATTTAGAACATACTTTTTTGGGGACTTTACTATCCCTTTAATATTGAACTCTTGAAAGGCCAGAGGGGTGCAGAACACATTTAAAAGCAATGTGTTGAACACCCACACGTCTGGTCCTTAAAGGGTTAAAACACCCTCCCGGCATACCTCAATTGAATCACTCTTAAAGGAAGGCACACACCCCATATCTGCTTGTATTAAAGAATTCACTGTGTGCTTTAAAGGGTTAGTAATGTTTTGTAGTAATATAAAGTTATATTGCAGACATTCAAAAAATAAATCAATTGATGCCAGTATGGTTTGAGATATACAATGATAAAGTTCTCCCTTCCCCTCTCACTGACGTCCGCTGTAAAGCGGACAGGAGATTCGAGTTGTGCAACTCAAGGCGGCTCTACAGCAGACCCAAAATACCGCAATATAAAAATAAATATTTCATTGGAATGGTCTACAAAGTGTGCCTGGTTTGACAAGCACACTTTTGTAGACCATTCCAATGAGGTATTTCTTTTATAGATAGGGGTATTTCAGTTCTGCTGAAGAGCTGCAGGCCGGTCCCGGTACCAGGATCCTCTTCTGTCAGCTAGAGGCCGACGTCAGTGAAAGTGGAGGGAGGGGAGAACTTTATCCTCATATCTCTTAAACCAAAAATGTTTGAGAGATCAGACTGGCATCAATTGATCAACTGATTTATTTTTTTTGAATATGTACATTATTTTGTATTAATACAAGACATTATTAACCCTTTAATATTAGGCGTTTCTAATAGAAGCAGAGCTTTATTTTAAACAGTTGAGTTCCAAGGGGTGCCCAATGCATTGTGGACACATCTGTACTCCAATTGTCAATTTTTATTATAAGTTCTATTTTGCAGCTTCCTGTAAATAGGGAAGCTTAATTTTCCCACAACTATGTCTCACTTCAGTGCCTCTGTACCCTCACTGGTGTTTGTTCAAAAGGTGCCCCCCCTCTGTGTGACATTATGGGCCACCTACATTCTGAGTGAAGGTGCAAAGGAGATCAGCCATTATGTCTTTTAAAAGTAGTGCTACAGGGACAGCTTGCCCGAGTCTCACACTACAAGCAGAATACATTAGAATAGCTGGCACTAGCAAAATGAGTGGTAATACGGGAAACAGTGCAAGACCACAAGGTCTCTATTGCTTTCCCTACAGCTCCCTCTGACTGCTAATGCAGCTAAAGCCCTCAAGAAACGTAAAAGGTATTAATATAGATTATCTATCTATATCCATCTACATATCTATATCCATCCACGTGTTTTCATTTTCCAGAATTAAGAATTAGTTCTACTCAAAGGCAAACTTACCCCAGCATAGAACGGTTTAGATTCATTCACAGCGCAGCATGTGGCAATATTTGCCCAGTATAATAGCCAAATCTGCATTAAATGGCAAACCGTGCAGGTAACAAAATTTTAATTTCTCAGAAATACAAATGTTTAGCATACCACACTATTTTAAAGATAATTCAAAATTGGATAAAGGTAATGGGTTCTGTTTAGATACCTATGTAGGTATTACAGATGTCAGGTATATCTTAATGAGTCGGGGGTATTATGTATGTAAAATTATATATCAGGGCTCAAAATTTCCACTAGTCAATGGCGAGTGAAAATTTAACCCTGGCGAGTAGAAATTCAGCCCTGGTGGGTATGTTCTGGCTTGCAGTGGTGAGTGGTTCTTTAGAACAATTTAGACATTTAGAATTGTAAAATGTTCATTTTCAGGTATCAGGATCACTTGAGTGACCGTCAAATACTTTTTGTTTACTATAAAAGTAGCTCACTATAAACAGCATCTTTAATCAGCATTTACAGATGTAGCATTAAATATAGAGTTAACTCTGAAAAATTAACTGAATTCCCATGAGTCTCCAAATGAATGCATTACAATACAAGAAGACCTTGCTTCACTGTTCCAATGCTCCTGAAACTCCCTAATTTGTAAATTACATCACTCCAAATCTACCTTCCAACTTGTAGATTGCACAACTTGATATTATCATAATTCAGTCAGGAATCATTTTGTGACTTACGAAATTGTGTCATTCAATTGCCAGGAAATGCTTACTTGCCACAATCGAGACTATCTGCATGATAACCCCCACGTGACATTTCAGAACAGCTTCCTGCTTTACACCATATATAGTCCTCACATACCCTTAACATCTCCAACTGAGTACGAGTTAACGACTACATAATCCATTAGCAATTAGTCAGGATTATCCTAAACATCTGCACTATTATGGATGTTTAAAGGGTAACTATGAAAAAAAAAACAAAAAAAACAAAAAAAAAAAAACATAGTAACATAGTAGATAAGGCTGAAAAAAGACATGCATCCATCAAGTCCAGCCCATGCCAATAACACCCATGTTGATCCAGAGGAAGGCAACAAAAAAGCCCTCTGGAGCAATTTCCAGTGTAGGTGTGTGTGTGTGTGTGTGACCAAATGTGTGTGTGTGTGTGTGTGGGGGGGGAGTGTAACCAAATGTGTGTGTGTGGGGGGGGGTGAGTGTGACCAAATGTGTGTGTGTGTGTGTGTGTGGGGGGGGGGGTGAGTGTGACCAAATGTGTGTGTGTGTGGGGGGGGGGTGAGTGTGACCAAATGTGTGTGTGTGGGGGGGGGGGGGGTGAGTGTGACCAAATGTGTGTGTGTGTGTGTGGGGGGGGGGGTGAGTGTGACCAAATGTGTGTGTTTGTGTGTGTGTGGGGGGGGGGAGTGTGACCAAATGTGTGTGTGTGTGTGTGGGGGGGGGGTGAGTGTGACCAAATGTGTGTGTGTGTGTGTGGGGGGGGGGGGGGTGAGTGTGACCAAATGTGTGTGTGTGTGGGGGGGGGGGGGGGGTGAGTGTGACCAAATGTGTGTGTGTGTGTGTGTGTGTGGGGGGGGGGTGAGTGTGACCAAATGTGTGTGTGTGTGTGGGGGGGGGGTGAGTGTGACCAAATGTGTGTGTGGGGGGGGTGAGTGTGACCAAGTGTGTGTGTGTGTGTGTGTGTGTGTGTGTGTGTGTGTGTGTGTGTGTGTGTGTGTGTGTGTGTGTGTGTGTGTGTGTGTGTGTGTGTCTCAAATAGTTCCCTGGCTGAATATCCTATTTGCTTTGAAGCCATCTGTCATAACTGTCAATATTGTTCTGTGCTAGATAGGCATCCATTGCTTTTTTGAATGCAGTTACATTATCTGCAAGCACAACATCCCGAGGCAAAGAATTCCATAGCCTTACCGCCCTTACTGTAAAGAATCCCTGCCTGTGTTTTAGTCAAAAGCGCCTTTCCTCAAGTCTTAATGGATGACCTCTTGTTCTTAGCTCAGCTCTTTGCATAAATAATTCTTTGGATAGTTCTTTGTATTGACCTTGAATGTATTTGTAAATGGTAATCATATCACCCCTTAGACGTCTCTTTTCTAATGTAAACAAACCCAGTTTGGCTAGTCTCTCTTTGTAACTCAGATCCTCCAATCCCTTTATCAGTTTTGTTGCACCTCTCTGCACCTTTTCCAGTTCAGTAATGTCTTTTTAGAACAGGCGCCCAAAATTGTACTCCATATTCTAGATGAGGCCTAACCAAGGATTTATACAGAGGTAGGATAATATTAGCATCCCTTGCTTCTACACCTCTTTTTATGCAGGCTAGTACTCTATTTGCTCTTGCAGCAGCTGAGTGACTCTGCACACTGCTGTGAAGTCTATTGTCTATCAGTACACCTAAATCTTTCTCTAATGAGGATTTCCCAAGTTGTTTCCCATTTAGAGTATATGTAGCAAGTTTGTTTCTACAACCCAAATGCATAACCTTACATTTATCTACATTAAATGACATCTGCCACTTTTCTCCCCATTCAATTAGTTTATCTAAATCCTTCTGTAGGGAAAAAACATCGAGCTCTGTATGTATTTCCTTACATAGCTTAGTGTCATCAGCAAAGATTGAGATGCTACTTTCAATTCCCACTTCTAGATCATTAATAAACAAATTAAAAAGCATTGGGCCCAGGACTGAACCCTGCGGCACCCCACTTATAACCCTAGACCAATTTGAAAAAGTTCCATTTACAACTCTCTGCCATCTATCATTTAACCAGTTCTCAATCCATGTACAGATAACACCACCCAAACCGAAGCCTTTTAATTTATGCAGTAACCTGTTGTGAGGCACTGTGTCAAAGGCTTTTGCAAAATCCAAGTATACTACATCAACAGCAATTCCCCTGTCCAAATTACTACTCACTCTTTCATAAAATGCAAGTAAATTAGTCTGACATGATCTGTTCTTCATGAAACCATGCTGATTCCTACTAATGATATTGTTTGTCTTCACATAGTTCTGAATACTATCAGTTAATAACCCTTCTAGTATCTTACCCACTATGGAAGTCAAGCTCACAGGTCTATAATTTCCTGGTTTAAATCTTGCTCCCTTTTTAAACAATGGAACTACATCAGCTTTCCTCCAATCACAGGGCACTATGCCTGATGAAAGCGAATCAATAAATATTAAGTATAATGGTTTTGCTATTACTGAACTAAGTTCCTTAAGTACCCTTGGGTGTATACCATCCGGTCCAGGCGCTTTATTCACTATAACCCTTTCCAGTCTCTTTTGGACCTTGTCCTCAGTAAGCCATGTAGATGTTGGAGGAAATTCCATGGTTTTGTCTGTTTGCCCATAGCTTGTCATTTCTGCTTCCTTTGTATATACTGAAGCAAAGCCATAGCTTTATCCTCACTAATCAATTCACCTGTTTCAGTCCTAAGAGGACCAATATCAACCTTAACTTTTTTGTTGTTAATATACTTGTAGAATTGTTTAGGGTTTTTCTTGCTCTCATTTGCAATGTTTCGCTCATTTTCTATTTTAGCTAGCTTAATTGCTTGTTTGGAGATTTTATTACATTCTTTATATTTTTTAAATGATGCATCTGACCCATTTGACTTAAACACCTTAAAAGCCTGCTTTTTATTTCTCATTTCCCTGCTAACCACATTATTAATCCACATTGGTTTTGCTTTACTTCTCTTGTGCTTATTCCCCAATGGTATATATTGACGTGTATATTTGCCCAAGAGCATTTTAAATACATTCCATGACTCTTGTGCATTTTTATCTTTGAAAATTACATCCCACTGGATATCCTTTAAAGCTTCTTTTAACTTTGTAAAATTAGCCTTTTTGAAATTGAATGTTTTGGTTAAACTCTTGCTATTGGGTTTCTCATAACAAACTTCAAAGGATACAATATTGTGGTCACTGCTGCCCAAATGTTCCCTTACCTGCACATTGTTTACAATGTCAGAATCGTTTGAGAGCACTAGGTCAAGCAAGGCCTCTTTTCTAGTTGGCTCCTCTACTAGTTGGGACATAAAATTATCATTTATCATACTTAGAAAAATATTTCCCTTTGTTGAGCCTGAAGTCATATTGCTCCAGTCAATTTCAGGGTAGTTGAAATCTCCCATTATAATTACCTTTGCTGACCTAGCAGCCTTTTCCATTTGCAGTAAAAGTTGGGCTTCCTCCAACTCCCCAACATTAGGTGGCTTGTAGCAAACCCCCACCAATATCTTTTTATTATGTGTGCCCCCAGTGTGTATTTCAACCCACAAGGCCTCTACCTTTTCATTGGACCCTTCATTTATATCTTCCCTTAAACTAGGTTTTAAGGCCTGCTTTACATATAGGCATACCCCTCCTCCCCTTTTATTAACCCTGTCCCTCCTAAAAAGTGAATAACCCTCTAGATTGACTGCCAAGTCATACGTATCATCTAACCAGGTTTCAGACACTCCAATCAGATCATACTGCTCATGTACTGAAATCATTTCTAGTTCTCCCATCTTACCAGCCAGACTGCGAGCATTTGCATGCATACATTTTATCTTTTTGCCATTCTTTAAGATTTCGTTCTTTTTCAGATGTGTTTATCTTTTATCAGGCTGTAACAATGGCAACTCCCTATTAGATGAACTAGCCCATTCCCCCTCTCCACCCCCATGACCCTTCTCTAATCCCATTCCCTCAATTATACTATCTTCCCCAGCCTGTGTTGCAGCTCCCTCCCCCCCCCCTTTCAAGTTTAAAGTCTCCTCCAGCCTTCTAACCATCCTATCACCCAGCATCGTGGCCCCCCTTCCACTAAGGTGCAATCCATCACTACTATAAAGATTGCTCCCAAGGGAAAAGACTGACCAGTGCTCTAGGAACCCAAACCCCTCCTGCTTACGCCAAGTCTTTATCCATGCATTTAACTCCCTAATCTCCCGTTGCCTTTCTAATGTAGCGCGTGGCACAGGTAGAATTTCAGAAAATACTACCTTAGAGGTCCTCTGCTTAAGCTTATATCCTAGGTCCCTGAAATCCTTCTTAACGGACCTCCATTTTCCACTGACTTTGTCATTAGTACCAACATGTACCATGACAGCCGGGTCACGCCCAGCCCCTCCCAACAATCTATCAACCCGATCAGCCACATGTCGAACCCGAGCTCCCGGGAGACAGCAAACTGTACGATTGTGGCGATCTTGGCGACAGATTACCCTGTCTGTCTTCCTAATAATAGAATCCCCTACCACCACCATCTGTCTAGGTCTGCCTGAGTCCTGGATCCCATCCGTGCTAGAGGGGCTGTTCACTCGGCTGTTAGTGAGAACAGTCCTCTCCAGCAAAGACATTCCTGAGTCAGTATCCCCAACATCATTACTTAATGTAGCAAATCTGTTAGGATTAGTAAACACAGGAGTGTCCTCCCTATTTCTCTGTCCACCCCCCCTTGCTATGTCTAACTGTAACCCATCTGGCTACCTGCTCTTTCTTTGTGCAGTCTCCACCCCCAGAACTACCTACCACCGCTTCCTTCTGCTCAGTCAGCAGAACCCTCTCAAGATTGTCCGTCTCTCAATGTTGCAACCTGCCCCTCCAGATCTCTAATATGAGCTTCCAGAGAGACCACTTGCTCACATCTGCCACAGAGGTATGCACCCTGGAACGGTTGTTCCAGGTGTGCAAACATATGGCAGTTTGTGCACTGAGTTAAATGGACAATCATGCTACCACTCATTTGTGCCAGTTACCACAAGATAAAAAGGCAGGCAGGCAAAAATAGATGCACAATAAGTTTGATAAATGTGTTCCCCTGTGTAATCCCCTGTCTTTGAATTCCCCTGTTTTAAATTCCCACACTTACCACACTTCTGCACTTGAATTCCCCTGTTTTAAATTCCCACACTTACCACACTTCTGCACTTGAATTCCCCTGTTTTAAATTCCCACACTTACCACACTTCTGCACTTACACACTGAGGCAAGATTCACACGTTCAAGTATTCACTATGTATCTGCTATTTAAGCCAGGAATCCACCAATTACAAACACAGCAACTAGTCACTCCCACCACACCAGACTTCAATTATTTATCACAGCAAAGAGGGAAAACAAAACTCAGAGAGATTTGTTTTTAACCTCTCCCTTACCACACCACACAATATTCTTATGCTATTATTCCAGCAAGTACCCAATCTCAGTCTTTCAGGGCACTGATGAACTAACTAAACGTACTAATAAATCCAAATTACCCCAACATCTAGTGTAGCAGTCGTGGCACTTTGGTGAGCCACAGAATTCCACTTTCTATTGAGAAAAATGGTAATGTTGAGTTTGAGTTACAAATGTATATTTAAGAAACTTGCTATGCACGTTATTTTTTTTTTAAATCACACACAATTCTACTTGTATGTTCCTCTACACATCATATCCATGCCCATACACACAAATATGCACCTATTCTCACAGATTTACCCCTAGGATGCTAAAGATAAATCTTCACAAGAAACACAGGCTACATTAACTCTTTGAATGCCAGAGTGGTGTACAATGCAATTCAGTATCAAATCTGGAAGAAATCAAGAGGATATTCTGGATATTTAGATATTCACAGACTTTTCTAGAAAGGTGGATAACTGTCAGACATTTAATACATTTCTGAATGTTTATGCAAATGATATAACAGGTTGAACCTGATGTCTTTTTTCATCCTCATCAATGTTAGTCACACACACACACACACACGCACACACACGCTTTCCAAAATAATAATAAATTCTAAAAGGTCAGTTTTCCCCTGGGCAGTCATATGACAGCATCACTAAACATCCACAGTACTGTGCAAGGCAACCACCAGAAGAAAACCTAATACAGAAGACTTAAAACTTGACTTCTACAGCAGCATATTACTCATACCTATATTCCATATAGTATCATATAAATATACCTTGGATCTCATAGTTCCTCTCAATCTTTCTAGATTGTATGCTTACATAAGCAGGGCCCTGACTACAATTTGTTTTGATCTGTGTTTCATTGTACATTCTTCTCTTCCCCATTTTGTACAGTTCAGAATATTATGGTGTTCAATACATTAATATTAATAAGTAATATTAAGAGTGTTCCACTGCTCACAGTGTGTGGGAACCCCTGACTACAGACTGCCACCTCCCACAGCCTTCTTCAGCTGGCAGCAACCCATGGCTCACCAGCTGATACTGGATTACATATGTCATCATCCCCTACCTAGATGGTAAATATCTGGCTGCATATCACAGGTGTTGGAGTCTAACGGCAGCTGAAGAGTCACATGATCCTCACCAGGTTATTCCATTAAAATGTTTAAAACATGAAGAGAGGAAGCAATAGCATAGTGCTCCTCACAGCAGGGCTTGTATTAAGTTCTGGTCAACTGCATCACCAGCTACTAAGGAAGTGTGCATGGGAGGCGGCGATTTGGTGTAGTACCCTTGTTTATTCATAAGGAATGTGCAGCAGTATCTGGAGTAGGAAGCTCTTCCCTCCAGCACTATATGGCTGCCTGCTCATGCTACCAGTTGTTGGTGGGTGTCTTGTCTTCTGCAAGGTTAAAGGAGCAGCCTTGGATAACAGACATTCATCACCAAGTGAAACATTTTTTCTTGCTCACATGAAGTAACTCAGAGTACAACATCCTATATAATAAATTCGCTAAATCGTGTGTAACGCCGCGACATGCGCAGTAGACACTGATGCGAGTGCTGCATTCATGCGCCCCGCGCCGCGGCTGATACAGAGCTGGGCGCTCTGAAGAAGCGTCCGGCTCTGTATCAGCCGTGGCGCGGGCAGTCTCTACTGAGCGTGACTGCCCCGCGACTGGGTGGCAGTGGCACTGTGGCCCGTGTAACGGGCTCTTCAACTAGTATTACATAAACCGACATGTTCAGAAGGCCGTAATAGGGATAATATTCATTATCTCTTGGCATGTCTATTTTCCCACCTTCCCTGACAGGCACTAAGAAGCATACATAGGTCTGTCTTGTGACAGTGATTACTATAACTACTAAGAGCTGCTGCTACAGAGGTCTGTTTATGCAGTGTGCTGTGCGCCAGCTTGTGTGTTTCACTTATGGATGAAGCTCAATAATCCTCTGGGTGAGCTACACTTGTTCTTTCTGTGTCTGAACATGCAAAGCAGTGGGGAAGGGCTTTACTTATAAAGAGGGAGTATGAAGGTGGGAGAGGACAGACAGTGGGGGTAGACCCAACCTTCAAATCTCTATCTGTTCTGAACAATTTAGTACAGGCAAGTTACATCTGAAAACATATAAATTTACAAACTGATATTGTATGTATGTATGTATCTTTATTTATATGGCGCCACACAGTGTACACAGACATATGTTACAATAAATAAGAGGGGATGAAATAAGTGCGACATTCATAGAAACAATGGGTGAGAGGTCCCTGCCCCAAGGAGCTTACAGTCAAGGCATTAAGGAATGGGGGAACGTCTCCTCCCTCCAGCTGGGTAGGACAAACCGGAAGATTCAAAGGCGACACAAGAAGGCTTCCTCCAGTTTCCTTTTGGCAAAGCTGTAAGATACTAAGGTAAAGAATGTTAGTAGGGTGGGAAAGCCTTGGAGTTACACAGAAGAAAACTAAATATCGGTAATTAAATTTATATGTTTCTTCTGTGTATCCAGGGCATTAAGGAATGGAACTTAAAAGCAGTATCCAAAACAATAGGGAGGGACTTGCGTTTAGTGTTGCACTACAGCCTCCAGGACCTTCCTGCTAAAGATTGCATTTGCCGAGGCTTGTAAATCCAGCTGATAATGTTTCATGAAGGTGGAAATAGATGACCAAGTGGCTGCTTTACATATGTCTAAAGGAGTTGCCTGAGCTTGTTTAGCCCAGGGAGTAGCTATAGCTCTGGTGGAATCTGCTTTAATATTTGTGGGTGCTGTAAGACCAGTTTCTGAATAGCGTATCTTAATACATTCTTTAATCCATTTTGAAATGGATGGTTTTGAAGCTGCTTTCCCTTTGAATCTGCCTTGAAAAAATATAAACAAAGATTCTGCTGACCTAAATTCCTTGGTTCTGTTGAGATAAGTTGAGACACAACGGATCAAATCTAGATGGTGAAGAAGGATTTCTTTAGGATTCTGAGGGTTACTACAGAAGGATGGTAGAATAATATCCTGATTGATGTGGAAGTCTGAGACAATCTTAGGGCGAAAGGATGGTTTAACCCAGAATACTATTTTATCTGAATGAACAGATAAAAATGGAGGTTTTGAAGAGAGAGCTTGAAGTTCGTTTATCCTTCTGGCTGAAGTTATAGCCGTGAGAAAAAGAGTCTTAAGACTTCCTGATCAGTCCCGTTGGAGCCCCATGCGCATGCGTGGCCCAGGTTCCTGTGTTCCAAGCTGGAACGCACCAGTATTTCCTCCCCCGGAAGTGCCTGATTGAGAAGGGCGCGCAGGACCGCTTCAAATATGCGCCGTAAGCCATAGAGCCGATGAGGGCGCCAAGATATGGGCCTGAGATGCGGACCATGCCTCCGTCGGCAACGGCAGCGGAGGTGCAGGTAACAGGGGGGAAGAGGCGCAAGGTGGCACTCATGGCGGCCAGGGAGCAATTGGGAGAACGTCCAGCCAGCTGGGTAGGACAAAAGAAACTGGAGGAAGCCTTCTTGTGTCGCCTTTTGAATCTTCCGGTTTGTCCTACCCAGCTGGAGGGCGGAGACGTTCCCATTCCTTAATGCCTTGGATACACAGAAGAAAAATTGAAAAAAAAAAAAAAAAAAAAAAAAATCAGAGACTGCTGCTAGTTTTATACGTCTTGAACCAGCTACAATTGCATCTCTTACTTATAAAGTGCCATTTTAGCTTGCAAGAGCAGTGGCTAATGAATACTGTAAGACATGTCATAGTTTCCAACCATTTCAGTACATTTGAAGGGGTATAAATGTAAAATAATGGCTACTTTTTCTTTGGCACCCCTTTCTGCAAACATTTATGGACATGAGTCTAGGGGTAGAAATGCAAGTATCCACTCAATTCATGCAGTGCAATATCTATTTTTTAGGAGGTTATTTTGATTTTATGGAGCAAGTACACCTTCAGATTATGTATAGTACATTTTGGTTATCTGCATGGAAATGTTGGTAGAAATTCTGTTTTCTTCTGTTACCAATTTGGGCCTAGTGGAAGGATATACATTTGTATGCCCATATATACTGAATATCTGTACTCAGGAGATAATAGGATTTTAGTGTTCTAACCTGTTAAATCATTTTTTCTATAGTCCATATGGAACAGAGGTACCATGTGGTTGAGTCCCTCCTGGAAGGTCAGAAAAAATATAAAAATACAGTCTTGTGGGTGAAGACTCCCAGCCACTCCTCCAACTCAACCCTCACCTGTCTACTACACACTATGAATGTGAACGAAGCCACACTAACTAGGCATGCAAGAGAAGGAGTAGGAAATCTCCTGTCAGAAGGAAGACCCTAAGAGACTCCGCATCCAAGACAGGTAAGACCAAAAGGAGGTCCCTTTCGTTGGGTGGGAGACCTGTGGTCCATATGGACTACAGAGAAAAGGAAGAACACTAACATTCCACTTTTACATCAAATATGGATCACAGGTACCCTGGGGATATACCAACACTAAGCTCCCAGGGTGGAAAGAAAGGAAAAAAGACCTCATGTATTTCAGCTTGATACCGGAGTTCTCTAGGACTATCCAGAATCAGAACAGCACAAACATTAAAAAGTGTCAAAGGACACTGAACGGTCACAGCACACAATAACAAGAGCCAACGGGGCTCAAACAACTGGACAACAGTAAGGTAACCAAGAGTGCAGGTCCTTAGACAGCCAAAGCTGCCTGAAGGACCTTCAGGCCAAAGCTGGCTTCAGACGAAGACAGAACATAGACACAGTAGTGCTTAGCAAAAGTGTGCAGGGAGGACCAAATCACAGCCTTGCACAACTGTTCAGCAAAGGCCTGATTCTTGTAGGCCCAGAAGACCCCCCACAGACCTAGTGGAATGCGCAGTTTTCCATATATGACTACAAATTTACCTACATGAATCATGCCTTAACAGAAAATTTTTAAAAAAGTGCTTGGACTCCACAGAAGACAAAATTTCCCAGTCCTCTGGCACTTAAGGGTTAAAGAGTACTCCTGAATGAAAGAAGACTTCCCCTTTCATAATAGCATTCCCTTGAACATTGCAGACGAAGAGGAAGTAAGATGCGGAAGAGTCCCCACTAACCCATTCCACGTTCACTTTTTCAAATATTTTATTTAAAGTGATAGTAATATTTATTTGGCAACGCAGCTCAGTTTGTTCAACATATGGAACAGTACTACCAGCTGATTCTCCTATTCTCCAAAAAGGTATAGTTACAATGTAATTTTATGCTGATGTTGATGCCTCACTCCACGTTTCCCAACATCAGCATTTCAGGCCGAGATCGAACAGTTGATAACAACTAGGGACAATCTTCGTTAGTATTAGGAAAAACATGCCATCCGCTGACAAGAAGGGTGGGTTTTTCCTTATATTGAAGGAAGTAAGGTTGTCCCTCGTTGTGATTTGTCCAGTCAAGCGACCAGACTTCAGATCTGAGGGGAGGCAGCATCAGAACAGGAAAAGGGGCAGGAGGCATGAACTTCAGTGTAAAATTACATCATAACTATACAGTTTTGGAAAATAAGAGCATCAGCCGGCCGTACTATTCCTTATGTTGAACAAACAGAGCTGCGTTGCCAAAGAAATACTATCCCTTTAAGTTAGTTATCCTGACATCAATATGTTGAAGGATAGCATTCTGGCCATCTTTCAAACAAGGCTAATAAAACATGTGAAGACAAGATTGGAGCGCTTTTACTGCTCACCCAATCCTTCTGTATTTCATTTTCCAGTAGTCACAAAATCACCTGAACATATATTTTAAAGTGGACCCTCATTTGAAGGGGGAACTCCCCTCTTTCAAATGAAGGTACAGTGGCCCAGGTTCAGAGCAGGTGGGAGTGGAGATTTAGGCTCTTAAAGAGCTTACCAGTCCCTTCTGAATATACAATTCCCTGTTTCAGTGGGAGCATCATAGTCCTCACAAAAATGAGGACATCATTAATGTGTGGAAAGTCCTCAGGCAGAGTACTACAGCAAGGAACAGAAGTCTTAAGGACAGGTCTCAGACCCAAAGATTAACTCATCTGCTGCTGCACTAGTGAGGACATCCTTAGCATTTTTATGGTATATGGCTGAGGATGTCTACAGTGAAGTCCTTAACATCAAACTTGTTATATAAGAAGTATATCTTTGTTATGAAATGCACATACAATGTAGATATTATCCTGCTGTATAAAAAACAAGTGTATTAGTAGCTTCACTTAATTTAGAAGTTATTATAGTTCAAACTGTTTGTTTGTGTTTTATATTAAAGTATTAACAACAGTACTACAGACGCTTTGTTTCATCGTAGAAGAAAAGGTGAAATTTACACGCCGATTTTTGTTCTTCCTCTGTGTCCTTCCATGGCATACAGTGGGTAATTGGCTCAGCCTTCCAGCTGGTAGGACCAATCCAATATTCTACTAATGTCCTTGGCTACCTCCCCTGTGCAGTTATACAGTTGACCAAGCTGCAAGATATGACAGGTTAGAGATAGTCTACTACAAACTACACTGCAGTAAGCATATGTAAAATATATCCAATATTATGGAAACGATACAGGTACCAATGTACAACCTCCAGGGAGGGTCCACAGTGGAAGGACACAGAGGATAAACAAATATCGGTGAGTACATTTCATCTTTTCCTCTGTGTCCAATCCACGACATACTGTGGAACTTACCAGAGCAGTATCTCAGACTATTGGGAAGAGCTGAGACAGAGTTCAGATGGGAATAGCAGCTTCAAGCATGTTTGTTCCGAACTTTGCTTCTTTGGATGCCTGATGAAGATAGAGACTGATGACCAGCTCTGAAAATTTCTTGTGGAGATGCTGAGGCTTTGTGTGCCCATGAAGTTGATATGACACAAGTAGAATGTGCTTTAAAGGGACAGTAATGTCCCAGAAAAAAATCTTTATAGTTTTGTAGTGCATAAAAAAATGCAACAAATCCTCTCTCTTAAACCTCTATGGTTTGAGAGATATTAGTAATCAAAGTTCCCCCCTCCCTCCCCTTTCCCTGACATCAGTGATGTGCTGACTGCAGGGGAATCCTGTCCAGGGACCAACTGGCAATTCTGCAGCAGAGCCGAAATCTCGTTATTGGAAAATAGTTACTTCATTGGAAAGGTCTACAAAGCGTGCCTGGTTTGCAAGCACACTTTGTAGACCATTCCAATGAAGTAATTTGTTTCAAATAATGCAATTTTGGCTCTGCTGAAGAGCCTCCTTGTGTCGGCCGATACGGATATCCCGAGAAGGGAAACTTTAGTGGAGGATCTCTCTCAAACCACAGAGGTTTGAGAGATAGTATTTGTTGCATATAGTTGCATTTTTCAAGCACCACAAAACTATGAAGATTTTTTCTGGGACATTATTGTCCATTTAAAGCAGTAAAGAAAAGCAAAGGTGGCCAATTCATAGGCTACTTTAATGCATTTTCTAATCCAACACAAAATGGATGGTTTGGAGGCTGCAGCTCCGTTGAATTTCCCAAATAAGTGGATGAGTAATGCATCAGATTTACGCAAAAGCTGGGTTCTGTTGATGTAAATCCGCAGACAGAGTGTGAGATCCAGATTATGCAATCTTCTCTCAATATCATGCGATGGATTGGGACAGAAAGATGGCAGAACAATTTCCTGATTGAGATGAAAATTGGCAAATTACTTTAGATCGGGAAGATGCCCTAGGGCGAAGGACAACTTTGTCTTGGAGAAAAACTAGAAATGGAGGAACACAGACCAGGGCTTAGAGTTCACTCACCCTTCTGGCTGATGTTATGGCTGTAAGGAAGGCAGGTTTTCAGAGTAAGGTGTTTAAAGGATATTTCCTCCATGGGCTAGAAATATGGATGAGAGGACAGCAGATTCAGATCCCAGGGTGGAATGGAAGGTTTAATTTTCGATATGGATGGGATAGATCGTTTAATCCCTTAAAGACCACTGACGTGCCAGGATTGTCACGGCGGTCCGGCACTTAAGGACCACTGAAGGTCCTGGCACGTCATGGAGTTCAGGGCTCCCGGTGCGGCTGCACGCCGCTCCAGAAGCCCTGAACCAGAAGAAAAAAAAAAAAACGAAAAAAAAAAACAAAAACAAAAAAAACTTGGTGGTCCTCAAGTGCTGGCCGTGTGTGCCTGTGCCAGTCCTTAAGGGGTTAATAAAGTAATTGTCTGCGAATGGAGTAGCAAGAATAGATGATAAAACAGACAGCTGAACTTTTAAGGATGCTGGTTTCAGGACTTTCTTAAACCCTGAATGTAGGAAATCCAAAATCTTTGGCGCAGAGATGGAGGTACGATCCAAATTATGTAAAGAGAACCATTTATGGACGATGGACCAGACCCTAGTTTTAGTGGAGGAAGGTTTCCTACCTCTTGGGATGGTATCAATTACAGGATCAGATATCCCTTGTAGACTTAAGGATTCCCGCTCAGCCTCTAAGCCTTGAGAAAGAAGAAGACTGGATCTGGATGGAAGAGAGGTCCCTGGATAAGCAGATCTGGAATGTCAGGCAGAGTCACAGGCGGCCTGACTGACATCTGAAGATCGGCATGCCAGGGTTTCCAAGGTCAATTTGGGGAAATAAGGATGACTTCCGATTTGTATTTTTTTTATTTTTCTTACCACTTCCATCAGCAGAGGGAGAGGAGGAAACAGGAAGGCTGAATGGAATGTCCAAGGAACACGAAGGGCATACTGAACAAGAGCTTTGGGTTCGTGCCATCTGGATAGATGGGCCTGACACAGTCTGTTCTGAGCCGTGGCCATCAGGTCTACTGAGTGTTTTCCCAAGACCTCTGTTACTGACTGGAAGACCCCTTTGTTTTAACTCCATTCTTATGGGTCTATCTTTTTTCGACTTAGAAAGTCTGCTTGGAGATTCAGATGGCCTGATAGGAAGGTTGCGGTTAGTGTCAGTAGATTCCTCTCTGCCCAGCAGAGGATCTGTAATGCCAGGTTGTTTTAGTTTGGCACTCCTTGTTCCCCCCTGGTTTAGCAAGTACTGGACTACCAAGACCTGGATTCCTGAGTCGTTCAGGTACCCTGAACGGATTTCTGGTCCCAGATTCCACCCCAACAGCTGTTGCTGGCATCTGTGCACAGAATGTTCCATTCTGGTTCTATTAGAGGCCGACCTTTTGAAAGGTTTTTTTTTTTTTTTTGTTAAGACAAATTCACCAAGATAATTATTTTCTGGAGGGGACGAGTACTGAAATCCTCTGAGATTGAAAAGATTTTGTTTATAATAGATTAGATAGTTTTCTTGAGTCAGTCTGTAGTGGACCTTGGCCCAAGGCAGGATCTGATAAGTTGATGAGAGATGCTTCAATAGTATTTGGAAGTATTTTAGACTGTGGTACTTCCTTTGTAGAAAAGCAGAGAATCTGCGCTTTATGAGAATCTGCCTTTCCAGGGACAGGGTTGTTTGTTCCCTGCTGGTGTTGAACCCTATTCCCAGGAACAACAAGTTTTGAGCTGGAGAGAGCGAGCTTTTTTGAAGACTGATGATCCAGCCCAGTTTGTGAAAAAGATTCATGCACATGTTTGCGCTGTCTATTGGTACAAAGTTTCCACTATCAGGATGTCATCCAGATATGGAATGACCTTGATCTGATGATTTTGCCTGAGTTCTGCCCGAGTTCTGCCACTGCTACTGCCATGATCTTGTTGAAGACCCTTGGTGGAGATGCCAGTACAAATGGGAGGGCTCTGTACTGGTAATGATGTCCGAAGAGTGGAATAGAAGCCCCTGAATCTCTGATGTAGAAGAGCCTCTTCTGTCGCTCGGTTCTGCAACAACTGTTGTATTGCTTGTCTCATCTGTTGTGCCTTTGTTTTGTGTCTCACAATGGATGCCGTAAATTGGTCTTTTGTCGGACAGGTTGGAACTCCAGAGCATACCCATTCTTTACTACTTCCTGGACCCAGTTGTTATGATGAATAAGATTCCAGACCTGATGGAGGTCCTCCAGTCTGCCCCCTACTGGGAGGTGGAGAAAGTGATAGTCTGACTTCAGTGTTGGAACTGTACTTTTTCTGGAAATCCTTACGATTTACAGATCTTTGAGTCTGGGGGGACCACGAGTCTTCTGATCGTACCCTCTGACTGGCCAATATCTTCTTGTCTCAGGAAAGGACTGACGTCTATATTGTTCTGATCTGGCTGGAGGGCTTTTGGCCCTCTTTTCTTGTGGTAAGAAGGGACTCTCTTACCTAAAGAAGATCTCTTAATTTCTTCAAGCAGGTCTCCAAAAAGCTTGGTTCTTGAAAAGGGTAATGCGACCAGCCTATTTTCTGAAGAAGGGTCTGCTTCCCAGGACTTGAACCACAAACCACAATGCACATCTGGCTGTCACTGACAGAGATGAGGATTTAATAGCATCTTTGATAGTAGTCAATTCTTTCAGGATATGGGCTCTGGATACTGATGATTCTACTTTCCCTTCTAGCTCCATTAGCCATAAGTGAAGTGCGCGAAAAAGAGAGGCCATGGCAGTCTCGGCCCAGATTTTGCCCAGTTGTGGCAAAATGATTTTTAATGCGAGTTTATCTATCGCATCACGATGTGTAGTACAGTCTTCAAGTAGAATAGTCCACCTTGATGTCTGGGCTATGGCTGAATCTACCTTGGGTAGAGTGTACCAGGTGGAAGTCTCTTCCTCTGCAAATGGATACATGCGTTGGAATCTTCTGGCGACAGAACAATGCTTTTCCCCTGGTCTCCATTCATTTTTAATGATCTCTTAAATGGAGCTGTGTACTGGAATCTAAGTGCTATATTTTTTATACCCCAAGAATGCCATACCCATTATATTTAGAACCTTCTGTACTTCAGATAGCCCTAAGGATTTCCTCGTGACCTTTACTAGTATCTTCAGTAATTTCTCCCCCCTCTGCAGAGGAGGAACCAGGTTAATTCAGTGAAGCGCTCTTCATCTTCATCATGCACCCCAGAATGCTCTTCATCTGGATCAGAGTTTCTTGGTCTCTTATGTGCTGATTCTTGCATGGATGAGAATGTTTCCTACATTGATGTCTTCATCCATGTAAGGAGGTCTTGAAACGGAGCAGATACCTCACTCCCAGCAGCACGTTTGAGGCACTGTACAAAGTTTTGCTGGATCAGTCACAGACATTTTCTGGTCACATCCTGAACATGTCTTACATTTTGATGCCGACTTTTCCTCCTTAGGAGGTGTCAGCAGCCTTCGTTTTTTTCCACTTTTTGTTCTTTAGGAGCAGACATACTTATATACAATAAATAGCCACAACAGAATTGTATATATGCATAGAAAGAAAGAAACAGCTTTAGTGGAGCAGAATAATTTAAAACAGCATAAATGTGGTAAAACGTGGACATAAGACTTTATACCATGTGCCTTGGATGCCATCCCGACCACACTCTTCTTATGCAGGGCTCCAGTAACTGCATTTCCTGTATGCGTTCGAGCAGTGGAACGCACAATATTTACTTCTGGTTTCCGGTTCCTGGGTACTGCTGAGTACACATGCACTTACAAACAGGCGCTTGCAGCCGGTTTGGAGCAGGGGAAGATGGGCACTATGCTGAAACGGCTGGCCAGGATCCCAAAAGGCAGCAGCAGGCTCTATAACATGCTGGCGAAAGGCTGCTCGACGTAAAAACCAGTACTCTTGTACATGTAACCACGATTTAAGCAGGCCACATAGAGAAACAATAAACAAACAAGTGCTTTAAAAATATATTTTCTGAGCAGGAGGTGAAAACCTCTTTCCTCCAGCTTTGTAGGACCAAAATAAGTGCACAGGGGAAGCAGCAAGGACATTTGTAGAATTTTGGACTGGTCATACCAGCTGGAAAGCGGAGCCAATTACCCATAGAATGCCATGGACTGGGCACAGAGGAAATTAATGTTCACAGAACTTATTCTGCAACCTCCAAATGAGTATTTACTGTCTGGACATAACAAATCATAATTGTTGTAATGGAGGGAAAAAAATGAATACATAACGCATATTAAAGGGATAGTAATGTAAGAAAAAAGTATTAACTATATGGTAGATACAATTAAAAGAGAGTACTTGCACTTATTCGTATCTCTCAAGCAGTTATGGTTTGAGAGCTATAGGAAAATAATGTTCGCCGCTCCATCCCCTTTCTGCTTGATGAGCTGTAAAGCTGTCAGAAGCAGATTCTGGTTCCTGGATCAGACGGTGGCTCTTTAGCAGCGCTGACATAGTGATACCTAAAAATAAATACTTCATCGAAACGGTCTACAACATGTGCCTGGTTGCAAGCACGCGTTGTAGACCATTCCAATGAAGTATTTATCTTTAGATATCGTTATATCGGTGCTGCTGAGATATGTCTGGTCAAGCGACCAGAATCTGCTTCTGACAGCTTTACAGCTCATCAAGCAGAAAGGGGAGGGAGCGGAGAACTTTATTTTCCTATATCTCTCGAACCGTTATAATAAGTGCAAGTATTGTATCTACCATATAGTTAATACTTTTTTTCTGACATTACTATCCCTTTAATATGCGTTAAGTATTACTATTTTTATTTCCTCATTACAACAATTATGATTTGTTATCCCTTAAATATATTAGTCACTGACACTGAGCTCTCCAAATCTATTTCCAGAGAGTTTTCTGTCAGAAATCTGAATGCAGTAAATGTTATACAATAGAACACTTTCCCTACAGCACTAAGTGCTCTGTATGCTGTAAAGGCAGGCTTCTCTACATTGTTTCAATATCCCTACTTTCACAATCCCTGACAGAAAGCTAACTGGAACCAGATTCAGAGAGCTCCTTGTTACAGACATAAAAAGTAAAAGCAGGTAAATATTTCAAAAATACATAAGATAAAATGTATAGGTAATTTGACTTTACAAGTACATAACATGTAAAGTCAAAATCTATGCTGGCCATGATCATAAAAGTTTTTATATACTATGGAAAGTACAGTACTTACATGGGTTAACGTCGCGGTATCTGTTGCGATTCTTATTTTCAGGGGTTTTTGCAATTTTATTGGACAGTACAGGAGATTTATTTCTTATTTCCTATAAAAGAAGTGAGGAAAATGACTTATAACATTCTAACCATTATAATCATATTAACAGTTTGATTATATTAAAAAAAAAAAAAAAAGTTTCTAGTATGAGGTGCCAAGTACAGACTTCTTGCCTTCCCTATCATACGAAATAGTTTCACTAAAGTTCACGCTGAAACAAAAAAGTGGAAAATTCAGAGTTAAAGTTTCACAACCATTAACCCTTTCACTACGAATGGGGTACACAGTTGCATACACCTCTGGCACTGACAGTGTTAACACAGAGTGCCAGAGGGGTACAGAATGCATTAAGCAATGCATTCCATACCCCTCTGGCACTCAAAAGGTGAACTCTACTCCTCCCAATGCTTTGGAATAACATTTGTGATGTTACTATAAGTTAAGGTAATGTTCTCAAAACCTTAAAGGGATAGTAACCCCCCCAGAAAACTTGAAGACAAACGCTAGTAAGAAGCACAACATACCCAACTCCTTTATCCCCATCTCTCAAACCGTCATGGTTTGAGAGATGTAAGAAGTAAAAGACCTCCGCTCCCTCCCCCTTCTCATGCGTCCTCTGTATAGCGGACGTCATGAGATGCTGCTTCCGTGACCAGATGGCGGCTCTGCAGGAGTGCTGGCATCTACATATCTCGGTATAATTACTTCACCGGTATGGTCTAAAACGTGTGCCTGGCTTGCAAGCACATGTTGTAAACCATTCCGATGAAGTAATTATACAGAGATATGTAGATGAGAGGGCTCCTGCAGAGCCGCCGTAAGTCGATCGACCAGATTCTGCCTCTGACAGCTTTACAGCTCGTCAGGCAGAGGTCTTTCTTCTCTTACATCTCTCAAACCATAACGGTTTGAGAGATGGGGATAAAGGAGTTAGGGTATGTTGTACTTATTACTAGCATTTGTCTTCAAGTTTTCAGGGGGGGGGGGGGGTACTATCCGTTTAACCATGAGTTTTCTAGCATTTGCTTTAGGAGAATGATCACTTTCACCAATTTTTTTTTTTATTTAGCCTTTTAATGTAGTTTTTTTGTTTGTTTTTTTAATATTGCATTTACCAGCACCATAATTTATGGTATATATTTGAATTTTCAATTAAAAAAAAAAAAAAAAAAAAATTAATAATAATAATAATAATAAATATATATATTATATTTGATGAAACGGATTGGACTAGGACCAATAAAAGTTGGTTTGGAGCATGCTCGTGATTTATGGGCTTTTCTATCTGCAAACGTGTAACTTTACAGCTCAATATCTAAGCAGGGGGATCTTTCTTTTTCCTTTTAGCAATCACCTTATACCTGCAGCAGGAAATGCATTGCCTGAAGCATGTGGGCTGTAGAGACTAATTAACAGTCATGCAGTTTATACCCTTAAAAACCGGTGACGTTCATAGCACGTCACATACTATTTACCAACATAGCTCCTTCCGGAGCGCTGTAAGTAAAGGCAGGATCTGAAATTGACCTCTCCAAGACTGGAGTGGTCTCTCTCAGACTCCCAACTCAGTGCACCGGTACACGCAACAGCTCACGTGTACCAGCGCATCAGCAAGGTTCAAGCGGTCCTTAAAAGAAGGAAAATTCCCTGGATCGCTGGTCCTTAAGGGATTAATCTCTCTTCACCAATATATCCTAAAAAGGGGCCCTTGGTCGGTTGGGGCAGTACTACCTTTTCCCACTTGATGGCAACCCTGGATAGTCACACACCCATCCTAAGGTCCACCCACAATGTATTCCGCACCCACTGACCCAAAAAGGGTTAAAGTTTCCTTTGCATTATATGCCCAGATAAATACACCATTGCATGCTATCACTGGAACAGTAATTAGCCTTTTGTGTGCCAGTGGGATGGCCAAAGGATTGCTCTGCAATGCACTGGACACTTCAACGGCACCAATAGGGTTAATGAGATAAATTAATCTTCTACATGCGTTTTCCTCCTGGCAGGCAATACAGTACCTGAACCAGTCTGTTTTTTGTCTTTTTAATTATTGTACCTTTGACAGCATGGAATGGTGGATTAACATGGGAATGATGCACAACCCTTCAGCACCAGAGGGGTGGATTTTAGGATAGGTATATGATAAATTACCTGTGGACAGTGGAAAAAGCTGGCAGTGAGTCTGTGACTATCCATGGACAGACGTGAGGTTCTAAGGCTACCAGTGGAACAAGGCTGGTATGTCAGACACTGAGTGATTCTCTATCTGGACAGTGTGACAAGACACGGGTCTCACATACTGTATGTGTGGTTCTGAGATTCCCACTAGACAGTGTAACATATTTGTGGTTTCAGTGAACTTTGTGTGTTCTGCTGTCACCACCAGCGGTACAAAGCTGGGGTATCACACAGTGTATGTGATTCCGTGGCTACCAGTGGACAGGAACAAAGCCTGGTCATGATGCTGTGCATGCATAGCTGGGAACTCTCCGGATCTGCCCCAGAGACTCTGGTTTTGACTCTGCATTACCGGGTCTCCGGCGCACAGTCTTATTCTCCGGAGTGTGGGCAGTTTCTTAAGAAACTCTGCCCATTGGTGCCCTTTCCCTGTCAGTTCCACCCACCCACCCCCATTTCTCCTCCTTCCCCAGCCTATTGCCTATAGATTTAACATGCTTCTGAAGTCCCTGCCCCAGTGACTATTAAGCCCTGCCCCCTTTTGGTACAAATTGCATCATTTGTCACCCTCACTGGCACCACAGGCCTCCTCCTCTGGGGAGGCCAGAAGAAAAAGTTCCCAGGTATGTGCGTATGTGTGGTTCTGGGACTAACAGTGGACTGTTGGACACTGCTGTGAGTCATGTACATGTTTAAAAATATCTAAATAGTTATACGTATGTTTGTGTGTACGTATATATATTTTGTATTAATAAAAAGCAGAAGGCTGCCTGGGTGCCAGATTCTCTGTCTCCGCCACAAACACCCATGGCGGCAGTAAGGAGGAGATATTCATATCTGCTCCATACTGCCTTACTACCACATACGGGGGGGCATGGTTTTGACAGGCTTCGGCCCCATCAAAAAAAAAAAAAAAAAAAAAAAAACCAAAACAAACATGGCTGACTCATTTTATACAAACACAAACTAAGGTTTTTCTCTGTCTCGCCACATTCCCACGTCCTTCTTTCACTCAGTGCCTTGCTCAGAAGCACGTATCTCTACAGTATATGGCCACATCATCAACTCACGTCCCGTAAATATATGCCTACGATCCTCCCTACATACCAACACCTGACTGACCCTCACCTTCTACGAGTAGGTTGAGAAGATGATATAGAGGATATTAACCCTTTCAGTGCAGGACAGAATGCACTGCATTCCCTCTGACACTCAAAGGGTTAATATACTCTTGTGAACCTACTCGCAGAATGTGAGGGCCAGTCAGGCAGCAGGAGCACTCTGTAGGCAGGAAGGTGCACAGTTGTATGAAGAGGAGCTGTCTCAGATTTTGGTGTGAACGCTATTATGGGAAAGGAGCCAGCTACACAGTCAAACAATTGTATGCTAATTTGTGGGTAAGTTCTGCCCCCTTATTGCCACAATTCGCAGAAATTATACCCCCCAGCAGCACCAGTGGAGTCCCCCACAAAACTAAATTCCCAGGTATGAAACAAAACTACTCCCTGTGCCTCATTTTGACATGTCACATGACAGAGACTACCCTTACAGTAATACTTTAAAATTACTAATCCCAATATTGTAGGAGTAAAAAGAAATGATTTGCCCCCAGTGATAGAATAGACCTTTTAAGTGAATGATTTATTTTTTTATTAAAGAGATCGTGGCTCAGCTGCAGAGCCGCCGGACAGTCGTACGATACACTTCCCCTGCAATCAGCTATAAGGCTGGCTTCAAGGAAAGGGGAGGCTTTGAGAGTGAATAGCTCTGAAACCATAAAGGTTTGAGAGATATCACTGGGGTCAAATCATTTTTTTTTTTTTACTCCTACAATATTGGGATTAGTAATTTTAAAGTATTACTATTCCTTTAAGAGAACGTTGACTACCTCTCCCACATGAGAGGCACAAATGAAAAATACTGACCGGGGGCCTACAGACATGTTGGGGCAGGACATCCCCTATGTGAGTGGACAGATATATGTTTGCTTGTCTGGGGATGGAGGAGACCTATTCTAAGTAAAGAAAGATGTTTGGGTATCAGGGACTTCAGGAGTTTGGAGGCAGAGACCAAACTGAGGCAGTTAGAGACCTGTGGTGGAGTGGAAAGAATCATGGCTGTATGAGTGGTCAGAGGCATGTCTGTATTTGTGGTGACAGGCATGTCTGTGTGTCCTGAGAACCATTTATGTATGTGTCCCGAGAAGCATGTCGTTGTGTGTGTGTGTGCTGGCAACCATTTGTATGTGGGGTGAGACGTATGTCTGCGTGTGTGCTGACAAACCTGAGGTGCTTGACACAGATCTCACACTTTTTGCTGGAGGAGACACAGGGATGGATATGTATGTAATTGTTGGGGCTACGGTTGGAAGTATGGTGAACTGGTCACAAGCCCAAGAAGACACTTGGATGGGGTTAGAGGTGGCAACATCTTGTCTGGAGACACACAGAGATACGCAGATTGTGACCGAGTCAACACAAGCAAGAAAGACAGCTCTAACTGCTGTATGATGCACACCTACCTAGGTAAGTACACAAGTATATACATACTAGCAAAAGGGGCACAGCGTTACCCATTGGCATTAAGTTGTTTAACTACTTGAGGGGTATTCAACGGAATGATTGACAATGCTTTGGGTAAGTTTGCAGGACTGAAAAGCATTGTGTTTGAGAGCCAAAGACTTATCCATGCAGTGGAATGCGTTTGATACCTATTTGGCACTAAATGAACTCAACACATTGCCATCTTCCTTGGTTTCTTTAAACCCCTTCAGTGCCAAACATGTATCCAACACATTCCATTGCATGGATCCCTCTTTGGCTGTCAAACATGTAACCCTTTTAGTGGCTCGAAAATACTCAACCATTGTCAATTTGTTGAATACCCCTCAAGCACTAAACAAACTCAATCCCCACGGGCAACACCATGCCCCTTTTGCTAGTAATCACTAAAATAAACAGACCTTGATCCATGGGTACTGGTGATCTTTATCAATTTAACTATACACATCATCATCAATGATAAATATTTTACTAGCTGTGTCAGAATTATAGATGAAATTCAGAGCTCGCAGAATGTCATGTTTCCACAACAGGTAGAGTACCCAGGCAGAGATGTGCAAATTAGAACATTCAATGCAATCACATCCATTTCCATCCATTTACAAGGCGCTCTATATAAATAAATATTGTGGTCAAAGTTAGAAACACAGCTATTATAGATAATGGACAGCTTCACTGGCCAAAGTGGACGCTAAAACAGAAGGTCTTATTCTTCCAGCTAATAAGATGGTGCACACCATAGGGCTTTAATGAGAATTCTGTAAACTCTCATTGCTATAAATGGGGCTTAACCCCTTCAGTACTAGAACTATATAACATTTTGTGATACAAAGAGTTGTATCAAAGGGTCAAATTCCCATTGATTAAAATGTGGCATCTTCACCATACTCCATGGCACAGTAGTGGTAAAATGTTTACCATTTACACAGATCCCATGAGCAGCAAAGAAAATTACCACAATACTCATGGACTCCTCAATTACATTCACATGAGGTAGTACTCAATCCCACATGCACCCAAGTCACACACACCTCTCTTCCCCATACACCTGGACGCTCATTCCTCTTCCCATAACATGCCCGCACACATACAACTGGTCAGCACCCCCTTACACTTGGCGATGGTTACACCCACACCCCCATAATCTTGGGTACTATGTTCATCCACAAACCATACACCTGGTCAAAGTCACACACCTCAGTTCATGGGCACACTCCAATACATTTGGTCACAAACATCTGGTCACACTCACCCCCCCCACACACACACACACATCTGGTCACACTCACCCCCCCCACACACATCTGGTCACACTCACCCCCCACACACACACACATCTGGTCACACTCACCCCCCACACACACACACATCTGGTCACACTCACCCCCCCCACACACACACATCTGGTCACACTCACCCCCCCCACACACACATCTGGTCACACTCACCACCCCCCCCCCCCCCCCACACACACACACACACACACACCTGGTAGCACTCACTACACACACACACACACACACACACACACACACACACACACACACACCTGGTCGCACTCCCTCCCACACATACACATCTGGTCACGCTCACCCCAAACACACACATCTGGTCACGCTCACCCCAAACACACACATCTGGTCACGCTCACCCCAAACACACACATCTGGTCACGCTCATCCCCACACACACACATCTGGTCACGCTCATCCCCACACACACACACATCTGGTCACGCTCATCCCCACACACACACACCTGGTCGCACTCACCCCCCCACACACACACACCTGGTCACACTCCCTCCCACACCTGGTCACACACACACACATCTGGTCGCGCTCCCCCCCCCCCACACACACACACACACCTGGTCGCACTCACCCCCCCACACACACACCTGGTCACACTCCCTCCCACACCTGGTCACACACACACACATCTGGTCACGCTCATCCCCACACACACATCTGGTCACGCTCCCCCCCCCACACACACACACACACACACACACACACATCTGGTCGCGCTCCCCCCCCCCCCACACACACACATCTGGTCGCGCTCCCCCCCCCCCCCCACACACACACACATCTGGTCGCGCTCCCCCCCACACACACACATCTGGTCGCGCTCCCCCCCCCACACACACACATCTGGTCGCGCTCCCCCCCCACACACACACATCTGGTTGCACTCCCCCCCACACACACATCTGGTCGCGCTCCCCCCCCCCACACACACACACATCTGGTCGCGCTCCCCCCCCCCACACACACACACATCTGGTCGCGCTCCCCCCCCCCACACACACACACATCTGGTCGCGCTCCCCCCCCCCCCCCCACACACACACATCTGGTCGCGCTCCCCCCCCACACACACATCTGGTCGCGCTCCCCCCCACACACACACACACACATCTGGTCGCGCTCCCCCCCCCACACACACATCTGGTCGCGCTCCCCCCCCACACACACATCTGGTCGCGCTCCCCCCCCACACACACACACACCTGGTCGCGCGCTCACACACACACACACCTGGTTGCGCGCTCACACACACACACACACACCTGGTCGCGCGCTCACACACACACACACACCTGGTCGCGCTCTCCCCCCCCCACACACACACCTGGTCGCGCTCCCCCCCCCCCACACACACACATCTGGTCGCGCTCCCCCCCACACACCTGGTCGCACTCCCCCCCCCCCACACACCTGGTCGCACTCACCCCCCACACACACACCTGGTCGCACTCCCCCCCCCCCCCCCACACACACACACCTGGTCGCACTCACCCCCCCACACACACACACACACACACACACACACACACACACCTGGTCACACTCACCCCCCCCCACACACACACACACACCTGGTCACACACACACACACACTTGGTCACACTCACCCCCCCCACACACACACACACATCTGGTCACGCTCACCCCCCCCACACACACACACACACATACACATCTGGTCACGCTCACCCCCCCCCACACACACACACACATACACATCTGGTCATGCTCACCCCCCACACACATCTGGTCGCATTCACACCTGGTCACCCCCCCCACACACACACATCTGGTCGCACTCACCCCCCCCCCACACACACACCTGGTCGCACTCACCCCCACACACATTTGGTCGCACCCCCCCCCCCCCCCACACACACACACACACACACACACACCCCTAGTCCCACACACACACACACACACACACACACACACACACCTGGTCGCACTCCCCCACACACACACACACATACATACATACACCTGGTCGCACTCCCCCACACACACACACACATACATACACCTGGTCGCACTCCCCCACACACACACACATACATACATACACCTGGTCGCACTCCCCCCCACACACACACACATACATACACCTGGTCGCACTCCCCCCCACACACACACACATACATACACCTGGTCGCACTCCCCCCCACACACACACACATACATACATACACCTGGTCGCACTCCCCCCCACACACACACACATACATACATACACCTGGTCGCACTCCCCCCCACACACACACACATACATACATACACCTGGTCGCACTCCCCCCCACACACACATACACCTGGTCGCACTCCCCCACACACACACATACACCTGGTCGCACTCCCCCACACACACACATACACCTGGTCGCACTCCCCCACACACACACACACACACACACACACACATACACCTGGTCGCACTCCCCCCCCCCCCCCCCCCCCCACACACACACACACACACACACACACACACACACACATACACACACATACACATACACCTGGTCGCACTCACCCCCCACACACACATACACCTGGTCGCACTCACCCCCCACACACACATACACCTGGTCGCACTCACCCCCCACACACACATACACCTGGTCGCACTCACCCCCCACACACACATACACCTGGTCGCACTCACCCCCCACACACACATACACCTGGTCGCACTCACCCCCCACACACACATACACCTGGTCGCACTCACCCCCCACACACACATACACCTGGTCGCACTCACCCCCCACACACACATACACCTGGTCGCACTCACCCCCCACACACACACACCTGGTCACACTCACCCCCCACACACACCCTCCCACACATACACATCTGGTCACGCTCACCCTACACACACATCTGGTCACGCTCACCCCCCCAGACACACACATCTGGTCACGCTCAACCTCCCACACACACACACACACATCTGGTCACGCTCACCCTCCCACACACACACACACACATCTGGTCACGCTCACCCTACACACACACACACACATCTGGTCATGCTCACACACACACACACATCTGGTCACACACACACACACACACACACACACACATCTGGTCACACACACACACACACACACACACACACACACAATCTGGTCACACACACACACATCTGGTCACGCTCACCCCACACACACACACACACACACACACACACACACACACACATCTGGTCACGCTCACCCCACACACACACACACACACACACACACACACACACACACACACACACACACACATCTGGTCACGCTCACCACACACACACTTGGTCACACACACACACTTGGTCACACACACCCATCTGGTCACACTCACCCATCTGGTCACACACACACATCCACATCTGGTCACACTCACCCCCCCCACACACACATCTAGTCACACTCACCCCCCCCCACACACACGCACATCTGGTCACACACACACACACACACACACACCTGTTCACACTCACATCACACACACACATACACACTCCCACACACCCATCTGGTCACACTCCCACACACATATCTGGTCACACTCACCGCCCCACACACACATCTGGTCACACTCCCACACACTCCTGCTCACACTTATTCCCCTACACACACATCTGCTCACACTCCCACACTCCTGCTCACACTTATCCCCCTACACACACATCTGCTCACACTCCCACACACTCCTGCTCACACTTATCCCCCTACACACACATCTGCTCACACTCCCACACACTCCTGCTCACACTTATCCCCCTACACACACATCTGCTCACACTCCTGCTCACACACCCACACACTCCTGCTCACACTTATCCCCCTACACACACATCTGCTCACACTCCCACACACTCCTGTTCACACTTATCCCCCTACACACACATCTGCTCACACTCCCACACACTCCTGTTCACACTTATCCCCTACACACACATCTGCTCACACTCCCACACACTCCTGTTCACACTTATCCCCCTACACACACATCTGCTCACACTCCCACACACTCCTGTTCACACTTATCCCCCTACACACACATCTGCTCACACTCCCACACATCTGGTCACACTCCCACACATCTGGTCACACTCCCACACATCTGGTCACACTCACATCTGGTCACACTCACATCTGGTCACACTCCCCCCACACCCACATCTGGTCACACTCCCTCCCACACACACACATCTAGTCACACTCACCTACATATCGCACAGCTCATTCCACAGTCTCTCCATTTCCAAGGCCGCACTTCGCCCCACAAAATTGAGACATGGCCATGGGCTACCTCCGTGCAGGGCTGCGTTCAACCGGACAACTTAACCCATGCACCAAATGCATGGCCACTGCCGCCCCCCCCCCCTCACACAACCACTTATACTCAGCCTCGTTTACTTTCACCTTATACACCGCTTACCCTCATGTTCGTTTACATAGCCACCTTCACACAGTCACAATGCTCACCCCATAGAGCGGAGTCCAGCGGTTCTCCTGGTCTATCTCCCTGAACTCCTTCTCCATGTCGCTTCCTTTCACCGTTCGACTCCGTCTTTGCTTTACTGTTTACCAGAGCTTTATGTTACAGATTTCTCCCGGGCCGCATTGCGATCCCCAGCAGAAGTCTTACGCTGAGCAGCTTTAGCATAGATTCCAAGAAGAAAAAGAGACGGTCTACTGCCGCTATCTGCGACACCAACCACTTCGCCGGTCGCCTAAGCCACGCCCCTTTCCGGTTACTTTCACGCCCCCGTTATTACAGTTCGTCCAATCTCGACTCGGTAACTAGCCCGGAAGCGTTTCACCCAATCAACTGTCGATAATGACAGACGTTTCCTCCTAGCTATGAAAGTCCACCCTTATCACCATGAATGTCATAAGCCCCACCCTCCTGGAGATTCCCCACAGCTAGGCATGTAGGCCGAGGTTGCCATCGTTTGTGTGGGCAGAAAAAAAATATAAATGAAAGCTTGTGGCACCTGACAGAAGTGGATGTCCTTTGACAGGCATATATCCAAGCATTCCTTATGGATTCAATTTAGGTAACCCTGACATAAATACAGCTTATGTTTAAAATATTCAAAGATGATATGTGCTGTATATAACTGTAATATTTATGGCAACAACATCCGATAATTGAAAATAGATGGTGTATGCTACATTGAAAAACGCTACTATCTGCTGATAATAACCCCAAACATCCTCAAATTTATGTAGACCAAATTTATGTAATTTATTTTACTACTTATCCTTGGAGCGCGATTGGTGGATGGGTATTACCAAGAATTTTCGTTTACATCATGACTTTTGACAGTTCTTTATATAACTAATAATAGAACAAGACCAAAGTATTTTATTTACACAGGGTTATTTTGAAACATTTATACTGAATCTTATTGGGTTTTAATACTTTAGCGCAAAGTGATTCACTTATACACACACTACACATTTTTAGGGTGTAGGAAAGAGAGATTTTGGTCTCAAAAGTGGGTCTGTCCATCCTAAAAAGAAACACCTGGAAGGTATAGAAATCTCCTCCTATACCTTACTATGCAGGACAATCCTAATGTAATGTTACCATGTTGCAATTGTAAAGAAGAACACTTGTTATATTTTCAATCAGCAAGATTGTTGGAAGAAGTGCAATCAACCTGTACCACCTAACATTTTAACCCTTTTAGTGCCAGAGGCATGGGTAATTTTTTGTACCCTGCTGGCCAAACATATTTTCAGCATTTTTGCTATCCATCTGTTTAAATATGATGTCCTTTGGTAACATAAATATTTATGGAAAACTATATGTATTTTTTCAGTACCAAATTCAGATTTCCCATGGCCCCTCACGAGAACTAAATATTATATCGTTTAATTAGCAATGATGTCATAAATACCAAAAAATGAAAAATGTATTTATTTTGCCACAGTTATAAACTATATGTGAAAACTTTTATTCTGGTATTCAAAATTTCTCTAGCTGCAATTATAGCTAATATGTACAGTGTTACCTACAAGCACGGCCTGCACAGTCCCTTAATAAACAGGAGCAAATATAGGCTTTTTTTTTTTTTTTACGTTTCCAAAGCTTCAAAGATATGGAAATCTTTGAAATCCATTAAATATCCTACTGTACTCATTAGCTACTGCTCGTATAAGAAAAATTGCATCCCATTAGTATGAGCTGACATACAGAAGGGGTACCAGAAGCATGAAACTGCACCAACTACAAACTCTCATATTTCTTGCATTTTTTTTTTTAATCTGTACTAAAATTGTACCAACTACAAAACTGAAGAAAAGGTAGACAAAGCACACAGCATTTTGGAAAAAGATAACCCATTGCATCAATTGAGGGGTCACTTGTCTTTCCACCCCTAACCTTGCACAAATGTTTTCTAAAGGTGGAGTTAATGGAAAAATAATTTGCTTTTTTGACATTTCCACCCCTTGAAATATACTACAATTTTTCTTACTGCATTCATTAGCTTCTATTCCTTAAAGAGAAATGGTACCCTATTGGTATGGGTTGACATACTGTAGGGCAGGGCTCAAAATTTCCATTTGCCACTAGCCAATGGCGAGTGAAAGTTTAGCTCTGGCGAGTAGAAATTCAGCCCTGGTGGGTATGTTATGGCTTGCAGTGGCAATTAACTTTTCAGGTCTGGCTAGTAGCAAAGGAATTCAAATTTTAAGCCCTGCTGTAGGGGGTGCCAGAAGAGCAAAAATACACTGTTTCCTTTTTCTAAACTGGCTGCCTGCAGTAAAGCTATTCTTACCTGCACCAAATTAGGGTATTTTTTAATCTTACCCTTTGGCTGGTGTGCACAATTATTTCCAAACGATGGCGTTATAGGGGATTTTTTTTTTCATTTCCACTACTTCAAAGATACTAAAATTATTGAAAACCAAGGCATTTTCCAAGGTATTCAGTTCTTTCTACCATTCCAAGTACCACATTGGTATGGGTTGTTAAGCCACTGGGGTACCGGAAGCACTAAACCATACATGACTTTTCTTTTTTGAAGTTACCTGCCAACATTAAAATGATCATACCTATTAGATATATGAAGAAAAGGCCAGTAAGGTATACCATTTTGGAAAGTAGACCTCACCCCCTTTAAATGTGGGGCCACTGTCCTTGTTTTTTTCTCCTAGGCTAGTGTGCACTACTCTTTCCAGAAAATGGTGTCATGGGAAAAATACTTTTTTTTCACACTTTAGTCACTTCAAATATATTAAAATATTTCAACAGCATAACATTTCCTAGAATTTTCAGAACCTAATGCCAGCCTGAGAAAAATAGAACCCAACTGGTATGGAATAACATACTGTAGTGGGTGCCAGAAGCATGGATACTGGGAGAACAGACTGTAAATGTGTGATTCTATGACTAGCAGTGGAATAAGGCTGAGGGGTCAGCCTGTGTATGTAGGAGTCTGTAACTCATAGTGTTCAATGGTACCAGGCTAGGGTGGTGTCAGACAGACTGCTTCCATCCCACCCAAACTACCAGATATGAATGGGTGGGATTGGAGAAAGCCTTCATCATCACCAGCTGGCTGGATTGGCATTCTTGCAGGTCAAAGCGGTGATTGTTGCAACCACCTTGGAAAATGTCCTGATAAAACATCTGTATTAATTGGCGAATCCTAAGAACCTCTGCACAGTTTTATGAATGGTAGGCTTTGGACAATCATGGACTGGGGACAGTCTCTCCAGGCCCATCTTGAGTCCAGCAGGACAGATTATGAACCCCAGGAAGGGCAAACTATCCTTCTCAAAGTTTCATATTTTGACTTTGATGTACAGATTATTCTCCCAGAGACGCTGCAGAACTGCCCAAACATGATTCCGATGGGAGTCTAGGTCCTTGGAGTAAATGAGAATGTTATCCAGGTAACCCAGGACATGGGACATAATCATATCTTAGAAGATGTCAATCATGAGGGATTGGAAAACTGCCGGGGCGTTACACAAACTAAAGGGCATCACCAGGTAAATGCGTATGGAAGGCAGTCTTCCACTCATCTCTCTCTTTAAATGTACGAGATTGTATGCGGATGAAACCCTTCTCTAGGTTTTCCTGGATATATGTAGCAAGGGCAGTGTTTTGTGGACCGCAGAGCAATAAGTCCTACCGCGAGGAGGGACTTCCCCTGGAAGTAGATCAATTGAACAGTCATAAAGCCTATGTGAAGACAATGAGTTAGCCTCTTTTTTGGAGAAGAAATCTGCAAACTCATAATAAGCAGACGGCACTTCAGGTGGTATCTGACCATCAAGAATGGTAGCCAACAACTTTGGCTTCTGGATTTGTGCAAGTCCATGGCATAAAGATCCCCATGCCGTCAGATCAATAGACTGCCAATTAAATGTAGGATTATGCAGTCTGCGCCAGGGCAGTCCCAGAATTGCTGGAGCAGTAGGAGACTGTATCACATCAAACTGGATGGTCTCAGAATGCAAACTGACCCACAGTGACCCAAACTAACCCTTTCCTAAGGGTTGACCATCAACTGTGGTGAATATTAAGGGGCTAGTCTTCTTATGGAGTAGTAGAGATCGATCTGCCATGCTGGGATCAATCCTACTAGCCGGATGGTGGTAGCAGGCCTAGTTGGAGATCAACCATTCGAGTACCGGGGACTGATAAATGAAGCAAATGTTGGGAGCAAAGGCAAGGTCAACCTGGAGGGCTGTAGAGAAAGTTGTAGTCGAGGTATCCAAGTCGGATCAAATCAGGTATGCAAACGGTACAGGGAGCAAACAAAGACAGAATTCAGAAACAAACCCAAGGTCGGAATCAGGATCAAAGACTGGAGAAAATGCCAAAGCTCACAAATTATGCTGGTAGCTGGAAGATCAGGCGTGGGAAGCCCAAACCAGGAAGGCTTTAAAGGGCTAAGTTCAAATCTATCACGGTCCCCGTGTCTTTCTGTCAATCTATCATGATGTACCTGTGCATTGGTGGAGACTGATTGGCCCGCCCAGGATGTGCCGTTATATGCTGGAGCTTGGGCAATTGTCAGTTGCCCTTTCGTGGTGTTCCTGTTGCTGCGCCTTGTTGCCATATTCCAGTGTCTTCTGTGTACCGACCCGGCTAGTCTGACTCTGCTCTTGGTTCTGCTCCGTGATTTGACCCGGTTCTGGCTGACGACCCTGCTCCGTGATTTGACCCGGTTCTGACTGACGACCCTGCTCCGTGAATTGATCCGGTTCTGGCTGACGACCCTGCTCTGTGATTGATTCCGGCCTGTCTGCTGTTTCCGGTTGCCATTCCGGCCTGTCTGCTGTTCCGGTGCTGCTCCGGTCCTGCCTACTGTTCCGGTTGCTACACCGGCCTGTCCGCTGTTCCAGTACTGTGCCGGCCTTGCCTACTGTTCCGGTTGCTATTCCGGCCTGCCTTCTGTTCCAGTGCTGTTCCGGTCCTGCCTGCTGTTCCGGTTGCTGTTCCGGCCTGTCTGCTGTTCCAGTTACCGTTCCAGTTCTGCCTGCTGTTCCAGTGTTCCTGCGTCATTCCAGTCGCCTCGGCGACATTCTGAACTGTTTAAGCGACTCACTGTTCCTCTCACTTGTCAGTAGCTGTAGCCTGAGGTTGCTTTGCCTTCTGTTGGCTGCCAAGGTACTCGCTTCTGTACAGAACCATTTAACCCTTGCAGTGCCTGTAGTCTCCGGTCTGGTGCCTCCGATATATCTTGCCAAGCATACATTTTCTGACATAGCCTTTCCTCTGAGTGCTTCTGTGTGTCTCTTATTCCATCAGAGCCTTGTCAGTCCGTGTTCATCCTCTGGCTCAGGGCCACAGACATTGAAGGTACATTCCCATTGCACTCCAGAGGGCATTGGTTCTATTTCAGCTTGTGCAGTCACCATCAGTACAGCACCCAAGGGGTGTATGGGCACAATCCTAGTGGCACATGCAGGGTTACTACTTTTCTAGTTAAGGGCGATTTTGGTTCTGTTCATTACAGCGTGGCAATAGCAATCCTCTGTAGCCCACAGTGGTGGTACCGGCTCAGCTGTGGACATTGGGCTCTGGTATTTCAACTTGAGAGTGTATTCAGTGCAGTTACTCCACTATCCTGCTATTGAGAGACTGTGTTCCAGAGACTGCTATTTATCCTGGGCGTTGGCCAGTCTTGTATATCTCACCCATTTCATTTATTAACCCTTTGGGGGAATACTCCCTATCCATCCCAGCACCTATCGTTATCATTGTGTGCATTCACTTTGTCATTATTGCCATTGTTGCTATTTCTGTGCTGGCCTCTAGGGGCCTTGTTTTATTTTCAATAAAACTGTGTTTTTACTTCATACCCTGGTCTGAGTGTCAGAAAACCGTTACAAAATCACAGAGAAGATGGGTGGAGAAAAAACAGACAGAGTAACACACCTAACTCTGCTTCAGCTCTTTTGAATTGTATGCTGTCCATATTTTCTTTCCCGTCCCTCTACATGTTGTGGTTATCTATCGTTCACATACCTCCACATGTACACTGTTAAATTTTCTTTCTGACTATGAATTAAGCCTTTCCTTATCCTTGTCATCAGACATGTCCTCACACCTTTTAAGGGAATTCAGCTGCCATGTGGATGTTTACTTTGTGTCCTGTGCAGCCCATATTCTCATTCTAAGATCTGAGTTTGGACTACACCATTGGACAGCTGCTAGTACTCACAAGGATGGTCATTTCCTAATCCTTGTTTTCACTAGAGGCTTTGTACTTTCTGATTTTAATATCTGCCCTTTTCCGCTATCCTATCACCACTGTGTAACATTTGGTATTACTCTTACTTCTTCTGCAATCACACCTCCATTCCCCGCTTCACACATAATCTCAAATCACTCAACCTCAGAACTCTCCTGTCCTCTTTAGCTACAGGTCATTCAACCATTGCCATTAATGCAGACACTAACAGCTTTGACAAAACATACAACTCCATACTATCTTCCTCTTTGAACCTGCATGCTCCTCACTCTGCCACTCCAGTAAATCCAATCCACTGCTTAATATAAACACCTGCTTCCTCCACCTCTATACCCATTCAGCTGAGCAACTCTGGAGAAAGTCAGGCCAACAGGGAGATTTTTTTCACAACAAATTCGTCCTTTCCTGCTTTAACTCTGCTCTGTGTCTGACTAAAAAAACAATACTTTTCAAAACTCATTAATACACATGAATCCAACCCCCGCCATCTCTTCTCTACCTCCTCCTCACCCCATCTTCCTCCCTCCCAAACTTTATACAACAACAATATTAGAAATAATAATAATGAAAAAGCCAATGAGAAAACGGGCAGAGGATGACTGAGAGGCTAAGGACTCTATCAGAAATAGGAGCCTGCCGATGGTCAACCTCAGCTGCTGGAGACTAGGCCAGAGCCAGCTGGAGTCTCAAGGGATATGAGGAACGCTGCACTGAACCTACAGCCTCCCATCAGGAGTAGCAAGTGAGACTACTGACTCACTCCTGCAGTCAGTAAAACCAGGGTCTGCCAGAGCCCCAAGTCTGCACAAAGATGGATGTCTGTAGGGAACGGAGCCACCAAGGGGAGAGAACAGACAGAGCCACTGGTCAGCACCAGCTAGGATAGTCAGACAAGGCCATGTTCATAAACAGAGCTGGTAGTCAGCCAGAGCCACAGGTCTGGACCATATAGGATGTCCACTGGAAGTAGGCAACATTGGGAGGATAGTTGGACAAAGACCCAGGTCAGCACCAGAATGGGTTAGTCAGACAAGCCATGGTCATACACAGATCGGGTAGTCAGCCAGAGCCACAGGTCTGCACCAGATTGGATGTCTCAGACAAGAAGGAGCGTACAGTGATAATGGTCAGACAGATCCACAGGTCAGCACCAGAATGTATAGTCAAACAATCCATGTCATACACAGGATACAGGAGCAACAGGAATAATGACTGCACTGACATCACAACAACATAAGGGTAACTGAGAGAAGACAAAAAACAAACGAATGTGACGAACGCACACTGAGAAAGTATCACGGTGCCCGTGATTCTTTGTTTTTTTATTTTTCTGTCAGTTATTCTGTGTGAGGTCCTTATTGGTTGCCCTGTGTTTAGCTCCCCCAGTATTGCCTTTATATACTGGGCTCCTGCACCTTATCACTGCCCTTTCGTGGTGTTCTTGTGCCAGTTCTACGTTTGTATTGAGGTTTCCAGTGTACCGACTTGGCTTGCCTGACTACTCTCCTGTTCCTGCGCCTGTGTACCGACCCGGACTGCCTGACTACTCTCCAGTGATTGTTCCTGTGTACCGACCCGGCCTGGCTGACGTTCCTGTTCCTGTGTACCGACCCGGCACGAGAGAAACAGCACAACCCCAGACGTACGTTTTGGTCTGTGTGGATGTGACTTGAGTAGCACCTGAGGGGCTACACATGCCTTGAGCAGATCACTTTATTTTGCTCTTTCTCTGTGTGGGTTCGTCACATTATTGTCTCCCTGAGTGGAAGGGCATCCCAGGCATGGGCCCTTGCTTCCATGTGCCTAGAGGGAATCAGCTGCACCCCACTGACGAGGTCCACACAGACTGAAACGTACGTCTGGGGTTATGCTGTTTCTCTTGTGCAGAGAGGATTTGCCTGACATTTCGGGGCTGGACTGCCTGAGGGTGGCACCAGACTGATGTGAATATGGAAATTTCCTCTCTGCAATGGCACATGGGAGCGAAAAACGTGACTTGAGCAGCACCTGAGGGGCTACACATGCCTTGAGCAGATCACTTTATTTTGCTCTTTCTCTGTGTGCGTTCGTCACATTATTTTGTTTTTTGTAGTCTAACTGAGAGAAGAACCAGTTACCCTTAAAAAGGCAGCCAGGAAGTAGATAGGTGGAGCTCTCAGTCCCAATAGTATAAGACAGGACCCTGCGCCATTCAGCAACCTCGCGCCCGAAAGTGATGTATGTGTCACTTTCCAAACTTTCCCCTCGTCATTCTGGCAACCACGCGCCTGAAAGTGACGCATGGTGCCAATATGCACCAACCCTCAGACCCATCACTGCATCATCTCAGGGAGTGTGTCTGCTTAGCACAAGGACATGGGCAGCCACTGAAGGTACCCAGCGCGCCCAGACCCAGTCCCAGAAGTGACGCCTGGGATAACGCAGCGGCGACATTCATAGCCATACACTACCTGTGTCAACCCACAAGGCGTCGTTGGATATAAGGTAACTGTGACATTCCCAGACTGGATGGCTCATAGATATCAAGGTTACTTCTCTGGACTGCAGACTGCCAGGCATGGCCATCCTTTTGAGACACGTCTGGTCTAGGCATTCCACTGGACTTGCCTCTCCTTGGGCCTGAACTGGCAACCTTCATGGTGAAGAAAGAAAAAGTCTATGTTGGAATAATATCACGGTGCCCGTGCTATTGCTGGCGACATTTTGACAGTGATACTTCCTGATGCCTTTTATTGGTTAATGTGGCTTTGCTCCGCCCAGTGGTAGCCCTTAAATACTGAGCCCTGTCACTTCTCCGGTGCCCTTTCGTGGTGTTCCCATTGCTAAGCACTTGTTCCAGTATTCGTGTGATTCCTGTGTATGACCTGGACTGCCTGACTACTCTGCCTGTATCGTTCCTGCTCTGTATACCGACCCGGCCTGGCTGACGTTCCTGCTCTGTGTACCGACCTGGCCTGGCTGACGTTCCTGCTCTGTGTACCGACCCGGCCTGGCTGACATTCCTGCTCTGTGTACCGGCCCGGATTGGCTGACGTTCCTGCTCTGTGTACCGACCTGGCCTGGCTGACGTTCCTGCTCTGTGTACCGACCTGGCCTGGCTGACGTTCCTGCTCTGTGTACCGACCCGGATTGGCTGATGTTCCTGCTCTGTGTACTGACCCGGACTGGCTGACTTTTCTGCTCTGTATACTGACCCGGATTGGCTGAAGTTCCTGCTCTGTGTATCGAACCGGTTTTGGCGGACGTTCCTGCTCTGTGTATTGACCTGGCCCGGCTCACTGCTCCATCTGGTATCCGGTTAGGGGCTGTCCTCCAGTGTCCTCTCTGTCCATGGACAGATCCTCTGGTTGTCTCGTTTGCTGCTCCGGCAGCCTTGTTACTGTGACCCGGTCACCGTATTGTGCCTCGTGACCCGACACCCTGGTGTTGTATATCCATCCGGTTGCACCACGGTACGCTTGACCTGTTACTGCTACAAGCTGAGGTTGGTCTGTTCCTGGGTGCCTCAGGCTGTTCTCACTATCTGGCAGTTGACTTCAGGTCTGAGCGTTCGTTAACCCCTTGAGGGCTGGTGCCATTGCACATTGGGTCACAGTCATTGCAGTCTCAGTTTGGCGTTACTCTGTGCATACAGTTGCAGTCCTCCATTACTGCTCCGGCACTCTACCGCTTGTCCAGGGCCTTCGATTACTCCCGCGGCCTTTGCCGCTATTGTGTCACTCTCTGCGTAGTGAGTGTCCTGTGGACCTTTGCGCTATTAGGGCTTGTCTGTCCTCCTGGCCTAATATCAACCATTTCACCACTGTCTCGTTTGGATTCACACGAACTGTACCTGACCTGTGTCAGTATTATATTTGCCTATATATGTATATACTGGACCCGTGTGGATATTGATTACTGTAACCTGACCTGTGTCAGTATTATATTGTCTATATATATATATATATATATATATATATATATACTGGACCCGCGAGGGTTATTCTATTTCTGTGTTTTTTTTTTCAATAAAACTGCGTTTTACCTAAACGTTCAGTGTCTGAGTGTCCATAAAACCGTTACAAATAAGCATCATGAAAGTATAAATAAAAAGTGTAGTCTTGATTCTAGGTGGCACTTTCTGCAGACGTCTACTAATCTGTGAGAGCGAAGTACCTGAATAAGTTTATCCGATGATTCTTTTCCTCTGACTCATTCCTCTGATATTGCATCACTCTGTCTGACCAGGTTCTTCTTAGGGCACTCCCATAGACTTTGGCTATTAGAGGAGTCCTTGCTGTCCCAAACTGAAGTTAAACTCACATTCGAAAAATCCTTGTAGGACTTCATTGCTTTTAATGTAAATAGGGTTACCTCTCTGCTATCAGTGTGGGAGGCCCACAAATGCGTTACTAGGGGGGAGTTTGTTAAGTTGGAAGCTTGGAGAAAGAAGCAACATAGAGCTAAAATTGATGGTCTTTTACACCAGATCTCTATCTTGGAGGCACAGTATAAAGCTTCACAAGCACCAGATACTCTCCAATCTCTCATTCATCTCAGATTTCAACTGAAATCTCTATTGAACTTGCACATAGAGAAATTATTTCTCAGGTGTCGTCAAAAGTATTTTGAGAAAGGGAATAAGGTACGCTTTCTATTTAATCAGCAATTGCATGCTATGCTTTCTTCTTATTATATCCCTAGCATTCAGTATCACACTAATACGTTAACCTCTGTTAGTAGAAAGATTGTGTTTTCTTTCCAAAAATGTTATTCTGTGATACACAACCTTTCTGCTTTACAGCCAGGTGGTCATGGTGTACTCACCAAAATCAAATAGTATCAGTTGGCATCCAGTCTTCCCAGGATTGCAGATGATCACTGGAGGAGTTTACATCAATCATCTCCTTTTTACCTCCAGGGAATAATCCTGGCCCTGATGAGTTCTCACAGGCATATTATATAAAACCCATTGAACACTCCCAGCCCCACTTCTCACAGAAGCCTACATCCATCCATGGCTGAGGCGCACATCGTGCTGCCTAAGCTAGGTAAAGATCCCCTTCTATGTGAAAGTTATCACCCAATCTCACATTTGAATTTGGTTTTTAACCCCTTAAGGACTGGCTGCGTTCACACGCGGCTGGCATTTAAGGACTACAGAACATTTTGTTTTTCTTTTGTATCCGGTTCCGGGCTCCCAAACGGCATGCAGCCGCGCAGGGAGCCTGTAATTCCATGGCGGTCCTGGCACTTCATGGGTTGTTAACGCTTAAAACAACCCATGACACACTATGACCATCAAGGGTCATTAAGGGGTTAAAATGTTTTAAAAAATCTTAGCATAAAGACTCAAATCTTACCTCCCCTCCTTGGTCCACTTGGACCAGGTAGGATTCAACCCAGGTAGCGATAATAGAGATAATAATAGAAAGCTTCTTAACTTTTTACATTACTTATCTCATAATAGAAACCCAGCCTTATTGCTTTCAACTATTGCTGAGAAGGCCTTTGATAAGGTCAGCTAGTATTTTCTCTCTCTCTCTCTCCGGGCCTATGGCTTTGGTCCAAGGTTTATCAACAATGTTCTTTCTTTATATACGATTCCAAGTGAAAATAGTAAAGTGAATGGTTGCCTTTCAGAATCTTTGCCAATTACCTGTGGCACCAGACAGAGAAACCCCGATTCTCCGAACCTTTTTATTTTGATTATGGAACCCCTGGCTCAACATATTCTCCAGAACCTTGGTATATCCGGAATCAATGTTCAAAGCTATTTTTGAAGATTATGTACTGCTTACGGTCTCTAACCCTCTAGAATCTATGCCCTGTATCGTGGAGACTCTTCGTGGTTTCTCTGAGCTCTCAAACTTTAAGATTAATTTCTGAACATCTGAGGCCTTGGGACTCAAATTGCAACCTGGTGCTTTACATAGCTTAAAGGGGAACTACCACCCCGCAAAAACTTAATCTTATTTAAGTCTTCATCTGGCAACTAGCTGCTTAGTAGCGCTAGTCGCCAGAACTATTACCGTCCGGCTCCAAAGGGGACTGACAGCGCAGGTGCACGGACGTCACTATGGCAAGATGTCCGTGCTTCCTGCTACTGTCCGCCTCAGAGTAAGTAGAAGATCTTGTAAACCGGGTAATAGTTCTGGCGACTAGCGCTACTAAGAAGCTAGTCGCTAGATGAAGACTTAAATAAGATTAAGTTTTCGCGGGGTGGTAGTTCCCCTTTAAAAACTACTTATCCTTTTAAGTGATCAAGGTCTTTGCACATGGGAACCCCTTTATACTTGGATAAGTAGAATTAGTTTTGTCAAGATAACTATCCTTCTGAGACTATTATATTTATCTCAGGCTTTTTCCAATTAGAATCCCCAACTCATTCTTTGCCAAGTTGGATCAGGTCCTTGCTAGGTACATTTGGAAGGGTACACACTGTAGAGTCAGAATTAAAATCTATACTGTAAAAGATGAAGTGGTCAGGTTAACACAAATTCTACATCTGTGCCTCGCACACCCCAGGGAGTCAGCTAGGAGGAGCCTAGTATTATACACTAAATTATAATATACACACGCCAGGAAAGCAGCTAAGAGGACATAGGCAGATCTCCTCCACACTGCCGGAGCACAACATACACACCCTAGGGAGCAGCTAGGAGGAAATCTGCATATCTCCTACACACTGCCTCAGTACAACATACACACAGCCACTTAATTTTTCACACCCTCACTATCCGTTCAGGAAAACCAAAAAATTATCTGACTCTCACCTCTTGATGTCTAAAATGTAAGCTACCACCACATTCTGCTTTTGATGCAAACAGTTTTATTTTCTATACGTGACTCGCAAGCTGCAGTGTTGCCACATCAAATGTTGAGTAGCCTCTGCTGCATTACAATAACGATCAGTAGCCTAACATTTTACCTCTCTCAACAGCTGCTTACTGCACTTTCCTCCAGCAGTGAGCTCCTGCATAAGTGAGCAGCCGGAGGTTGCGGGGTGTCAGTCATTCTCTCTCCTATTTAAGCTTGTACCGCTCATCAACCCCTCCCTGGCATCTATATAATACATTGTGACTAAAGATGCCTTCCAGGATTTTCAGCTGTTTGTTGTTGACATACTGCTACCTATATTTATATAGATATGCTTCCACATATTTACACATACCCTCAGACATACATGCACAATGCCACGCACCAACAGACTCTCATACACACATCTCTCATACACACATACTGTATTGCTGCTTGACTTGGGGGCCATTATGGTATGTTTGGGCCCGCTTTGGGTCTCCCAAACATTGCCCTTCATTTGTCCCGGTATCAACTGCGGCCACTGATTTAAGTAATTTTACATTATCTGTTGTTAACACTAAAACACGGTGCTAACATCATCTGTCAGAGACTTTGTCCTAGTGGAGAGTAGAGGGTTAAAATTTTGGAACCAGTATGGACTTTATAAAAATCCTTTTTGTAAATGTGTGTAAATGATCTCATGTTGAAACAATGACCCTTTGCTTCAAAGTAGGTGGTGAAAATAACTGAATGTCATTTTTATGGGGATATACGACTCGGTGCTAGACACCAAGTCTAAAGCAAGAGCGACATCTCCAGGCTATATTACACTATTACTAGTGCTTGGAATTTTTTTCATAAATTATGCGTGATGTCATATGGAAATTAGGAATCAATGGTGTCCAATCAGGTAATACTGATGATGTCACTGCATAATGAAAGGAATCTTTATCCAGTCAGAGGAGATTCTGAAAAGGGTCATTTTACATTATAAATATGTAAGTTTTGAGAGAGAGAAGGGGCTTTTTCCTCTTGGTTTCCTGGCTCTTAAATTCCTGTTCTGTTTTCCTGAAGTGTACCTGGCTGGCTGGTAAAGAGATACTAAGAAACACTTATTGGACTGGTAACTATATCTTTCCTTATTTTAATTCTACAAAATTTAGAATCAAATATATATTTCTTCTATATTTGAAGAAACATGATTTTTCTTATAATTTGTCTTAATCGGACTGGCCACCCAATTGTGACCAATTATAATAAGCTATATTGGCTGTAGTAATTCTGAATTAAGCAGAATTCATTAATTACTTGGTAAATTGTTATATTTTGCTAGATAGATAATAAAATAGTGATAGCAGTGAGATCTATTTATCCATGTTTATATATTAGTTAACATAATCATTGATATTTCTAGAATATATTGTGTTTCTAGAAAGGTTATTATAGCTAATATTTGATCTGGGGGAATTCTTTGAATTCGGTTATTAACCCTTCAACTGCTATTTGTCTATTTAATTTGAGGTGTTTCTTTGGATTTCTTTGTGTGTGTTTTGGGTATAAACTTTTGTACAGTGAGAAGTTTATTTAAACCTCACACTAGACAAAAGAAGTCGCCATAATGGGTGTGGCCTCCTATCTTAATAAGTGGATTAACCCTTAAAGTACCATACAGGTTTTAAATAGGATTTCTATGGTCATGTGTATGATATATGTTGCATGAAGATTGGTATACTGTCTAGACATATATTATTGGATTTGATTTTAAGTATATTCTTGGTATAATCTATTATTGACTATATTAAGTGCAATTTATATGTTTTATTCAGAAGGTATACAATATTTGAAATCAGTAGATAATTAAATTATAGTGATCTAATCTGGGATTTTATTCCATTTAGTTTCTCTAAAATTTGGCTATTGAATATGGTACAAGGAGAATTGTCAGAGGACCTGGCTTAATGTTAAAGCTTACTCACCTAACAACCTACCTTAAACCTCAGCATAGTTTATACAGTTTCTGGGGCAGAGGTATTCATATATGCTGCTGCCAACTGTATTTTAATCAATTATAGGATCAATTATCCTTTTCTATGCTGCTGAGTTCAAGTATTGTTATCTAATACCTCTGAATATACCTATGTGTGGTTAACCCTTCAGTTGCTGATAATCCTAATGGTGATAATTGGTTTGAGTCACTGTATATCTATTGCAATTGCTGGTCACTCATTTATATCATTGTTGTTTACACTTTATATACAGTATATTTTTCTTAAAATATATATATATTTGCACAGATATGCAGGATTGATTATTTTAATCAATTCTTTACTGTGAAGTAGCGTGTCAATACCTAGTATAGTGTAAAGTTCTCAAATTTAATTTTATCTATTTATGTGAAGATATCCATCCTAATTGGTTCTCCTATTAACCCTTTCATTTCTTGGATACCTTTGACATCATTGGAGGCATTGCTGAGAGCTATACACAGGGTTGACACGTGTCAAATTATTTTATTGGCAGATATATTACACAGTAACATATTTGTGCATAAACATGCCTCGGTCAAGTTCTTCTGTGTGTGATCCAATTGAACAGATCTTAGGAGAAGAAATTAAATGGTCTGTAGAAGGCAGGTTAATTTATGCCATCCATTCTCGCCTAAAAATTAAAAGTGATGCATAGCAACGGAGCGATGATATAGAGTTAAGGGTAGAATCCCAGTTTGATAAAATTTGGCAACCCGATACCCTTTATTATAGAGCTTTAAATAAATGTATAGAACAAACCAAGCCAAAGAAGTTGGATATACAGATTTTATTAATTGTGCCTGAATTGTTAAATATTATAGCATTCCAGAGAAACAAATTAGAGAATAAGCAAGAAGATATGGAGCAAATAAAACAAACACTGAAGGCTAAGATTGAAAGAATCTCTGAGTTAGAGAAAGATATGTGTGACTACTGCAAACTGGTAAAAACATAGGGAGAGGAAATTCAGTCTCTCCAGCACCAGGTAAATGGGATAGAGAGCAGGTGTAAGTGTGGTCTGCAAAAGAACAGCATTCTATCCTCAGTGCTGATATGTTTAATTTAACATGTGAGAACCACAACTCGAAAGAACAAGTTAAGCAACTCCAATCCCATATAGATAGGTGGGCTCATGAGAATGCCAAACTTCAGGAACAAGTGTTGGTATACCAGTCCACTGATAGTGCCCCCAAAGGGGATATGTCAATGGATCAAGGGACGTTGGATATCTTGTACAGGCAGATTCAGGAATTGTCAGATAGGATGCAGGCCTTTACTGCCTCTCAACCTGACAATCCTCCTTCTGAGCAGGAACAAGGTATTAGTCCTGATAGGAAAGTCAGTTATCAGGATCACTCACCTGGGGAGGGAGGGGCTGCTGACCCTCATGATTCACACTTCATGCTGAGGAGTGAAGATGAGAGTAGCATCCCAGAGCAATTCACACACCATACACCTCAGAGTGTCACGGTTTGTTTTGACTCTCAGACACAGAGTAAGATAAAAATCAAACTTTATTGAAAAGTTTAATGGGAACCCTCACGGGGCCTAATCATACACGTACATCACATATACACAATGGGTACAAACAGTAGTTATTGCAAGATACACAAGGAAGGCTCTACCGGCTTTGCCAATATACCGGGCAAGGCAGCCTAAAGGGTTACACGACAATCTGAATGTGGCTCTACCGGCCTTGCCAATATACCGGGCAAGGCAGCCTGGAGGTTTACACGATGAACAGATTGTGGCTTTACCGGCCTTGCCAATATACCGGGCAAGGCAGCCTGGAGATTTACACGACAAGCTGGTTGTGGCTCTACCGGCCTTGCCAATATACTGGGCAAGGCAGCCAAGTGGACAGAGGAACAGCTCCACTAATACTGCATAGATGGAGCAACAGCATAAGATGGAACAGTGGAGCAAACCAGTCTCCCAACCAAGGAGACCCAACCGGTTAGCAACGGAGACAGCAACAACTGGTGGATGTACAGTAACCCAGTGCCATGTATAGAAGAACAGTATAGCCCACCTGGTTCTACACAACAGATTAGCAACCGGTGGATGTGGAGTAAACCAGCAAAGCATACTGGACAAACAAGTGCTCAACCGGCTCTATACAGTGGAATCAGCAGCCGGTGGATGGTGGAGTAAACCTGCACTGATGCTGGTCAACAATAGCGCTCACACGGCTCTAAACTAGCTGAGTCAGCAGCCGTTGCATGGTGGGGTAAACCAGTACCGCGTACTGGATAAACGAAACGCCTAACCGGTACTAAACAAGCGGAAGTAGCTACCGGTGAATTATAGTAAACCAGTGCCGCGTACTGGATAAGCGAATGCCCAACCTGTTCTATACAAGCAAATCAGCAACCGGTGAGAGTGGAGTAAACCAGTACCGCGTACTGGATACGCGAATGCCCAACTGGTTCTATACAAGCAAATCAGCAACCGGTGAGATAGGAGTGTACAGAGATCAGAATGTCGCCATAGCGACTACAGCAGCCAAACGGATAACCAGCAGCAGCGACAGCAGACAAGCCAGGACCACACAGGAACGATAGCACCGCCAACCAGGTCAGGAACAGAATAGGAACTCAGCAGCACGGGATCAGGAACGGAAACAGGAACGACAGCACCACCAACCGGGTCAGGAACGGAGCAGGAACAATGCAGGAGAGGCACTGGCTACAGGAGCAACGCTGGTACTGGTAGCAAGCGAAACAGGCCCAGGGAACAGGTACAAGGCAGGTGACTGCTGACATAGAGACACCACGAAAGGGCCACCAAAGGGTGCCTCAGCCCAGTCTATAAAGGCAATCCTGGGCGGGCAAAAGACAGGTAGCCAATGGAGAGTACACACATCTGACTGACAGCACAAGTAAGCAATCACGGGCACCGTGATACAGAGCCTCTTAACAAGTCACAGATTAACCTCTAACAGGAAGCCAGTGCTCAAACCTAACAGGAGGACAATGCCCACACTGAGTAGGTTTGAACAAGAGGAAAGGTCACCCTTAGTGGGTGATAAAATCAAAATAATAAGGTTTATTAAGGACACTGTGCCAGTTTTGCAAAGAAAATCTAAAGTGTCTGTTATTAACCATCTAGAGCGTTATGTTGAAACACTTGCATCACTAGGCCTTCATTCTGACCGTCATAAAATGTATTATATGCTTTGGGTTTTTGATATTTCAGATGGTTTCTTTTTCAGATCCTTGAGTGATATGGATATCACTACATGGGAAGAAACTATGGAACAAATAATCCTAGCTTTTGGGCCCTATAAAACCCGCCATGAGGCTAAATGTGCTATCTATGCACTAAAATATAGGCCAAAACAGGACCCCAGGCAATTCTTGTCAAAGCTTAAAGGGATAGTAACACTTCGTTTTAACTTTATTTTATTTTGTAGGCATTAAAAAAAAAACATTAAGAATGATATAATTCTTATCTCTCAAACCTTTATGGTTTATGAGATATTCACAAGCAAAGTTTCCCCCTCCCGCCCCTTTTACCTAATGTAAGCCATCTCTTCTCAGATGTGGAATCCAGTCCATAGACCAGACAAATAACAGGAGGGGACACTCTTATTCCTATGAAAACAATGAAATCCCTGCCCCCCTTGACAAGCTTTTCAGCTTTTTCCCTTATCTTAATTGAAGATTGTCCCTCTCTGCAGTCTACCTGGGCACCTCCCTTCTGCTCTGGCTGAACAATGTGACATCAGTAAAAGGGGCGGGAGGGGGACACTTTGTCATTGAATTACTCTGGAACTACAACTCTGACAGAATTGAAATAACACTCTCCAAAGTCCAAATACTATAATGATTAATTAGAGCTGCTTTTATTATGAAGCATTACTATCCCTTTAAATGTGCATATTTCCTTGCTGATAAGGATGCAGATTTTCAATCATATGAGTTTAGGGAACTATTCTTTAATGCTCTGTCTAGGTATATGAAAACTAATCTAGCTAGGGATTATTCACCCATGTTGTCACTAGACTGGTTACTCACTCAAGCTATTAAGCTGTATAATGCCCAGCAGAGTGAGAATACCCCAGCTAGGGACAGGAAGCCTGCCCCCCAGTGTGTAGCAGAGTCATTGGTTGAGGAAAGCTTGCCATTTGAATCTGGCAAGAGAACCTATGCAGAGGTGTTAAAATCTCCACAGATTCATAACCAGGCACCAGGACAGAAGGGGTCTGCCTCTGTTAGTTCCCAGGGGTCTAATAGCTCAAATGGTGAGAAATCATTTTTTAAAAAGTCCCAGGGATGCAACAAAAACCAGAATAAATCCAAGTTTCCCAAGAGGTTCTGAAAGGGTAAAAACTGTAGCAATCAGGGGTACAAGTCCCAGCAAACTCAGCAAACCAATAAGTCTGATTCTAGGAATCAAGGTCAGAAGCAGGTAAGTCTCAGGGTCCAGGTTAACAGCCTGACAGGCATGATGGCCAAAATGATGGCTAATGTGGCACAGCTAGGCCAAAACCCTAGTTCTAATACACAGCAGGGATCTAATCCTTTTTTAGGGACAGCTCCAGGAGTGGCGGCTGCCACTCAGTAACAGAACAGGCTAATGGTAAGCAGACCTTAGGGGAAAATAATACCATTGCTTTGCCCTATGTAAGTCCTACAATAACCAATCATGTTTTAACCAACAGTAATCCTAAAACATTTTCTTTACAGGGTGTAAATGCTTTGCTTGATTCTAAAAATTCTTCCACATCTCACCCATAGCCAGGTACACATAAGTTCATCCCTGATGATGTCAGTTCTTTTCCATGTATGTCTTCAGAACAGGTTGAATAAAGAGGAGGAGTGAAGGGGGATGTTGCAGCTGTACAACCTGACCAAGTTGTCAGCAAGTCTTCTCCTATAATTACAAGAGTTGTCCCTTGCAGGCAAGGGGGGATTCTTATGCATCTGAAGGAAGATATATTTACAGGCTCTTAAGCAACGCTATTCAGTACCTCTTATATACAGGGTCTAGCTCCCATTAGTATCACATTATGGAGTGTATTACAGTAAAGCAGTTATTGTAAGCATTTGATGGATCCCTAATAAGCGTAGGAGGTAACCCCTTAAACCTATTGGGAACCATATGGTTAAAATTTAAGATCGGTAATAAATCATTCACACATATAGTGGTTGTAATTGGGATCCCCTATAACAGGTTAAATATAGGTACTGATTTACCACAGCAATTAAGTCCCATTATAGACTATGTGAATGTTATGCAATTGTCTTTTGCCCAGATAAATCTGGAGAAAGCAGTGGTAAGTATTAAGACTTACCATGACCTAAAGACCACCAAAGGGAATCTGCTATCCCTACTGATGGTGAGACTTTAGAAAAGTAGGTTCACTTTAACCAACTGTGTGCTTGTCACATTAAATGTATGTTACATGTTATAGAGGGAGAAGCTGAAGAAGAATAAACCTCACAGAAGCATTGGATACATACAGTAAGTATTTTACTGATCGTTCCAATATATAATTGGAGTTGTCATGACTGATTCTTTGTTTTCTTCATATGTTTCCAGGAAACATTTTGTTTTCTCTTTCCTATCAGTTGTGTAAATGTTCCCCACTAACATTCTAACACTTATCCACCAAATGAATTGATGCTCAGTGATTCTCAGAAAATGTTATGCTAATTTTATGTTTCCTTTTTATCAAGGTTTTGTTTTTAGCATACAGCTGAGGGTCATTCCTCTGTGAAAGGGGGAAGAGCAGAGACAGAGACTGGTAGATTATCATAGTTTGGCATAAAGGGGATCTCTCACATAGCTATAAGTAATGCTCATTAGTTAGAGCATGTAGTGAAAACATTTAAAATGTTGTTCATTTAAAAAAAACAAAAAAAAAACGTTATCTGTGAAAAACTTAATGTTTAAAAAGTGCCCGGCAGCCTACTTCCATCTTGCAGTACTGCCTCTACTCCTGTCCCACTACCCAGCATCCTCCGATGACGGATGCTTTCTTTCTCTAAGCTGGAGCAATCTTGTTGGCAGAAATCGATATCTAGCCAATGAGATCGCTACAGCTTAGAGACAGACAGCCTCCATCATCGGAGGAGGGAGGGGAGCAGAGGCAGTTCGGCAAGCTTCAGCAAGCCGGAAGTAGGGTGCCGGGCACTATTTAAACATTAATTTTTGTGCAGATAAAGGTTTTTTTTGTTGTTTTTTTTTTTAAATGAACAACGTTTTAAAGGGATAGTAATGTTTCATAATAAAAGCAGCTCTAATTAATCATCATAGTATTTGGACTTTGGAGAGTTTTATTTCAATTCTATCAGAGTTGTTGTTCAAGAGTAATTCAATGATAAAGTATCCCCCTCCCGCCCCTTTTACTGATGTAACACTGTTCAGCCAGATCAGAAGGGAGGTGCCAAGGTAGACTGCAGAGAGGGACAATCTTCAGTTAAGATAAGGAAAAACCTGAAAAACTTGCCAAGGGGGGCAGGGTTTTCTTTGTTCTCATAGAAAGAAGATTGTCCCCTGCTGTTATCCGTCTGGTCTTACAACCAGATTCCACATCTGAGAAGAGATGGCTTACACTAGGTAAAAGAGGCGGGAGGGGAAACTTTGCTTGTGAATATCTCTCAAACCATAAAGGTTTGAGAGATAAGACTTATATCATTCTTAATGTTTTTTTTAATTCCTACAAAATAAAATAAAGATAAAACAAAGTATTACTATCCCTTTAAATGTTTTCCCTAAATGCTCTAACTAATGAGCATTATTTATATCTATGTGAGAGATCCACTTTAAGGCTAGCGAGGACCACAAGCAGACTAGTGCAAAAATAAATGTACAGTAATCTTAACAGTACCAAAGTCAGAGGGATACTGATTGAAACTGTATTTTAATGTATGTATGCATAGAAAAATTGTTTCAACGAGATCACTCATGTGTCATTTCTTTTAGACCAAAGAGTTCTTAAAAGATTGAGGTCGGTTGACAGATGCCCTTGTTATGGACGTCAAGACCAAGGATGCGATGTGGATCATCCTTCTTCTGTGACAGGAGTTCCGGACAAAGCCAGATGTGGTTCCAGTGCCTTTATCAAGAACCATTGGGCAAGAGATGCCGGAGTCCATCCTAACAGAGAAGAGTTTTGTCGACATGTTTCCATGGTCACCATCAAGAGGAGATTGATATTTCTCCCACCACCAGTCTCTAAAACTGGGAGTCTGATATGATATGCGTGCCTTTTTAGCTCAAGCCAAAACTAAGGAGGTCCTTGAGTAGGCCAAGCAACTATTCGTATTAGATACAACGTCTCACTATCAACCAAATTGCTCTATTGGTTTCCTATTTGGCGATATTGTTTCATCTGTTGAAGAGAACAATAAGTGCTTCATCTTTTGGAAACAAGCCTTTGTCATTATCTAGATGATGGACTGAAGTGAACTGTGATAACTTCAGGGATGATCCTAGTCACAGGAAGAAGATGGCAGTCACTTCCAGTTTTAGCAATAATATTTTAGAATTTTAATCAAGTTAGAACAATTTTGCTAAGAAGGGGGGTTATGTCAGAGGCTTTGTCCTGGTGGAGAGTAGAGGGTTAAAATTTTGGAACCAGTATGGACTTTATAAAAATCCTTTTTCAATCCTAAATGTTTGTAAATGATCTCATGTTAAAACAATGACCCTTTGCTTCAAAGTAGGGGGTGAAAATAACTGAATGTTATTTTTATGGGGATATACGACTCGGTGCTAGACACCAAGTCTAAAGGAAGATATACTCCCATATGGGAAAGTCTGATAAAATGACATGTTTATGTGACGTATGATAAGGCCCAAATTCCTATTTTTTTTGAGAAAACACAGACCAGGTGTCATTTTAGGTGTGAATTTTAATGTGGAGTAATAGCAACATCTCCAGGCTATATTGCACTATTACTAGTGCTTGGAATTTTTTTCATAAATTATGCGTGATGTCATATGGAAATTAGGAATCAAGGGTGTCCAATCAGGTAATACTGATGATGTCACTGCATAATGAGAGGAATCTTTATCCAGAGGAGATTCTGATAAGGGTAATTTTACATTATAAATATGTAAGTTTTGAGAGAGAAGGGGCTTTTTCCTCTTGGTTTCCTGGCTCTTAAATTCCTGTTCTGTTTTCCTGAAGTGTACCTGACTGGCTGGTAAAGAGATACTAAGAAACACTTATTGGACTGGTAACTATATCTTTCCTTATTTTAATTCTGCAAAATTTAGAATCAAATATATATTTCTTCTATATTTGAAGAAACATAATTTTTCTTATAATTTGTCTTAATCGGACTGGCCACCCAATTGTGACCAATTATAATAAGCTATATTGGCTGTAGTAATTCTGAATTAAGCAGAATTCATTAATTAATTGGTAAATTGGTATATTTTGCCAGATAGATAATAAAATAGTGATAGCAGTGAGATCTATTTATCCTTGTTTATATATTAGTTAATATAATCATTGATATTTCTAGAATATATTGTATTTCTAGAAATGTTATTATAGCTAATATTTGATCTGGGGGAATTATTTGAATTCAGTTATTAACCCTTCAACTGCTATTTGTCTATTTAATCTGAGGTGTTTCTGTGGATTTCTTTGTGTGTGTTTTGGGTATAAACTTTTGTACAGTGAGAAGTTTATTTAAACCTCACACTAGAAATAAGAAGTCGCCATCTTGGGTGTGGATTAACCCTTAAAGTACCATACAGGTTTTACATAGGATTGCTATGGTCATGTGTATGATATATGTTGCATGAAGTTTGGTATACTGTGTAGACATATATTATTGGATTTGATTCTAAGTATATTCATGGTATAATCTATTATCGACTATATTTAGTGCAATTTATATGTTTTATTCAGAAGGTATACAATATTTGAAATCAGTAGATAATTAAATTATAGTGATCTAATCTGGGATTTTATTCCAGTTAGTTTCTCTAAAATGTGGCTATTGCATATGGTACAAGGAGAATTGTCAGAGGACCTGGGCAGAGGTATTCATATATGCTGCTGCCAACTGTATTTTAATTAATTATAGAATCAATTATCCTTTTCTATACTGCTGAGTTCAAGTATTGTTATCCAGTACCTCTGAATATCCCTATGTGTGGTTAACCCTTCAATTGTTGGTAACCCTAATAGTGATAATTGTGGTTTGAGTCACTATATATCTATTGTAATTGCTGGTCACTCATTTATATCATTGTTGTTTACACTTTATATATAGTATATTTTACTTAAATTATATTTTTTTGCACAAATATGCAGGATTGATTATTTTAATCAATTCTTTACTGTGAAGTAGCTTATCAATACCTAGTATAGTGTAAAGTTCTCAAATTTAATTGTATCTATTTATGTGAAGATATCCATCCTAATTGGTTATCCCATTAATCCTTTCATTTCATGGATACCTTCAACACTCCAATGCAGCCAGGTAGTCTCCATGTTGTTAGCAGCCAATCGCAGCATGTGGTGCTCAAGGCTGGGTGGCCATAAGCTCTGCAAAGAAACCTTACATGAAGAGCAGGCTTGGTGAGCGTGGACTAGCTGAACGGAACTGCTTAGTTGTCCTTCCCTCCCTTCGTGCATGACATTTACAAACAGTAAGTAGGGGGAGAACAGTGGGAACTCTTTATAAAATTTTACATGGGATCAACACCACTACAGTAATCATAGGTACACATCGTTTTACTCCAGCTATTGCTGAAATAAATTAGACGGAGAATAACAGGCCGCTATAGGAGGGGGCTGTAGTCCAGTACCAGCAGAGGAACTGCTTTTCTGTACACTGCTTAAAAACTTTGTTATATTTTGTAATTAGGAAATAGCAGCTCTGTTTGTTGTGTTATAGTCCGTGATTAAAGCCAGCAGGGCACCCTTGTGTACGGGACAGATACCAATCTTGTAAATTGTCTCCACAAGCACATTTCAGCTTGTGTTCTTCCGAGTAGCTGCATCCGGCTGTATCCATGCAAACCCTCTTCCATTCACAAGGTTAATGCTTTTCTGCTGTTTTGCACCTCTTTTCTTTGTTTGCCCATGGGACACGACACCACTGAATGAGAGGGCCAATGACAGAGTCTTCTGGGGCTAACATCATGCCGACCTTCTGCTGAGCTGAGGCTCAACCCAAAGACAGCTCTGTGTCCTGAGATTTGTCCCTTGTACCCCTCTATCTAGTGTACATCAACCCAGTGAGCTCATCCACCCCCCCCTTAAGCACAGCAGCTCCCAATGGATTCCAAGGACACACTTGCCATGTGTGTGTGGTGTGTATGTGTATATGTGTCTGTCTATCTATCTATGGGACATTTGCCTGTCTCTTTGTTTCTTTTTTAAGCAATGCTTAAGCCTTTGAGTGGCAGAGGGGACTGTGTGACTCATCCTCACACTAACCCTTTGAGTGCAAGTGAATTACGCAATGCATTGCAATGCCTTGCGTCCTCCTCTGCCACTCAAATGGTTAAGCATTGCTTAAAAAACAAACAGATGGGCAACCTCCACCCACAATGCTAGTACTAGTATACTAACTATAGCTTTTTAAATTATTTCAAGTATCCATTTAAGACTCTGGAGTACATTTCTGTTTGGTTTTTTTTCCACTTGTCATGCATCCCTCCAGTTTTACCTGACCTCTTGGATCACCACCCCTGAATACCCATTAGTGCATTCTGATTCTTAAGGTAGCAGGGGATAGGTGCTCAGCACCCAATTAATTGAGCTGTTTAGCATTTCGTTTGTTTGCCCATTGTGATCCTTGGCTTTTCTCCACCTACTCTGGTTCTTACCCCCTTGGCTTGTTTCTGACAGCAAAGTGATTTACCTCTGTTATCTTATCGTTTCCTGGCGACCCTTGCTTGTCTGACACTGCTTTTGCTCTTGGTGAGTTCCACCTGGGTCCTTGGGCCCTGCCGTTTGATTTGGCTTCTCCCTCTCTCTCTATTCTCTGCTGGCATGTTTGCAGCAGTACATTTCAGTCAGCCATGTCTTCACTGTCCCAGAAGGAGTCTCGCCCGCATCCTCTTCAGTTCATGACTACAGGGGTTCTGGTCCTAGCCTTCCCAGAAGGTATTGCGGGCTCAGGGGTTTCCAGCTGACTGGCTTGGTATACTTTTTAGAGAGTAGGGTGAGTTTGTACCTGGTGGCAACATTACCCTTTGGGACTCTCGTCTTCTACCAGAAGGTACCGGACGGTTTAGTGCTGCAAGGTGTAGACCTTCGTCTGTTGTTTCACAGTCAGTCTTCAGTGCCTGTTGTTTTGGGGTCCTTACTGGTAGTTTCTCTGGCTATTTTACATTCCTTTGGGCTATAAGCAGTCCTGTCTGTTTGACATACCCTTCCTTAGGGTTTTAGGGCTACTGTCTCACCCTCATATTGCAAATCAGTCCTGCCTGCTGTGTTAGCCCAACTCTGGGACTTGGAAGCAGTTCTGTCTGTTTGAAATACCCTTCCTAGAGTGTTTTAGGGCATCTGTCTCAACCTCAGATACCACATCAGTCCTATCTGAGGAGGTAGCACTTAAACCTGCATCTACTACACTCAATCTGCACCTTGGACCCACTTTACCTGAAGTTGCATCTTTCCCCAATGCTTCATATTTTCATCCTGGTCAGGTTTCCAGGCTCATCTGGAATCAGACATCTTGCTATGCCTCCATCATCTCTAAAAAAGGCTTCGGCTGCAGCAAGGAAATAGCGAGACTTGCTATGTTCCCGTACAATGCACCCTATCATCAAACCCTAGCATGCTTCAGCCTTTGCAAGTTTGGGAACCCGGACCTTACACCACGTAATAATACCAATAAATCATATGAATGGGCATATAGATAGCAAGACAAACTGAGGTAAACAATATAATATATATATATATATATATATATATCTTTATTAAAGAAGACTTTGTGCCTGGCAAAACACACCCAGGAGCGGCAGTAAGGAGGAGTTACTGCTCCCATTGGGTAATTCTTTGGGGGTGTGATTTTCACAGGAGTTGCAGGGGCAGAAGGCCCCTGCTACTCCTGTGAAAATCATGCAGGGACTATCACGGTTCCCGTGATCCCTCTGTCACTCTTTGCTGTGGTGCGCTCCCATTGGCTGAGCTTGTTTGGCCCGCCCAGTATGGCCTTCATATACCGGGCCTCTGGCACCTGTCAGGTGCCCTTTCGTGGTGTTCCTGTACCAGTGCTACTGTTGCTGTGTTTCTGCGTTCCTGTGTACCGACTTGGCCCATCTGACTACGCTCATTGGTTCCTGCTCTGTGATTGACCCGGCCTGGCTGACGTTCCTGCTCCGTGATCTGACCCGGCTTGTCTGACGTTCCTGCTCCGTGATTGACCTGGCCTGGCTGACGTTCCTGCTCCATGACCTGATTCCGGCTATGCTGACATCCTGCGAGTGTTCCAGCTGCAATCCTGATCCTGTATCGCTTGGCGACATTCTGAACTTTCATAGTAGCAGTGTTTGTGCAGACTGAACATTCCGTTAACTCTTGCAGAGCCTGTTACCTCCGTTATACTGAGCCTTTCCGTTAACACTTGCTGAGCACTGTTGCCTCCGTTATACTGAGCCTGTCCTTTAACACTTGCAGAGCACTGTTGCCTTCGATTTATTGAGCCTTCCGTTTACACTTGCAGAGCATTGCAGCCTCCGTTATACCGAGCCTCTTGATTACACTTGCAGAGCATTGTGGCCTCCGTTAACACTGTGCTTCCGTTTAACCCTTATTACGCGCTTTGTATCATTTACCACACCGGGTGGTGCTATTGGGCGATTCCATCGGCTCTCGCAGTGTACAGGGTTCCCTTACCGCACCGTAAGGGTGCTATTGGCTCTGGTTCCATTCAGCTCTTGCAGTGTTTGTGACTCCGTTACTGCACCGGAAGGGTGCTATTGGTTCTGGTTCCATTCAGCTCTTGCAGTGTTTTTTAACTCCGTTACCCCATCGGAAGGGTGCTATTGGCTCTGGTTCCATTCAGCTCTTGCAGTGTTTTGTAACTCCGTTACCCCATCGGAAGGGTGCTATTGGCTCTGGTTCCATTCAGCTCTTGCAGTGTTTGTGACTCCGTTACCGCACCAGAATGGTGCTAATAGCTCTGGTCCCTCAGCTCTAGCAGTGTGCATTGTCTCCGTTACGGCACCGCACGGGTGCCCGCGGCTCAACAGTAGTGCTAGCTCTTGCAGAGTGTTGTGTAACTCCTCTCCTTGCCTGACCTGGGAGTGTGTCAGTTCTGCCTCACTGCTAAGGTGCTTCCACATCTTGCACCACAGTCTCTTGCTACTCTTAACATCTACTGGGTGTTGTCAAACACACCACAATAGAGACTGATTACCTACCTAGAACTTTAACCCATTTGATACTGTTACTTCTTATTTATGCCTGTCCTGTGACAGTATTTGTTCTTGCTCTATATACTGGGCCTGAGAGGGCATACATATACCTGTATATCATTTACCTGTCTTTCCATACTAGCCTGTAGTGGGCAGTGTTCCTTGTCTTTTAATAAAACTGTGTGTTATTCTAACCTCCTGGTCTGAGTGTCTTACAAAACCGTTACAGGGACTTGGCCCGCCCCCACTATCCAGCCTGCCCACCACTATCCAACTGAGGAAAAAAATAAAATGGCTGCCACTCGCTCCTACACCACAGACACACACACACACACACACACACACACACACACACACCGCATGCAGAATTAACAATGACTACAGCTGTGTCCGCATTCATCAACACTTTGCCTCAAATAAACACAAAACATTTGCGACTGTGTCCACATTGCTCTTCAAGGCGCCCATCCCCACGCACAGCCGACAGTCCCCCAATAATGTCCACACCACATATCACAATGCCCCCACAGGAGTGGTGAGCAATCTGTTTCTCTCTCACCTGGCCAAACACGAAGCTGAGGATGGGATACAGCTCCACAAGCACTGGCTCCTCCGCTCCAGTATGGGTGTCAGACTGCAGGCGCTTCCTCCCAATGTTACTTCTCAACACACATACAAACACACAGTGCCATTACCTGCCGCTCTCGTACTGACAGCAGCTGGTGGAGCCTCCTCTTCCATTCATTGTCCCTGCTCTGCATCTACATGCACTTACAGTCGTACATCATATATGTAACGCCTGGGCAAGCTCTCACCAACATAGTGATCAAGGAAAGGCAAATGTTATATCGCACATTGAAGAAGATATCTCACCTTCTTGAAAATGCAACTCCTTTTGTACTGTAACCTTATAAAAGCTTTAATCGGTTGCGTTCATTTTTTTTTTTACTAAGTAGTTGCAGAGAAAAAAACCTTTTAAACTTGCCCTTGTGACGTCAGCAGATCACAGGCTGCGGGCAAAGTTCCAGCCCGCAGCCTGTCAACCTATTTCTTTTGCCTCCCCTTGTACTGGCTCATTTCCTCCTCTTCCGATGACAGAGGATGACTGCATCTGACCTGGCGTGCTGTCATACATACGCGCATGCAGGTCAATTTGTCCATATAGACGGAGCTCGTTCATGCGCTCCGTCCATTATAATGAGTGGCAGTCCGCTTGCCTAAGTGGATTAACCACAGAGGCAAGCGGACTGAGTGTAACTATAGTATTTATTGGGCATTTCACCTAACAAACATTTGTGGCAGGTATGTTTCAATGGGCTAAAGTTATCACTGAACAGGCTTTTATTAGATTAATCCCTTCAGTGCCATATGCAGGTGACATTTTTGGCACTGGTGAATATATTGTTAAAAACTTTTTTTTTTTTTTTTTGTAAAATTAATATTATGTGCAAATGGATGCATTAACCCCTTCAGTGCCAGATATGTTTTCCCGATATGCAGGGGGCATTTCGGCTACTGGAGAATGTATTGTTAAAAACATTATGTGACCAAAAAAATAAGAATATCTGTCTGCTTTTGGATCTATTAACCCCTTGAGTGCCAAAGATGTTTTCCCCATATGCAGGGGACATCTCTGCCACTGAAGGGGTTAATCCATCCAAAACCACACAGATAATATCATTTTGCTCCAAAAACATAAAAACATTTTTTAACAATACATTCTCCAGTGCCACAAATATCCCCTGCATAAGGGAATCGCTGGCACTGAAGGGGTTAATACATCCATTTGACCAAAAAATAAAGTTTTTATCAATACATTCACCAGTGCCACAAATGTCCCCTGCATATGGGGAAAACATCTCTTGCACTGAAGGGGTTAATGTAACAATTGCCTGCTCACTGATAACATTAGCCCATTGAAACATATTCCCTACATAACATGACGGGCAACGCCGTCCCAAACTGCTAGTTAATCTATAAGATACAGTCACACTAGTGTTCAGAAGCATAGAATTGCTATCATAATTACTATACCTTACACACTTTATGGTGTTACAATTTAATAATTCTTTGATTGCCAATGGCATATACATCTTTGGTTAACATAGGGCACGTAAGAATGGTTGAAGCTTGAATTTAAATGGTACAAAGCAATTACGCTATATAGGTTGAAATACACTATACATGGCTCTTCTAATAATGTATTAAAATAATATGACTGTGGTTAGGAAGACTGTAAATTTACATAATATCTTGGAACGTGTCTTACTGTCATATAAGACTTTCTCTTTGCTTTTTTCCTTATTATCATCTTGGATTGATAGGATATACACTATACGACAATAACAAACTTTCTATCTTAGTTCTTTTTTGCACATTACCCTGGATTCCTAGGAATTATACCACAATAATATGTTGGAATAAATCTTCACTGATGTATATGAAAGATATAGTTTCTTTTCTTATTACCCTGTGCATTTGGGATTTACTTATCCTTCTTCACAATTACTCTCGGTCTATAAGGCATATATTACAACAATGTGTCAAGGTAAATCTTCACTCTTGCATATCAAATATGAATCAAGTAACATTTGTTAGGAATTGATAAGTACAGTAAGTGGTTACTTTTAATACCATTGTTAGCCAATATACGGTCTTAAATTCATAATTCTGGATATTGACAACATTCCTGACTTGTAGTGCTTTATTTAAGATACAAATAATGAACATGGGAATATAGAAAATTAGATACAAGTCCATCAAGTTCAACCTTTGTTTCATAACCCAGTGACATGATGATTATATAGCTTTACTGCTGCCTAAAAATTAATTTTTATCAGACCTTCCTGTTTTGCCTGTTATTACACAGTATAACCCTGTATGTTCCCTTTTGAAAGACATGTATTTAATATTCTCTTAAAAGTATCCAATAATTTAATTAAAAACCCTTGATCACTATATCGCAGGACTGTAAATAAAGTCCATTACGACGTAGTCCAAAAATATGTAGTTTAGAAGTTCTTAAAGGGATAGTAATACTTAAAACATAAAAAAAATATGTTGTAGGGTTTATCCCCATGAGTACAACAAGGGTACTCCCACTACTGAAAGGTGTTTTATTCAAAAGTTTTTACAGCTCAAAGTTGAATTTGTTAGGTGCAATATCACAGTTGCCTGAAATTGTACAGTGGTGGTGTTGCTACACCATTCAATGGACAGCTCTGGTCCCGGGACCATAAATCTCCATAGGATGATGTCGCAACAGCGCCACTGTACAATTTCAGGCCACTGTGATATTGTACCTAACAAATTCAACTTTGAGCTGTAATAATTTTTGAATAAAACACCTTTCAGCAGTGGGAGTTCCCTTGTTTTACTCAGGGGGATAAACCCTACAATATATTTTTTTTACATTTTAAGTATTACTATCCCTTTAATTGATCTATCAGTACTATCACAGTGGGGGGAACTATCGTTACACTGCTGACAAGTATGGAACAGTCTAGCAGTGTGCAGTATTTTTTTGTATTACAGTTTGCCCTAATTGATTTTATTCTTTTTATAATAGAGATGTTTTATTTTTGCAATAAAAGTCATGTCTTAAAATATACATATAGTGGAATTAATTTGCTACAAAAGATCACAGTTCCAAAATGATATTACTGTTCTCTTTTTCTCATATATTAATCTAATGACATGTCACCTCCTCTTTTGCATACTTTGATATTACAGAAAGGGATTAATTCTATTCTATGCCATTATAGACCAAATATAATTGGTTATTGTTCTATAAAATACTAATATTTATGGTTTATGCTATCAGGATAATCAAATATTATATACCTACTAATTGTTATTCTGTAGTTTTTCAGTTTCACCTACAGGGCATATACTCTCAGTGGCAGACAACCAAATTATATACTTGGCTTGCCCATGTTTTTGATCTATTTCTAATGTGTTGAGCTGATCTTTAATAATCATTGTGGAATATAAAAACAAATCAATACAACTCTCCCAGTGCACAAATATTGTTACAATTATTAGAACAATGTACTATTTTCACATATTTTAAAAAAAGAACAAAAAAGGTTATCTAGACTATGAGTTGTATTACCAGGAATATGTTTAGAACCTAAATTTCCTATATTACATGTAAAAAAATAGCCTGGGGTGAAATACCCAATTGCAGTACCTCAGAACTGGGCCCAGGTAGGAGGTGTAGGTATTGTGGGATTACATAGCTTATTGTTTGTGAAACATCACAAGCACAGGTAGCAAGAGCACTGCCAACAGTCTCCTTTTTCTCCAAACCCAAGAAGCAAACAAACTGGACAGCAAGTCTTGCAGTCAGGTACTTTATGAGCGTTTGGAGTAGGTAGATGGCAGCGATATGGAGCAAAAGAAGGCCCATTGACTTTGGGCATCTGTTTGATATTTGGATTTCCTGCAAATAGGTTACAGCTCAGAATACAAAATCAGATTATTTATTTCTGTGTTTTCAATGTCATTTAGTGGGGCATTGCAGCTCTGTGACAATTAAACAATTAAACCTTATCACGATATGAGGATGGCAATAATAAACTTGTGTAGGGGAGATAGTTCCTCTTTAAGGCAGGCGACTACAGGGGATAGGGGAGGCATGTTACTCTGACAAATATATGTATGTATGTATATATATCTTTATTTATAATGGAGCCACACAGTGTACGCAGCGCCCTACAATAGACATATGTTACTATAAATAAGAGGGGATGAAATAAGTATGACATTCATAGAAACAATGGGAGAGAAGTCCCTGCCCCAAGGAGCTTACAGTCTAAATGGGTAAAAGGAGACAGACAATGGGGTAAGAGGGTGTTAAGTGCTGAGAGTGGAATTCTAGAAAACATGCATATGTTAATAAAGTTTGAATATAAACGTCATATAAATGATATGTCCATAAAGTCCTCTCCTGTCCTTGGCATGTAAATATATAGAACAATTTGTAATCCTTTTGGAAATTAAGAAAAAAGTTCCGGTATTACTGTGCTAATGTAACAGGTAAAGTCCAACACTCTTGGCTGTGGTATTACCATGGTACATAGCTCTTGAGATCATTGTCTACCTTGCATTACAGGGCTCTCTCCCGACCTTAGTAATAGATGTGAGGAAACTGCAGGATATGCAGAAAAAGACAAGAAAAAAGGAGGCGCTTCTACTGAAATCTCTTTGAGTAAATCAATATCACCGTAACCCTTCACCACTGTAGGAAATATACTCACAATGGTGGCGTTCAGTAAAACATTTATGTGTATAGTGAAAAACAGGCCGGAGGGATTTTATACTGTCCCAACCACAGTATAGATGGTTTCATTTCCATTGCAGTTCTGCAATGGAAGGGCTGCACCTCTAGACATCCATCAAAAAGTAGAGAACATGGAAAAAGAACACACAAATAGAGGGTTCCAGATAGTGCCTGTTGTCCAAATGTATGCAGTTGGTAAATATAGTAGAATATACTCACAAATGTGGTGGTTGGGAAGTGGCTTATACCATCTCCCGACAATGAAAGCCTGCAGAGAGAATCATCCGGTCTCTGCTCAGGTCTCCAAAGTATGGTTGTAAAAGAAAGATGTGCTTCTCAATGTCTTCCAGTAAAAAATATTTAATATAGGATAATCTAATTGCACAAAAATGCAAACGGCTAAAAAGCCAATCAAAGAAATCAAAGAGATAAAGTTTCTCAGTCAAAGACAGCTTTCTCAAATCTGATGGCTGACTAGTAAAATACAACCATACTTTGGAGACCTGAACAGAGACAGGTTGATTCTTTCTGCAGGCTATCATTGTTGGGAGATGGTATTAGCCACTTCCCAACCACCACATTTGTGAGTATAAGGATCCAGACTTTGTTTTAGACACATCCACTTAATTCTGACGTTACATGTACAAAGAAATCAATAGAAAAAATCATAGTAAACCACCATAAGCTTCTTGTGTTTCAGTCATGTCTTGATAAGCTACTCCAGTTTGTACCCTGTATTGGAGAAAAATAATGCACAGCTCCAGAACTCACTTTAAATAAAAGGGCAGAAGGATCTTTCCTGTCTGTAACAGAGGAATGCTTAAACGGACACTCATTTGTTGTCTGGGAAAACCAAGTCAAAATCCAAAGAATATCTGCAGGCAACATTTTAATGTCAGTTTCCATATTGTTAAGTGGGTGCAATTTCAAAAAAGTGTATGGGATTAACAACATCCTTGGGTACAACAAGTATCACTCGCTACTTTTTACAGATACCAGGAAAAATACTTGTATGGTATAAATCACTGGACTAAAGAACACTCCAACGTATTAGAGGATATTGGTGTGAATTCTGCCAGTCCTGGTGATGATGGCCAGTGCGACAGTCCTGACTGCTCTGCAAAATATTGTGCTTACACAGTGATTGACATAAAATTGTCCGGCTTTTTATTTGGGCTTTTATTCTTTGACAAAATAGAGTACAGCCTCAAAATACATTGGAGACCCATGTTATATTGTTTTTAAACATTTGATATTTTTACACTTTAAAACTCTTTTAAAGAAAATTGTCATGCCTCTGTGATCTCTTGTTTGCCTGTCGGAGTGGAATCCCATGAGCTGAATATCAGGAGGTTTCCTGGAGAGCCGAGCAACAAGAGACATACATGTATGTAGACTGGGTCATATTCACAGTAGACCTGAATGTCAGACTTGCTGATAACACCTGTCTGACAACATCATTGTGTGAGTAAATTTCTGAATTTTAAATTATATTGTTATCTATAGAATCACACTATTGGGCGCTTTGATTTCATGTGTGTTTCTGCATGAAGTCAAAGAAAATTTTGGATTTTGAGGCTGAACAGGCATTGAGTTGTTCATACTCAGTGGCAATGGAAAAGGCAGCATTTTGCAAAATGTTTAGATTGAATAATCAGTGATGATATGAATGTGAAAATAGTTGCTACTGATCGCCATGTCAGTATACGGAAAACCTTAAAAGAGAAATACCCAGACATCAATCACTTATTTGATGTTTGGCATTTTGCTAAAAGTTAAAAAAAAATTATTAGCAGTTTCCCAAAAGAAAATGAGTTCATCCCTTAGAAACTGGATTAGCAATAATGTCTGGTGGAGTATAAAATCTTGAAAGGGGGATTTACAAGAATTAAGAAAATATTGGTGATCTGTTTTACAAAATGTTGCTAATCACCATACCTGGACAAACGTTGTAATATACTGCAGCTGTTTGCATAAAACATTTACAGTTGAAAAAATAAATTCCACTACATGGTTAAAAAAAAGAAGTACCCTTTACGAACAACTGCAGAAGATAGTGATGGACAATAAATTGAACCGTGACCTTATACAACTCGTAAAGTATTGTCATACAGGTTTTATTGAGTCCTATCATAGTTTGATGTTAAAGTACAGACCAAAATTAACTCCCTTTTACATGGGCTGCATGGTGGCGAGAACCCAATTAGCAGCGCTGGCACACAACAACATACACACCTAGAGCAACTGTTAAAGTTCAAAGAAAAGGCACAGATACAGTGGGTACAGAAAGAACAAAATTGGAATGTCCAAGATCAAGGAACCAATGGATTGTTAGGGACATCATAAAGCCAATATACATTGATCATCTAGATAACTGTCATACCTCTGCTCACCTCCCGGATCGGCGCTTTCTCAGATGCTCGCTCCTTCCAGGGCCGCCTGTCCTTCCTGCTCTGGCCCTTGCACCTTCCTCCCGTTCCTTCTGACCGGCTTCTCTAGATCTATGCTCCTTGCCGGCATCCACGCCTCACTTTGATGCCTACTTCTGGTCCTGATCTATTTCAGGCTGGATGCTACCACGGTCAGACGCATTGTTATAGAGTGTATTCTAGCTGTGTATTTTGCCAGAATTTGGACCAGCCAGTTTCTCACAAGGTCCCTGCCTGCATCCTATTCCTGTTCAGAGGAATTCTTAGCTGTGTATGACCCGGACTGTCCACCATCCTTTGCCTGCCGATTCTGATCCAGACTAGCTCATCTGTGTATGACCCAGACTGCCACACCATTTTTCTGCCTGCCAATTCTGCCTTGATGAGCTTTGCTGTGTATGACCCGGACTGTCACTCCATTCTCCTGCCTGCAGATTCTGTCTTGTCGTGCCCAGCTGTGTATGACCCGGACTGTCACACCATTCTCCTGCCTGCTGATTCTGTCTTGACTTGCCCAGCTGTGTATGACCCGAACTGTTCCTAACCTTCCACAGATCTTCTCCAGTGTTCCTGTTCTACGGGGTACCAACCAGTATTTGGATACTGAATGAGTACCATCTTTTCCTGTTGGAGTGTTTTTTCTCCCTGGGGATCACTCAAGTGTGGTAAGTTCTACTCTAAACACTTAAAGTCCCTATCTAAGAAAAATAAAAAATAAAATTAAAATTGACCCCTGAAGAGATGTTATAGTAACGCGTAGAGCAGGGGGACCCTTTTTTTACTTTATTTTTGTATGCGAGGAGGTCCCCATGTATGCATTTAAAAACAAGTGACAAACAATATTTAAAAAAGTGTAAGAGAAGACCTGCCTTGTATGCCTGCATAGAGTGGACATCCATACAAAGGAACTGAAGCTCTATCAGCCCCTATAAATAACTTGTAACCACTCCCACAGGCCACATGAGGAAAAAATCAGTTGGAAACAAACCTAGTGTGTAAAAGCCAAACTTAAAGTGTTTAGAGTAGGACTTAAATAGCAATGCAATAGGTGTCAACTACTCGACACATTTCAACCAGGCTACTGTCCACTCCGCCACTGACCTCTTAAAAAGTTTTTACTATATTTTTAGGTATTAAAGTAGTATTAGGAAATGTGTGCTTTTTTTATAATTTACTTACTTTTAGACTTTTCGATTCAATTCGAATTCGGCCCAAAAATTTTTTTCTAAATCAGACGATCCTAATTTCGGACCAGACCTATTCGATTCAAACGAAATTCTGATCCATTCCGAATTATTCGGCTGAATTTAACATGGGTTAAATTATAGCAGTGCGCCTCCGTGCACGCTGCTATCATTCTTTCCAGACAGGGTGTGCATATAGAAAAAGATCCATCCCAAAAACTGACATTGTTGTACATTGCCAGTCTGTGCATGTCACCTCTACTCCAGCATGGGATGCCAGTCACAGTCCAAATCCCACCGGTCACACCACCAGCAACACATATATATGATCTCTGTATATCCATCTCCCTTCACCACTTTAGGCTGTAATCTTTCAAACACAAACCCCACTTTTTAGTGTTTCATTCTACTAAGCAATCTTCATCCTGTATTGTCAAAACCTTTAGCTGCTTTCACCCTTTGAGTGCCAGAGCTGTATCCAACACACTGCTTTTCAATGCGTTGGATAACTCTATGACACTCAAAGAGTTAAGTAGTTTGTTCACATACACCAAGGGCTGGCAAGAGTTCAACCAATAGGTCGACAACCATGCCCCATGCACCACTAATTCAAAATAAATTTCCCCCATCTTCGGCCATTTATTTTCCAGTTAGCTACATGCTCTGTAAGTACAGTAATGTTATGTATAGTATACATTGGAGTTGTCGCGTAGTAGTAAAGTTCAAAAGAAACTGAATGCGCCGGGCCTGGAGCACTCAGTTGCCTCCCTGGAATGATCTCAGATTGCCACGCATAGTTTGTTGAACATCACGAACCTATGTCTGTCACAGTCTAACCTGCATAGTTTGTCGAACATAACCAAGCCGTCCGACCCCGCCTACTCTGCACAGCTTGTTGAACAAACCATCTTGTCACTTCCTGCCCCTGCTTAGTTTGCATCATCATGTCGTATCTTCCTCGAATCATATTAGATATATTGAGATGGCATCACCCATTACAGCTCCCACTTTCAAATACTATTGGCCCAAGTTTTGAACTCTTAGGATTCCCATTGCCGGTTGGCCAGGTGCCTTACTAGCAATGCAAAAAAGTTAAAGATGACTCTATGACCTGGAAAAAAAGGTGGGGAATACCCCCAAACAAGAACCAGCCCCCAACAGACAGCCATTTCAGAGAAGCAGCCACCACCTTGAAACACAGCAGAGGAAGAGCAGCAATGGCCAGAGGAAGAGAAATACCCTTCAGCATGGAGGAGAGTGAGGCACTATTGGGGGCATTGCAGGGCTGTTATTCCCAGCTCTTTGGCCCATTGGCAGCTTCCACCGCAGTAGTGGATAGGAGCAAAATGTGGGATACTGTGGTGGAAGCTGTCAATGAGGTGGCAGTGTCCCCACACACATCAATCAGGTGCAGGAAGTGGGTATACGACATTAGAAGGCAGGTGCTGTGGAAAAGGGTGAGGATGGAGGTAGTGCGATCATCTGGGGCCTCCAGTAGTCCTGTTCAGTTCCATCACTATGAACAGGTCCTGGATGGCCTCATTGCAGCATCTGAGGCAGAAGCTGCTCCTGCTTCAGGTGGTGATGAGGCTGTTGCTGGTCCATCACATGCTGGACCAGCTGCCATCACCCCTGTAGCAGGACCAGTGGAATCCTCAAATGCTGAAGATGACAGTGCTCCTGCATCTTCCCCTGCCCCTACAGCACCTGTCTTCCCTGTCCACGTGCCCACTCTCCATCAGCTGGAAGGAGCGACTCTTCCGCTGGTCTGGGGATTTGCACCAGTTCCACCAGGAGCAGTGGCAGTGATTCCCCCTCCCTGCAAGCCTCGGAGTTGGGTACTCCAGCTCCAGACATCTCCACAGCTGAGGAGTCAGACCATGCGGGCGTGTTTTCTGGTATGCAATTGTATTCTGATGCATGTGTTCATGTAATGTTGTTAACTCTTTGAGTGCCAGAGGGGTACGCATTGCATTGCATGTATTGTGTAACCCTCTGGCACTCAAAGGGTTAAATATCTACCACTGAGCAGATAGGTGTGCAATGTATGGTAAAGCACTGCAAATCACACATATCTGCTCTGTGTAACTTAATCCTTTGTAATGCAATGTCAATGTGTGTGTACTGTAATGTAGTACTTTGTTATGCAATGTCCATGCGTGTGTGTGTGTAATGTAATGTAATGTAGTACTTTGTTATGCAATGTTCATGCGTGTGTGTACTGTAATGTAGTACTTTGTTATGCAATGTCCATGTGTGTGTGTAATGTAATTTAGTATTTTGTTATTCAATGGCCATGCGTGTGTGTACTGTAATGTAGTACAGTTTGTTATGTAATGTCCATGCGTGCGTGTAATGTAATGTACTTTGTTATGCAATGTCCATGCATGTGTGTAATGTAATACACATGTAATCAGGATAGACTAAAGGATCTGAACATGTATAGCTTGGAGGAGAGAAGAGAGAGAGAGGGGATATGATTGAAACAATCAAATACATGAAGGGATTCAACATAGTGCAGGATGGAAGTATATTTCAAAGGAGCAAAAATGTTAGAACAAGAGGCCATAGTCTAAAACTAGAGGGACACAGGTTTAGATGTAATGTAAGAAAGTTTTACTTCACTGAGAGGGTAGTAGATAAGTGGAATAGCCTTCCAGCAGAAGTGGTAGACGTTAATACAGTGACAGAATTTAAGCATGCATGGGATAGGCATAAGGCTGTCCTTAACGTAAGAAAAAACTCTATGTTTCTATGTGTGTAATGTAATTTAGTACTTTGTTATTCAATGTCCATGCATGTGTGTGTGTACTGTAATGTGGTGTACTCTTCTCATTACAAATTAATCTGATGTAGTACCTAGCTCTGGCAGGGAGGGGGAAGAAGAAGTCATCACTCTCTATTTGGAGCCAGTCACTGCCACTGCTCTTGCCAGTGTGGAGGAAGATGTGGCTGCTGGTAAGTTGTTTTTAAGATGTCTCCCTCCCGTACAGAAGTGTTTTTAGGCATGTTAAATTGTTCCATATGTGTATTAGCAACCCCAGCTTGCTTTAGCCATATCTAGTTTATATAACTGTTGCATTGCCACAGGGGTGAGCAGCAACACATTGCTAAGCTATGCTTTGCTCACCTTTCTGGCACTCCAAGGCAGGGCCAGTCTGGCCTACCGGGATAGCAGGAAAATTCCTGGTAGGCCGCCTGCACTGGGCTTCCCTTGGGCTGCTTCAAAATCAAGAAGCAATCCGTGGCCACGGTCCTGTCACCTTGCGGCCGCGGATTGCTTCTTGATTGCAGGAGCACTGACTGCGGCCACAAGGTGACAGGACCACGGCCGGGAGATGTGAAGGGCCCTGCAACATGCTGAGGTCTGTGCCTTCTTCGGCACAGACCCGTAGCAACTGAGCTCCCTAGTCTGTAATGTCGAGCGCTGGGAGATGACATCATCTCCGCTCTGCATTACTGAAGAGAAGACCATGCGGGAGCAACAGCAGTAAAGAGGTCTGTGCAGAAGGAGGCACAGACCTCTCACACCACACCGCTGGACCACCAGGGAGGTAGCAAATGGACACGGGAGGGGCAATGTGGAGATTGTGGCAATGTGGAGATTGGGGAGGCAATGTAGAGACAGGGGCAATGCAGAGACTGAGCAGCAATGTGGAGATTGGGGGGGCAATGTGGAGACTAAGGGCAATGTGGAGATTGGGGGGACAATGTGGAGACTGAGGGGCAAAATGGAGACTGAGGGGCAATGTGGAGACTGAGGCAATATGGAGGTCACCCAGTGACGTCAGACGCAGTGTGAAGAAGAGCACTGCATCTGCGCACCGGGTCGGCCGCACCGCAATGATATGGGGCTGGTTTTTATTCCCAGCCCAGCCCTGCTCCAAGGGTTAAATATCTCACTAATGCAAATATGGAGCACATATAAGAAATGTGTGTCATGCTCCTGCCATTCACATGATGACATTGTAGGCATGATGGACACAAGCTAATGCACCATGATGGATGTCTCAGTATGTTGAAGCCCTGCCATGCGTTACAGTGATGCTTCGTAGGCCAAATTTGCCTCTCTGTTGTTGAGTAAATCCTGATGACTAGGTTATCCCACCATGGTGCAGTCGTTGTGAACCTGAATGCTTACACAACTGAAGCATTTAATGAAGTCAGTGTTTCTCATGACATGTTAATTCCCTTAATTTCCAAAATAGGTCCAGCTGACATGCCGGAGGAGGGGGGGCAGGAAAATGGTGGCGTGCAGGCCCCCGTTAGTGCACCTGGGGACCACCACGTGGAAAGGGCAGGTGAGGATAGTAAATTGTAATGTCTTCCAGCAAAAACATGTACATCCATTCAATGTCTAAAATGTCTTTTGTTGTGTGTTGTTGGTTTATGTTTGTGGAAAGGGTTCTGAGTTTTGTGTTTCTGGTTGTTGTAACCATTTCAATGGCAGAGGGGTACTCAATGCAGTCTCAGAATTGTTGTGCACTCCTCTGGCACTGAAATGGGTTAAGGCTCCATACAATTATCTCACCCTTGTGAAAATGTCCTGTATCTCCTCATGGTCATCGCGGTGCTGTGTCTGGAGAGGAGGATGAGGAACCACCTCTGGGGGTGTCTGCCTCTGCTCCTGAGGCTATGGAAGGGGAAGCTCATGGTAAGTAAAATCCTAAATCTGCTGTCCCATGTGTGTTCCACCTGTTTCCCCTTCCCTTGCAAAGACCCCAAATTCCCTGTAGTGATCTGTGTTCTTGTCACACATTCCTGTGATCATTATGTCATTTTTGTTCATGCCATGATCTTGTCACACACGTATGCTTGGCTCCAGGCCATAGCACACACCTACAGTTCCCGTTTCCATGCTAGCACTAATTGAGTGTTGGTGGATCAATCACAATGACAGTGATGATCCACCTGTGTCCAATCAAGGCTAAAGGGCAAACCTGACCTGTCAGTTTGTTCATAGCAGAGGTGGTCAATCCTGTTCTCTGGCCACAACAATGCCACGTTTGCTGCGTCCCCTCAAATTAAAGTGGATGTGTCACCTATTTATAGCATAGCCTAAATAGGCTACATATCGAATACTTATAAAATATATATTTTTTTAATTTCTTGTAAATTTAACTTAGAAAGTCTGTCCCCTACCTACTTCCGCGTAGACTGCCCTGCCTCAGCTCTCCTCCTTCCTCCGATGACGGAGGCTTCAGTCTGTAAGCTGGAGCACCCTCATTGGCTAGATATCGATCTCTGCCAATTATACAGCTCCAGCTTGCAGAGAGAAGCCTCCATCATTGGAGGAAGGAGGAGAGCAGAGGCAGAGTGACGGACTGCAGTTACAGAGCAGGTAACCGCAGTCTATACGGAAGCAGGTAGGGGACAGATTTTCAAAGTTAAATTTACAACAAATAAACTTTGTTCATTTTTATTTTTTAAGTTTTTAGAAGTATTCGATATGTAGCCTATTTAGGCTATGTTATAAATAGGAGACTTTAATACATTTTGTGTGGTGATTCTCAGCAATGGTCCTGTTGTCTAGGATGCACAATCATGTCCTCTAACCACCACAAAAGTGCAAGTGTCAATACCTCTTGTGTTTAAGTGAGCACATCCTGATAACATGCACTGTTAGTGTGGTTAGAGGACATGATTGTGCATCCTAGACAACAGGACCATTGCTGAGAATCACCCTGCTAAATGCATCAAACATCTGTGTGCCAGAGAGGTACTCACTGCTTTGCATTTCTTCTTTCCCCACAGCGTCATCTGATGAAGAACAACAGCAGCAGCCCCCTTCCAGGCAGGAGTATGCAGAGGCCCTGGACGTCCTATACAGGACCTTGGCTGACATCAGGGGCTTACGGCGGCAGCTGGGATACGACATGCGCCGTCAAGAGGCTCTGGTCCAACAAATGGTGGAGCAGAATAGAATGATGCTAGGCCTCTTGACGGAGTATGTCGCGCATTCAGGGCCAGCCCCTGCCCCGAACCCCTCCTCATCAGACAGCAGCCTGGCATCATCTGATGCCCAGCCTGCTGCACCTGGTGGTAGGCGCCACCTACCCAGACAGGGGTCTCGCACAAGAGGAGGAACGAGGCCCCCCCCCACTGACCCCATTCCCTCGAGGGGGATTTTTCAAATTTTTTTAAGTTTATTATTATTTTTTATATTTTTTTATTATATTTTTCAACTTCAGCATTGTTGTTGTCCATTTATTTCAGATACAAACGGGGGGGAGATACACCAAAGTGTTATGAGGAGGTGAGGAAGCCAGTGAACCAAGATTTAACCAACCTGTAAGTTCTTAGTGCGTTGGCTCCATGGGATAATCCAGGAATCGGAGAGTTTAGCACACTGGAGAAGTTCATTACACCTCATCACCATTTGAAAACACCTTGGTGCATAACCCTACTGCTGACCCACTCTTCTGTGTGAGTCTCCAACCCTTGTCTGTCTCCCCTTGAGATTGGAAAAGGGAAGGAGACAGACACAGATTTGCATGAAGGGAAGCTGACAGAGGACAAGGGTGGCAGAGGGACAGAAAGGGAAGGAGGCGGACAGAGGGAATGAATGTAAAGGAGTGAAAGGAAGGTGTGTAGACAGGGCTCGATTCAAATGTTGGAGACGGCTGTTTTTCTGCCGACGGCATTTTTGGGGTGTTAAAGTTAAGAGGTATTTTCATCCATAAGAACTAATGAAAACACCATAAATTGCAATTCAATTGTCTGCGTTAGCTATGAAGATCCGATAAGGGACTCAAGTTATTGCAGGAACGTTAAGACCTACTTTTTTTTTTTTACTTTAGTCCCTTATCGCATCTTCAAATGGCTGATGCCGAAACAGAAAGGAAAATAAAGTTAAAAAACCTAAGACCCCAGTGGGTGTATTCATATGGGGCCCTAAGCCTCACATCAATATATCAAAGCACTCCAAAACAATGTCAAATCTTAGTAGAATTAACCCCATGAGTGCCAATGGGGTATAATCACCCTGCCGGCACTCATAGGGTTAACCCAGCTAAGTAAAAAAACAAAAAAACATCACATTACAAGTAACACTTACCTTTAATCCTGATGTTCAGCATAGTCCTCAGTATACCGGTCCTTTTCTGTCCTTCTTTCTTCTCTTCTATCTTCTTTCCTCTTGCTGTAAAAACACAACAACAAAAAAACAGTACAATGCATGAATATCCGGCACACCAATACATACTTTAACCCTACTGAGCCCCAGAGAGGCATGCTTTGCAATGTGTTGTGTAACCCTCTGGCATTCAAGGGGTTAAACTGTTTTAGTGTGCCAGATATTGCATTGGATTTATACTTTTCTGGGTAGTTTTTACAGCAAGAAGACAGAAGCTACAAGACAGTAGAGAAGACAGAAGGAGACAGACAGTTGATGACAGGTAAGTGTAACACTGATTAGTTACGATCAGTGCTTGACAGTATGTCAGGCACCGATCATCAGCTTTTGTTCCTTTGAAGTTCCCAATACTGCCACTATTTAGTGGCGTTGAAAATGATTCAAACAAATGACTTCAATTTTTAATATTTTACACAGGGACAAAGGTGACTCTCCCTTGTGGTGGCAATAAGGCACCTTGTATGCCTATACAATTGTCAGACTGGCTGATGGGTCACTCTGAAAAAAAAATTATTCAAACAAATTATTACAATTTTTTTTACTATTGTCTGTTGCATGTGCCATTTCTGTTGCAGAAGTGAAATACAATATAGCATGAGCATCTGTCATTTACCATCTGTAGCAAAGGTAATACATTACACAATATGTAGCATGTGTCATTTACTATATGTAGCAGAGGTGTTATATACATATGGCTGTAGCTAAATTAGAAGGAAGAAGGAAAAGTGAGAATGACTGGTGCGGTATCCTTTTGAAACGTCAAAAAGAAAAATATTGCGCGGCTAGAAGCTGATTTAACCATGTTGCAGTGTTTTTAAAATAGCAACATGAAAACCTCGAGCTGCATAAAAGCGCTAGGTTGTCATGTCGCATAATTAAACATCCCTATGTACTGGCCACAACTCCCAGCATCCTTACCTTGCATTGCCCAACTCTCTTTAAAGTATAACTACCACCTCTTACACACATGTCCCCAAATAATTACCCATCTTGCGACTAGTTGCTCAGTAGCGCTTGTCGCCAGAATTATTACAGCAATAATGATAATTATACACTGCTCCTGAGTAGCTGGCTATCTTTGACGCTCTGTTGGAAGTGGCCAGAAATTTGTCGGCACGACTCCAGAAGTGCTGACAACCTTCCAGTGTTACTGCTATCCTCAAGAGCAGCCTTCACTACTAGATGCAGAACATGCGCTGAACAGTGCACACCTACAAATCTGTCATCCCGGAGAGCCTTGATCATGTTATCCGCACCATCAGTAACCACAAACCCCATTTACGCCTGTGTGCCTGCCTGATCCCTTAACCAGTGCGCCACCATGTTCTGCAGTACTTTGCGAATGTTATCTGAGGTGTGCTGCTGATCCATTACCTCAGCATGGAGGAGGAAAGAGCAGTGCCCTGCCTGCTTGGCTACTGCACCTGAACTTGTTGTTGCTTTCGGTGTGTCTTGCAACACATTGGGCTGCAACCAATGTGCCGTCAATGACAGGAAGCCATGCTGGCCACTCTGAGCACTCCATAGGTCAGTGGTAAAGTGCACTGACTGTCCAGCAGCCTTTCCTAGCAGTTTCTTCAAAAGACCAAAGCACAACTGGTACAGTGAGGGCACTATAGTTCTACTTAATGTGGTGCGAGATGGAATTTTATATTGGGGTGCGACAGCCTCCATAAGTTGATGGAAGGGCTCCCCGTCCACCAAATTGAAAGTTGCACCCCCAATGGCTATGAGCTGTGCAATGAGGCTTTTAATTTTCCTGGACTGCTGTCTGCACATACCCTTGGAATGAAACCCACCAAAATATTCCACTGTGGCCTGTATTGACTCTGGGATGGGCTGTGACTGTCTGCTGCTTTTACTAGGACCAGATGTGGCATGATCTCCCTGCCCTTTCTCCTGCCTACTGGTGGTGAGTGTTACACTGGTAAATGTAGTAGTGCTACCACGTTCTGTACTCATCAACACTGACTTGTGGTAGTGGTTCAGGTGTTGGTTCATCCCAGAGGTGGATAGATGACCCAACACCCTCCCACGGCTGACTTCCCTGCCACACAATTTACATTTTGCTAGCTGGCCATCGCCAAGTGTCACAAAATGGTCTCAGGCTTTGGAGCGACGGAAGACTTTGGAAGGTGGTGAAGAAACTGTGGTGACACTGTCTTCATCTGCACATGCTACAGCAACCTCATTATGCTTTTTTTTTTTTCTACATACCTTTACAGGGGTACTAGTAGACCCAAAGATGGCAGCAGGGATGTTGGGACTGGGATTGGAGGAGGATGGAGTAACACTGGTGGCAGAGACACAAGCAGCTACTACCTGCCTGGGAGACTCATTTGGAACCGGAGAGGCAGGTGGTGAGTTTTCATCAATAGAAGACAGAATTGTAGCTGGAGAAACAGGAGGAGTACTGTGGGCAGCAGTGGAAAAATGAAGCTCAGGAGAATAATCAAGGTCAGTGGAAAAATCAAGCTTAGCAGGCCTTGGTCCCTCATATTCTTCTTCTATTCTATTTTACCTGTATGAGCAAAAGAAGCAGCGTGGATCGCTGTGAAACGTTTTTATATGAGGTTTTATTAATAAATGCTTTTCTTGAGATATGACAACTTCTTGGAGAGGCAGTTTGTTTCTTTTCATATGATCTACGATCCATACGGGTTTAAAGGAGGATACTATACTCTACATTGATACAGCGGAGCGTATAAGAAGAGGAGATCTGAGACGTGAGATATATACTGAACGGGGCAGTAAGACACCCCTGTATGTTTATTTAGCTGTATTTCTACATAATTATTGATACAGCAATATTCAAATGTGAGTGCATTGGAATTAATGATTATATGCTATTGTTATACTGGTTGATAAGGCACTATTGTCGCTCCTTGTTTTTTTCTTGTCGTTTATTCTTCTACCTCTTGTAGGTTTGGACAGGAAGGAAAATCATCAGCAGCAGATTTTGGGGAGAGCAGATGAATTCCCTCTTCTGCCTGGTGGCTACCGGGAAATGGTAAATTATCTACCTCAATAACCTTTTTTGGAGACTATATGCTCTCAGTGTCAGTGACAGTGGTGGCAGGAGAAATTCTCTCAAAATATTCCAATAATTCAAGTTTGGGCTGCTTACAAGAACGTTCGCTGTAAAACTCCCGCTTTGATACTGCCCGCAGTTTCCCACCAGTAGTGTTCATGTTCAACACGCTAGGTGTCCCCAGGTTTATAGAACTGGCTGTAGCAGAGGTGGTGACGGAACTGGCAGTGACAATAGTCATTGTGCAGATGGTTCGGGGGGGGGGGGGGTCATCACGAAATAGCTGACGAGAGACGGGTGACGGCCGCTTCGTGGTCTTAAAGGAACTGGACCTCTCTACCCTGCTAGTAGAGGTAGAACGACCTGCAGTTCCCTTCTTTCTAGTTTTTGGTTTGGACTGCTGCTTCTGAGTCTGACTAGTACTACGCAAAGTACTCTTCTTTCCCCGCCTGCTGCTGCTAGCTCTGCTTGAAAGCAACTGCACTGTGATGGTGTTGGTGGTTGCTGGGTCACTGCAGCTGGTACTAGGACGAGGAACATCCTGTTGTTCACTAGGACTCAAATCCATTATGGATAGGTAGGTAGTGAACAATTATAGTTTTACAACTTTAAAACCGGCCCACATGACAACTGTGACACTGGCAGTGTGATTCTGAAAATGATTCAAACAAATAACTTGTATTATGAATATTTTTAATAAAACCAACACAGGTGACTGTTACAATGCTGACACAAGACAGGTTATGGCAAAATTACAACATATACCCACACTGGTCCAGTATATGTACAAACAGACCATACAGTATACTGACACAGGTCAGGTTACGATCGTGTGAACTCAAACCGAGGCAGCCAGGAACAGGTTACTATTAGGCCAATACTGCGAGCAGGCCCTAATAGTGAGAGGCCCTTACAACTCCCACTCTGCACAGGGAGTATTTAAATAGCGAGATACGCCCAGGTGAAAACGGAAGCCCAGGATAACTAGTTCTGCCTTAGCAGTAACGGAAGACTGAGACAGTTTGCCCGGATGGGTGCCCAACGGAGACTGCACTGTGAATGACTGGAGACAAATAGCACCTTCCCTGAAGGGGTTAACAAACGCCAAGACCAGCAAAGACTGCCTGATGGTAACACAGCTTGAGGCACCCAACCACAGCTGTTGGCAGGACGGAGGTCAAGCGTACCGTGGTGCACTGAAGGAGGATACACCGGAATGTCGCCCGCGCGACACAGACCTATTAGCGACTGGACTGCACAAATGATTCTGAGGCTCAACAGGGTAGTCCTGAGACTGAGCCTGGAAGCAGAACCCCAAACTGAGGACCAGAATGGGACAGCAGATCGCACCAATACCAGGAGCAGTAGCCCTACCAGGCCGGTACACAGAGCAGGAACGAGCCAATCAGTCGGTACATGAAGCAGGAACGTCAGCCGGGCCGGGTCAGTACACGGAGCAGGAACGTCAGCCAATCCGAGTCGGTACACAGAGCAGGAACGTCAGCCGGGATGGGTCAGTACACGGAGCAGGAACGTCAGCCAATCCGAGTCGGTACACAGAGCAGGAACATCAGCCAAGCTGGGTCGGTACATGGAGCAGGAACAGATACAGCAGAGTAGTCAGGCAATCCGGGTCGGTACACGGAGAACTGGAACAAGCGCTGGCAACAGAAACACCACAAAAGGGCAACAGCCAAGTGACAGGACCAAGTATTTAACGACAAATACTGCGCGGGACAAGACACTGCGACCAATAAGAGTTAGCTGTGAGTGAGACTGACAGAATGTCGCCAGGAAGCACGGGGACTGTGATAGTGACTCTCCCTTGTGGTCGGCGAAAAGGCACCCTGTCTGCCTTTACAACTGTGACACTGGCAGTGTGACTCTGAAGATGTCACAGACTTGAGAACGAGAAGTGGACCAGTACTGTAGGTAACACAATCTTTATTAAGATATACACGTACAGAATGAATGGAAACAGCAAGAACACAATACAATATAGCAGACGTCAGGAAGGATAGTACTGCTATGGAGGTACAGAGCTGAGCTCCAAAAGACAGGCTGGAGATAAGCCGCCTCAGGTCCGCACCTGAGGATCTACTACAGGTCCGCACCTGTACAGACAAGGTTCCTGAGAAAGGGTACTGCGCTACAGGTCTGCACCTGAACAGACAAGGTTCCTGAGAAAGGCTATTGCGCTACAGGTCACCGCAGTATATGGACAGAGACATGGAGGTGTCTGCCAGAGCCACCAGGAGTACCCAACCAGTTATCCACTGGAGCGTTGGTATGCTGGGTGCGCAGTGGGCAACCCCAGGTAGCACCAAAGTGGGTAGTCAGACAAATAGGAATATACATGGAGCAAATTCATAAACCAGAGCCGCAGGTCGCACCAGATTGGTTATGGGACTAGCCAGGGCCATACACAGAGCGGGTAGTCGGACAGAGCCACAGGTCAGTACCAAGATGAATAGCCAGCCAGGCCAAAGGTCATACACAGAGGAGTTGGCCTACCAGAGCCGCAGGTCCACACCAGAAGGAATGTCAGCCAAGTCGGGGTCACACACAGAGCGGGTAGTCAGACAAACCAAAAGTTGGCACCAGAACGGGTAGTCAGACGAACCAAGTAATGCACAAATGCAAGCCAACTGCACTGGACACCACGAAAGGGCAAATGAGTTAGTGTCCAGGCAGTTTAAATACTCTTAGCTACACCCCTGGAAGATGGAGTACTGTCTCTTTAAGAGCCGGCATACATCACTATTAGGTCTGAGCTAATTAACCAGGAGCAGGTGTGCTAGCAGATGCAAAAGACAAAACTTAACCCTTTAATCGCTGGGAGAAACTGCTTGTTGTAGCCTATGGCTGATGTATACATGGTCCTGGACTCTGTCACATATCCCCCTCCCCAGCTTAACACAGGCGTGGGAAGCGGCATCAGCATTACCAAGAAGCCAACTAGCCCGGTGCTGCACAACGAACTTAAACGGTTGTAAGGACAGAAACCATCTCAGGACCCTGGAGTTTCTGTCCCATAAGGGAGCATGGTCAGTGATCAGTTTAAAGCGTCTACCAAGCAAATAATACTTAAGAGTATCCATAGCCCACTTAATAGCCAAACACTCCTTTTCGACCACCGCATAGCGCTGCTCTCTGGGCAACAGTTTCCGGCTCAAGTACAAGACGGGATGCTCTTTCCCGTCTATGTACTGTGAAAGTACTGCCCCCAAACCCACCTCAGAGGCATCAGTCTGCAAGAAGAATTCTTTCTTAAAGTCAGGTGCCACCAGGATAGGTTGTTCACACAGCTCAGAGCGAAGATCTGAAAAGGAGTCCTCTGCTTTGCCATCCCACCTAACCATGTCCTGACATTTTGCTTTAATGAGGTCAGTGAGGGGACAAGCTCTGGTCGCAAAATGCGGTATAAACCGGCGGTAATAACCAGTCCCAGAAAGGCCCTAACCTGCTTTTTCCTAAGGGGCAGAGGCCAGTTCTGTATGGCCCCCACTTTGTCAAATTGGGGTTTTACTAACCCTCTACCTACCACGTAACCCAGGTACTTGGTCTCTGCCAACCCAATACGACACTTAGATGGGTTAGCCATTAGCCCAGCCTTTCTGAAGGTGTCTAACACCGCTTCTACTTTTTGCAGGTGTGAGTCCCAGTCTGTGCTATGAATTATAACGTCATCCAGATATGCAGCTGTATACTGGTCATGAGGTCTGAACAATTTATCCATTAACCTCTGAAATGTTGCTGGGGCTCCATGCAGACCAAAAGGCAATATTCTATACTGGAATAGACCGTCAGGTGTAGTAAATGCTGTTTTCTTTCTGGCCCGCTCACATAACGGTATCTGCCAATAACCTTTTGTCAGATCCAATACAGAGAGAAACCTGGCATTTGCTAATCTCTCTACCAACCTGTCTACCCGGGGCATGGGATAGGCGTCAAACTTTGAAACTTCATTTAACTTTCTGACATCATTACAAAACCTAATAGACCCATCAGGCTTGGGTACTAGAACTATTGGGCTGGACCAATTACTTTGAGATGGTTCGATCACCCCGAGTTCAAGCATTTTCCTGACCTCAGCCCTTACAGCTTCCCTTCTTGCCTCAGGAATTCTGTAAGATTTAGCCCTAATTGTAACCCCTGGCTCTGTAATAATGTCATGGGCTATTTCATGGGTTCTGTCAGGGACTGGAGAGAAGACATCCTTATTCCTCTCAACCATGCTCCTAGCCTCCTCTGCTTGTCCAGGTGTCAGCTCTGTAGAAACTGCCACAGGCTGTTCAGGGGCCAGGGAGTCATCCTTTAGGTCACCCACCATAACTGCACAGGCTTTCCTATCCCTCCACGGCTTAAGAAGGTTTATATGAAGCACCGCCTCCTTCTTTCGGCGATCTGGCTGACTAACCTTATAATTTACAGGACTTATTTTTTCCAGAATTTCATAGGGTCCCTGCCACTGAGCGAGAAGTTTACTTTCTGCTATGGGGACTAGAACCACTACCCGGTCACCCCTTTTAAACTCTCTCACTATAGCCTTCTGGTCATAGTGGAATTTCTGGGCACCCTGAGCCTGTTCCATGTGCTGGCGAACAAGAGGAACAATTCGGGCCATACGCTCCTGTATTTGTTCCACATGTTGTACCATATTAGTCCCGGGACTCCCTGTTCCTCCCATGTTTCTCTAAGGACGTCTAGTATCCCCCTGGGGTGCCTACCATATAGAAGCGAAAAAGGGCAGAAGCCAGTGGAGCTTTGGGGAATCTCTCGTACAGCAAACAATAAGTAGGGAAGCAGTAGGTCCCAATCCTTTCCATCCCTACTAACCACTTTTCTCAACATACCTTTTAAGGTGCAGTTAAATCTTTCTACCAGCCCGTCTGTTTGGGGGTGGTATACAGAGGTTTTCAAAGCACGTATGGCAAACAGCTGACATAACTCCTTCATAATACGGAAAACAAAAGGGGTACCCTGGTCAGTAAGTATTTCTTTTGGTATACCAGCCCGTGAAAAAACATGGACCAATTCCTTTGCAATATTTTTGGCATTAGCCTTGCGCAGTGGAATGGCCTCAGGATATCGAGTTGCATAATCAAGAATCACTAAAATATACTGGTGTCCTCGAGCAGATTTCTCCAACGGACCTACCAAGCCCATGCCAATCCTTTCAAAGGGTACATCAATTATCGGGAGGGGTATGAGTGGGGCCCTCAACCTGGGTTTTAGGGAAGACAAAAGAAAAACCAGAAGGGGCGCAATACTTGACAATAATTGTGCAAATCCCAACAATAGGGGCAAATACTCACAATATCTGGAGTACCGGTTGGATCGACTTACAACCGGTATAGCATGTAGGGATTTTGAATCCGCCCTACTTCGGATATACTGATCTCAGGAAACAAACAGCTGGAAACACTCTTCATAAAACTTTAATATTAAAAATAACAAGCCCCAACGCTAGACGCGTTTCGAAGCTCTGCTTCTTCCTCAGTAGCGTGATAAAAATAAATTTGGGCTCAACAATTAAAAAACAAATATCATATAGATAACATATAAATTGTATATAAATATACTCATCCACACTTACCCCATCCTCCAGGCTCCCCGCGTCTAGCGTTGGGGCTTGTTATTTTTAATATTAAGGTTTTATGAAGAGATCCAGTGTTTCCAGCTGTTTGTTTCCTGAGATCAGTATATCCGAAGTAGGGCGGATTCAAAATCTCTACATGCTATACTGGTTGTAAGTCGATCCAACCGGTACTCCAGATATTGTATTTGCCCCTATTGTTGGGATTTGCACAATTATTGTCAAGTATTGCGCCCCTTCTGGTTTTTCTTTTTTCTAGTCTGTTAAGGGTCCACTTCAAGGTCCTTACTTTTTTGTTGGGAGCAGCATTCTACAACTACATTGGAGCGACTGAGTGGGGGCAGTCTGAATTCCTCCATTTGCCAAGCTGACCACTTATAGTGGATTTTCAAATTGTGAGTTTGGTGTATAAACGTTGGTGGTATTACACTATCTTGGAACTATTACACTAGGAGCGCCCCTCTTTGTTTTTTCTTTTTCTTTTAGGGAAGACAGCTGGGCAAGAAGCACAATACCTTTTAACCTCCTCATGTACCCCTGGCCAAAAGAACTGTCTAAGCACGCGTTCTTGAGTTTTCGGCCCCCAAGTGATGAGAATTGGAAAAATCAAGCACCTTTTGGGTATAGGAGGAAGGCACAACCAGCTGTTCGATCTCCTGGCCCTCATCTGTGGTTACTCTGTAAAGAGGTCATTCTTGAGAATGAAGTAGGGATAACCCTTTTCTGGTTGACAGTCTACAGGCACTCCATTCACCTCTACTACTCTGCTCCCAGCATTTTGCAACACGGGATCATTTGCCTGGTCGCGACTAAAGCTAGCACTGGTAGTGCCCAATGTTCTTGGATCACTCCCACTGGACTCTCTGCCTTGTTCTGTGTCAGATTCCCTTTGTTCACACACTATATCGTCTGCATCATATTGCGCAGCCACACCTTTACTAGTAAGTTTCCCATGCTTATTCAACAACACTTCATTTATGGCATTATTAAACCTTAACCTGTTCCCCCTACGCTCCTGTCTGGTTTTACCTCTTTTTGGGTTAGCAACAAACAAGTCGGGGTGGGTACAGGGAAAAATTTTGTGGATACCACTACCTTCTTGTTTGCCCTCAGGTTCACCCTGTTTTAACACCATTTGGGCCTGAAAAAGGGTGTGGAAGCCAGGAAAGATCCTTCCTATGACTAGGGAATAGGGTAACTGCATTACAACTACTGCTGAGATTTTAACCAGTCTACCCTACAAAAACAACTCTATGTTGGCAGTAGGATAACGTACAGTGCTCCCATGAATACAAAGTACCCCCATTGTTTTATGATTTTGTATGTGAGTAGGCTTGACTAAGCCCCCTGCTACCAGAGTTAAGGCACTACCAGAGTCAGCTAGTGCCTGTATATCCTGATTGTTCATCTGGACTGATACTGTGAAGGTATGTGAACCTTCCACTATGCCTGCCAAACATAGTCCACAAAACTCATGGGGAGTTTCCCCTAACCCACACTGCATCGGCTCTGGAAGGTTAGGGCACTTGGCCCTGACTTGTCCTTTTCTACCACACTCAAAGCAGGTTATGGGGTTTTCAACCAAGCGGCCATCTCTCATAGGAGTGTGGTTCTTGGAGTCTATTTTGTGCAGATGTGCTCCAGATCTGAACTCAGATTCAGGTTCACTCCTTTGGATCTTTGGTCTCTGGTTCATCCCAAGCGACTTAGTTGAAGATTTTTCCAAGTCCTTGGCAGACAAGTACCTTTCTACCTGAGCCACCATGCTATCATAATTACCTTGACTGACCCACTCACGAGGGCCACTGGGAAGCTCTCTCAAATATCTGTCAAGCACCAGGGTTTCTATAATCTGGGCAGGACTTTGTGTCTCTGGTCTGAGCCATTTCCAGGCCAGATGAATTAGGTCAAACATCTGGGATCTGGGAGCCTGTCCATCTTTAAACCTCCATTTATAGAAGCGCTGGGCTCTCACAGTCGTAGTCACGCCAATCCGGGCCAAAATTTCAGCTTTTAGTCATGAGTAGTCTGCAGCAGCTTCCTCTTCTAGGTCATAATACACTTTTTGTGCTTCTTCTAGGAGAAAAGGAGCAATAATTACTGCCCACTGCTGTGGAGGCCAGGCTTCATGGCTGGCTGTTCGTTCAAACGTCAGCAGATAGGTCTCCACATCATCTTCTGGAGTCATTTTCTGCAGGCAACTGCTTGCCCATATCTTGTTGTCACCTCCTGTTCGTGCAGGCACTCCCTGCATAGAAAAGTATTCCAGGATATCTTTAAACAGAGCATGATCTGCTTTCTGTGCCTCAGTCAGAGCTCCAATTTGCAAGGCCAGGAGCCTGTTGGTCTCTTGTTGGGTTGCTGTTGAGGCTGCAACATGCTTGTAGCTCTCTTGTTGAACAGCAGTAGCCTGCAGTGTGGCCTTTACAACATCCTACATTTTCTGTGAGTTCTGTACCTTTAATACTTTAGTGACAGCGGAGCCAGTACAACAAGCATCCCACTTCTGACACCACTTGTGGTAAGGTCCCTTCAAACACAGTCAGGACAGCCAGGAGGTTGTAACTTCAATGCACTTTATTAAACAGCAACGACAAAAGAAAAGTGTCTTTCCAATTCTAGGGTATGCTTCGCCTTTAAATCAAACAGGTTTTTGACACCAAATAAAAAGTACAGAAATAAACAGGCCTACTCCACTCAGGAGGCTAACTCACAGTAGTTCCCTCACTACCAGTTACTGGCCCAGCTATTCTGGGTTCCAGTACAAAAAAGTAATATAAGCAGACATGCAGTCTTTTCAGTTCAGAAGCCTGCTCACCATTCCTTGGTTTCAGAGGCAGACAGACAGCTTGCAGGTCCCCAAACACAGTATCCCAGTGCAGTCTGACCACACCCTGCTCTTTTAGACCTACTATATGGTCTGAGCTAATTAACCAGGAGCAGGTGTGCTAGCAGAAGCAAAAGACAAAACTTAACCCTTTAATCACTGGAATAAACTGTTTGTTGTAGCCTATGGCTGATGTATACATGGTATACATATATATATACACACTAGCAGTGTGAGATGGCGTTGCCCATTTTTTTTTTTTTAACCAATGCTTAACCCTAGGAGTGTGTGAGGGCGTTGGCCTTCTCTTTGGTTATTTTTTAAGCAATGCTTAACAGTTGAAGTTTCAGAGGGATACACAACACATTCGAATGCGTTGCATACCCCTCTGGCACTAAAAGCATTAATGAGTAATGCATACCAGGCAACTGTCCCAATTTATGCGGGACAGTCCCGATTTTAGGGCCGCAATCCACTGTCCCGCCCTCATAGCAGTTTGTCCCGTTTTCCTGGCCTGTTCCTGTTTTACCCATACACACTACAGCTCCAGCAGCTAAGACACATGGCACCACGCTAAACATGTGACTGTGAGCTGTGTCATCACCACGCCTACTCACTGTGTGCATGCATGCCGCACAGACTTGATATAATATGTGCACACACACACAATCACGCCATACTGCGCCTGCCACTCTGAGAAGTGAGTGTGAGTCTGACTGAGCACAGTGCAGAAAACAGACCCGCTGGCGCTGCGTCAGACAATTATTTGAAGAAAGTGCTCCTGGCCAAATCGGTCTCTCGTGGTCCTGGTATCCTCTAAGTACACACGCTAGTCTGACTTGTGCAGTGAGTGATTCATATTGTAATGTCTCTGCGGTGGCTCAGCTGATTAAGTTAAATTTATTGTAAGGGGGGGTGAGAGGGTTCGGTGCTTGAATCACTGAGTAGTGGGACACAATGCTTACACTGACTGCTGCTGTGCTCATCATGCTGCCTCACTCAGTCAGTGCCGGCCTTCCTTACCTGGCGGCCTCCAAGTTACACCGTATGCATCAGGCCGCCAGGAGGAGGATAGCTTAGCCCGGCTGGTAACTAGTTGTTCATCAGGGCACTCACTGCCGCACGATCAGCGGTGTGCCTGACGCGTCACACAGCTTACCACTACCAGCAGCCTCAGCAGCGCAGCAGGTGCTAGTACTGCTGGGCAGGTTGGTATAACTAATATATGTGACAAGAAGGTCACAACGCAGGCCTAGTGAGTGACTATGGATGTGCACTGATAGGCAGTGTTTCCACTGATATAAGCACTTATCAGACTGTGCAGTATGTATATAAGTGTATGACACTGCTCTACGGCAATAAATCTCATATTAAACGTCAGTGAGTATGTCTATAAAACAGTCTATGAGGGTGTAAATTACACAGTTTGGTCCTGATCTAAATAATGTATTCAGTTACTGAAAGAGATGCCTACAGGTGATGAAATAACCTAAAAAAATCTTAAATGCTCTGCCCACCAGCCACACCCCCAGTGTCCCTCATTGGAGATTTGAAATGTTGAGAGGTATGGGAGTGCATATATATTTTAAGTAAATGTACAGTGTGTAGTCCTGTGTGTACAGTCTGTACATTAATATACATACATACCCTCCTACTCACTGAGGCTCACATTAACCCTTTCATTGCCAAATGGGGAATACAATGCCTTACAATGTGTTGCGTATCCCTCTGACACTTAATCTGTTAAGCATTGCTTAAAAAATAACCAGACGGGCAGCACCATCCAAATCTGCTAGTATAGTATATCGCCTGGCACCACCTCCTCAACATACGAGGACACCTATGACATTCCTGTACCAAGGGGAAACTAAAGTAGAGCACTCGCACTACTATAGGATGTACCACCAGCTGCCCTGATTCTAAGTAATTCCATTTTACAGCATAGGCTGGATTTAAAAACGTAACATAGGTAACAAGTCGTCATTTTGTGAGCGCTGAATGAGGGACACGGACTGGAGGCACTCGGTGGGAGGGTGCTTGACGGAGCCCACGAAAGGAGTGGGATGTGAAGTTGGGCTGGAGGAAGATCCAGCCTGGCGAGGAAGTTATGACTGCGGAGGATTGTGGGTGCCCCCACAGCCATTTTAGAAAGTGAGACGAGGAAGGAGATTCCCACGCGCCCGCCCTTGGGGACCACGTTGACGTGGATGGCGCGGTTTGTTAAGGTGGATGGTGAGGGCCTGGTGGTGGTGGCATAGCTATTTTCTGTGTTGGGCCCTATACAAGGGGGCATGGTGTGGTTGCAGGGTAGTTACTCCCAAAATTTATGTCACAGCATGGCGGAGTGCTTGCTGGTTGAAATGGTCATTGGAACTATGGATCAGGATCATGATTCATGGGCTTGGTCTCACGAGTCATGGGTAGGGTTGCCACCTTTTCTTTATAAAAATACCGGCCATGACATTTCCTCCATAGATTTAACATTGGATAGAAACCAATTTTTTACCGGCTGGGTAGCAACCCTAGTCATGGGGTACGGCTGTTAGGCTACTACTTGCCACATCCAGAGGTAGGGTGGATGGTGGCATGGCCCTCAGTCAAGCAAATGGGATGGTTTTAGTGTGGGGATGA